>OY744518.1:186247444-186367444 GCA_963556195.1 Sepiola atlantica | reverse complement strand
ATTAATAAGAGAGTTTATGTATCTGTCTGAAGCCGAAACTCCATCAGAGTAGTATGACTATTTCCTAAGTCCGCCAGCTTCATTATATACTATGAAAAAAAACGCCGCAAACACTATGCGCGTTTCTCAATTTACATAATCAATTGCATTTGAACTTCTAATAAATTAGTATTCGCAAATATACACTCATGATTGTTTTCTTCGAATTTCCACATGTATTTACGCAATTTTGCTCGCTAATAATCTTACTTATAAATTATAATTATTGAATCAAATTGTTAAATTAAAATAATAATTGATTTAAAAATTAATGAGTTACGTAGTTATTTCATCTACGCCCAACTGATTAAACAGCGTTAATCCATTGAAACGACCTCCCCCGTCAAATTAATACGGTCGCAAGACGGCGCGTAATTTCAAATGTAAACAAAATGTTGGCATTTAACCGTTACTTTAAAACGTTCTGAGTTTGTTTATTTTCTTAATCTTATCAGCCATTATGTTTTAAAACACACATTTATTGAATCAAATTGTTTAATTCAAATAATAATTAATTTAAAAATTAATGAGTTACGTAGTTATTTCATCTAACACCCAACTGATTAAACAGCGTTAATCCATTGAAACGACCTCCCTCCGTATTTGATTTCTTAATACTTTCATATCTAATATTATCATTTTTCACGATCTTACCTGAATTCACGATTTCATGTTTTATTTATTAACAAAAAAGATGTGATTTTCTTTCTTTACTGTCAACAAAAAAACTAACACATTGTACTGGAAAACTATACAACTGATTTTAGAATCAAATTGTTTAATTAAAAAAAGGTCATTAAACAAACAAACACACACAGTGTTCACTGTATTTTATTTTTTGGTGCTTTTTCATTTTAGGACCCGCGCTAACTTTGACCCCGTCGTTAGGGTTAAGGGCAATGTAAACGTCAACGTGGGGATTAGAGTTAGGATTAGGTTTTCTTTTTTTTCCCTTCTTAATTAAAAATATTTATATGTATGGGGGGAGGATAAAAAAATTGGGGGAGGGCGGTCAAAAATTTTTATTTTTATTTTCTTAACTAAAAATATTTCTATGTATGGGGGAGGGTACAATAAAAAAAATGATAGGGGGTGCAAAAAAAATTTTCTTTCTTTTTAAAGTAAAAATATTTCTATTTATGGGGGAGAGTAAAACAAAAATCGGGGTAGGGTCGAATTTCTTTTTTTCTTTATTTTCAAGTAAAAAAAATTCTTGGTCAATAACAAAGAAAATCAATGTCTAACCACCCAAGAAATATTACTGGGGCTCCATCGGTTTACGCGTGAGCGTTCATTTCTGACACGGCAGCCTAGCAAAAATATGCGACCGAAGGGAGCATATATTTGCTAGTATCAATAATGAAGAAAAGAAACAAAGAAAGGAGGAAGGAAAGAAAGACAATGGAGACAGGAAGTAAAAGAAAAAGACGACAAAAATAAAAAGAAAAAGAATGGAAGAAAGGAAGAAAATGAAGAAGTATAAGAATACGAGACGAGGAAAAAGTATAAGGTGGGTGGGGGCAAATAAGGATAAAAGAAGAGGATGAGGAGAAAGGGAAAGTTGATGATGATGATGATGATGATGATGATGATGATGATGATGATGATGATGATGATGATGATGATGATGATGATGATGATGATGATTAGGAGAAGGAGAAGGAGGAGGAGAACATGAGGAGGAACGAGAACGAAATGGCACAAAAAAAGAAAAAAGGATACAAAGTATGTCAAAACAAGGTAATATCTAAAAAAGAAATGTACAAAGAAATAAAGAAAAAAAGAAAAAAAGAAAGAAAGAAAAAGAGAAAGAAAGAAAGAAAAAAAAAGAAAAGAGTGAAAGAAAAGAGTGAAAGAAAGAAGGGGGTAATAGAAGAACGGAAAAGGGAATGATGTCAAAGAAAAAAGAAAGAAAGTAAAAGAGATAGAACGATAGAAAAGGTAGGCAGAAATATATTGAAAAATAAAAGAAAGGCTGAAGGAAAGAAAATAACGGAAAAGAAAGAAACGGAAGAAGAAAAGAAAAAAGAAAGGTAGATAGAAACAAAGAAGGATAGACAGACATTGAGAAAAAAAAAGAAAAGAAAGAAGCAGGTGAAGGAAGAAAAAGGAGACAAAAGAAAGAAGGAAAGAAAGAAAAGCTAGTAAAAGTGGGTCATGCCGAGAGATAAACGGAAGTACATGTACGAAATAGAAAATGAAAGCTAATAGCAAAGATAATAATGAAAATGGTTTTGCTGCTTCCTGACACATCGACATCGTTAGGGTTCTCGCAGTGATGAAGAACGACTCTGCATTTGCTCTAAAGGAAGCGTTATTAATATCTTGCTAATTTTTTGACAAACAACGCCATTTCATTGGGCGGTGGAAGGGTGAAGTGGCGGGGGCTCAATACAAAAGGAAAATACGTGCAAATAATATCGACATTTCAGTCAATAAATAGGTATCTAGATATATACATAATATTGGATACGAACTTAGATCGAAAAATGACCATATACTAAAGTGAAAATTGACTTCCATGTATATATATATATATATATATATATATATATATATATATATATATATATATTATCATTATTATTATTATTTTAATAATAAATATTTTAATATCCACATATATATATGTTTTATCTTTACCAAGAATCATTAGTGTGGCTTTGACTCCCATCCAACACCTAATCTTTTGACAAACAAGGCCATTTTATTGGGTGATGGAAGAGCGAAACGAAGAGAAGTAAATTATATTATTCTTTAAGCGAATATTCTTCTTTAAGTCGCCTACCATATATATATATATATATATATATATATATATATATATATATATATATATATATATATATATATATATATATATGTGTGTGTGTGTGTGTGTGTGTGTGTGTGTGTGTGTGTGTGTGTGTATCGAGGCAGCATTTTTTCCTTAAGACACGTATTATTGAAAATAACCGACAATTTTTGTCTAGTTAATTTAGTATTGATCCCTTCAATTTTCCGGATTAAAATCTTAATCTCGGAAGAAAATTGGCTGATGAAACTGACGGGTCAGAAAGTACTCTAGACCAACATGTACATTACGGCAGTTTCATCAGCCAATTTTCTTCTGAGATTAACATTTTAATCCGGAAAATTGAAGAGATCAATACCAAAATAACAGACAAAAATTGTCGGTTATTTTTAATAATATATATATATATATATATATATATATATATATATATATATATATATATAAAATGGGTCGTTCATTTCAAAGCATTGCTGGGTCAGTATTATAAAATCGAAAATAGAAGCCTTTATCAATGCAAGATTAATTAATTTTTTTTTTTTACTTTAATCTTATTAATTTCGGATTCTATTTTGAATTTTATAATGCTGACCCAGCAATGCTTTGAAATGAACGACCCATTTTATTAAACTACGAGCACGCCAATGCTTTCTTCGTTCTACAACCAGAATTTGAATTCATAACCGCCAACGACATCGGGTCGGATACATCATAACAAGGACATTTTATCAAAGAAACAAAAGAAAAAAAGTTTGTTTATTTTTGTTTTTGTGTTTTTTGATTAAAAAAAGAATGACACAATACTGGTCAACTCTGATGATGGAATTTTATTCCGAAATTAATAAGATTAAAGTAATAAATAAATATAATAAAAATAAATTAATCTGGCATTGATAAAGGCTTCTATTTTCGAGATATATATATATATATATATATATATATATATATATATATATATATATATATATATATAGAGAGAGAGAGAGAGAGAGAGAGAGAGAGAGAGAGATAGATAGATAGATAGATAGATAGATAGATAGATAGATAGATAGATAGAAAGACAGATAGATAGATAATCATAGGCTTAGATCAATAGATATATTAGTATAGATCGAAATATATACATATATACATTGACATAGAATCTGATAGATAACTAGGAATAGACTACAGAGATAAAGGCAATACCAAAAGAAAGTCTATCCATACAAAAATAAGCAATCTTTATCGACAACTTGTTAAGACAATAAAATATGGTTTGTACAGATTGAGAGTTCAGTATTCGAAGAACGTCCTAGGTGAAGGAAGAAAGTGTTCTGTCTGTAAGGAAGATTTGAGTAAACATGTTTCTTTCGGTTGTCGCCATGCTAGTTTGCGTGTTACAGTGTCTATAGGTGGAATAGGCATTGAAGATATACGTATATATTAACGTTCCCTTATTTCCAGTGAGAGAGTCAATGTATGAATTTGTGTACATGAGTACGGTTAGCAGTGTGTATATGCTGTCGCTATGTTTAGTAGTTCGCGCGTGTTTCTCGCTGTGTTTGACGAGAACATTCGGCCCCAAAATGCCGAGGAATGATATCGTGTACGCATGTGTGTTGTCTCTAAAAACAAAAGGAAAAGGGGAGACAATTACGCGCGGAAATTTCGAAAGTAAATATTTCTTGCGCTATGATCGTTGAAAAATACTGGTGGTTTGAGATGAGAATTCGTCCTGATGTTATGACGGTTAGTATTTGAATGCCGGTGTGTGTGTATCACGTGGTTTACGTGTTGTTGAATAATGCAAAAGTCCACACTTGAAACGTTGATAGAAAAACAATAAGAAGAATATTTTAGATAAACAAGAATTACGTTTTATTTTTTACTTTTAAAATAAATTATTTATTTGTTTTAAATTCTAATATAAAATAATATATATATATAATAATTTATTAATTATTAAACATTGAATATTTAGTTGATAAAAATCGTACATTTTTCTAAGCGAAGCGCCGTAGCCTGAAGATAAGACGCCAGACTGTTCGCATCAACATCGACAGTTCGATCCTTGTCAAAGTTAGCCATGCTGGTGACGGCAAAATTAATCAAATTAATAAAAAATATACACCCTATAAACGCCCTATAAAGTTAAGAGCGACTAATAATGCAATTTTCTGCATCTTAATCAATTAGGAAAAGAAAATATCGAAATAGTAGTAAGCAACAAAAAAAACAACGAACGCTGCAAACACCACTAAAAACAATTGCATAAAATACATTAAAAATTAAAGTGATAAAAATCGTATTTATTTCCAGGCAAGAAATCATAGCATCAGACTAAGCCGCCAGACTGTCGACATCAACATCGAAGGTTGGATTCTTGTCTAAGTTAGCCATGCTGATGACAGCTGAAAGCCAGAAACACGTGGCCATGGATTACTTTTATGTACGTATAAAATATCTATCTATATATATATATATATATATATATATATATATATATATATATATATATTAACGTCCTAAAAAGTTAAATAATGCAATCTTATGCATCGTTATCACTTAGGAAGTGAAACAATTTATACTGTAGTATAAAAGCAACAAACGCTACAATCACCAATTAAAACAATTACATAAAATAGATTATATATATATATATATATATATATAAGGAGAATGGTAGTTTGCTTTAAGTAATTATGTGGGTATTCATGAAAGTTGATAGAAATACAGAAAACCAGAATGGTGAGAGAAAACGTCCAAGATGGCAGCCATCTTTCACGTTTTCTTTCCCTTAAACGAACTGAACTTTTGTTTTCTTTTTTGAGAAGCGGAGAGTTTCTCCCAAATTATCAAAGATGTTCCACCATCCCGGATTTTATTAAAATTAACAGTAAGTCTTATATTTACTGATATTGTGTGTGAAAGAACTATAAAAAAAATAGCTAGATAATTGCTAAGATTAATACCCAAAATATTGTCTTCAGTTGTTTGTTTTTGTGCATTGTCTTTTTCACCATTCCGGTTGTCTACATTGCTATCAGCTTCATAAATACCGGATATATATATATATATATATATATATATATATATATATATATATATATATATAAGTCAGGTTGATATTATATTCCAATAACCATGTTTTTTATTTTATTATAAAAATAAATGAAAATAATATATATATATATATATATATATATATATATAAGTATAAACGGTTGCATACACATATTTACACAAATTTATACATACATAATACATACATATTATATATATATATATATATATATATATATATATATATATATATATATATATATATATGTATGTATATATATAAATATATATATATATATATATTTATATATATATATAGTTGAAAATAGATTATACATATACATATTCACGCACTCACACGCACATATATACAGATGCCCATATATACACATGCCCATAACCATGTATATTCAGAAACTACATTACTCAGGGTACTCAGATAAGTATATTTCATCTTGATATAATCTGAACTTTATAAGCGACGCATTTATATTCAATCGCCTTCTAATTCAATCACAGCTGAACACTTGACTCCCATACATTCATACACAACTGCATCATCGAACATAATCGAACGTAACCCTCTACCCTCGTCATACCCACTCGTACGCAACAGTTTTGTAAAATCACAAAGCTCAGGAATGTCTCAAATAATCTCTTCACAAAGACTCGCATATTTGCGTCGTATCTCAAATTCCAATATAGACCCCACGCCGCTCCTCTACCTAATCCCCGACCCAACACACGCAGCGCAACACACCTAGAGAGAGACATCATCAACCATTAGTGGGCAACCCTCTCCCACCCCACGTTCCTGTCGTCGTCGTCATCATCATCATATTGGTTTTGTGTATCAATACTTGATCACAAGTCGACCTGCTCCACCATTGTCTAGCTTGGAATTCCGTAGAATGCCGAAACGAACGCGCAGAATGGGATTTATTTTTAACCATTTTTTTTTTTTTTAAATCGAAACGTTCGAAGAAGATGATGAGAAAGAGATAGGGGGTGGAAAAAAGGAGAGAAATAAAGAGAGAGAAATAAAGACAGAGAAATAAAGAGAGGGAGATGAGGGAAGAGAGAGGGAGAGGGGCGGTGAGGAGAGCGAGAAATAGATAAAGATTATATATATATATATATATATATATATATATATATATATATATATATATATATATATATATATATGTGTGTGAGAGAGAGAGAGAGGGAGGGGAGAGTGGGGATGAGAGACAGGGAAAGCGAGAAAGAAAATGGAGAGAAAGAAAGAAAGGTAAAGAGAGATAGAGAAAGAGACACACAGAGAGGGCGAGAAAGAAAGAGACAGAGAGAAAGGAAGGTCGAAAGGAGGAAAGAAGAGGAGAGAGAGATATCTAAAGAAAGAAAATGTGAAAAAGAGAGAAAGGGGGAAAGTTGCGGGGAAAGAGAGAAAGAGACAGAGAAAGGGAGACATAGAGAGCGAGAGTGGGGGGGGGATAGAGAGATAAAAAAAAAAGAAAGAAGAGACACACAGACAGGAAGAAAAGGGGAGAAATAAAGAGAGAAAAGAGAGACAAAGAAAGAGACAAAGAGGGGGGTCTCTTTTTTGGCTTTTAGTCAAACGAAGGTTAATGGAATAATTAGCCATCTTTTCTTCTTTTACTTTTATACTTTTTAACATTTTTTTTGCCTTTTGTTATTCGCCATTTAACCAGAATTACAGCATTTGGATTTTTTTTTTCATTAGTTTTTATTGATTCCGTGTTCGTCGATTCATCGTTATCAATATTGTTTGTTTGTTTGTTTGTGTGTTTGTTTGTTTGTTTGTTCACATTTCGTTTTTAAGATGTCATTATTATTCATCCATTTTCTTCTTTTAGTCTTCGTAATTTTTTTTTTTTTTTCTTTAGAAATCTCGTCTTTATAGAAAAAAGCAAAAAGACTTTTAACTCATGTTTTCCTTTCGTTTGGTTCGTCTGTTTTAACGCCAAATCAACCCTTTTTTTTTTAGTTATTTAACCTCGAAGTACAGTATCCACTAGCGATTCTACACAATTTGAGTTGACCCCTTTGGGTTACCCCCCACCCCACACCCCAGCATACGTTTATACTCTTTAATGTAGGGTGTAGTTAGAGTTATTTTTTCTGACTTTCTTTTTCTTTTCTTCTTCTTCCCTCCTCCCCCCAATTCTTCCTCTCCATTTTCTTTCTTTTTTTCTTCTTCCGTCCTCACTCAATTTTTCTTACTCCGCCTCCTCATCCTCTTCTTCTTCTTCTTCTTCTTCTTCTTCTTATTCCCTCCTCACCCCATTATTCTTCATCTTTTCTTTTGTGTTTTTTTCTTCTTCTTCCCTCCTCATTTCATTCTTCTTTTTCTTCTTTCCTCCTTCGATTCTTCTTTATCTTTTTATTCTTTCCTCCTCGCCCAATTCTTCTTCTTCTTCTTCTTCTTCTTCTTCTTCTTATTTCTTCCTCTTTCCATTCTTTTTCTTCTTTTTTTTCTTTTTCTTCTCTTCCTCCACCCATTCTCCTTCTTTATTAACACACTCTTCCTCTTCCCATCATCATCATCATCATCATCATCATCATCATCATCATCATCATCATCATCATCATCATCATCATCATCATCATCATTATTATTTATACTCACTAGGAGTTCTCACACAGGTCATCAGTGATTGCTCACCAACAACCGGTGGTATTCCCTGGAGTCTGAGTGACAACAAGTCTCCCCAGACTTCCAGTATTCTCCACCTCTTTTCGATAGCCATCGCAAATAACCTTGCACTATTGCAACAGCCGTTTACTATTAATTTCTCGCTGGTAAGGACCATTGGTCTTCTCTGGGATTTGGGTGACAATAAGCCTCCCCAATGTCCCAGCACTCTCTGCACTTCCAGTGGAGGTCTGGTTTGTGCTGTCCCTCCTCGGTCTTCTCATCCTCCTTGACCCTATGCAAATATTTTGTGTGGTGTCAGCCTAGGCTGGTACCATTTAAAAAAAATAAAAATAAAAATAAATAAATAAATAAAATAATTTTTTTTTAATTAATTTAAAAAAAAATTTTTTTTAATTTTTTTAATTTTTAAAAATTTTTAAATTTTTTCCTTTTTTTCCTTTCAATTCCTTAATTTTTTCATTATTACTATTATTATTATTATTATTATTTTCATTATTATCATTATTATTATTATTCATCTTCTTTTTCTCTCTTCCTTCGCCACCACTTCTTCCTCTTCTTATTTTCCATCCTCTTCCCACTCTTCCATTGTTTCCTCTTCTTCTCCTTCTCATTCTTCTTCTTCTTCTTCTTCTTCTTCTTCTTCTTCTTCTTTATTCCATCCAACTTATTCTAATCCATTTCGTCTCGTATTCTAGTTTAGAAAACCACCCAAGGTCAAAGGAAGAGAAACAGCTGTAGACCAAACCAGAGAGAGTTGTATCGCCTAAACACATAATCCGAACGTTTCATTCTTCCTCGGAGAAACAAAGAAAATGGACCAATTCTAGATCGCTTCCTCAGATCCACCAAACATAACCGAACAAAAGCAACTTCATATAAGTCAGTACAAATAAACGATTGGGAGGAAATAATAAATCGATCGATTTGAATGGATGCTGGTGGCTATAGAAACTTAAAATAGCCAAAGAAAATGGATACCATATTCTCCAGAGAAAATATTGTACTGATATTGTAGATCAATCTTTTAATATAATAAATGGATTTTACTTTTAGAATCATAGATTTGTGGAATTCAATCTTGTACATGGTTCAGTCTTATATAATACTTGAAGATTACGCGTCCCCCAACTAAGATTAAAATCAAGATATATGAGTTTGATTCTAGTATGCACATGCATGTGTGCGTTCACTGCACTGACCGAGATTGTCCCACTCGTTGTGCCAGTCCAAAGTTGTTGTTCGATTCAGCCAGTGCTGCAACACAAGAATTCCCCTTCCAAATAAAACTGCAACTTAATGTTAAAAACAAGTAACAGATGTTTATTTCATTGGGGGTTAAAATGGTACTCGTTTTCCTAGGTTGAAAAGCAGGCTTGCAAAATGAGATTTTTACCCGGCCAAATAAAAACACAATTCCCTTAGTTTAAAGCCTAAGAGCCCACTTCTCTCTGATAGGCACACAAATCCAACCCTCAGCAAAAACAAAACTGCCTTTGTGACGTCAAGAGGACCAAGACTAACTGCCCCAACCTCCTGCCCACGAGCTGAAATATAAGTACTTACGCGCGGAAGTCGCAGGTGTCCGGACCCCTCACAGTTACTCTAAGTTGATCAGCTCATCTGCATTCGGCCACCCTGAAATCGACTACACTAGATAATGTCTACCCTTATCTATTAACATCAAATATCAATTTGCAAGACTCAATTGGCTCACAACCACAGCAGGGAAACTTTGTTTAACAAGACACTCACCTTTTTTTTTCAAAGAGAAATAAAATTTGGGGTGGTCCAATATAAAGTCAAAGATATTTTCAATTTCTTCTTCTATTTGCCGATCATCTATCATCCTCCACTCGCATGCACCGTAAACACGCAACCCACCAAACATGCCGCCTAGTGCATGTTTACACTAGAAAATGTTTAAAATTCAAGGCTTAAGCATAAGGGGTCTTAATAAGAAATTGAAATTCAGTGAATCTTGCTTAATTGGTGTCTAACGACTATGGATCAAATTCAATGCAAATCATCTAAAATATTTGAATTTTCAAACGGGAGATTGTGCCCATATTAATAGCTATTTTACTACAAGCTACATAAAAAATCTGTTTCTCAGTGCTTTACGACGAATATTGGTTCGTGTTGTTAAAACAAAAAAAAATTTCTATCGATTTCATCGATTTAAACATTTAATCCTGATCGATATTTTATTTTTATTAGTTACTAGCAGGGTTACCCGGCGTTGTCCGGGGCTCTCTCTTCCCTTATGGCGCTATTTCACACACCCCCTCTTCCCGTTGCAACCTTCTCCCTGTTGCCTTCAGCGAAAGCTGTCTCTTCTCAACCACTCCTCTTCCGTTGCCCAGGACAAAAGTATGACATATTTCTATTAAAAATACCCCATCTGTCTCCGCCTTCTATATACATACCTATATCCACCCGGTGCGCATACTATATATGTACCTGTCGCCGCCCCAGTGCGAATACTATATATGTACCTATCGCCGCCTCGGTGCACATATTATATACGTACCTATCACTGCCCCGGTGCGCATACTATATACGTACCTATCGCCGCCCCAGTGTGAATACTATATACGTACCTACTTCCGCCCCGATGCAAATACTATATACGTACCTATCTCCACACCAGTGCGAATAATATATCCGTACCTACCACCGCTCCGGTGCGAATACTAAATACGTATCTATCTCCGCCCCGGTGCGAATACTATATACGTACCTATCTCCACCCCGGTGCGAATACTATATATGTATATATCGCCGCCCCGGTGCGCATACTATATACGTACCTACCGCTGCCCCAGTGCGCATACTATATATGTTCCTATCTCCACCCTGTTGCACATACATAACAACTCATATTAATGCGTCCCTGTCGTATCAAAGAACAAAAATCAAGTTCATTCATGTAGCGTCACTATCATACAAAAATAACTCATGTTAATGCGCCCCTGTCATATCAAAAAAACACATATGGTGCCTTTGTGCCCCTGTTCATGAAGAAGAAGAAGATTAAAGAAGAAGAAGAAGTAAACGTATTCCATAGAGTCACAATACTGCACAAGCCGCCTAAAACATATTTCATAGAGGTGGTATACTGCACAAGCCCTCGTTCGCATATTTTTGCTAGTTGGAAGCAGAACAGATACTACATCACCTCCACACATCTCAAAAAGGAAGGAGGTAATGCCAACCCTCCTAGAAATATTGATTTTTTGTAAAAAGAATATATATTTTTAGCCCCCCCCCCTATTTTTTCTTTTACCCTCCCCCATCCAAAGAAATATTTTTAGTTAAAAAAAAGTAAAAATTTTGTTAACCCACGCCAACCCTCCTAAAGATATTTACTCCGCCCCATTTTTTTTCTTTTACCCTCCCTCACCTAAACAAATATTTTATGTTAAAAAAAAAATTCTCCCCCCCCCCAAAAAAAATTTTTTTTTAGTCTCCCCCACCTAAAGAAATATTTTTATTTAAAAAAAATAATAATAATTTTACTCTCCCCGGACGGATGGATGTAGTTGCACGGACAGACGTACTGACGGACGCCCGTAGGTGGACAGACGGACGGACGTAGCTGCACGGACGGACGGACGGACGGACGGACGGAGAGACGGACTGACGGACAGACGGACGGACGTAGCTAAACGGACGGACGGAAATAGGTGGACAGATGGACGTAGCTGGACGGCTGTAGCTGGACAGACGGACGGACGGACGGACGTAGCTGGACAGACACACGCACGATGGACAGACAGACGTAGCTGAACGCACGTAGGTGGACGGATTGACGGATGGATGTAGCTGGACGGACAGACGTAGCTAGACGGACGGACGAATGTAGATGGACAGATGGACGGACGGACGTAGCCAGACGGACGGACATATGTAGCTGGACAGATGGAGCTGGATTGACGGACAGACGGACGTAGCTGGACGGACGTAGCTGTATTGACGGACGTAGCTGTATTGACGGACGGATGGACGGATGGACGGACGGACGGACTTAGCTGGATGGACGGACGGACGTAGATGGACGGATGGACGGACAGACGTAGCTGAACGCACGTAGGTGGACAGATGGACGGACAGACGTAGCTGGACGGACGGACATATGTAACTGGACGGACGGAGCTGGATTGACGGACAGACGGACGTAGCTGGACGGACGTAGCTGTATTGACGGACGGACGGATGGACGGACGGACTTAGCTGGATGGACAGACGGACGGACGTAGATGGACGGACGGACGGACGGACGGACGGACGGACGGACGGATAGACGTAGCTGGACAGACAGACGTACGTAGCTGGAGAGACGGACGGACGTAGGTAGACAGATTGACGGGCGGGCGTAGCTGGACGGATTGACGGACGGACATACGTAGCTGGACTTACGGACTAAGCTTGATTGACGGACGGATGGACAGACGGAGTAGCTGGATGGAAGGACGACGTAGGTGGACGAATGAACTAACGGACGTAACTGGACAGACAGACAGACGGGCGAACGTAGCTGGACAGACAAACGGACGTAGTTGGAAGGACGGATGTAGCTGGACGGACAGACGGACGTAGGTGGACAGAGGGACGGACGTAGCTAGACGGAAGTAGCTGGACGGACGTAGCTGGACAGATGGACAGACGGATGTAACTGGACGAACGTAGGTGGACAGATTGACAGATAGACGTAGCTGGACGGACTGACGTAGCTGGACAGATGGACGCACGGACGGACGTAGCTGAACTGACGGACGGACGGACGGACGTAGCTGGACAGACGGACGCACGTAGGTGGACAGATGGACAGATGGACAGACATACGTAGCTGGACGGACGTAGGTCGATGGATTGACGGATGGACGTAGCTGAACAGACAGACGTAGCTAGACGGACGGACGAACGTAGGTTGACAGATGGATGGGCGGACGTAGCCAGACGGACGGACATATGTAGCTGGACAGACGGAGCTAGATTGACGGACAGACGGAAGTAGCTAGACGGAGAGACGGACATAGCTGGACGGACGTAGCTGTATTGACGGACGTACAGATGGACGGACGGACTTAGCTGGATGGATGGACGGACGGACGTAGGTGGATGGACGGACGGTCGTAGCTGGACAGACAAACAGACAGACGGACGGAAGGAAGTAGCTGGACGGACAGACTACGTAGCTGGACGGACAAACAGACGGAAGGACGGACGGACGTAGGTGGACAGATTGGCGGACGAACGTAGCTGGACGGATTGACGGACGGACATACGTAGCTGGACGAACGGACAAAGCTTGATTGACGGACGAACGGATGGACAGACGGACGTAGCTGGATAGAAGGATGGATGTAGGTTGACGGATGGACGACCGGACGTAGCTAGACAGACAGACAGACGGACGTACATAACTGGACGGGCAGACGGACGTAGCTGGAAGGACCGACGAACGTAGGTGGACAGATGGACGGATGTAGTTGGACGGACGTAGTTGGACGGGTTGACGGACGGACGGACGGACGGATGGACGGACGAACGTAGGTCGACAGACGGATGGATGTAAATGGACGGATTGACGAACGAACGTTGCTGGAATGACAGATGGCTGTAGCTCGACGGACGAACGGACGGACGGACATAACTTTTATTGTATCGCACCTGGTCTTCCCAAATAGTCATCCATTTAGTACTTGCCAGGATACGCGTTGCTTAACCTAGATTTTACAGCACCTGGTCATCCTAAATCGTCACCCATTTAGCATTGGCCAAGATATGCATTGCTTAACTTCCCCCTTTGACTGATAATAATGACAATAGAACGTTCTTAACATTGTATTGTCTTATTCCCGGACAACGCCAAATACAAGGAGGCCTCCAGAGATATACTAAAATCACTCTCTCTTATTCCCCTCCCTTTGATGAGAGCAATAGTCCGAAGAGAAACGAAAAAAAACAATAATAATGTGACGATGGCATAAAATAATATCCAAACCTATCACTATGACGTCATGTACCTATCAATATGACGTCATGTGCACAAGATAACAGTAAAAATCGTGATCACATTAAACGAAAAAATGGCTATTTGACCCCCCCCCCTCCCCACCCGATGAATCTTCTTATTTTTAATATTTGGATATTATTTTCCCGGGGTTATGCCGGTTAAAATAATACCTAATTTGGGGAGGGGGGGGGTGTTCAGTATTTAAAAAGTGTTTGCGTTACATACATACACACAGATTTTTGCCTTATATATATTGAGATAAAGAAGAAAGAGGGAATGAGATTTTACCCTCTTATTTCCATCTACTCTCATTGTCATCATGAACATCGGGAAAAATTTAAGAAGATACAATATTTTCATATTTACCGTTTCCTTGACTACTACTCTCCCTTTTCCGTTCTTTTTTTTTCTGATAACCGGCTGGCTTACATTTGACGAGAGAGAAAGGGAGAGGGGCAAGGAAAGAAAAAGACAGCCTGATTTATGCATTTAATGGCGTTACGATTTCGTACTTATTCCCGTGGGTCAATTGGTTAGTGTGCCGTATTTAGAGACGGAGGTTTTGAGTCTGAATCTCACTAGGGGCATCATTACTAAAACTCTGATTTTGTCCCAAGATGAATTTAGGCATTTGAAATGACAATATTAAGCAGAATGTGTTTTTTTTTTTTGTTTTTTTTTGTAATCTACGCAAGTTACGGAAATCATAACCCAGGGCAACTCCGGGTAGCCTTGCTAAATACCAAAGATTAAATATCAAAATGTTAAAAAGAAAGAGAGAGAAAAAAACGAAACATAAAAGAAATACGGATGCAAAGGAAAGCAGACCGCATCCAGTCTGAACAGAGAGAGAGAGAGAGAGTAAGAGAGAGGAACGAATATACATGAAGTGGGGAGATACTTGCACATATATAGAGAGGAGTGGACAGAGAAGACTGATAGGCAGACAGAGTAGAGAGGGGGGCAAAAGATACACAGAGGGCGTTGATAGAAAAAGAAAAATAGGCAGAGAGTGAAGAGAGAGAGGGGGTACCCAGGAGGATATAAGGCTGGGCATACAGAGAAACATTATAATGGCTGCCCATGATCAAGGCTTGCTGACCAATGCTTTTAAGATGAGTGGTCTCAGGAACGACACCAAGTGCAGGTTTTGCCACACAGAAGTGGAGAGTGTGAGCCACATGACATTTAGTTGTAAGGTTCTGCCAGGGGACGGCTAATATACAATACGATAGAATGTAGTGTATAAGTATCTCCACTGGACCATCTGTAAAAATTGAATATACACTGTAGCAGCAAGTCCTGGAAAAAATATACCAGAAAGAACTGTTGGGAATAAGTCATACGCCATCCACTATGACGATGCAATATCTACAGCTACATACTTAGAAAACGGAGCTGTTAAACTTGACATAATGGTGACGGTGGTTAAGTGGATAACGACACAGACTGAAAACCTGGATGTTCCAAGTTCGAATCCAGTCGGTTCCACAGTACCACTTTCACTTAAGAATGTTGGCAACCTTCTCGTGATCCTTCCCGTAAGTACCCGATGTCTTTCCAGAAAGATTTCTAACTAGAAAAACATCGGGGAAACTAATGCCAACACCAGAATCAGCTGATTCACACGAAAGAAAAAGAAAGATGGTATGGGACAAGAGGAGGAAAGTTGCAACCTTAGTTGAAGTTAGTGTCCCTCGTGATGTTGGGTTTAAAGAGAGCTGAGAGAGAGAAGGTAACGAAATATCAAGGTCTTATGTACGATATGAAAAGAAACTGGAATCTTAGTAAGATCTCCATCATTCCAGTAATCAGAGGAGCAACTGTGTCTGTGAAAAAGAATTTCGAAAACTACATGGCGAATATACCTGGTGAACCAAGTGCAAGAGATATAAAAAAATGCGCTTAAAGGAGCGGTTAGAATCATAAAAAGATCACTCGGTTGGAGTCTCTGAGATAGTGGGTGAATGTCTGGCATTCCCAGCAAAAAAAAAAGTAAGAAAAAAACAAATAAGGGTAAAGAAATAATCAATACAATAGACAGGAGACGGGTGATTTAACATAAATTACTGACGAAAACTCGAAACCATAAATAAATAAAATGACAAAGAATTATTAAGACATAGTTTGTTAGGGATTTTGGAAATGATTATGTCAACAGATAAAGTATAAGCATGCACTAGGCGGCATGTTTAGTGGTGCGTGTGAATGGTAGACTTGCTACAGATGAGAGATGTTTGGTCAAGAGAACGGGCTGGGGGTACAGGAGAAGCTGAAATTATCTCTGATTCTGAGTTGGACCACCCAGAATTTTTTTTTGTTTTAAATAAAAATAAGCGCCTCATTAAACTGGGGTTCCTGATGAGACAAACTTACTTGAGAAAAGTAATGTTCCTAGATTGTCTTGAGGTAAGCCCTTTTGAATGGCCACTGTCTAGCCAGTATCCCCAGTGGATATCTGAGTAGTCAGTCTCTGGGTGGTCGAATGGGGATGTTTTCCGGTCGAAGGTGCATATATTACAGGAAATGGGAATGAGAGGCCAGTTAGAGCCGGCCCTCCGAGCGTGAGCAGTCAGTTAGAGTTGGACATTTAAGAGTCAGTTGGTTTACGGTGGCCTTCAAGGACAGATTTTCTGTTTGTGTGGTTAGCAAAGTATGACTTACCCCAGCCAGGAATGGATTCATAAAGAAACAGAACCTGAGTGAAATGGCTAGTTATAGCAAAGACCTCCCATTACTTCCTGATCTCTCTGGCAGAAGAGCTCACTGCTCATTTGCATGCTCATTTGCATGAGTGCAATGTCACTGGCAATAAAAGGGGAATGTTTTGAAGGAAGTGGTGACTATGAGTTGGTGATTTGAGTTGGTGACTACGTTGGTGTGTGCGCTGGATGAAAGACTGTTCGGAGAGATATCATTTGGCAGAGCAAGACCGTGGTAACATTTTGTTGCGATAAGGAGTACGGACACGAGGAAATCAGGAGAACGAAAAATATAATTACAGTTTGTGTCAAGTTGGAGTTGTATTTTGATTTGGTCGGGCAAAAGCCTTTCACCTGCAAGTCTGTTGTTCAGAAACCGCGCACCATTTGTAACATACAAAAAATAAACCTCTGTTAATTGTTTTTGAACTGGAGTATGGTTTTATTGGCGGGGGATTTCCTTTATTGCAGCACTGACTGAATCGAACAACTTTGGACCGGCACAGCGAGCGGGACGATCACGACCTGTGCAGTGGACGCGCAAATACGCGTTCCTAAATGAACATTGGACAATTAAAACAAATGAGGTTTTCAGCGTAAGTCAGATAAGTTATTAGAGATTTGATAAACAAATGTTATTCGCAAAGATATCTGGATCAGAATTAATATGAAGATTGTGGGCGACGCAACAGTAGAATTAAATAGACAGAGATACAACGAATAGTAAACAGAGAGAACACAGTATATCAGAGCAAGAGATAAGAAGACGGGACGAGTTTACGTTAAGTCAGGTACAGACAGCAGTTCACTCGCCGCCTACAAACATGAACACAAAGTTTTCGCAGAGAGTTGAGTGGCAATAAAATCATGTGTCTGCGTTAAATAAAACAAGATGAAAACCCCCTTTTTACAACAAAAAGCTAATTGTACGTATCTTTATTTCCTTTATTGCCTATGCTAGTAACACTACCACTGAGAGCCTTTCCAATTTCGCCACAACTCTTATTAGTAAGGGTTACGCTACAAGAATACTTCTGTCGCGCTTATTAGATTTATAGAGAAGGTTATGATTATCACGCTTAATATGTAGACGAAGGAAATCTTTATATCGCGCGTGAAAGATTTCAAAAGAAAATTAAGTAATTCTATTCACACGACAAACGAAATGTATATTGTAATATTGTGTACGTTATCCCACAGGCGGCTTCACCTTTACGGGCCGCGTCGTACAGGCGCAAGTCTCTTGTCAGGCGTGAAAATATGGCATTAAGTTATTCAATCTTTATCAAGGCAATCTTCGAAACATGGCAACAACAATAAAAACACAAAAACAGGCTGTAATCGTCTCGTGCGCATGTTGCATTACCGTCGAGAATCTACGAACACCGACAAATATGCCGGCGGCGTCTCACAACAGTTGACTTCCTTATTTATCTGCCTCTCCACGAGGGCAGAGTCGGGCACGTCGGTTTTTAACGTGAAGGAAATCCAGCACCCCCAAAAGGGGTACTCTGGATTGAGACAAAAATAAAAACTTTCCTCAATAGCAGCTGACTATTTTTTTTTGGGGGGGGGGGGGCACGTTTAGTTCTTTATAGTACTAGAGTTCGTCTGCGTCTCTTTATCTCTCTTCTTCTCTTTCTTTGTTACAGCCGTGTCTGTAACAATCATAGACACTGTCATTTCCTTCCTCTTGCAGAGGGGTAACCCTGCAAGGTGGTTTGGTCACACGATGACCAATCAGCCTCCAGTGCGTATTAATTTCGATTGAACCTTTCAAGAACTACATCCAGATCCTTTGGGATTTGTACAGCAGTCGCAGAGAGCTCCGAAGCACCAACGAAGAAAGACGTCTTCTCTTCTGCCTCAGTCAACTGAACAGCCGAGCAAAGCTATCTCCGCTTTCTCTCTCTCTCTCTCTCTCTCTCTCTCTCTCTCCCTCTCTCTTTCTATTTCTCTCTCTTTCTCCCTCTCTTTCTATCTCTTTCTCTTTTTTCTCTCTCTACCTCTTTTTTTCTCTCTTTCTCTCTCTTTCTCTCTTTCTCTTTCTATTTCTTTCAATCTTTCTCTCTTTCTCTCTCCCTCTCTCTCTCTTTCTCTCTCTCGCTCTCTCTTTCTCTCTCTTTCTCTCTTTCTATTTCTCTCTTTTTCTCCCTCTCTTTCTATCTCTTTCTCTTTTTTCTCTCTCTCCCTCTCTTTCTCTCTCTTTCTCTCTTTCTCTCTCTTTCTATTTCTTTCACTCTTTCTCTCTTTCTCTCTGTCTCTCTCTCTCTCTCTCCCTCTCTCTTTCTATTTCTCTCTCTTTCTCCCTCTCTTTCTATCTCTTTCTCTTTTTTCTCTCTCTCTCCCTCTTTTTCTCTCTCTTTCTATTTCTTTCTTTCTTTCTCTGTATTTCACTATTTCTCTTCCCCCCCCCTCTCTCTCTCTCTCTCTCTCTCTCTCTCTCTCTCTTTCTGAATGTGTTATTTTCAGATGCGTCCAAGAATCTCTATAAGATGATGTGTCCGTCCGAGTTGACTGAATAGGCGCATTTTAAGAATAAACTTTCTCGTTTAATTTCTTTGAAATCATTTTTTTTTTCGTGTATATATGTATTTAATGAGATTAAAATAATAACAATAAATTGAAAAATAAACGAAATAATTTGTTATTAAATATATAAGTATGTCCTTACTTACTTGCCTGCACACGAGAGTAAACGAATGACGTCATAATGGACACCGTGTTGCCTCGGATGATAGCTATGGTGATGCGCTGGAACGTCCAAACGGTCTCTTGAAGATCGTTTCTGCTAGTGGCTATCGTCTCGTATAAATTGTTAAGTATCGTGACCGAAGCCAGCTGACGTTTCGACTGAGATTTATTTAATTTTATGATGAGAAGGTCAGTTTGGGATTTTGCAAAATGTTACATCAGCTATAAAGTCAGTGTTCATTTGATGATGAACATATAATAAAACCATCTAGGTGTGTCAGTCACACTTGAGTTTAAAATAGGATTTTTGTCTCAGATGCTGCGTGATGACGCCATAATGGGTATGGCGTTTCTTTCGATGATACTTCGAGAGATGTTCTAGAGATATGCCCGTTCCTGCAAATGGCGTTCATCCGTCCAATGTCTCGTATGAATCGTGAAGTCTAAGGAAAAAAAGCCACCTGGCGTTTCAATCATATTGTTAAATCCAAATTTGCCTTTTGGACGGACCTCACCGCTCGTCAAATCCGGCACGGGATTGAACCCACCATCGTTGTAATTATATCGATAAAGATGTGTTAACTAATGTGCCACGGTGAGGTGTAAATACTTTCTGTTTGCTAAAAATCGTAAAAATTCATTTTATGACATTTTTTTTTGTCTTTTCTCTTTTTTAATTAAAAACTGTTTCTTCTATTTTAATTAATTTGATCGAATTTTAGCACTTTAAATTGATTACAAATTCGCAAGGGTGCGGTCTTGTTTCATAAAAAAAAACATAAACACACACATATGCGGCATTAACACACACACACACACACACACACACACATATATATATATATATATATATATATATATATATATATATATATATGAGGGGAGTGTGTAGGGGGAGTTGTGGGTGATAACGGTGACTTTGCAACTGGGTTCGAATCCTTCGACCGGCAGTAATTAGCACATCCTACACTGAAGATTGCATAAGCATGAAACACTGGTGTCTGTTGGTAATAATAATAAAAATTTATATAACAATATTGTTATCGCCCAATTAAAAACAACGATTGAGCCTCTAGGAGAATTTATAATAAACAGTCAAACTATGCGTAAAGCAATATTCCTACCTCTGCTGTTTACCACTATAGGACTAAGCTTACTGTATATGTCTGCTGATTCGACATTATATAGAGTTTAAGTTCTCTTCTTTCCCATGTTAATTGATGGTGGCCTAAGGGTTGAATCCATGGCTGCAGAGTCAAAGTGATTTTGCAACTGGGTTCGAATCCTTCGACCGGCAGTAAAAACATTATATGAACAACATATTGAGCTACATTGTTTTGTGTAAGGATTGGTTATTAAATAATGAACAATGTATATATTTATTCAAATATATTTTAATCCCCGGACACGTGCTTTGTCATGTTACGACTCATCAGCGTGGCTAGACCTAGCGAGATTAAAAACTGGGACTCCAGAGACTGAAGTTCAACACACTACCAGTAAGTCAACCACCGCTAGTAAAGGTGGGACAAATGTATCGCCTTTTATAGATGACATTTTATTCGTTATATATATATATATATATATATATATATATATATATATATATATATATATAAAGCTAATCCAAAAAAAGATATAAGAGGCAACTAATATCTTTTAATTAGTGAAACATCCGGATAAAAACTGAAGTTCAATATACTGGATAGAGCATTAATATCATAATATAAAATGAAATAATAAAATAAGGTGCAAATCAAATTTTATTAGAATTCAAAGTTCAGACAAAGTATCTTAATGGTCCTCTGAGAAGAAAAATTATCTTTGAAAACTCATGAGTTAAGGACTTTAAGATACTTTGCCTGAACTTTGAATTCTAATAAAATTTGATTCGCACCTTATTTTATTATTTCATTTTATTTTATGCTATATATATATATATATATATATATATATATATATATATATATATATATATATATATATATAGTACATGTATTATTTTTGTTTACTAGATGTTAATCCACTTAAACTCCAATGTTTATAAAAAGTGTCCAATAAGAAGTAGAGCTGTTTTTTAGTATAAATTTTTATTTATACAAATATTTTTCGCTACATATTTGCATACATATTTCAGCTGCACCCTCTTTCGAGAGCCAATTTCCTTAGACCTTTAGAAAAAATAAAATGAGAAATAACACACTTTATTTTATGTATGGAAGGGGATGGGGGTTCTAATTAAACTGTCATAATTACTACATTACACATTCGCGCTGCTTATTTTGTTTTGGGTTTTTATCATTTAAGTTTATCGAGTACGTTTCACCTGAGCGCTTTCAAATCCTTTTATACATTTTATTAACCACTTGAGAGTATTTTCAACGTCGCCTCAGTATAATCATATTCGTGTGAGGCCAAATATTTTAACGGTAAGCGGATTAGTTCTTTCCAAAACTGACCTATATCTAAACTTTATTCATATGGTCCCATATATACAAACCCGTATACTAGCATATACATACATATATATACACATGTATATACATATACATACATATCCATATACACACATATTTCCACATACATACACACGGCTATACGCACACATACATATATATATACATACATATATACACAGACACACACACATATATATATACATATATATATATATTTATATATGTATATATTCATATCCAAACACTCCTATCCCCGTAAACACCATAATTAAACCTAAATACGAATGCAAATCGCATTTATTTACATTTATACGTATATAGACAGAAAATCAAATAAGTACGTTAGCTTAGAACTACGTTACTAAATAAAACCTGCAACTTCATACACACCCATTTGTACAATATAATAGATATACTGGTCATTATCTACATATTTCTATCGAAAATATTTCCTATGCATATATATATATATATATATATATATATATATATATATATATCACCACATATACTATACACCCACACACACTGTTATCTTCCCCGCAAGAGTATACATTCACTCAACTTCCTCACGTATACATGCCATTCTTACGAAATTTACACTGTTCTTACTAAATACAGGGTCTATGAATTAAGGAATCCATGTACCGATATACATTCTGTAAATGTATTTATATGCACGCTCATACCTGTCATTCTACTTTTATACCTCTCCGTGTCTTGTGATTCCATTATCTTATGGATATATAAAACAGCCTATAAGCACAATATGATAACATTCCCCGTCTCAGTATCCCACCTCACCCATATTATCTAATAATCCTAATTGGTCTCCCGATTTATAAAATCGGGAGACCTATGTTTTGAGGCATTTCCGTCCGTCCGTCTGTCCGTCCGTGTGTCCGTCCGTCCGTCCGTGTGTCCGTCCGTCCGTCCGTCCGTCCGTGTGTCCGTCCGTCCGTCCGTCCGTCCGTGTGTCCGTCCGTCCGTCCGGATTTTTCTCTGCAACCATCCATCGAATTTCTCTGAAATTTTGCATGAAGTTGTAACTTTGGTCAGGTTAGAAAGTGACATTCTCCGATTTAAAAAAAAAATCTGGTTAGCCCCCCAGGGGGTCAAAAGTCCCCGAAATGGCAAAAAAATGACATTTTTTGCCCCATAACTTTTCATCCATCCATTCAATTTCTCTGAAACTTGACCAAAATGTGGAGGCAATTGTTCCTAATAGAAAATAAGTATCGCTGACCTTGGAAAAAATCTGGTTCGCGCCCCCAGGGGGTCAAAAGCCCCCTAAAATGGCCAAAAATGACCCTTTCCTCCCAAAACGTTTTATCCATACATTCAATTTTTCTGAAACTTGGCCAAAATGTAGAGGCAATTGTTCTGGATATAAAATGAGCATCCTTGACCTCAGACAAATTCTGGTTCTCGCCCCAGGGGGGGGGGGCAAAGGGGTGAAAAAATGCCCCAAATTGCCCAAATTTATTGCATTTTACACTCGCCCCATCGAGTCACATACAGAGGGGGGTCACGCATGTTTGGCTTGTTCAAGTTGTTTTCATTTGGACCGGCACTAGCATTAAATCAAGGAACAAACATAAAGCAAACATTACGAAGGCAAACAAATAAAATAAAATAAAGCCCAAACATATGAGTGTACTATATAATAACTAAATCTAGGATAAATAACCACAACCTAGCATTAAATAAACTAAAATACAGGTTCAATATAAACATAAAAGGTTAAGCATAACATAGGAAACAGAGTAAAATAAAGAAAAATATCAAGAGAAAAATAGATAAAATAAAAACCTACACTAAAGGTGAGATATAGTAACACAGAATAACATAAAATAATAAAATTAAATTAAAAATTAAAAATTAAAAAATTAAAAAAAGTAAAAATTAAAAGTAAAATAAAAATTAAAATAAAATAAAAAATAAAGGTAGTATTATAGTAGGGTTGGGAGCAGCATAATTTCAGTTCTTAGTGAACAACAATGCTTGTAATTTAAAATCTGCTCAGTGCATGCTCCTTGAAATGTCTGCAATTCAGAGCCGTTTCTGGTTGTACGTTAAGTATTTTTTCCCTATCTTTATACCTTATAATTTCCAGTTTCTCACCAAGGCACAAAAAACAAGGTGGGTTAAGTGACTCACACATCCTGGTTTTTCTGATAATTTTCCATCTAATTATTGTTTTTTTTTCCATCCTTGATTAATTTCCAGAAATATCTGGACAGTGAAGTGTTCATGTATTTTTGTGTGTGAATAGTAATGTGTGTATGTGAAACCTATCTTTAAAACTCTTTGACGTGCTACCTATATACACTTTTTTTCTTCTAGATTTTCTGCTGTGTATATTTTTGCGCAATATATTATTGAGACAGTAAGGCAGTTGTTCTATAATCGGCATTCATCCTGTCTTTGACAATTACACTTATTAGTGGTTCCATTACTGTTAATACCGTTATTTGTGTAATTTCTTTTAAGTATATATATATATATAGGTAATAAATAATAGCGCCTTTACTAAGGCTGGGCACTCTGAGTGAATTTAATAACAAGCCGTAGTACTAGCTTCATTGCGAGGTCCAACACAGTTTGTTGTTGTTGTTGTTGATCACTCTTCGCCGCTTGCTGTGAATACTCGCCGACTTGGTATTTACAAAGTTAAATCCCTCCTAAAATTCCAAGCTAATTTCTGGTGGCCAACTGGTAAGTTCTCTTGACTGCGAATCAATGGCGATTTGTGATCAGAGTTCGCGCCCGTCGACGTCGGGAATTAGCTTCCTGCACTGAAGATTGCATAAGCATGAAACATCGATGTCTGTAGGTAATAAATAATTAATATTTATTTATAAATAATATTATATATATATATATATATATATATATATATATATATATATATATATATATATATATATATATACAAATTATTTATTTAATAACTATACATTACAGATTCCAGAGATGCACTATGGTTTCGTTAACACAGGTAGGCCTTTACTGTTTAGAAAAGATCCTTACAAATAGTCAGATCCTCATGGAAAAGGGAACAGTCTAAAAATTAGAATCTGTTATGTATAGTTTTTAAATAAATAATTTGTATTTTAGCCCTCGAATTCTTATGATCGAACACTTTGATTTTTTTATGGAAATCGCTCCAGACAAGGCATGAATCCACTTGATGTAAGGAGCTAACAAGGATGAAAAATGATTATCGTGAAGACAGGAGATGCCTATTGGCCTTAGTCTTGAAAAGAACAAGACAAGAAGAAAACAGTCAGGAAGAGAATTCCACAAGCCTGCAGTTCTTGGAAATAAGCTATTTTCCAATATACATAAAAAAATACAGGAAGGTGTATTACAATGAGGTATCAAAACAGCGGATTGATTGAGACTACCAGACCAACGAGGCAATCGAGCTGGAACAAAAGAAGCAGGAAATAGATCACATAATTCTGAAGAACACATGTCATAATAGTATTTGCTGAGACTAGCAATATCACGTCTATATATATATATATATATATATATATATATATATATACATATATATATATATATATATATATATATATATATATATATATATATATATATATATAATAATGGTAATAATCCAGGTGAAAAATATCCACAGGGTGGTAATCCAGAGAATTTTAACCGGGTTTATAAAAAGTGCTCAATATCAAAATAGAGCTTTATATATGATAATTTTATTTACACAGACATGTACAAAATCTGCGACACTGGCATGTCGATGTTATCGATCAACAGTTACTATAAACTGAGATCTCATCAGGCAGAGTTAGAATCCGATCTTAACCTCAGATCATATTTGGAGAGAATGAAGTGGAGGGATAGAGAAAGAGAAGAAGAAGGAAAGAAATTTAACATTTCAAAAATTAAAGCCGTTAAAAAATTAAAATTAAAAATTAAAAAATAAAAAAAATCTAAAAATCTAAGAAACAAAAAACAAAAATCTAAAATCTAGAATCTGAAACAGACAGGGCAAATAAATAAATAAATAAATAAATAAAAATAAAAATATAGGGTGGAAAGAGGAACAAATAATGATGAGGAGAGAGACACATAGAGGAAAAAGAAGGAGAGAGAGAGGGCGTCTGTTGATTCAGATCGGGAGGGAAGGAGGGGGGTGGTAGACATGCACGAATCAGGTGTCAAAAAACCGTCGAGTTTATAAATGTATTTTTCCAAGTGAACTGTAATATTGCGTATATGTGTGTATGCGTGCGTGCAAACTGATTGTTATGGTGGTGGGGCGGTGATCAAATGTGTCGCGATTCTGGGTTTATATTGTCTTTATAATTTGTCTGGAGTTAATTTGAATAAATAAGTATATTCGTTAAATGTAACAGGAATAGTAGTAGTAATAATAATAATAATAATAATAATAATAATAATAATAATAATAATAATAATAATAATAATAATAATAATAATAGATACCCCTAATAATTGAGGTGAAATAATGAAAATAATAATAAATGAAGTATAATAAAAATACTAAAAAATACTAAAAAATATTAAAAAATATATAACTAAAAGAATAACTGGAAGATGCTGGCGTTATTAATTATTAATAATAATAATAATAATAATAATAATAATAATAATAATAATAATAATAATAATAATAATAATAATAATAATAATAATAATGATAATAATAATGGTAATAATAATAATTAAAAAAATAATAATAGTGGTCAATAATATTTTAGAGTTTATAAAAATAATAGTTTAGGAAAGAAATAGAATAATTAAGGAATATTAGGAATCCTAGGGGGTAGTGATTATCATAATAATATTAAATAATGATAAGATAATGTTTGCCGATATTATGATATGGGTTAATGGTTGCAATAATGCTGATCATATAAAAATAGTGGTTTAACAGACAACAGTAATCAGAGTGGTAATCCCAGTAATCTTAACAATAGTAATGATGATAGTGAAAAATTATAGAAGTAGTCATAATGGTGGCAATAATAGTAGTAGTAATAATAATAATAATAATAATAATAATAATAATAATAATAATAATAATAATAATAATAATAATAATAATGATAATAATAATAATAATAAAAATGGCAGTGGAGGCAAAAGTAAGGTAACGGTAAAACATGGCAATATCAATATTATTAATAATAATAGTGATACTGTTAATTTCATTGCTGCAAATAACAATAACTATGATAGTAACGTCAGACATGGTGTCACCACTGATAACAATAATTATCTTGATAAAAAGTACAGAAATGAAAAAATGAAAAAATGAAAAAATGAAAAAAATGAAGAAAATAATTCAATGTAAAATAGTTAAGTTTAAGATATTAATAATAGTAGTAATAAATAATTGATAATGATAATCTAAAAATAATCTAAAAAATATAATCTAAAAAATAATCTAAGAAATATAGAAATATTAATCAATAAATGGATAAGCATAAAAGGGGGGTATTTAAGAGTAAAGAAAAATACAGAAGATGACCATTAGTGTTAATCGTTGTGGGTATGATAATAATAATAATAATAATAATAATAATAATAATAATAATAATAATAATAATAATAATAATGATAATAATAATAATAATAATAATAATAATAATAATAATAATAATAATAATAATAATAATAATAATAATAATAACAACAATAATAATACCAACCAATACTACCGCTTACAGTACTACTACAAATAATACTACAAACAAAAATGCTACTACTAATAAAAATAAAAATAATAATAATTAATAAAAGGTATAAGATGATAGTTGTGTTGACAAAATTTTCAGTTGGTGGGGAGGTGTTTTTTTTATATAGTAACAGCCTAAGGGGTTATGAGTGGATTACTAAGAAGGTGTAATCTATTATGCCTACAGTTAATTGATGTTTCTTGTTTTTTGTTTAGAAGTTTGCCCCTATCACTAAATTTAATTATTTCAAGTTTTTCTGTTAGGCAAAGGTAGCAAGGTGAGTTTAGGGAACCACAGGTGCTAGTTCTTCTAATTGTGTTCCAAGTTACTGTTGGTGATAGGTTATTGTTGTATAGTTCCCAGTAATATATAGAAAGTGAGGTTCTTTTTTGATATGTAGGGTTATTAAAAGAACACTTATGTCCAGTATATCTTTCTTTGAAGGTATTACCAGCCATACCTATGTAGAATTTTTTCAGGGTTGGGTTTTCTTTAGTAGAGATGGTTGCTTGATATACTGATTGGGTTATTTGGCAATTATGTTGTAATGGGCATTCTTTTTTGTTTGTGCAGTTACAGGCCTTGGTATTTGCTGTTTTAGTTGCGGTAGTTTTTTCATTTAGAATTTTGTTGTTATGTTTTTTATTATTTTTTCTAAATTTTCACCACAGCTATAGCTTAATTTGAGGGTGTTTTTATTAAAGATTTTATGCAGTATATTGTTGGGAGGGAAGTGTAGATTGATTAAGTCTAAGAATCTTTTACCGAGTTTGGTTTTAACCATGTTGTTATATGGGGGTGTGAACCAGATAATTTTTCTACCCCTATTTTTGCGTCTGTTGTTGGGAGGTGTAGGTTTGGTGAATTTAATTTGGGTGTTTTTGTATCCACTTTGCTTTAACGCTTTATTGTAAAAGTCCTTGTGTTTGTTAAAAATTTCTTCATTAGAGGAGTTATCACTAATTCTTTTTTCGATTGATCTGGGGATGTGTTTAATAATGGTTTTTGGGTGGTTAGAGAGTGGGTGGACATAGATCGGGTTGGCATTGTCTTTAGTATACGGTTCATAAGTTTCTTTATCTAAGTTGAATGTTACGTCTAGAAAATTAACTATTTTAATGTTAGATGTTATTTCTACTTTGAGATCTCCCCTCATCATTATTTGTTCCTCTTTCCACCCTATATTTTTATTTTTATTTATTTATTTATTTATTTATTTGCCCTGTCTGTTTCAGATTCTAGATTTTAGATTTTTGTTTTTTGTTTCTTAGATTTTTAGATTTTTTGATTTTTTAATTTTTAATTTTAATTTTTTAACGGCTTTAATTTTTGAAATGTTAAATTTCTTTCCTTCTTCTTCTCTTTCTCTATCCCTCCACTTCATTCTCTCCAAATATGATCTGAGGTTAAGATCGGATTCTAACTCTGCCTGATGAGATCTCAGTTTATAGTAACTGTTGATCGATAACATCGACATGCCAGTGTCGCAGATTTTGTACATGTCTGTGTAAATAAAATTATCATATATATATATATATATATATATATATATATATATATATATATATCCCTTCAATCCCCCTCATAAGTATTTATATAAGTATCTGTTATGGACACATGATTATCGACTGGTCGATATATAGTATTGGTGTATTAGTGTGTATGCGTATGTAAATATATATATATATATGTGTATGTATGTGTTCATTTGTGGGATGTGCTTGTTATGGTCATATAATCAGACAATTTACTTAAAATAAGAGTTTTTTTTCTGCAGATAACACGCTAGTAAAACGAGAATTAAATCGTATTATTTGTAGATATATATATATATATATATATATATATATATATATATATATATATATATATATATATATATTTGTAGATATATATATATATTTGTAGATATTTATATGTGTTTGTGTGTATATATGAGTGTATGGGTATAGTTATATGAACAATTATGTATATATGTATATACGCATGTGTGTTTTTATACGTATGGTATGTGTAAGTGTATGTGTGTTTAGGTATGTATACATTTAGGTATGGTTGGATATTGTATGTATGTATATGCGTATATGAGTATGTATATGTATATAGGTGTATTAATAAATCGTTTCAAATATCTTCGGAGAATTAACAAAGCCATAATGTTGCAAAAGTGCTGAATATTTAGTAGATATTTATGTTTGGATAAGCATGATTTTGGGAACCCGATGATTGAGTTTGTTTCACTTTTACAGCGTGCGTGATAATTTGATATGGTCCGGCATGATCATAATTGTAATGAAATTGGATATAAGTAGCTATTAGATGATATTTAAAATAAAACAATAAGTTTCATTTAACCCAAATTATCAAATTAAAATAAGTGTAAATGGTAAACGTTATCACTAGATATTATTAGACATAAATTAAGTGATAATTAAAGATGTTCATACATATAAAATTCATCGAAAATAGAAAATAATATAAGAATAATATATAAACACCGTTTAATTCAATAAATTTTAAAAGAATTTAATCGACGTAAATATTCATAATTCTCCTCATAAAATATATTTTTATAATTTTATATTTTATTAATACTTGACAATAAGAACATAGAGTGATTATGTGTATATGTGGGTTGTAAGTGTGTATTCTGATAGACATATATGCGTGTGTGTAGGTGGGCTTATATATATATATATATATATATATATATATATATATATAAGTGTGTGTATATATATGATTACATGTGTATTATAGATTGTGTGTGTGCGTATGTTTAGATAATAGTTAGGTCGTTGATCATAATTTAAATAGATTCCCTTCTCCTCGCATTTAGATTAACTTAAGGTCTTTGACACGCATATGGCCGTTAGATTTCCCCTTTTTATATTTTTCCCCTTTTTTCTCTCTTTCTTTTTTGATTCTTTTGTCTTCTCTAACTTTTCCAATCTGGCTTGATAATTCAGTATTTCTTTGAGGTGATGTGACCGAGTTTTGTAAGGGTGGCCGGTCGTTCAAATTAAGTGTGTGGTTGACATATATATATATATATATATATATATATATATATATATATATATATATATATATAAGTGTATGCGTGGTTATGATTGCGTGTGGGTGGTGATGTGTGTATGTATGTACATAGAATGTGTACGTTTTATGCTTGCCTATATATGTGTGTGAGTGAGACGGTGTCAGAATTTAATTTAGGCTCGTTCCTTTCACTCGCAATATTTATCGCTAGTCAGTATGTGTCATAAAACAATGATGAGAATTAATACTGTTAATTTTTGACACGGCCCGATTTATTTGAAAAACAGGACCCCCCCTCCCTCTCCTTCGGTATCTGTAGTAAATTATGTAATTCTCCCTCCAAAGTTAGACTTAAGGATAAGAGATGCTTCAATTTCCCCCTCTCTCTAAATATGTATTGGATGGGTTGTTACCACCTCTCTCTCCAATTATATTTGAATTGTCGAGTGTGAATTTAACTATTTTCTTTCAGTTTCAAAAATGTAATCGTCTGGATCGGATGCTTGAAAAAACCACAAGGTTGAAATAAATTATTGCATCGATGATTATGTAATTTCGTGTTATTATACTTCATTTTATTCTATAACACACACACTATATATATATATATATATATATATATATATATATATATATATATATATATATATATATATATATATTGAAAATTAGTTTATGGAATAGTGGATTAGCAAGACAATATGTTAGTAAAATAACGACACAGACACATCATTAAAGCTGGCCAAGATACTTAAGTTGATTCGTTCGACCATATTCACTGCTAAATGTAAATGATCGAACGAATTGACCGATGGGATAGAATGATAGTTGAAATAATAATTAGTAAAAATTTGTGACTAAATCAAATTTCTATAGAAATTATTTATGATTTGACCGGAAGTTATTCATACGAGATTAGCCAAATGCTTTATGAGAGATTTTTTGTTTTTGTGTTATAGTTTGATTTTTTTTTTGGGGGGGGGGGGTAAAGTTTTTTATTTTAGGTGTTTCGGTCTATATACAGCCCACGCGTCAAAATATATTTTATAAAAAAATTCGATATTACAAGGTTTTGTAACAACAACCCTATAATTACAACCGATTTCATTTTGTTTTCAAAGGGAGACAATCCATTTTTCGTAGTTAACTAATAACTCGCCACTTATTCCCCCTTGAACCAATTTTCTTTTCCACACATTTTTTACCATATAAAAATGTTTTATTATTTTTTTTTTTTATTATTATGGGATTATATTATTTCCATTACTTTATATATTCTAATATTATTTTTGTTATTTTTTATTTGTAATTTTCTAATACATTTGCCTTTCATTTGTATCTATTTACCTAAAAGTAAAAAGTAGAAACTTTATAAAAAAGACCGAAAGGCAACAGACAGGAAACTGACCGTTTCACCATATCCGGTGTTTCCTCTATTTGCAAAGAAAAAAAAATTACTGACGAGCGATGAAACGAACTTCATAAATTCATTAGGAGAGTAGAAAGTTAACCTTGGGTTTACTTTCGGCACCTCGTAACTCTCAGTTCCCTTATTTTGTCCTTCAGTCCTCACATTCCATGAGCGATGTTTCTGACAAAGGGGGAAGAATTGCTGTTTTCTGGGTCGGAATCTATCCATCTAACACTTATCATTGTCTAGTTTTTGATGTTGAAGTGCTAGTATTTTTTTAGTTCCTTACATCAAGTGGATTCATGCCTTGTCTGGAGCGATTTCCATGAAAAGATTTCTTTTATAAAAATATGTACGTGTGCGTGTGTGAGTGAGTGGGCGAGATGAAGAAAGAGAGGGCGATAGATATTAGCAGAATGGGACACATATATATATATATATATATATATATATATATATATATATATATATATATATATATATATATATATATTGGATTTGAGTTGAAAAATACTTGTAATCCAGGGTTTCGAATCGCATGACCGGTAGTGAATAGTCATATCTCTATGCTGATGAGTCCAGATTAAAAAAAGGACGAAACGTGCATAGATAATAAACAATAACAAATATTTATATTTGTCCCTCCTCGTGAAAAAGTAGAGCACTGTAATGGTAGTACTAACACAGCATGACGTCACTTGCTTTATAATGCATCATTCCTTCCCTAATAGAAGTAGAATGCCTGGACGTCAAGCCGCTTTAAAAAAAGTGTTAAAATTATCATTGTTTATCAGCTATTTAAAATTGGCCAAGCGGTTAGCGACGTTGGATTTGAGTTGAAAAATACTTGTAATCCAGGGTTTCGAATCGCATGACTGGTAGTGAATAGTCATATCTCTATGCTGATGAGTCCAGATTAAAAAAAGGACGAAACGTATATGTACATAGATAATAAACAATATATATATATATATATATATATATATATATATATATATATATATATATATATATATATATATTCTTTTCTTCTGTCGAATATGCTTTCGGGAAATTTAGAAAATCCATTTCTAATCGCTGTTAACATGCCTATGAAAAGCGAAGAAAAGAAGAGAGTAGGTCGGCGAAAGTGTAGGATGTAGAATTTTAAGTAATAAAAAAAACTGTAACCGAGCAGAAATGGCTGATATTCTAAAAAGAACCAATTATGGAATTTTCATCTTGTTCAATTGCGTCGATAATTCGCCTCGTTCATTCGAATTCCGATCATCTCGTTTTGGGCGATTGGATCATCAGTCAATTTCCGAGCGAGATCAGATACGCAAACCTTTCTTAATTGAAAGCAGGAAAATTACCTGTAGTTGCCCGTAATTTGTAGTTGTCTCCGCTGGCACAATCACTGCCTGACCGACTCTCAAGAGACAATGGTTACATTCTGAAAGGAGGTCTGCACGATAAAGAGTTTGCAATGAAGCAACGGTTGCGCAATAAGCAACTGCACTTCTTTTCATTCGGCATTGCTTACATAGTTACAAAATGAAAGGCTACTTTAATTGTCCCAACATAATCGATTTTCTGTCTGTAGAACATATTGCCACGGAACTGTTTTCCTGTAGATTATAACACGGTCTTCAAATCAAATTTAAAAGACATCTGTCCTGTATTTGAACTTGGTTTATTCCATCAATTATTCTCAATCCTCTCATAAAGTTCTTCATCTCTCAAGTGACAATCATTCCATCCCATTAACTCTTTATCCTAGAGTGGCCTTTGGCCTTTATAAGTGTTGACCCCATCTAGTAAAGAACATGTATTGTCAGGGTAAACAAATAGAGCAGAGAAAGAAAATAACGTCAATTGGTATGAATCATTATGGTACAACTTTTGAGCGGCTCAATTCTATTGTTTGCATTGGTTGCCCAGTTACTCACGGGATGGACCATGTGAAGGTTGCTAACATCCATAGTGATGTGACAAGATGTAATCAAAGACAACCGGAAGCACTGTTGGGATAAGCGGAGAAGGACTGTTGTTATTTTGGAGTATTCCTTGTACTCGAATATTTGCCATAGCAATAATTGATAATCCAGTCTATCCGACTATTTCACTCATATCTAGCGAGAGGAGAAAGTTAGATGTTATATATTGAGATACTGAGGGGCGATAGGTGCGAGAAGTGTTGAGATCACGCGTTACTGTGACGTCACATGGGAGAAATGAAACAATATAATCTTCTCTCTCTACATTTTTTGTTACTTCAGCTGTACAAGACATGATAAGTGGTCACTCATGACAAGTTACCACCCCATAGCCGGTCTGGGTGGGGTTAGGGTATATAAAAATATTGATGATAATTCCGACCCAGACAAAGAATTTCCCAATTAAATCTTATTACATGTTATTCTTCTTAACAAAATGCTGAAACAATAATAAAAAAAAAAATGACCTAGATCAGAACAGTATCTCTCTAGTTGTTTACCCTGGCAATACATGTATTTTGATAATGATTGGGCAATTAACGTAGCCTTTCCAAGAGTAACTGCGTCTGATTTTAAGCCCCCTTTTATGTACAATACTTTTTTCTCTTTTTTTTTAACGTAGTTCACCCCAAACAAGGCAGGCCACCACTGTAGACGTAAGGGGCTACTGAGAAGAAAGAAAAGGGGAGAAGGTTGGGGGGGGGGGGGTCAACCTAAACTGGGATCTGCGCAGCGAGATGTCTATTTACATTCATTTTAAATTTCTGCATGTCAGTACTGACGGGGAAACAGGGGGCAGGGAGGAGTCCTAGAGGCCAGCAGCACGAGGAAAGAAGCTATTTGAGCAGAAAGCTCTCCGACATCTAGGGATCTCCACAGTGAATGGATAGGATTTAGTTGATTGTCGAGTTGGTTTAGTGAATTTACGTCAAGGGGGCACCAGAGTAGCCAATTCATAGGAGCATAATCCATTGAAGTATTTGTAAAACAAGCACAAGGATGCTACATTGCGGCGATGGGACAGGGACTGGAGCTTGGTTGACAGTGAGGGACCTATTAGGTTGGCGACTCTTTTTTGGACCTTGTCAAGGAGGGAGAGAGTAGTAGATGATGCACCAGCCCAGATGTGGCAAAAATACTCCATGCATGGGCGAATGGTGGCTTTGTAGAGATAGGGGACAATGTCAGGTGTGAGGAGTTTACTAGCACGGTAGAGGGGACCAATCAGAACAGCTATCTCCATGGCATTTATCCGTTGCAGCTATAGGCTCCTATACATCACCATCTAAATAAGTCATATTTACTTCTACATTACTCATGCATCTCTCTAGTTATTTACCCTGGCAATACATGTATTTTGATTGTGATTGGGCAATTAACGTAGCTTTCTGAGAGTAACTGCGTCTCATTTTAAGCCCCCTTTTATGTGCAATACTTGGTATGTTCTAAACCCAACTCTTCCTTAATTATTAACCCTTTTCATCGTTTTATTCCAACCCTCGTGTGTATCCAAGAAAACACAGAATACAAAATGGCGACTGCCAGTTTGGAAAGAAACTCAAACACGTGGTCGCTACAAAAAAACTAGAAATAGAATACCAAATATTCTAATTCTTCAACCAGAAGCTTTCTCATTATTATTGCATCCCAAACAGATGCCGGTCACGTGGGAAACAAAGAAAAAAATGCCTGATTAAAAAGTAAAAAAAAAATGCTTATACAACATGGGTTCATACCTTTCCCAAAGCTATTAGAGAATGTGACATCACAGCTGCTTCCATTCCTTAGACTACAACACCTGATATTCTCAAGTGGTCACGCATTTACCAGCCTGACCAAGATCAACGTTGCTTAACCGGCGATTTGTAAAGAACAAATATTTCAACGCCATGTAGGCATGGTAGTAGATAAATGCATCATTTGCTTAGGTCCAAATTTATCTATGCCTTTCGGACGGATGACCGATAAACATTCGGCTAAAACGGATGATTCATCGTTGGACATTTTGCCGACCGGACATTTAACCAACTGACATTTGCTGAAAGGATCTTTTGTCAGCGTTCCTTTCACTGACATTTAGCTGATGCAGAGTCATTTCTATGGTCATTTGGCAATAGACATTTAGCTGATGCAGAGTCATTTCTATGGTCATTTGGCAATAGACATTTAGCTGATGCAGAGTCATTTCTATGGTCATTTGGCAATAGACATTTGGCCGAATGAACATTTAGATACAGAGAAGATTATGTATTATTCTCACAACGTTTCAGCCGATGTAACCTCTGACCTTTTTCGTGTGCGTCTTGTCGAACTCGGTAATCTTGTAATTGAAGAAGGTTGCGTGTTCAAATCACGTCGGGGTCACCATTTGTAATAGAAGGGGGGTGTTGGTCCCTTCCTTACATTTATCGCACAAAGTGAATTGAACGAACAACAACCGAGTAACAGGCAACAAAAAGGGGTTTATTTAACAGAGGGTTGGAACTGTGTCCCAGTGAAGAAAAGAGGCTGCCGGGTCGTCAGCAAATACATTCCCAGTTGAGATGGCTGCTGCTGGAACGATACAGAGGAAAGGGCAGGAGAGAGATGTTTCTTCGTTGCTGGTCGATTTCTCTCTGCTGAATTCTTCAACTGACCAGGTGGTAGAAAATAGTCCATGAGGGGACAGTTGATATCAATACGCCCTGCAAGCCGATTGGTCAGTGTATGACCAATTTGCTCACAGGGGACGAGAAGAAATAGATCATATTTCAGTCTGCTACAATCTTGACGGAATTTCGAGTTCTAAGTGACAGTCTTCTGGAGTTTAAACTTTCGATCCTCAGTACAGGCGATACTAAGAATATAATTCCTAATTATTTAAGACTTCTACCCTGTTATGGCTGACACAACGAGAACAATCTTTCTCTGTCGATTAAATAAATGGTTCAGTTTGAAATTCCGTACAGATTTCCGAATTCAACATAAAGATCCCTGAGTTCGTCAAGACGCACTCGAAGAAGGTCAGAGGTTGAATCGACCGAAACGTTGTAAGAATAACATCAAAGATGAGAACAATAGTCTGAATAATCCAAATGATCCAAATTATCAATCTTCATCTTTCAAAATTCAGAAACATAAGACCAGAGTAATTTGGCCGACATTTGGTGGTCATTTGTCAGATGAAAATTTTGACCAAACGAACATTTCACGGACATATTTGGCCGGATGCGCACATAGTTACAGACACAAACAATTTCTTTATTTTTGAACATCTGGTCGACATTTCCGGATGTTTGTCACACTTAATTCACATTTACCTAGCATTCACATTTACCTAGCATTCACATTTACCTAGCATTCACATTTACCTAGCATTCATATTTACCTAGCACAGCTTGAGTTCTTACCAGTCGGGGATACGTCCTCGACATCAGTTCGACAGTAACTTTGATTGTTCTGTTCAGTCTCAAGAGGTCCACCCCCCTCCAGACTGTAGAAGGGGTTAATTTATTGCTAATCACCTGAGGCGCCCCTACTGGGGAAATGCTGACGGGGCTGCTCAGGCGTTTTTTGTAGGCCAGAACGCGTTAGTCCTAGTGCGCTGGCTTTACAAAAAAAAACTGATGAAGGAGGGAAATGAAATACTTACCTGATACAGCTTGAGTATTGATTTACTCCTCTCCAGGAGTTAGGCACAAGGCCAGTTTTTATCTTACTCCCACAAGTAAGATGTGACCCAAGGTCGGGTCGGGAAAGTGGGGTTAAAAAATTGCCTGGGCAGCCCTGTCGGCATTCCCCGGTAGGGGCGCCTCAGGCAGTAAGCAATAAACTTACTCCTCCCCAAAGAGGGGAAGCAAAGCCTGGGAGGGTGGACCTCCTAGAACTGCACAGGACAGACCCATAGACCGGCGTAAATCAAGCCCCGAAGGCCAAGACAATACCAGTCTATGGGGTGCAGTATCCATCGGAACAGATACCACACTTTGATCTTAGCCAAAAAACCAAGAATAAATTTGAGTAGGTGTTCGTACCAGTCGGGGAAACGTCATCGGCAATCAGTTCGTCAGTGACTTCGTTGCTGTCGAGCTGAGGTATGGTTCTGTTCGGTTCTAGGAGGTCCATCCTCCCAGGTTTTACTTTCTCTTTGAAAAGTGGTTAGCTTATTGCTAATCGCCTGAGGCGCCCCTACTGGGGAATGCCTACGGGGCTGCTCCGGCAGTTTTTGTAGGCCAGAGTGCACTCCACCTAGTGTGCTGGTGTTTTCAAAACCCACCTGACCGTGTGTCTAACCCCATGCAGAGGAGACAAATAAACACACTTAATCCATGCAAATTTGCTGTCTACATCCTTGATAAACAAAAAAGGCAATGCAGCATGTTGGCAAAGGAAGTTGCGGAAGCCGAAGAAATATGAAATTTAGTAAAAATTAATCTATCACTGAGAAATGTGCTCAGAATTGATTTATTGAGAACAATTGCCCACAATCTTTAAAAAAAGTATACATCATTTTAAAAATCTCATAAAATATATATTTTAAAAAAAATTTCCTTTTGACCTTGGACGGGTCCAATCAATTTCAAATTACCTTACAGTCGTGGAAACCGCAACGCAATTACTACACTCGATGGCGAGCGAAACGCTTTTGAGCAGTCACTCCGCCTCCCGTTAAAATAGTTGATTGACGGATGAAAAGAGATCACAATGCCCCCACGACGCAAATTCACTAGACCAACCCGACAATCTGCCAAATCCCATCCATTCACTGTGGAGGCCCCCAGATTCTGAAGAGCTTTCTACTCCAAAAGCTTCTTTCCTCGTTCTGCTGGACTCTGGAACTCTCTCCCTGCTCCCTGTTTTCCTGACGGTACTGACATGCAGAAATTTTAAAACTAATGTAAACAGACATCTCGCTGCGCAGCTCTCAATTTAGGTTGACCCCCCCCCCCCCAACAAAAAAAACAAACTTTCATCCTTTTTCTAAGTAGCCCCTTACGTCTAGTGGTGGACTGCCTTGTTTGGGGTGAACTATGTAAAAAAATAAATAAATTAATTAAAAAAAATGTAGCGCTTTTGGGGACCGATTTTTCCACGTCAGCAGATTATCAAGCTGTCGGCTTCTCACGCAAACAATCAAAATATCGTTGTGTAGACGACACACGGCAGCAGTTCGTTTCTTCTCCTATTCTCTCTCGTTGCAAACGTTGTCTTCTTTTTTACCTTTTGGCTAGGAGTAAAACGTAGTATCTGTTCTGATACTACAATGTGAAGAAGAAATCCTTTTAGACTAAGGCGATTTTTATTTTTGTTCCAATCTAGAGTGCCCCTTTTTTTTAGGGGGGGGGACGGGTTTCCACACATTAAAAACCGACCTTGTGTCTTACTCTGCCCTTGTGGGGAGGCAAGTAAATCGAAATAACAGCTGTCATAAACGTTATTAATAAAGATCAGCATAAAATCATTTGGGGTTTAACGATTTTTGGGGTTTTTCTTCACAGTATACATGTATACACACATAGTACCTTCAACCCATCCCCCATGCGTGGAGGGAGCAGCTATCCCAAAACACCCGACTGATCTCTCTTGATTCAGAAAAAAGAGAAAGGTCTTATCTGTTTATTCACCACGTTTCACTACCAACTTCCTGCCTGTGATGTAACTTCCTGTACACATAGCTCTAACGAGACTACTAATGGAAAATTCCATTCTTTACTTAAATCTAACCTTATGTAGAAATTCCCGATTCTAACCTTATTTTTACACATCCACATCTAAATATTGCTACAATAGAGAAAAAAAGGGGGGGGGCTTAATTAAGGATTAAATAAAGCTAATACTGTGTGTTATTATTGTTTTACGAATGTAAACCCCCATCAAAAATGGCAGACAAAAAATGCTTTGCCAGTGTTAGCACTAATATTCATATAAAATCATAGAAATACGTCAGTAATTTAATTTTTTATATATAAATTATTATTATCATTTCTGATGACCTAAAGAAAAGAAAAAAAACTACCGTTGAAATTTTATTTAGAGTGAAATATTTCTTTCCGACTTCACTACAGACGGCATCGGTTGTCTGACTTGCTATTTGCTTTCCAATGTAAGTTTTTCAATGTTTTTTTTTTTATTTCAATAGGATATGACTGGATTATCACGACTTGAAAAAGCGCAGGACATTTCTGATGACCTAAAGAAAAAAACAACCATTGACTTTTCTTTTTTTACGTTTTTCCTTTAATTTCCTTCCTTGGATTATTGGGTGATATGGGTGGCTAGATATTAAAAAGAAAATAACGCTGGACTTTTTAACATAAAAGACGTCAGCGGAAGTGAATGGTTAAAAAGACTGAAACTGTAAAGTTTATAAAAAGAGAAAACAAAGGAAAAACATATAAATCGGTATAGAAAACAGAAAGAAAAAAATGACTCATTATGGAAATTGATTTGCGTTCTTGCCCGTCTCCTATTCGTAAAGCAGACTTTTTTTGTGACGGATTTATATTTACAAATAAATAAACATTGCTTTTTATAATAGAGTGGAGGATTGGTTTAACATGTTAATCGAATGGGTTTGTGTTTTTTGCGTTGTCCGTTATTCTTTTGGTAGAGTCATTTTTGTTATTGTTGTTGAGTACACCATCATTGTTGGGTCATTTTATGCCAAACTCGTACATGTGTAATATAGCCAGGGGATTAACTTCTGCCGAGATGAAGTATTATTATATAGCCAGGGCATGCACTTATTCTGAGATGAAGTATTGTTATATAGCTAGGGGACTCACTTCTGCTGAGATGAAATATTGGTATATAGCAGGGGGCTTACTTCTTCCGAGATGAAGTATTGGTATATAGCAGGTGACTTACTTCTTCCGAGATGAAGTATTGTTATATAGCCAGGGGGTTCACGTCTTCCGAAATGAAGTATTGTTATATAGCCAGGGCATGCACGTATTCTGAGATGAACTATTGTCATATAGCCAGGGGATTCACTTCTTCCGAGATGAAGTATTGTTATATAGCCAGGGGGTTCACTTCTTCCGAAATGAAGTATTGTTATATAGCCAGGGCATGCACGTATTCTGAGATGAAGTATTGTCATATAGCCAGGGGATTCACTTCTTCCGAGATGAAGTATTGTTATATAGCTAAAGGGGATTTACTTCTTCCGAGATGAAGTATTGTCATATAGCCAGGGGGTTCACTTCTTCCGAAATGAAGTATTGTCATATAGCCAGGGCATGCACGTATTCCGAGATGAAGTATTGTCATATAGCCAGGGGACTTACTTCTTCCGAGATGAAGTATTGTTATATTGCCAGGTGACTCGAGTGACTCACCGATCCTTACATAACCAATTACTTATAATACATTCCTTAGTAATTAACAGTTCAATCATCATAATTAAAAATTAAAATTTGTGTTCCTTCGCTGGTCGCCCTGCGTGTGCATCAGCTGTCGTCCTGCATAGCAGAAGACAAACTCGCAGCTGTAATCAAAGCCATCTCAGACTTATTTATATATTTATTACAACAGAAGTTCTTTTCAAAGAGGAAATATTTATTTTATCTGCTGCAACTTGTTGGTATAGTGTTGCAAAGTCAAAGGTAGCCAGATAGAGAAAAAGACGCAAACACGGAGACGTGTTTATGGTTTTAATAATCTGCTTAGCGCATTTTAGCATCCATCTTGTTAGTTCAACTTCCGCTAAACTTGTCAGCAATTCCATGCTCATGGCAGGACCTCTTTTTCAAAGAGGTCACCGGCCTGATCTTTTCTTACCCCCTAATCTACAATACATCCTGTTTATTGCTCACAATTGCAAAATATGATTTTAACCAATATATCTACTAGTTAACATACCCACGAATATCCAACACGTTTTTGTATAAAATTCCTTTGTAGATTCATTTGAATTTGAAAATATTTTTGTCACATATATAGCAAGATGAATGCCGGTTTATAAAAATAATGTTAAAAACGGAATTCATCACATAAAGCTAGAGTAAAGAGAAATCGGAAAATCCCATTAGAAATAAAGAGTAGAATTAGAGCTACGTTTTCAGGATGTTGCATCATGGAAGGAAGTTCATGGCAAAGACGTGAGATCGATTCTTTCTCTTGGGTGTTCGACGGCAAAGTGAACAGACGTCTATTTCGAGGTCCTCTTCCCTTCTCTACGATTTACGTGAACTTGTTATAAAGAAAACGAAATAAATCAACAAAGGAAAACAATCTGCCCAGAGCAAATAATGGAGTTGTTGTTTTTTTCTTATTGTTGTTGCTTCAATTTTTATAGCTTCAGGGAAAAGAGATCACAATGGCTGCTAGCAATAACGGATATCTTCTCGACGAACATGACAACAGCTTAATAATGAAGACTTTTGCCTGTGAGCTGACAGTGTTCAAACGATATTTTCGAAACTATCTTCATTCGCCCCTTCCCCCCACCCCCGGGGAGCAGACGAAGAGAAGCTGACGTAATGTATAAAAGAATAAAACATCAAAGAGCATGACGCTATTGAATAAAAAGTTTTTTTTATTCTGTTACATTATTACAGCTACCATCTAGACGTCACTATTAAATGAGCAACTGCTTACGTGTCAATGATAGACGAACAACTATTTCTGTCCACAATGTAGATGATAGAATTCCCCACGCAAATGTTACACATACAGAACCTGGTCTTCCCAAATGGTCACCCATTCAGTACTTATCTGATAGAGCAGCTGCCATATCAAGTATTGATAATCCGGACTACCCTACTATTTCACCCATATCTTAGGAAAGAAGAGAGATGGGTGTTATTTATTGAGGGGTGGTTTAGAGCGAGACTTGATAGGATCACATATCGCTGTGACGTCACATGTGAAAACTGAAGCAATCCTGTCTTCTCTCTTCCTTTTTTGACTTCAGCCGTTCAAGACCTGTTAAATGGTCACTACTGAAAAGTCACTACTCACACTCGGTTTGTTCCGATGGATACTGCACCCCATACTGGTATTGTCTTGGCCTTCGGGTCTTGATTTATGCCGGTCAATGGGTCTGTCCTGTGCAGTTCTAGGAGGTCCACCCTCCCAGGCTTTGCCTCCCCTCTTTGGGAAAGAGTAAGTTTATTGCGTACTGTATGAGGCACCCCTACCGGGGAATGCCGACGGGGCTGCCCAGGCAATTTTTAAATGGCCAGAGTGCTCACCTCTCGGGTGCTGGCTTTTCAAACCCCACTTTCCCGACCCGACCTTGGGTCACATCTTACTTGTGGGAGTAGGATAAAAACTGGCCTTGTACCTAACTCCTGGAGAGGAGTAAATCAATACTCACACTCGGTTTGGGTATATAAACAGACTAAAAAAACTGGCAACCTTTTTGTTTGGTTGTTTGGTTTGGTTGTTTTGATTTACAGCATATCAACCCTTTTCAGGTTATTTAATGCCGAATCCCATCATTTTGGTAAAAGTTTTGATGCTTCAAATTCTTTATATCTTCAAATATTTATTCATGGTGTTTTGTTTGGTTGTTTTGTAGAAGAAAATTGTTGGTTTTTTTAACTTTGGAGAACATGATTGAGTTTTGCAAAGGGAAAGAAAAAAAAACAATAACATCAATGTTTGGTGCATTTTAGGTCAGGAAGCCGATATTTTCAGACAGCCTGATCTGGTAGCACAAGGATTACTCTTCAGGTTATCCATTCAGCTCGAGTTTAATTGTTTGAATCAGGAAAAAGTGAGTGTGCAAAGCCAGTTAAATATAAAAAAATAAAAATACAAAAAACAAAATTAGTCTCTTTCTGCTCACCATATGTCGCTCTGTATCACTCTCTCCCATTACGAGTTAAATAGCAGTATAACTACACTTTTTTCGCTCTCTCTCTCTTGATCGATAGGGTTAACGGAAGTGACAAGGGAGGGAAATTAATTTCCTTTGATTGTTAATAAACAGAGTGGGAAAGAAAGAGAGAAAGAGTGACGGAAGAGAGAGTGATAGACAGTGTAAAATATAAGAGTGGAGAACGTTGATGTTCTATTGTTTATCATTGCATATTATTTTGACGTCATTATTTCTTTCATTGTTATACGAGTTTGAAAATCAAAACACGTTTATAAATCAGATAGCAAAATAATAACTCCCTTTACTTCTATATTGCTCACTTGTGTTTTTAGGCGTTCACTGCACAAGTCGTGATCGCCTGCTCGTTGTCTATGTCTGATTTTGTTTTTATGGAAGTTGCTTCAGACAAGGCATGAAGCCACTTGATGTAAGGAGATGACAGGAATGAAATATGATTATCACAAAAACAGGAGAGGCCATTTGGCTTTAGTCTTGAAAATACTAAGGCTATAAGTAGGAGGGAAACAGTCAGCAGGAAGAGAGTTCCATAAGCCTGCAGTTCTGGGAAAGAAGCTACTGGAATAGGAAGCTGTATTCTGTTTGATTTCGACACTGACCATAGTGTAAACATCACTTAATTTCTCCGCTATTATGTAACAATCCTTCGTGGCCTAATGGGACTATGAGAACGCCTACAGATTCAAGATGTATCTGTAAACCGGGTTCGCGCCCTATGACCGTCTGAGATTGTTATTTCTCTGCGCTGATGAGAGCCATAAGCTCGAAACGACGCTGTACGTAGGTAAAAATATTTTTTTAAATATTAAAAATAATTATATATATATATATATATATATACATATATATATACATATTTATATATATATGGTAAGTCAATGAAAATTGATTAGACCTGGAAATGGAAGCAAATCGATATCTTCAGTTGTTCAAAACAAGGAGCAGTTTAGTTAATAAAAAACATTTATTTTTCTTCTCTTTCATTCCTTTTTTTAAAAACTCTTTCAAATTTAGAACTTTGACAGTCCTATCCTGTCAACTTATCAATCATAATTTTTCCTCTGATGGTAAGATTTTAATCTTTGAAAAGCCTGGTTTAAGGAATGAAAGAGAAGAAAAATAAACGTTTTTTATTAACTAAACTGCTCCTTGTTTTGAACAACTGAAGATATTGATTTGCTTCCATTTGCAGGTCTAATCAATTTTCATTGACTTACCATATTTTTGCTCTATCCAGTATATTGAGCTTTCCTTATTTCACAATAGGTCCAACTCTCTAAAAGTTTACCTTTTAGTTATAATTTACATATATATATATATATATATATATATATATATATACCTGATTATCCATTGCGACATATTGTATCCCAAATTTCTAATCATATATATTCAAAACCCATCAATTAACTTATTAGTTCGTATCTACCCAGTAAATATAGCGTTAAGTCAACACAAGAACTATTACAAATCCTCCGTCATTGCTGTAACAAAGAGATTTCACTTTTATCTCAGTTTAATTAATAAAGATTTTTTTTGATTTTTTACTATTCATTGCCAGTTCACGAAGTACATAAAATATTTCACTCTCATTGATCAGTGGCTGAAGACAAAATAACCAGCGAGTTCTTTCATCATAGACTGGACATGAAGAAATAAATAAGTAAACAAAGTGGGAAAACTGACAAACTTGTAATTAGAACAACCATCTCTTCCGACCGAACGCAAACAGTCCATTGGCTTAAGGCTCAAAGCCCCCACCCCCGTCTCTCAAAGACCAACCAATCATCTCTGCTCGTTTTACTCGAATAGATAGACATATCTCCCCATTCAGGGTAGGCCACACAGCAACACTAATTGAGAAATGTCAGCTTAGTGTCAATTACGTGGTCTCGATCAGTGTTGTAACAAAGGGGTTCTCCTTCCAAAAAAAATTACAATTCAGAGTTTTAAAACAAGTAACAATATTTCATTTTTTTAATTACAATGATACTCACTTTCAACCAAATAAAAAACAACAGACCGGTCTGATTAAATTCCTGATTGTACCCAAAGCTAAACCGAAACAAAACATTCCTCCTGATGAGCAGGGTCCATGGCCTGTTCACCAGCTAAATCAAGCGCCAAATTCTTCTCTTCACTTTTTTGTTCAGAACAGATAGACATTTTAGTGTAGGCCACACAGAAATCTCATTTGAAAATTATCGTCTTTTTTTATCTATGGACATAAAAACCGACTAACAAGAGTCTATTATCTGGAGTAGACATTAATTTTGTAAAATTTCAAGTGGTCTGATTTTGCAGCATGAACCCGTTTTCAAGAAGTCATTATTTTTTCAAAGAGCCTAACCAATTTCTTGGGTTGTCTCTACTCCTAGCTAAATATTTTTCCCATTGCAGGCCTGCCGTTTGTAGCATGCATCTATGCACCCCAACAAAACATACAGCATTGTGCATGCTTACAATATTATTATGCAAATTCTTCATTCTCAAAACAGCATTCTTCACCATATAAGATAGCATCTGATGTTCCACAAGGATCTGTTCTTGGTCTCCTTCTGTTTGTTGCATATATTAATGACATAGATGCCAACTTAAAGAATGCTGCATTACTGAAATATGTAGATGAAATCAAGCTGTACTTTAGGATAAAATGACAAATCACGCACTCTATAAAACTTTCCTGCAGTCAGACCTGGACACAATGCAGCAATGGATCACAGACTGGAAACTGAATCTAGCTGTGGAAAAGTGTACCACCATGCATTTTGGCATGAAAAATCCAGCAGACACATGCTCCGTCCACAGCACTAATATCAAGAAACCTTCTTGCGAATATGATCTGGGCATTACTGTCAGCAGCGATTTGCGTTGGACAAAGTGCATCTCAGTTGAAAAGTACATTTTTCACTATATGATCTTCTGTTTGTTGCATATATTAATAACACAGATGCCGACTTAAAGAATGCCACAGTACTGAAATCTGCAGATGATATCAAGCTGTACCTTCAGATAAAAAGGACAAATCCTGAACTCGATAAATCTTTCGTCAGACATGAACACAATGCAGCAATGGATCACAGAAGACTGGCAACTGGAGCTAGCTGTAGACAAGTGTATCACCATGCATTTTATGAGGAAACATCCAGTGTCCACATAGTCCCGCCACAACAGTAATATGAACGTAACTTGGGGATAATTGTCAGCTGTGATTTGTCTTGGACAAAACACATCTTTAAAATTGGCAAGAAGATAGAGTATGTCTTGGCATCACTCGGTAAGACCTTTGTAAGCCGCTCTCCAATCATTTATGTAAAACTATATACAGCCAGGGAGCGACTACACTTATAATTCGCATCATCAGTCTAGAACCCCTATCTTGCTCAGAACATTGGTCGCTGAAAACCATTTAGAGATGTGCAATACCTGCCACACTTGAATATCTTGCTTCCGTGTGCTTGGATTCTGTTAAGACAGCTAACGAAAACGATTTATCTCCCTTGAACCATTTTTGGGAGTTAAGAGTCTTGCCGTGAGAGAAAGTAAACAGACCATGTCTTGAGACTGTTAATATTTCAATTCGCGTACAGCGGTCAATTAACTCATTATTTCGTTCTCTGTTCAGTTTTAATAAATCTGTTAAACGTTTATCTTGATAGTTCATCCATTTTATTTACAAGTTATTATTTATTATAACCTAAATTACGAGGTTATAAAAGATTCATTTAAGCTTTGACTCAGTAAACACGCACAAAATCATCGACCATCTCGCCAACAACAAACCTGAGCACATTTTTTCTTCATCTCCGTGTTTCTAACACACATGGACATGCCTACAAAGTCAGAAAACAGCACAGCTCCAATGACTTTCGGAAACATTTTTTCATGCTCAGAATTGCTGACGCATAGAACAAACTGCCTACATCAACTGTTTGCTGCTGAGACACTGCATCTTTTAAAATCATCATGTTTCACAAAATTCAACAAAACTAAATTTGATGCCCCCTCCTTCATACACATGTATATCATGACTCATATACTGGTCATTTCCCTGACATTATCTTATATACAATACATGCACTTTTAATGAGTTGTAGAGTACTTGAGCACTCTAAATAACGTTTTCATTATTATCAAATAGTTAATTCTATGATTCTATTTAACTTTGAGTATTGACACAACTTAGTCAGGAACGTGGGTAAGTGGTTGGTTCAGTCGGCAACCCCAAAACAAAAGTTTGTGGTGGACAATAATATACTTATTGGAACACAGATGTTTAAAAACGAAAATTTATTTCTATTTTATACCTCAGGAAACAAAAATTTACGTATAATCCTATACTTCGTCCGACATGTTCTCCTATAACTCTCAAAATATTAGCGAGATTTTGTCAAATATTAGCGAGATTTTGTCAAATATTATCTTACGGTCTTACACTTAAAGTGACATCTCAACTCATATTGACGAGATCCTTTGACGCCACCCCTATTCTTCGACCACTCATTGGCAGAATAGAACGTTTATGAAAGAAGGTACATTTTTATTATGGAGCACTGAAAAAGAGCCGCTCCTTTTTTATAGGAGTTGGAGCAGGAGCGGCTTCTTTTTGAAAATGGGGAGCGTGAGAGGAGCCAGCTCCAATTTTGGGCGTTGGAGCAGGAGCGGGAGCAGCTCCAAAAGTAGTGGAGCGCGTAAAGCCCTAAGCAACACAAGTTGAAGAATTTAAATTTGGCTCAATCTCGATTAGGAACTTTGAAATTTACTTTGTGCTTTTGTCTTTTTAGAGGAGGTTGATTTTAGAAATAATTCTTCTTAAGTCTTTGGTTGTTTTGTTTTACATCATATCAACACTTCTTGGGTTATGTAATGCCGAATCCAGTCATTTAGTAAAAGTTTTTATGCTTCAAGTTCTTTATATGTTCAAGTATTTATTCATGGTGTTTGGTTTGGTTGTTTTGTAGAGGAAAATGTTTCTGTTTATAGCTTTGCAGAACATGATTGAGTTTTGCAAAGGGAAAGGAAAAAAAACAATAACATCAATGTTTGGTGCAATTTTAAGTCAGGAAGCCGGTATCTTCAGATAGCCTGATCTGGTAGCACCAGCTTAGTTTTCGGAATTTTTGTTTTCAGTTCTGTCTGTTTTTCAAACTGACCGACTGTCCTCTCTTGAGTTCTCCAATTGTTAGTTATTTTATTGAAAACTTTTTATTTGAGACGAGTTTTGTGATTCACTAACAAATCACAAAAGTTTGATTGAGCTTTGTTCTTCGGCTGAGTTCAACCTGAATTACAGGAACTTTCAAAAGTGTTTCGGTTCTCTTTTTCTGAGGTCAAGGATGCTCATTTTATATTCAAAACAATTGCCTCTACATTTTGGCCAAGTTTCAGAAAAATTGAATGGATAGATCAAACGTTATGGGAGAAAAGGGTCATTTTTTGCCATTTTGGGGGCTTTTGACCCCCTGGAGGCGTGAACCAGATTTTTTCCAAGGTCAGCGATACTTATTTTCTATTAGGAACAATTGCCTCTACATTTTGGTCAAGCTTCAGAGAAATTGAATGGATGGATGAAAAGTTATGGGGCAAAAAATGTCATTTTTTGCCATTTCGGGGCCTTTTGACCCCCTGGGGGGCTAACCAAATTTTTTGTCAAAAATCGGAGAATCTCACTTTCTAACCTGACCAAAGTTACAACTTCATGCAAAATTTCAGATAAATTCAATGGATGGTTGCGGAGAAAAATCCGGACGGACGGACATGCCCCAAAACATTTTATGTTTATAAATCCGGGGACCAAAAAAAAAAAAAAAAATCGACAAATAAGACGTAGTTTCAGTCCCAGACAGACATCAAATATACAGCATAAGATTGTTAACACTGTACATACAAATTTGGAAACAAAATAAATGCGTATTACATATTACAGTTAGTGGTTGCTTATGGGCCAGGAAACCGGAGTTCAATCCTCAATCATGTCATATCAAAGACTAAAAAGAAAAAATTAAAAGAAAAAGAAAAAAAAAATGGTACTTGATGCCACTTTGTTAAACATTCAACATTATCAGATGATCAAAGTGTAGTAATCCAGGGAAAAGAGTGACACCCTCCCATATATTTCAGTGTAGTAACCAATGAAAAGGGAACCTTCGGGTCGCCCTTGACTACAGTTGACTACTTTATTTTATCTTTAAATGTTGTCCACCCATGGTAGATTGTCAGCGATTGAGAACTAGGATCGGTTGATTTTCAACTTTTTTTTTTATATCAACTATGTGTGTGGAGAAAATCGGGTATTGATCAATGGTAAGTACTGACATCCAGTAGCGTGGTGGCAGGGGGGGCCGGGGGTTGGGGCCAGGCCCCCCCAGCCAAGGTTTCTGGGGGGGCGCCAAAATGGGGTTTTAGGGGGCGCAAGAAAATTTAAAATAAAGACCTTAATAAACACAATGATTCGTTTTGCTGTGTAAGTAATTAGTTTCATTATGTACGTGATTTGTATCATCCTGTATTGCAACATTAATAATTAATTTCGCCAAGCTGTTGATATTGGATTGCATGTTTAGTGTAATACAACAGTGAGTGACTCGCTCTCCGATCCAAACCTCTCCTCTAGCTGACCTTTCTTCTCGACATGTCATAAAACAAGTTTAATGATCAAATACTAGAATTTAGCACTGTTTATTGGAGCAGATTTAGGGAAAAAAGAAGTCTGGAAGGCCATTTTCCTGCCATCTGGGATTTTGAAGATCAAAATTTTCTCCACAGCGCCCAACCATGGTGGGCACCGCTGACAGAGGAGGGGGAGAAGAAGTTAATACCATCAGGCAGGCACGGCTCTAAGGGGGCATTGTCTCCCCCCCCTCCCAAAGATGATTTTTGTTCCATAATGCCCCAAAAAAACTCGAGAGAAAGGCAATTCTTTAACATAAAGTAATGCATTTTAGTTCTAAAAAATGCATCAACGGGGGCATCTGGAGGCCTTAAAATGGCAAAATTTTCCGGGACTCCGGCCCGTACCCCACTAGGGTGCTCCCAGCACCCCCCAGACCTCCAGCTGCATTTTTTCGCGACTTCGCTCATATCCGGGGGGGGGGGGGGCGCCAAATCAGTGATTGGCCCCTGCAGCCATCAACCTCCCACCACGCTACTGCTGACATCAACAACTAGATTTTTAACTTGTACCAATTGTTGACCACTTAGTTTTAAAGATCGTCTAATAAGAAGTGCTGGAAAATCATCATTTTTGAAACTTCTTGTATATATCTTCTAAACTACTTTTTTGGAGCAATTAGTTTTTAAAAAAACACTGGAAAAAATCTTTTTTTTTTCTTTTTAAAGCATTTTTGTAGAAATGTAAATATCTTTGTAACTACAAAGGCCAAGTGTCTGAAAACTTGCATATAAACTACGGCACTAGCTTTGGATATGTGGCTAAAATTTGGGTGTAAAATACCTAAGAATAGAAATATGTTGAAGTTATTTAAAAAAATTAATAAAAAACAGTAATCATATTCCTGTCCCGTTTAAGTGTTTCATTTTACATACTTTGTATAATTGTAAATATCTTCGAAACTACAAGTGCTGAGCTTTTGAAAACGGGTGTGTTGATTGCGGCACTAGCCCTGAATATATACCTAAAATATGGATCGGAAATACTACTGTTATTGCGTTCTACTCGACGATCTTCAAAAATTGGTGCAAGTTAGAAATCCAGCTTTTCTGTGTTAGTAATCCGCATGGACATATTCGATCTTCCAGAAAACTTGAAAATCAACAGACCCTAACGAGTGCATATCGTCTGGTAATGTTCAACCATTCCTTTGATCACCGTCGGATGCCAAAGATTGAAGAGCCTTGACATCTTCTCCATATTGGACTTGATGGTCCTGTGCCACATCTTGAGTTGACCACATTGTCATTTCTTCCATGCTGGGGTAGGGATGCTAGCACAACTTTGGTCCATGACCCTGATGCGTGGTGCACGACATGACCAAGCCATCTTAGCCACCTCGACAATAAGTTGGTCTCCAGTTATGCTGAAAAAGCAACACGTTGGAAACATCGATTAACTTTATTCAAGGGATCCACTGCAGGGAATTAAATACGCCCAGCTTTCGTTTTTGCTCCGTCTCATCGCCGCAAGTGTCGTAGCAGTACAGCAAAATTGGTCACACGCGTGCCTGATAGATACAGTATTTCGTGGAGCACCTAATTTCTGATATGTACCACAAGCCATATTGTATAAATGCATTCCATGACAGGTTGATCTGATGTCAGTGTAGCTAACTCTTGCGCCAAACTTGGACTAGTGGGGGGGGGGGGGGACTAGATAACCTTTATCGGAAATAGTTGTCAGTGAAGGTCAGAGGTTATGTTATTCTTTCTCTTTCTGAAACAAACATTTAAGACAATAATGTAATATCAGTACAATAAAAAGGATTTTTTTTTTTTACAACTGTTTTTTTTTGCTTTAATAATCAGCGGCGACTAAGATTCGGCCATGAAGATGATACCTCAGTAAGGACGAAGCATCCCCACCAATATGCATCTCCACCCAATGAAAAAAAGAAAGTCCTGATCAGAGACCAATATGACCAGCAGGGAAGAAATTTCTCAAAGAAACATTATTGAACATTTATTGACAATCACCATTAAATCATAAGAAACATGGAGATAAAAAGAAAAGAAAAAAGTGAAAGAGAAAGGAAGGAACGAGAAAGAAAAAAGAGGAAAAAAAAGAAAACAAGGGGGGGGGGAACAAAGAAAGAAAAAAAGACAAAAGAGAAAAAAAATAATAAAATAGTCAAAACGATAAATGATCAATTTGAAACCAATTCTTTTAATATTTACAATTTGTGGGCAAGGCACCAAATACCCCCTCCCCTCTTTTTTATTTTATTTTTATAGGTTTCTGATTAAGGATGACAATATGAAAATCTGTATTTCAACTAACAGAAAATGAAAGTTTAGGAAATTTATTTGAAGTTTTTTTCCCCTCTTCTTCTTTCCAAAAATTTCTACAGGAATTCAGTAATATATATATATGAGATATATATATATATATATGTGTTAAAATAAAAAAAGGGAAAATAGAGGAAAAGATTAAAAATCGAACATTTTCCCTTCTATTTATGTTATTGATATGTAACAAACAAATATGGAGGCTGAAAAAAGTTCTGATGGTTTTATGAAATTTAAAAGAATAAAGAAAATGGATAAGAAAAACAATTAAAGAAAAAAAAATGAAAATTAACATCTTTTGTTTGTTTAGACAATAATATAGAAGTATACATATGTGTGTGTGTATGAATGTGTGTATACAGGGTGTCTCAAAAAAATGTACTCACTCTTAATGTTTCGCAACGTTTGCGAATCCTTTGGTGCGCGTTATAAGCTTTGTTTGAACAATAATGGTCATCAGTTTGAACATTTGCGAACATGATTCTTCAATTACATCTGTCTCATGTATTCGATGCTATTTCATTTCACTCTATGTTCATAAATAAAAGTTTTCCCGTTATTCTACGAGTGAGTACATTTTTTTGAGACACCCTGTATATATATATATATATATAAATAAAAGAGAGAGAGACATAGAGAGAGAGAGAGGATGAATGTAGGCATATTACTAGGTGGGTAATAAGTAGGTATATATCCGACCAAAGTGTTCAATACAAAAGTTATCAGTTGAGCTGATGCATATAATTTTTTTTATTTTTGCCTTACATTGACAAGTTGAGGTTTCGGCCTACAGTACATATGAGAAAGAAAAAAAAAAGACAAAAAGGAAAAGAAAAAGGAATGGAAAGAAAAGAAAAAGGAAAAGAAAAAAAAAGGAAAATGAGAAAAAAAAGGAGGAAAAAATAAGGAGGTTTTGTAGACCGAAGCCTTGACTGGCAGCTTCGAAGAAGTCAGACCAAAGCCTCGATTGGCTGGCAGCCCCCCCCCCCCCCGAAGAGGTTAAGAGTTTGTGTAAATTGAAGCACTGATTTGTCAATGTAAACGATATATATATTTTATTAAGGTACATAAAAGGAGAAGGTCTAGTGACATACTAGGGGTTTCATAGCAAAAAGGGTCTGGATTCAATAAACCTGAATAAAGTCTGGTTATGTTGACGAGTAACTCAAGTTTATTGAATCCGAGCCCTTTTTGCTATTACACCCTTGGTATGTCACAAGGCTTTCTCCTTTTCGGTACTTTAATCAAATATATATTTCCTTTTTGTTTCATTTTCCTTCAGTCGAAGTTCTCAGAAATCAAGGAACCCTTTTCCTGGGGCTAACACTTGATCTCTATATGAGATACATGGATATTCGAATATTCCATACCTGTCAAACGTTGAGTTAGTAAAAAGTTAAGAACATTAATTTTCTTCTCCCCAATTGATCAGTTAATTATGTTATAGTATATCTTTCTTGTGGTCTCTTGGTTTTACCGGATTCCAGGACAAGAATTCATCTAGTCTAGTGGAGTATCAAGCTAAGTAATGTTACTTGAGGTAACATTACTTGGAAAACGGGCACCATTCCTCATATGAGCCAGTGTATAGCTGTGTCGAGGGGATCGCTTTGAATACTATGTTATTTTGAATATTTGGTCAGGGTTTACTTGTAGGGGAAGTATCCTCATACAGGTTATCCTGACAAACCCCTGTACACAGAGACCGAAGACACTCTAGTATGGTGTCTAGTAGGTAATTCAAACTCTCTCTCTCTCTCTCATATATATATATATGTTAAGATGCTTGCATAAAGTGAAATATAAGTAATGTGAATATCTCTTAACTGTCATAATTTCCATTATATATATATATGTATATATATAGAGAGAGAGATATATATATATATAGAGAGAGATATATAATACATATATATTAGATGTAGCAGTTTATCAAATATAAAGGGTCAGATGACTAAAGATTGTGTAAGTGCATCTGTCTGATGATTGTCTGGTTTGGCATGAAACTTATTTCTGAACATCTTTAGTTGTCTTAATATGTGTATGTATGTATGTATGTATGTATATATATATATGTATGCATGTATATTTTTGTTTTCTCCTGCCTATTTGTCTGCTGACATGAGTTCCTCAGTATTTTGAAGATTTTTGTGAATGTATCCGTAGCACCACTTGAATGTTAAAGTCCGAGACAAAAATTTTTGAAATATGTTTTTGTTTTTTCATTTTAAATAACCTCCCTTTTCATCCACCTTTGTTTCATGGTTAAAAAAAAAGAAAAAGAAAAAAAAAAATGAAAATCAGTGAAATTGTTTTTGTTTTTTTTTAATGTTCATTTTGGTATAAAAAGGACACTTACACTAAACATGGTTTTTCTGGGTTTTTTTTTATAAATGTCAAACAATCTTGATGGAAGAACTATATGTATATATGTGTATGTGTGTGTGTTGAAGTCAGTTATTTTATAAAAATCAGCTTAGAAAAAATGACACTAGCTTTTTCTCATATACATATGTGTGTGTGTGTGTGTGTTATAAATATACAATTTTAATTTGATACATTTTAAAAGTAGAAACATTATATTGAACAGCAAGTCGCAGATTTTAGTATATACATAATATATATATATATATATACACTTATACTTAACATGCATAACAATCATAGTCTAGAATCAGCTGATCAGACCTACATGTGCTTTAGATAAACCTTACAACACAGTGTTGGTTACTTATATTTTCTCTATCGTTCTCCTTCGAACTAGAACTGTACCCTGCTCGACTATGTCTCTGATAGTATAGATGCAGCACTCTCCTCCGATCAGAGCACCCAAATCCATGTATTTGGGGATTACAACAGAGATTGGCTTGATTTCTTGAGCTACACATACGAAGCTGAATACAGATTGCACATTCCCTTTCACAAACAGTCACTTTCCGACCCGCCTCCCAGATCGTGAAGATCAGCAAGCCTCACTTCTCGACCTATTCTTGACAACATTGCTCTAGACTTGTGTGACGGATGCCGAAAGTCCATTCAGGAATGCTGATCACCTTGTGATAATGGTTGATATCACCCTAAACCTCCGAGTTCAAACCAAAGCGTCATTACTCAAAACGAAAAGATATTACCAGCGGCTGATTGAGAATCTATCAGAGATCTCATCAGAGACACCCCATAGAGCAAAACTTTTTCCCTTTCTTCTGAACAGTGTACACATGAGATAACAGAATAGGTCAAAGCAGGCATTTTTAGAAGCATGTGTCCCCATGTGGAAATTCTATAGTAAGCCCCACTCTCCCAATGGTTTACTTTGACCTGTGCAATTGCTATTGCGCATAGGCAGCAAGCATTCCCCGATTCAACCACTCTAAGTCAGCTCCAAATAAACAAAAATTTATAGCATCAAGAAACCATCGGAAGAGTGTGATAACCACAGCTAAAAGTAAGTATACTGAGATGATCAGACAACACATCTGGTCGCAGAAATTAGAAACTCGCAATTTCTGGAAAATCTATAACAGTGTGGTGAACAATGGGCACAAAACAATTCCTCCACTATCCAATCATCATGATGTTGCTTACATGGCAATGGATAAGGCTTAACTGCTTGCCCAGGGGTTCGCCTTAAACTCCACAAACCATCCCTCCCAAATTTCTCACTAAAGACAGAAACCGCACTTGACATCACCCCGTTCCACGTCCTGGATTTCATAAAAAACCTTGACACCTCCAAAGCATGAGGACCTGATCTAATCCCTGTCAAAGCTTGCTTCCCTGAAAGCTGGTAAATTGTCTCTATGGTACCCGTTTTCAAGTACTCTGGTGAAAGAACTGACCCTCAAAATTATCGCCCCATCAAACTACTCCCACTTTTCGATAAAATCGTTGAATTATTAATCAATCTAGCGATAGTCCACCACCTTGAAAATGCTAAACTTCATTCTGACCAACAATATGGATTTAGGAAATCCCGTTCTACTGTGGATATCCTAACAGTCATCTCTAGATGCATATACCATACACTAGATAAGGACGGTAGCGCTTGATATATCCAAAGCTTTTGATAAAGTCTGGCATGAAGGTCTCCTCACAAAACATTAATTCATATGGCCTTACTGGACGAATATTTTATATAATCGGATCCTTCTTAGTTAAAAGAAAGATCCAGGTCGTCCTCGATAGCCGTACATCCAAATAACATCACGGGTGCCAAGTTTGCTTCAAAGAAGGCAGTCTCTCTCTATCGGGCTAGAAAACTTCTCACACCTGCCAGTATCCTATATCTCTACAAAGCCACCATTAGCCCATACATGGAGTATTGTTGTCACATCTGGGCTGGTGTACCAACAACTAGTCTCTCCCTTTTAGACACGGTAAAAAAAAGAGCTTCTAACTTAATAGGTTCCGCACTGTTTACCAAGCCCCATTCCCTGTCGCATCACTGCAATGTTGCATCCCTGTGCTTGTTTTACAATTACTTCAACAGAATGTGCTCGGATGAAATTGCTGCACCTTTTCCCTCTCAACATAAATACCCCCGACAATCAGCAAAATCCCACCCCTTCAATATATAAGTCCCCAGATTCTGGAAAGCTTTCTACTCTAATAGCTTCTTTCCTCGAACCGCTTGCCTTTGAAATTCCCTTTTTGCTCCCTGTTTCCCTGACTGTACCAACATGCAGAAATTTAAATGTAATGTGAACAAACATCTCGCTGCACAACTCCCCACTTAGGATGCCCCCCTATAAATCTGGCCCCTTAATTCACAGTAACCCCTTACATCTCAGTGGCAATGTTCCTTGTTTGGGGTGAATAAAAATAAAAAATAAAAAAAATAAATTAGACTATCTGCGTCCTGAAAACAAAATGTGAATTACCATTGGAGAAAAATGCACACTGCATACACAATATATGAAATATATTTGCTTTGGAAATTGATTCTCATAAGAATTGATCTGAACTATATAAAAGAATTGTTGTTTTTTTTAATATATTCTGTAAGTACATAGATAACCAGATTTCTTCAGAAATGAGCTAGCATTATTATTTTTGAGATATTTAAAATTAAACACATAAAACATGCTTTCTCTCCCCTCCTTCTCTATTTCTCATGTCTATGCGTTTAAGTGTAAATATTCAAAAACTAGTAACTCATTTCTGATGAAGTTTTTTGAATAACAGAGGTGAAATATAAAATCTCACACGAGTTAATTTGATTGGTGATAAATCAACTTTTTTCCATTTTATCTTCTATATTTTACAGAATTTTATCCAAATTATTCTTCATATATATATATATATATATATATATATATATATATATGTATATATATATATATGTATATATATTAGAAAATGAGACTATTTTAAATATGAGAGGTTTATTTTAAGGGGAAATAACTCACAGGGACCGGATATTAACTTTTTAACAGCTTTTTCGGAATAAGTAGACAAATTTACTGATATTATTTTTAAAGATGTCAGAGTTGATTAATGGAATGAAAGAGCAGTAGAATCAGGTACAGACAACTCTTTGCAATTGTTGACTTTATTTTATTTTAAATTCTTGATCAATCCTAGAGATGATCTTAATTTGTGAATTAATATTATGTATATGTCTTTAAAGTATGAAACAGCGACAGAATTAAAAAAAGCTAAATGTGTAACTAAGGCATCTACCTTGCTGATCAACTACAATATTTTCCTAATACATATTAGGAAAAATTGAGGTGCCGACTGTCAGCTCGACGGTTGAGTTTTAATCCCGGCTTGAGGCACTAACTGGTCTAGCCGCACTGAAGAGCTGTGATACAGCGAAACAGTCTGTATGTGGATGACTATATATATATATATATTTATGCAAACATTGTTAAAAATAACAGAATTCGTCTTTTTAATTATACCTTTTTTAAAAAAATTTTTTAAATTTTTCTGATGGTCTTTTTCGTATTAAAATCAAAAAAAAATTAATAAATGTTCCATAGGTTTCACAAACGTTTTCGATTCTTCGTCGAATCATAAAGCAAATGAACAAAAACGCTGGAGAAAGAAGAGAATTTTAAAAAGACGGCGGAGAAACACGTATAGAACGTTTTGCGCATGGTTCCAGGAAGTCGTTGACGATTTAAATTCAGCAACGCTGGATGGCATCAGAAAAATTGAAAAAAAATAAAAAACGGTATAATTAAGCAGACGAATTCTGTTATTTTTAAAAAATGTTTGCATAAATGAGAAAATGCTGCCTAAATTTTTTTTTTTTTTTTTTTTAAACATGATTCACCCCAAACAAGGCAGGCCGCCACTGTAAACGTAAGGGGCCACTGAGAAAAAGGAAAAGGGGAGAAGGATTGGTGGTTCAGCTTAAATTGGGATCTGAGCAGCTAGATGTCTGTTTACATTAGTTTTAAATTTCTGCATGTCAGTACTGTCGGGGAAACAGGGGGCAGGGAGGGAGTTTCAGAGACCAGCAGCACGAGGAAAGAAGCTATTTGAGTAGAATGCTCTCCGGCATCTGGGGACCTCCACAGTGAATGAATGAGATCTAGTAGAATGTTGAGTTAGTCTAGTGAATTTACGTCGAGGGGGCACCAGAGTAGCCAACTCATCGGAGCATAATTCATTGAAGTATTTGTAAAACAAACAAATACACACATATATATATATATATATATATATATATATATATATATATATTAGGAAAAATTCTTGTTGATAAATTAAAATAATACCTTAATTCTCATGGGTGAGATAAAGCCTTTTGTAAAAATATATAGATATTATCTCATACCCATGAGCCATTTCAATACTCCAGTTAAACCTAAATTCAATAATTAATAGGTTATATCAAATAGAACATTTATATATTAATCAGGTACCATTCGTAAAATTCAAAACATTGATTAGAATTTCAAATATTCAAATCGAGTTCCGGAAATCAATACTTAACATGTCCTCTATGTGTATATATTGTTACCACATAAACTCCTTTGCTAATCCGTTTTATTAAGAACTAATTCAGTTTCTCTTGACTAAAGGAATGTTTTATAATAAGCTCTTGTATATTCATATGCTCTGTATGTTATACTCTCGAATATTGATAAACAATTTTTTTTTTAAAGTCTGATGAGGGGTATTCTTTTATCTATTGGAAATTTTACTAAAATGTCATTTTGATAAAGCATAAACCTGAATCTCAGAAACGTGTTGAATATTTATTTTCAGAACTCGATTTGAATATTTGAAATTTTAATCAATGTTTTGAATATTTCGAATTGTAACCTATTATATATATAAATACTTATACCCTCATGCCTGGTGACATAAATGCATAAATATTTCAACTAGGGCCCAAATGGGTAAGTCTATTCAGGCCAAGAATTCAAGCAAAAAAACAAAAAAACAATGCTTGAATTGTCGACCTGATGAGAGTTAATCATTTATGTCCTACCTGGAATATGTATACATTTATGTCGCCAGACATGATTGTATAAGAAAAAATGTATACTAAATAAATATACATATATATAAATGTGTATTAGGTCTGCATGTTTCTTTGATGTTAATTTGCGTTTTTTTAAAGTCTGTAGATTGTTATGCATGTTGTTAAATCTCTAAAAACGAATAGAGCACACTTTGGCAGCTGATATTGTTTATAGAAACACTAAGATTCCCCTTCTTTATTTGTGCCAGTGGCACAGTGGATAAAAGCTTTAATTGTTAAAAAAAAAAACCCCAAAAATACGACTGGGTTTCAATCACAGTCAGAAGCACCCACATGTCGAGACAAACTGAAAAGCTGTGATACAATGAAACAGTGTCTGTGAATGACATGTGTATACATATATATATATATATATATATACATATAAAAAGCGGGAACTTCCTGTTAAATGCAATGTCTCTACTTTCAAAATGTATAAAATTACAATTGATGGATATTTATTATATATATTTATATACAGAGTGTTTGTGTCAGTGACCTGATGATCCTAAATTTTGGATTAGGTTGTAGCTGAAACATGTATACACATATGTAGCCGAAATGTTTGTATAAATAAAAATTCATACTAATATATATATACATATATATATATATGTATGTCATAAAACATCCATGTAGGTTTCATGTATATATAAATATATAGAATCGGCCGACGATAAAATACAAAACAATTCTATTTATGATTTTATCATAGGCTGATTCTACACACACACATTGTGTGTGTGTATATATATATACACACACATACATACATACATCTTTTTTTTCCGTTTCAAAAATTGGCACTGAAAGATTGATTGCAAAAATTGTTTATGCTTTCAAAGAGTAAATTTGATTTTTTTTTTTTAAGTAACACCCATGTTTCATTTGTACATTGGAATGGTACGATAGTTTTGCATACCATACAACTTTTTTTCTTTTTTTTTTTTTCGATGTAGAATTCAATTCCATTTCCTTGTCCGAAAGAAGATTGTGATGTAAGTCATAAATTGTCAATACATACATTCAAGACACACCCTTTTGGGCTGAGAAAATTAATTTAAAATTGGAGTGTATCTGATGGGTCAAAGATATACATATACACACGCACATATATATCTACCAAATATATATATATATATATATATATACTAAAATTAAAGATGGCGACTTGTAAAGTTTTTTTTAGAACGTGTATCGTGAGATATGGTTGTTTTGGTGAAATGTGTAAATGTAAGTAATTTTTTCTGCATTTCTGAAGATTCATCATGTCTATAAAGTTTAAACTTTATAAAGATTCTACCTTTTTCTTTTGATTGTATAGCGACTATGATGAAACGGGTGTTATTTTGCAATAAAAGCCAATTTGCTTGATACAAGATTTTATAGCTTTGTCGGAAACAAAATAAAGTTATAGTTGCTCTGGAATTACATTAGAACCTTTAGATCGTTTAATATCCATTGAGCTGAAAGCACTTGAGCTTGACTACCAATATATATATATATATATAATGTATGATGCTGCTTTTTGATGGACACTCATGTTTGTATGGGCAATACCATTATTAAATAAAACAGTTAATTATTCTATGCAGTTGGGAAAATAGAAAAAACGAAATCCGTGTAGGATTCAAACCTGTGCTGACAAAGAGGGATCAGCTTTAGTTGTTGTGACCTTTCAACCAAAGGACCAACAGCGAAACGAAAATCGAATGTTCGAGTCCGTTGGTCGAATAGTGAAAATGACACCAACAAGGAATTCTTCATGCAGTTTATTTCTTTGTGAATTTTCTATGTTCCCAGCTCCGTAGAATTTTTGTTTTGAGGAATTGCTTCACTGATCATTGTTGTTGTTATAATATATATATATATATTAAACAATTAAAAGGGGTTTACCATAACACCTACTTCTACATTTATCTGGCATGAGGTCAACTCACAAAGATGTGTGTACTTTATGGCTTAAGAATATTAAACTTGTGGTTAAATTTTAAATGTATGAATAAAGAGCGACTTATTTTTGTTTGATTTCAATTACATTGCAATTAATTACAGGTTTGTTTTTCTATTGAAATCATACTAATACTACTTATTCCCGTTTCAAACATGAAACAACACAAATAAAGAGTTACATTTATTTGTGTTGGATGAGGGATGTTGATATAACTTGGATTTTGTTTAAGTAGGCTCTGAATTTTTCTCCAGAAACAGGTAAGAATCTTTTTGATCCAAAATTTATTTATTTATAGATATATTACATATTTTGAAATAACTATTTAAAGGTTTAAATATTGAATATGTAGCTTCATTTCGCTTTGGAAAATTATTCTGAACTATATAACAGAATTTTTTTTAATATTATCACACATATATATATATATATATATATATATATATATATATATATATATATATATATATAAAGGCGATTTGTGATCGGGGTTCGCGCCTACCGACCGTTGTGAATTAGTTCCTAGACTGAAGATTGCGTTAGCATGAAACATCGATGTCTCTAGGTATTTTAAAAATAATTAATATTTATTTATAAAAAATATTATTGTATATATATATATATATATATATATATATATATAGAAAAGAGGGTAGTGCAGTATTAGTGCAGTTCCAACGAGAGAAAAGTATATATGTAAAGGAGTAAGGCTACCAACATTTGTAGAATGTTTTTTTCAACATTTATTTATTATTTTGTTGTTTTTTTCAACATTTATTTATTATTTTACCATTTTATGATTTTGTATATAACGCGTTTCAAGCGGTGGCCCGCTTTCATCAGATATGAAAATCCATTTGAAGAAATGTCTTTCGATTCGAGCAAATGTTGTTTTATTTGTTTTTGCGCATGCGTGGGTTTGCGGGTGTGTGGGTATCTTTGATTTTGATTTTTATTTTTATTTTTATTTGTCATTTTTCCTGTTTCTCTTGGTCAAGTGCGTGTTACTCATCCTTGATCCATCAATAAAATTTGATTAATCAATAAAAAGTATCAAATTTCAAAAGAAAATCTCCCGCACCCTAGAAGGCCAGGATGACCGATGGATCAAGGATGAGTAACACGCACTTGACCAAGAGAAACAGGAAAAATGACAAATAAAAATAAAAATAAAAATCAAAGATACCCACACACCCAGACCTACTGGAACTCCAGAAAATCCACAACAACAAACAAGAACTTCTCGAGGAAGAATTACGAAAACTCAACGAGAAAGTGGATACGGTTCTTCATCTTTTATCCAATCAACAAAACAAGGAACAAGACAACTTCAAAGAAACAATTATACAACTACTTGCACCCCAGCACGAATTCATAGAACACTACAGACTAGCATATATCCAGGAGGAATCGTTAAAAACGAAAGAACAAAACCTCCAAATATGGGGAGCCCTCCTAAAACTAAGGAAAATGGCTTTCTACCATGCAATAAAAAGTAGTGATACCGCATCCACATATAAAACATTTCTGGAGATGGAGGAACAATTCATCCCAAAAAAATTCCGAGAAAAAATAAACCCACAGGACACAGGAGAACAAAAAAGAATAAAAAAAGCCCTAAACATATCCAAACTACAAGCCCAAATCGACATACAAGAAGACAACAAAATACACTTCACACAAAAATACACGGAAATCGACAACAAAATTTCCACTCAAATCAAAGAAACATGCCCCACGGAAACTCATCAATTCCTATCAGAACTTTGGGAATCCGTATGCAAAGAGGAGGAAGAAAAATCCAGGAATATTGTCCAAAGAAAAATATCCTGGCTAAGAAACCTACCCGATAAAGAAAAGACAGAACAAACATCATACATGAACCAAAACAACAACCCAGAACAAGACCCAATGGAAAATACCCACACACGACATACACAAAACCAGTGGATAACACAAAACAGAGGTAAGAAGAAAAACACATACCACACACAAACATACTTACACAACAGATCCAGTTACTCACAAGGAAACAACATAAATATACCCACATCACTTACTCACCCCTCTCAACAGTCTCAATCCAAATCTTCATTAAACTCACCCCGCAACCACACTCACACACATACATACAACAAATACAACATAAACACACATACACCTCAACCATACACTAACCCTTACGAATACGGGCCAACACAATACAAACCTAAATACTTCCACCCACACCGACCAATACAATCAAAAAAAACCTATCATACACCCCACACCACACCAACAAACCACCACAAAATACCCTTACTCAACAACCCCTACCAAAATCACCCAAGTAAACCTTACAACAATTACCCACACCCACCACACCAACAGATGAAACCTTCATACAACAACCTCCCACCCTACCACACACAACAAAACAGACCCTACAACCACCCAACACACCAATGGATTCAATCGAAATACTCCAAACACTACCCACATCATCAAACAAAACAACCATATAACAATTCCTACAGACATAAACTTACACAACAATACAGACCCCACAACTACGTCCACCATCAAGAACCTCTACCAAGATACCCCAACCCGAAACAACTAACTCACAACAATAACACATTCAAATATACCAAAATAAACCCTTATAACAACACACACAACGCCAATTATAACAACACGCACGACACCAATTTTGCCAGAAACCAACACAATCCTCTAAAACACACACAATATATAGAAAGCAATCACTCTTCAACAACTCCTCAAATCAACGAAACAAACAACACTCATCCTCATTTTTTAGAAACCCCTCCCCGGACAACAATCCCAGATTAGACAATTTAAAACCCAAAATTATCAATTTATCCACATACACATTTACAAAGGAGGAAATAGAAATACTAAAATTAGGCCTCAAATTCTGCCCGACTCCCAAAAGTAATATCACGGAACTGAGGAAGGACCTTAAAGAATTTGAACGCAAATTTAGACTAATAGAAACACTAAACAATAAAGATAACAAAACAGATCAGTCATTAGTGAGAAACAAATCAACATATTTCCCTAACAAACACAACAATACGAAAGAACTAAACACCTACTTTGAAAACCTATGGAACATCAACCCTCAGAGTAAAACTAAACCTACCAGTAACCTAACATCTAAACAAAACCAAGCACTAGATAACATCCTAAATAATAATAACATAATTATAAAAGAAGCTGACAAAGGCAGTGCGGTAGTCATCATGGACAAACATTACTATAAATCGAAAATTACAGAGGTACTAGAAAACAATGATTACTACAAATCAATTAGCACCAACATTGATAACAACACCATTTCAAAAATCACAAAACTTTGCACAACATACAATAATATACTAACAAAAAAAGAAAAAGATTTCCTAACAAACTTCATGATTAAAACAAACAACTTCTACGGACTACCTAAGATACATAAATCAAATGAGATAAGGAATGCCATCAACACACAGGCATCAGAATATATTAGTGTCCCGAGTCCTAGTGACCTTACATTTAGACCCATAGTAGCAGGACCATCATGCCCAACAAGCAGACTAAGTAACTTAATTGACATATTACTACAACCATTCACCGATCAAGTCAAAAGCTACATAAGAGACGACATACACTTCCTAGGCTCCTTACCACAAATAGTAAATCCCGGGACCAAATTAGTTACATTTGACGTCAGCAGCTTATATAGCAACATTCCCCATGACTTAGGTAAACACGCAATATCACACTGGATGGACAAACACCCACAAATACTACACCACAGATTCACCAAACAATTCATCCTCGACAGCATAGACATTATTCTCAACAACAACTCCTTTGAGTTTAATAACAAAAACTACATCCAGATTCTAGGTACAGCAATGGGAACCAAAATGGCACCAACATATGCCACCCTAACACTAGCCTACCTAGAGAAGATCTTATATGAAAAGATAGAAGACATATATGGACAGAATATTCAAACTCTCTTCATAAAATCTTGGAAAAGATACCTGGATGATTGTTTTATCCTCTGGGAACCCACATGGGGGGACATCAATAAATTACACAACATACTACAGAACCTACACCCCAAGATTAAATTCACCATTGAACACAGTCAAACAGAACTACCCTTCTTAGATGTATTGATTAAAATTAAAAACACTCACATAATCACAGACATCTACCACAAACCCACAGACACCCAACAATATCTCCATTTTAGAAGCCATCACCCCAAAAGCTGCCTAAAATCTATACCCTACTCCCTAGCACGCAGGATCTGTACTATAGTCAGTGACAAAGACCTCCGGATTGTCCGACTGGAGGAACTACGGAAAACTTTAAAAAGAAGAGGATACCCGCTACAAATAATACATAAAGGTATAGAACTAGCAGAAAACATTCCATTAGAACAATTACGAATCCCAAAAAAATGAAACAAAGAACAAATATTGGCATACATCTCTACACACAACAAAAACAATCCAGAATTATTCACAGAAATAACAAGAAACCTAACCCTACTCAACCATAACAACAAACTAAACGACATATTAAAAACAACAAAAATAATAAAAAGCAAACGCCAACCGAAAAACCTCAAACAAATTTTAACCTCATCTAAACTCAACCAACACACAATACAAGGGGTCACAAAATGCAACAAGGAAAGATGTGGGGTCTGTGACATAATAATGGAGGGGAACTCATACACATTTAAAAACCCAACACAAACATTCACAATAAAAAAAGACCTTAACTGCACCTCCAGGAACGTTGTCTATGTGCTAGAATGTACAACATGTAATGAAGCTTATATAGGTGCGACGAAAACATTTAATAATAGAGTATCTTTACATAAAAGCAACATTAAAATCAAAGAAAACCGTAAATTATTCGTCTCCCAACATGTGCACTCATGCAGCGGAGGAAAATTCCAAATAATGCCAATTTTCCAAAGCCAAGACTACACTTACCTACTAACACAAGAAAAAAACTTCATACTTAAATTTAATCCAACATTAAACAGATCATAACTCTAACAACACACACTTTGATCACACTTTATCCACCTCTAGTTAAGTACAAACATAAATAACTATTTATAGTTATTTATAGACTGGAAAATTCTTATTCAAGGAAGATAATATTAGTACATAACTTCTTATTGCGCACTTCTACACAGCTATGAGTCAAATAGCAACTTGTGTTAAATGAATCATTTACAATAGACATTAAATTTGCACATAAAACACCGAACTATGAAATCGGCCAAACCAAGTTCAAATCTATTTGGACCGTTTGCATTAATTTATCTTTTGCAAATATGTGTGTATATGTATGTGTGTGTGTGTGTGTGTATGTATGTATGTGTGTGTGTGTATATATATATGTATATATATATATATATATATGTATGTATATGTGTATATATATATATATGTGTGTGTGTGTGTGTGTGTGTGTGTGTATGTGTGTGTGTATGTATGTGTATAAAATTCAACCTTTATCCCCCTCTCTGTCACTATAACCACACGCCTGTGGGTGCGCGCGCATGGGTGTGTGTGTGCGTGTTTGTGTGTGTGTGTGTGTGTATGTATCGCCCACCTATTCACAAGACTCGGGATCAGACCACACATGCGGACACACACGCACGCAGACACCACTTCAACTTTTGGAGACAAAAAGCAATAAAAAGTATCAAATTTCAAAAGAAAATCTCCCGCACCCTAGAAGGCCAGGATGACCGATGGATCAAGGATGAGTAACACGCACTTGACCAAGAGAAACAGGAAAAATGACAAATAAAAATCAAAATCAAAGATACCCACACACCCGCAAACCCACGCATGCGCAAAAACAAATAAAACAACATTTGCTCGAATCGAAAGACATTTCTTCAAATGGATTTTCATATCTGATGAAAGCGGGCCACCGCTTGAAACGCGTTATATACAAAATCATAAAATGGTAAAATAATAAATAAATGTTGAAAAAAACAACAAAATAATAAATAAATGTTGAAAAAAACATTCTACAAATGTTGGTAGCCTTACTCCTTTACATATATATATATATATATATATATATATATATATATATATATATATATGTGTGTGTGTGTGTGTGTGTGTGTGTATTTATGCAACATCTCATTAAAACAAGTTTTATTAAACAAAACATGACTTCCCTATAAATTCCTTTATACAATCTTTCAATTTATCTGATAATCTGTGTATCGTGAAACCTGGGTAGTAAACTTCTAATTTATTTTAATATATATATATATGTGTGTGTGTGCATATATCTCAGCCTCTTACTTTTGGAATGTTTTTTTTTTTTCATTTTAAATTATACTCCATAACAGGAATTTATAATTAAAAAAAAGAAAAGAAATATGAAAATCAACATTTGTTCAAAGAATATTTTAATTAATTCTTTCATCCACTTAAAAAAATTGCCGCAATGACAGTTTAGCGGACACAAACAAGATAGCTGTTGAAGACATAAAGGGAGATAATTCTTTAAATTTTATCACAGACTCAAATCAATTCCTTGAATGTTATAACACATTTCCCTAGCTATCATCCACGGCAATGTCATGTCATCCTGCAGCATCTAAGTTTGGATAAAGAAAACAAAAAAAAACTGCTCTTGTGTGAATGCAAAGTAAGTAGGGTCTTATCGAAACAAACTTTTTTTTTTTTAAATATTAGCATAATAAAAAAAAATCCTTCCTACTGTAGACGATAAATTATATAAAAAGTGAAATTTACTTGACAATAATGAGGACGAAAACATAACTTTTATTAAACCCAGCACAAAGTCCGAGATTGCAGTCGGGAATGAGACCATAAATTCGGTTTTAGCCCATGAGATTGGCGCCAGTTCAAGACCATAGTAAAAAGAGTTTTATCAACCAAACAAACACCAACCTAAAAAGGGGATTTTTATTTTAACAAAACTTTTTATATCTTTATTAATAAAACTATCTGATAAGGTTTTGTGTGTGTGTGTGTTTTTCTCACCTATATGTAACTTTGATAACACACACATTGAATCATTGTTTTTTTTATTCTTTTTTTTTTTGTATTAATTACTATTAATAAAAGATTTATTGAAAAAAAAAATAAAATAAGAAAACTAAAACGAATTTTTAAAAATCCTATTTAAAAAGAAATTGCAAACAAGACTATATTTTTAATTTTTTTCTCTGAGCCCTCCACCCGAAAACACCAGGTAAATACGGCTAGTTGTTATTAAAGTCTACGTAAGTTTTTTTAAAGTTCAAGTCAGGAAGAATTATCTCCCTTCATTCCTTTAAGAGCCATCTTGTTTTGGGCCAGTTAAACTGTTAACTCACCCCCCAAATTTTGAATGCATTTTTTTTCTCACTTTTCTCGAATCAAATTATATACTACATCCTGTCTTTATCCGTCTGGTATGTTCAAGGCTTTCATAAATAAATACAAAGCCGAGACAGTATCATCAAAAAGGCCCTTAAAAGACATATGCACCATATAATCATATTTATTTTTCCAATTTCACCGCTATCACAAAGGAAAAGACCATGCAACGGTCTGTTTTTATTTTTACCCCCACCCGACAAGGGATCATCTAGCTTCTCTCCGTTGACTTGTAGATCACGATTTGAAGGAAAGACATAAAGAACGTTGACAACATGCCCTGAACTTCGTCGGGCAAATTGCTTGACAGCTTCCGCTCAACAAGCCGAACCATTGCGTCGACAAGCTGCTTTGGATCGTTTTCTGGAGATTCCTCCGATTCACTAAAAGAGGTATTGATCCCCTTGTCATCTGTGGAAACGACAGCAGTGGCAGTAGCGACATCCGACAAAGATGAGTCTGGTATCTCCATGGCCAGATCGGAGAAACGGATCGGAGAGGTACTGATGTCTCTAGTAGACATGGAACACAGTCTGTCTGGGGCGGGGTTTGCAGATAGGTCATCGGGGCCGAGTCCTGCCACTTTTTGCTGAGTGTCCTGGATCACTTGGCCAAGCAATGAAAGGAGTTCCTGAGACTGCTGTTCGGGGTCAGCCACCTGAAAATAGAAAAGTAAGCACAACATTACAGCGACAGACAATGTTCGGCAGACGCATTCACCCTCCAGAATTTTTGTTACAAAATTAACATTTTTTTAAATTATTTAAAAAAAATTTTTTTTTTTCATTTAACTTTTTTTTATGTAACTATTTCTTTTTAATTCTTCAGTTTACTATCAATTATGCACAAAATTAACATTTTTTTAATTCTTTTTTTTTTTAAATTTAAATTTTATTTAAAAAAATTTTTTTCATTGAACTTTTTTATGTAACTTTTTTTTAAAATTCTTCAGTTTATTATCAATTATGCACAAAATTTGCTAAGCAAGTATAACATAACATGATCACCCCCCCCCCACCATCATCATCATATTTGATTTAACATCCATTTTACAATGAGGAAGAAACTTTAATAAGGAAAAGACGGTTGAACTTGCATATAACTATTTACTAGAAGAATACCCGTCCCAAGATGAGTAAAATTAATCACACCCTCGAACAGAATAGTTTTGCTTATGTCCTCTTAATAAGATTAAAATCAAGATATAATGATACTAAAACATATGTCTAGAATCCTTATTCCAAGTTTCATCAAAATTCATTAAATAATTTTGATTCTAGAGAATGTCTAAAATGTAAGGCTTAAGCTTAAGGGGTCTTAAGAAGAAATTGAAATTCAAGGAATCTTGCTTAATTGGTGGCTAATGACTATGGATCAAATTTAATGCAAATCTGAAATATTTATGTCCCACTAAAAATCCTTTAAAATACTCCTGAGAAACTAAAATTTTGGGAATATTTATTAATTTATGTCTAAGGCCTTTTGTTTAAAATTTCACATAAATCTGAGGTATTCTCCAACCATTCTTTTACCCCCCCCCCCCTGGTATAAAACTAAATTAAACTAAATATAGCCCGTATTACGACTTCTTGCGCTTAGCAGCTGTGTTCAAAAATGTATAATTGTCGTTTAATTAGTTTAGGTGTGAATCTGTACATACAAATATATAAACATATACACACACCTAACTTTATATAAATAGATATATGCATACATACATTAATTTCTTACAGAAAAGGTTTATCAAAAACGAACATAACGGACATTATGAAACATTTAAATGAATAAATGAGAAAGTTTTTTTGTCATTTATCACTTCTATAAAACCATCAAAACGGGTTACTGTTATTTAAATCAATAAGACAACATAATATTTTTAAATACTGTATATATAGTACAGACGAAAGGCCCAAAGACATCTATGTGAATGCCTAATTTACATAATTATTTTTTTAAACAGTTTATAATAAATTAATATTTGGTGTTATTCATTTATAATTTCATTGTCCTATTTTTCTCTCTATATATGCAATAGTTTAGTTGATATTAACTGTAATTAATTAAAGTGATTTAATAAAAACAAAAGGAAAAATTACTGAAACCTTTCTTAAAATATTTGTTAATTTTCAAGTGAGATAATTTAGATTAAATAAACATCGCTGGCTAGAAAGAAAGACTTCATAGAGAGAGGAGAAAGTGACAAATGATGAAAAGTGTTAATGTTTATCTATATGAATAAATGCATAGGTTTTTGTCTTATGTTTACAACAGACTTATGAATGAAATGTTTATTATTTAAAATTTTAGTTTTGCAAAGTAACACCTGGCTGAAAAACAGCTAATAATACATAAAAGGGGGTGAAAATAACAGGTGCTCATCAAATTTTATTTCTGGTCGCAGTTTAGATGAGACTCCCAAATAACTAGCCAAAATAGCACGCCCCTTTTATACCGGTCACAGAGTCATTCTCAGAATAGTTCCCAGATAATATAAAAATTAATTGCATCTATTTTTACAACGCCCAATACATTCTCTTATAACTTGTTTACCCTGGCAATTCATGTTTATTTTGATTGTGTTTAGGGATTTTTTATGTGTACTTTTTGATTAATAACTACGTCTGCTATTTTCACCCACTTTTATGTATCATGTTTTAGTATGCTTCTCTAACATTTGTCTTATATATATATAATATATATATATATGATAAATAAAAGGATAAAATAAATCCAACGATAGGAAAAGCGGAAGACCTAAAACTTAACGTTTCTCCCAGCTGTTGTGTGAGCTTTATCAACAGCTCTTGATAAAGCCCACACAACAGCTGGGCGAAAAGTTGAATTTTAAGTCTTCTGTTTTTTCCTTTTTAATTCATATATATATATATATATATATATATATATATAAATTCACCCATTATATTGATACAACAAAGGAAACAGGATATAAGCCAATCTACAGAAAACAGAACAATATAACAAGATATAGGAAGTAACACTAACCACACCTTTGTTCATGGGAAGCCCAACGATTGGCTGAGAGAACAACAAAGAATCTGATTGGTTAACGAACTAGCCGTCTATATAAAAACACCCGGCAAAAATAACTCCATGCATTTTAGCCTGAAGATTCCCCCGGGGATGAAACACGGGAGCCTCTGTGTAGCTTAATTGACATAAATATATTTTCATAGCTTACTATAAATATATATATATATATATATATATAAATAATTCCAGTGAGTTTATGTCGACAGGTATTAAACCATTGAATCTTTACTGTTTATATAATAGTGCTCAATAATAAATAAAGCTCTATATTTATCTAATATAAATCTTTTTATTCATACAAACATTTCTGGCTACACATTTGCAGATCTTTGCCTTCATACTAAGAACCTGGCCTGAAGAGTTTCAGCTGATTCACAGCTAAGACTTAAATATGTCATCAAATGTGTAGTCAAATGCTTGTATAAATAAAAAGATTGATACCAAATCAATATACATAAATGCAACCGTTTCTTCTATCAGTGTCTTTTTTTTCCTTTATATTCTGACCTCGTGTTATCCACAATAACAAAAGACATTCAATATGGTGGTGCTCACGTTGGAGAAGGTGGCTCGAACTCGTGTCTCACTACACAAACCATAAAATAGGTATACAAATAGATGTTCCCAAGGAACGTATTGGCCTTTTGACTAAGATCAAAGTGTAGTAGAATGTAAAACATTTTAATTTCATACAGAAAATTTCTGAAATTTTCGTCAAGTATTTTTCACGCGTTATGCTTCAGACGAACAGACTTTTTGTGAATCCTTTAAGATGCACCAAACTTACCTTGTCATATAACGCAGTTAATTTTTCGACATCCAACTTACCTTGTCATATAACGCAGTTAATTTTTCAACATCCAACTTACCTTGTCATATAACGCAGTTAATTTTTCAACATCCAACTTACCTTGTCATATAACGCAGTTAATTTCTCAACATCCAACTTACCTTGTCATATAACGCAGTTAATTTCTCAAGATCCAACTTACCTTGTCATATAACGCAGTTAATTTCTCAACATCCAACTTCAAGTCCCTTATCACACTTTTACAGGCTTCTAATTTTTCATCTGAAATAAAATGAAAGACAAACGTTTCAGTTTGAGGAGGAAAAAACAAATTATCATGATCCAAGTTATACTTAAAGTGCTAAGTATCTAGGATTTATTGGGTTTCCTTCTTTTTTTGTTGTCAAACTGTGCAGAGGATGCAATGTAGCGATATTGGATGTGAGTGTGTAAAAATGGTGTTAAAAACGGATATTTCCATGTAAGGTCATATTAAGTAAGAAGAAGGAATTTTCCATGAGAGGGTAAGCTTAGGCTGATGTGTACTAGAAGTTGGGTGATGGGAGGAAGTACGTGGCAGAGTAGTGAGATTGATTCTTCCTCTTGAGTGTTCATCATCAAGGTGAACGGACATCTATTTACGAGGTGCTTGAACCACCCCCACAGGGGTTGGCTGGGAGGACGCAATTCATCTGGATGTAGTTGCTGTAAAAAAGTGAACCAAATCCCAGAACAAATAATGGAGTAATTCGTAGTTCTTTTTAATTGCTTCCATTATTCCAGCTACAAAGAGACAAACGAAAAGGCTGCTCTATGTGGCTGGAATAATGGACTCCGAGATAGAACTCGGACTATGTTTAGTGCCGAGTCACACAGAATATGACACTGACTTACTCCCTGGCCTATCATGGGCGACATGTATTTGCACAGAACTACTATTCTCATCTAGGTTGCTAACTTCACAATGTTTCGGCCAATGTAACCTCTGGCCTTCTTGAGGTGCATCTGTTCCAACTTGGGAATCTTTTATGTTTAACTCTGGAACCTACACAGGATTTAGAACTGAACACTTTATATAGGGTCCCAAGTTCGACAAAAGTGCCTATTTTTAAAAAGATGCCAAACGTTGTGAAAATAACAACCAAGATACGAATAGTAGTTTCAATAATCCAAATACAAACATTTTTTGGGTTATTTAATACCTTATAACTTGTATACTATTAATTAATTCAAGGAGAGCAGAAAGTGGACTTTGGGTTTACTTTCGGCAGCCTCGTCACTATCGCTTCTTGTATTTTGTCTTTTAGTCCTCACATTCCATGAGCGATGTTTCTGACAAAGAGTGAAGAATTGCTGTTTTTTGGATCAGAATCTATCCATATAACACTTATCGTTGACTAGTTTTTGACCTTTAAGCAGTATTTTTTAGTTCCTTACATCAAGTGGCTTCATGCCTTGTCTGGAGCGATTTCTATAAAAAAAATTTTTTTTTTACCTCTAGCTGTAGGGAAATTGTGGATACAACTTTTCAAAAATGAAAATGAGGCTTGTACATTTTTAGATGGTTTTCAATGATTCTGATGCGTTTACGATCAGACATCTGATTTACAGGTCACAGCTATCGTTCACAGATAGATATTTAACCATCGTCCTTTTAGTCATTTCAGCAGGATCCCTTTTTTATTGATTGCAGTATTCCTCTCAGAATCGTTCCCAGATAATAGCAAAGTAAGTCCTATTTACTTTACATCGCCCAATGCATTCTCTATGATTTGTTTGCCCTGGCAATTCATATTTATTTTGAGTGTTTTTATAGACTTTTATGGTGGACTCTTTTGATAGTAATTGCATCTTTAATTATCAACCCCTTTTATGCATCCTGTTTCATTATGCTCCTCTTGCATTTGTTGGTAAAGTGCATAAATGACTACAGTAGAAAGCCGATTGCATAGTTTGTGACAGTATCCATTAAACTAGTTATGGGCATCCCGCTTTCGACCAAACTAAAGAGTAAATCTCAGAATACACCAATCAGGTTTTAGGGAGGGGCCAAACATAAACAGATCTTTTTTTGCACCTAGTATGAAGGACAAAACAATAAGCTGAAGGGATGCAAATCATGGTCGGATCAGCCCTAGCTGGGTCGCCTGGATAAAAGGTGTCTGCAAATGAAAGATCTGAATCACCCACCCTTTCTTGTGCAACAGGTTGAAAACACTCAATCTTCTTTCCATCAATGAACAGGTAGGGCACGACAATACTAAAGTGAGATGGTCGGAAGACACACATAAATAAAGCACTAAAGGAAATCAGATTGGCTTCAAATGCGATGGCTACATCCACATTCTGAGCGAAGTAGTGAAACCCTGGATCAACCAAGTAGCTTAAGATATGTGCGGCAGAAAGACTCAGCGCCCTGCCATACCAGCAGGAAGACCCAGGTCAGAGAACTTTGTTAACCACACTTCATCTAACATATGGTCTTTCAGCTTGCCTGACTGCAACTGCATCGACAACTTCGTTTGGGATCCAGTGAAATAAGAGACAAACAAATCCAGCGAATGATGAGCTAAAGGCTCGGATTACCAGTTTAACCATCCCTTACAGTCGAATTCACCTGTAAGGGACGGTTAGACATATTGTTTCTAGTTTTAGAAATAAGTTTTTTTATTTGGGGCGAGGGGAGGGGGGGGGCAGGTGTCTGGATTTTTTTTTTTTAATGCATTTTTTTAATGTATTTTGCCTTGCCATTACCTTTGCCAAGAGCACATTTTGAACTTTTTCTATCCTCTTTTCCCTATGTCTTTCGATCGAGGTTTTTTTTTTTCCTATTGCTACTGAATGAACAATTTATCTGATGAGAAACAAAGTTAAGATGGAGACTATTTCTATTGATTCTGCTGCGAAACGTTCATAAGATGTATAAAAAGCATTGAATTTGGAAATAATGAACATATATAAATTTTAAAAATACAATATAAACATATTAAAAAAAAATTGAGACAAAGAGGAATTGCAGGTATTTGTTGATATGTATGAAAGTAAAGAAAGAACAGAAGAAAAGTTTGGTTGTGGTCGTTCGACGATATATGAAGATTAAGAAATTGAAAGAACAGATGAAAGGTATGGTTATGGATTGATTGTTTCTTTGGTCATTTGAATGCACATATAATATATATATATATATATATATATATATATATATATTACTCTCAGTTTGAGAAGATAAAATGAGAATGGCAATTAGCAAGTGGGAAGGAGACAGGCAAGATTTATCTGATAAAACAACAAAAAAAACATCTAATCTCTACCTTCTATCTCTACTTTTTATATTTGTTTGTGACTTAACACACATTACTGACGGCAAGGTCGGGTATATAAATAACTATACAGAAACACAATGGCTATTATAGGATGATGATGATGGTTCAAGAATGGAAGCGATGGCCAAGGTGGGGGGGGGGGAGAATTTTTTGTGCATAAATCAGTGTATGCGTGTGCGTGTCTGAATCACTCACAAAGATCATCCTCTTGGAGTTTGCATAAAACTAGAAAAGCTGGAGGAAAAGAATAAAAAGAGAAAAAGAAACAACAAATTATCCAATCAGAAACACTAAATTAATAGAATAAAATGTTAGAATTGTTAATAAGATTAAGAATAATAAGAATGGGAAGAATAAGAATAATAATAAAAAGAAAAATAAGAACAATAACATTGGGGAGGCTTATATTGCCACCCAAATCCCAGAGATGACCAATGGTCATTGCCAGCGAGAAATCAATGGTATGCGACTGTTGTGATAATGCAAAATCATTTGCAATGTTTATCAGAAAAGGTGGAGATTATCGGAAATCTGGGGAGATTTGTTGTCACTCAGACTCCAGGGAACACCATCAGTTATTTTCAGTGAGCAACAACTGATAATGACTTGTGTGAAAACTCCTAGTGAGTAAACAATAATAATTAGTAGTTTCTTGTGACTCTTTGGGGAGGGGGGCATTCCTTTTTACCTATCTTCTCAATTCAACTCTAATAATTTTCTTTTTGCACAGACATTTACATTATCGATACAACATTTACATCATCAATACAACGTTAATATACAAATCAAATTCTGTTAAAAATTTCATCCGATAGTTCCCAAAAATACCCATCGATTTTTTTTTTATGTTACCATTATTTCAGAATTCTCTTGATTCCATCTTAAAATGTTCGACATCGTGGCTGTTCTTAATCTTACCCAGCAACTTGTCCCAAAAATATATTACTCTATTAGAAAATTCAATTGGTTAATAGATCTAATTTTGGAAATCTAGATTAAAGAGAAATATTTAAAAAAAACATGGTAATGTTTTAAAAATTAATCCACAACGTGTAATAATTTATATTTATATATTTATATTATTACTTATATATATAAGTAAATTTATATAGTTCAGACTGATTCGACTAGGAATCAATTTTCTAAAAGCAAAGATAAAGCCCAATATTTAATATTTAAATATCCAATAGAGCTATTAATAAATAAACAAATTATTAAATTCAAGATCCTATGATTTAATGACAATTTCAGATGATGGAGTCGTTATTTATACCAACCTAGACTACCTGTGACTGCCTCTGACTTCTTCAGAAACATATGTAAAGTTATTTTGTTCTGAAATTGTCATTTAATCATAGAATGATATAACCTTGAATTTAATACTTATATATATATATATATATATATATATATATATATATATATATATGATGGACTCTCCCATCGATTTCAACGTATGAGTACCCCGCCTGGGGCTGCCCGCGTGTGAATTTGTAATTGCAAGGGTTGCGCAATCCCCAACAACCGTTCTCCTGAGTCGGCATTGCTTGATTCCAATGGCAAGTAGTAGTACAAGACGACTGGAAACAATGCCGAGATAAGCAGAGAGCACATACAGCACCTGGTATTCCTAAACGGTCACCCACTTAGTACTGGCCAGGCTCAACGCCGCTTAACTTCGGTGATCTAACGGGAACCGGTGTGTCAACGTGATTGTGCCATATATATATATATAAAGAAAAACAGCAATTTTACAGTGATCAAATACATGAGACCCGAGATAAAGAAATAGAAACACTTGATAAAGGGTCATATCTCCCAAAATATTGTGAAATTCACTGTCATTGACGGGGAAAGTTAGAAGTAAGTAAAATTTGATTAAAGAAAACAAATTGCATTGTTATTAAGTTTTCTTTCTTACAACCCTTAGTATATTTCCGCATTGTTTAAATCTTCTAATAAACTATATATATATATATATATATATAAAATACGTTGAATACTATAGAATGTTTAGATATTTATGCTTGCCGCTTTCAGTTTATTTAATTTCTCTGTTATAACGTGACAATCTCTCGTGACCTAATGGAACTAGGAGAACGCTTAAGGATTCAAGGTTTCTCTGTGAACTGGGTTCGCGCCCTATGACCGTTTGAGATTGTTATTTCCCTGTACTGATGAGAGTCATAAGCTCGAAACGACGTCATACGTAGGTAAAATATTAAAAATTAATTTAATATTATCTAATATATAGAGTTAAGACGATTTTTCCCCTGTACCTTCTTGAAGAATAGGAAAATAACCGCATGCATCACAGGCTACTAAACTCACCACTACATTACGCTTATTCACTCAAGCGTGTTTTAGTAAATTTGTTATTATTTTTCTCCAGCTAAAACTAAATATTACTTTTGGCTCATCATCTTCTATTCCTCAAAACATACTCCATATAGGTGGTAGCAAAAACTTTTCTCCCAACACTTAAGTACTGACACTCCCCTCCATCGACACCGGGAATTAATAAATGTCTACTTTTCAAAAAAGTGTCCATAATTATTTCCTATTTGTCTGCTATTAATTTACTACATAATACAAAACATTATGCACACATTTAATGGGCGCTCCCGCTAATTCAGCTGAATTTTGAGAATATTGGATTACGTTATTTCTACCTATTGCATATACATTTATAGTCATTGAGGTTTTTAGAGAATGCTTATAACGAACATAGTTCTTTGCAATATTTCTTCTTTCAACATGGCAGCTACAATTATTTTTGACTCGACTTCCGAATTAAGTCACAATACGTCAAGATACTCGACAGTCCATAAAGTGCACATTTCTGATTTCTACACCTTTCACACGCATAATATCCAAAAATTGAAAAAAAACATGGATTTCTTGGTATAGAAATGACCCAAAACGTGTAACTGGTGGACACTAAATTCGGTCGCCTTATGGCGGATCATACAATAACACACATGTCAGCTACTGATTGGCTTCGTTTACATGACCTATTTTTTTGTAGATTTTATACTCGCTTCTAGGTCCGAAACGTTAGCAGCGTAGATCCAAGACCGAGAGGTTTATGGTTCGATCCCAGTCGTTTCACACAAGTTTTTTTTTTTACATTGTTAAACTTCTGCCTACAAGGGAGGGGGGAAGAGAGGACTATGGGCCGGATTTTTTAAAATCAACGTTATGATGTAGTCATTTGAAAAGAAAACAATGTAATATGCTGTACTTTAACAATTGTGAATATCATTCCTATGTGACCTATTTGTTTGGTCGGATGTTGACAAATTTTAATTCATTCCTTTCTATTTCTTGCGTGCAATGCCGGGGGAGGGTCCAGCGAGTTATATATATCTATAACTATAGTGTGTGTATTTAGGCAGCATATTTTCATTTAGGCAAACATTATTAAATAACACCGAGTGTTTTTGCTTGATAATACTTTTTTTATTTTTTCAATTTTCCGAATAGTCCATTTAGTATTTCGGTCAACTTGGTGCATGTAAGTTCTGTGGGTTTGTTGTTCCATTTTTCTTTCCTTTTTTGTGAGTACTTCCGATTTGGTTTGTCAAATCATCTTCAGGAGGTGTTAGTCTTTACTGTTTAATATTATGAACACACTTTTTAAAGTTGTAAATTACTAGCCTTTAAAAAAAAAAAACTCAACAGTAAAGACATATTTGTAAATACACCAAGACTAACACCGCCTGGAGATGATTTGATGAATCAAATCGAAAGTTCTTGCGAAAAAAGAAAGAAAAATGGAACAAGGAACCCACGGAACTTAAATACACCAATTTGACCGAAATACTAAATGACCTATTCAGAAAATTGAAAAAAATGAAAAAAAAGTCTTATCAAGCAAAAACAGTGTTATTTAATAATGTTTGCCTATATATATATATGAAATAAAATGATTAAAAATATATAAGCAAAAAGACAAACTAATCAAAACACAAATAGATTGACACAGAGATATGACTTGATAATATATATTCGTTGATTAAATATATTGCATCAAATCATGTCTGTGAGAGGATGATCGAAACAAAGGTGGCTGAATACCCTACACCAAGATCTCAAACTTTTAATCGTGTATAGCGGTGGGAGAAATCCAGTGCAGACCGCACTGCATGAGATCACCGCAGAAGAAAATAATGCAATAAAACAAACCTTTCGAAGGAATATCCTGAGCAGAAGACACAACCGACCGGAGTGGTAGAGACAATTGACTGCCATCAGCTTTCGGAGAGACAGGAAGCGAATCCATTGGAGTGGTCAGAGCAACACTGTGCGTGCTTTTCAAGAAAGAAAAAAAAAAAAATTTACACGGTCAAAAGAAAGATGAATAAAAAGTAAATGAATTAAAGATTTAAATTTTATTCTTTTACTAGAAAAAAAATGAGACATATTGTCTAATCACCAAAGTTGAGCACCGTCAAACCTGGTCAATACTTAGATGGGTGACAACCTGGGAATATCATGAGTTAAGGAGTTTCTTGACTAAAAATCTATACGGGTACCAAATTTTAATTTAAAGGTTAGATTTTTTTTTTCACCATTTATCAAGGTCAAAAGCCACCTGAGGATAAGGGTTAATGAGATGAATGGATTATCAGTTGGATGATAAACAATACTATGAGAGGATTGAAAATGATGAATGGAATGGACAAAATTTGAACACCTATCAGGTTATTTGTTGACATTGAATTTCAAGATGACCATGTTGTAGTCTGTAGGGAAGCAGTCTAATGGTAATGTGTTCCACAGATGGGAAGTTTTTGGAAAGAAACTCCGTTCATGGAAATTCTATTTGATGTTAGGCATACGGACGAAATGAAAGTTCTTTACAGTTGTGGTAATAAGACGAGTTCTTGCTGTGAATGTCTTACGTGGAAGAACCAGAGATTGGAGCTCAGTAGAGCATCTTTCATGGAAATAACGATAGACTAGAGAAAGGCTGATAACGTCTCTTCTGTGAGAACAAAGCTGTAGAAAACAAAAAAGATCATTCCCAAATAGATTGCGAAGTCAATTTTGTAGGCTTTCAAGGTAGAAAAGAGTGTTTTGAGCGGCACCTCCCCAGATGTGGCAGCAGTACTCCATCTTAGGACGTATCTGACTCATATATATAGAGGATTAAATCAGAAGTCAGGTACTTTCTGGAGCGGTAAAATGATCCAAACATTTTTCCACCACCATTAGCAACAGACTGGATGTAAGTCTTCCATTTTAGACCTGGAGTAAAAGTCAGTTTGTGGTTCAAGGAATAAGAAACGTTCCTTTTGTGTTGCCTTGGACCAAACTTGAGTCTTATGGAGATATCACTATTTTCTTAAAAAAAAAAAAAAAAAAAAAAAAAAAAAAAAAATCACTAAACCTAACTGAAAGGGTCCCTTGTCAATCAGAACTCTCTCTATCTCCTGTTCGCGGAGAGCAGTCAGATTTGTTGTCAAAATAACCTAGGTCATTCCTTATCGGAAAACTAAAAGGTCAAAGTACTTACGGGCTGGAGTCTAGTAATGGCAGCTACCAGCGACCAACTGGGGCATGGGTCCGGTGGGTAAACCACTACGAGTGACTTTTCTTTTTATTGATCTCTCTCTTTATTCTCGTCACGAGAAGAAAGGTAATCGTTAAAAAAGCATCATATAAACGAGACGCATTTGCCCAGTGACAACAATTTGAGGTGTTGGGGGGGGGGGGTTACATGGACTAAGTGCAGTTTATACATCTCAGGTATATCTACAGGGTGATCCCCCAGAATGCCATCCATGAAATTGATTATATTAATTGCTTCAGTCTATGACTGACTTGTCCACCAAGTTAGTCATGATTGTCCAACAGTCTTTGTTTTATCCTTGTTCAATTATATGCTCCAAACGCACACCTGGTTACAACTGATTTGGGCTGTGATGGCTCTCTTCAGTTTAAGTATGGGAATTTTTTTGATAGACATTTTCTTTGAGATAACTCCATAGATAAAACATGTTAAAATATATACTGAACTACTTCTGGGATTGAGTTAGGTTTGAAAAGAATTCTGTTTTAATTGCTCCAATTAGCCATAACTTGTAACCAGTATCAAAATGGGATTAGAAAAACTTCGACGGTCAGTTGATCACATCTGGGCCATATTAGACTGAAATCTTTGAAAAACAAATCAGAAATCATCTTCAAAAGCAGAACTTTTCCGATTACTGCGGGAAACATGACAAAAAATCCCTCAAGATAATGTATGCGAATTGATCGCCAGCATGCCTAACAGGGTCCTTGCATTAAAAAACGCAAAGCGAATGTCAGTAAATAATATTTGTACTTTATTATAATACTTTCATGGTACTGGTATAGATTTTGAACCAAACAAAACCGACGTTTTGTTTGGCATCTTCTTGCCGTTTAAGTAAACAGCCAGAAGATGCTGAAGTGCATAGCCAATCGTTCGCTAACTAAAAGAAAAAAAAAAATCTGCTAACCAAACCTAAAAAAATAAACTTTTTTGAAAACCCTAACACAGTTGTTTTTTTCATTTTCGTTTAAAAAACTGTACCATTACAAAAAAAAAAAAACAACTTTGTAAAAATCGTTACCATCTGTAATAAAAATGCTATTGCATTTTTTCTTTCTAAAGAAATACACAATTTATCAAAAAATTTTTTTTTTTGATAAATTGCATTGTTTCTTTCTAAAGAAATACACAATTTATCAAAAAAAATAAAAATTTCACTTTTAACTTTCCCCGTGATAAACAAAAATATTTCATTGATTTTCTTCATCAAAATAAATAAATTGTCATAAAAATAAATATACAGTCAGTGAGTTTTTGTTCATTATTATTTTCATGTTGCAAAGCCACCTCGTTTTGATTTGGACGCCGGTTCCTTTGTGATTCGGCTTCTTCCGGCGGCTTACGTAAACGTCCGAAAGATGCCGAACAAGAAGTTTTGATTGGTTCAAACGTTATACCACTTTGATCAAGTAAATAAAGAAATATTTTAAATAAATATCAAAGTTTACGGGTGTCTATTTATTTCTAGCATGTCTTTGTACACATTCCCAACCCAACCCAACCCAACACTTTCCCGACCTGACCTTGGGTCACATCTTACCTTGTGGGAGTAAGATAAAACTGGCCTTGTGCCTAACCTCCTGGGGAGGTAAATAAGATGTCTTTGTACACATTGCATTAGTTCTACAAATGAACTGGAAATCAAAAGAATACTAAATTCATTCTTTTACTAAAGGATAACCACTTATCAAGACCAAAGGCCACTCAAGGATAGAAGTTAATTAATGACATGGAATGATTGTCAGTTGAAAGATGAAGAACTTTATGAGAGGATTGGGAAATATTGATGAGATGGACCTCACTAGAATTACTAGTGCAGACAGTTTATAACAGGAATCTTTTGACATTAGATTTGAAGATGACCATGTTGTAATCTTCAGGGAAGCAAATAACGTGTTCCACAGACGGAAAACCCTTGCAAAGAAGTTCTGTTTGTAGACGTTCCGCCTGATGGTAGGCATGTGGAGGAAGAAAGACATTTTATTTTCTTTGGAGTAGCAAAGTGAGTTCTTGCTGTGAATTTTTTACAAGAAGGAACCAGAGATTGGAGCTCAGTCGAGTATCTTTTCCATAAATAAGGGAAATTAGAAAAAAGTAGATAGAAACAGGATTTAAGTTGGAAACACTTAAATAACGACTCAAATATTAGAAATATCAACCTTCCTACCTGTTCGTGATACTGTGATTTGTAGTGATGAGAGACGCTGGAGAATGAGATCGCGATTTATCTGGACGCTTAACTTCCATATCTGTGTCAGTGTCCGAACCGGCTGTAGTTTGAGAACTGTCTGTAGAGCCGATCCTAAGGCTGTTACGTTTATCGACCGACCGCCTGCGGGTTTTCAGAGCTGCCGGGCTGTCAAACAAGGCTACTTTACTCCTTACACTCGGCAGCAACTTGGGACTGCCCTCGGAGGAGTTACTATTGTCCCAGGAATTTGATGAAGATGCTGATCCACTCGACGACCGCGAACTGGGCACCTTGGCCCACTTTGGTTCAGTGTGAATTCCTGACCGAGAGGTCAAAGAGTGCGTGACAGTCGATTTTGGTCCCACGTTCATATGGTAAGAGGAGTTGAAAGCATTGGAGGTGTATTTAGAAGGACTATCCCTCTCGGGTGGGTCATTCGGGCTTGGGGCAAGATCACCAAGGAAGGATTTGGCTTTCATCTCTCTATTCCGCAAACCAGCCGTCATAGCTTTCACTGTGATGGCTGGACTCTGTGGTCTCTCGAAATGTTCGATATTAACTCTACCAGTTGAACTTCGCCGCTCCGTCACATCATAGTTTAACTGTTTAGATACACTATGTCCAACTGAAAGAGAACTACAACTTCTCTCTGCATCTGCATCGCTGCCGTTAGTGTCCACCGAGCTAGGCGAATCTTTTCTGTGATCGGTAACTTTATGATAATTCTTACCAAGTAACCCAGATTTTCCCAAGAGGATGTTTTTAGCCTGATCTAGAGTCAATTCTGGTGTGGGACGGCGTCCGCGACCTAAACGCTTTGAAGTGTCCTTCTTTAAAGATCCGACCGCGGTGGACAATGGGGGCGGCATAAGGTCAGTATCTTTCACCGTCTTATGCTCGCCTTTGTTCTGAAGGTCTCCATTTCCATTTGATGCTATGGTGACCCTACGCTTTGGCATGGTGTGATAGTTAGACTTGGAGACCACAGTCTTTGGCTTTCGATCCAAGACGTCGTCACAGTTTTGCGCTGGCACCGAATGGGGATCACTCGATGTCGTCTTACTGCTCATCGAAGACTGGTCATCCAGTTTGTTCACGTCAGGAACACTCTGCGATAGGGAGAGATCGCAGAGAACACGTAGGTTAGAAGATGGCACAGATTCTTCCTCACTTTCCATACACGTGAGGTTTGGTACTGAGACGCAAGTAGCTAGATTGGAAGATGACTGTACTCTTGCAGACAGGCCTCCAGACTGACGTTCCGTTCGAAATTTCCGATTTCCAAGTGATAGACGTGCTTTTACAACTTTGCTGGTGGGCAATGTGGGTGATGGGACTTCCTCCTCGTCTTCATCAATGCGTAACTCTAGGAGACTCACTAAAAAAGCAAACAAGAATTAAAAATAAAAAATCAAAAAATCTAAAGAAATTAAAATAAATAAGAAATAAAAGTCATCGTTTTAGAAAAGACATTCCACAAACAAAATTCTTCCAATTTCTTTTTTACACAATATTATTTGGTTGTTATTTTTTCGCTAGAAAACCATTAAGTGCCGCTAGATTCATCAAAACCATTAAGTGCCGCTAGGCTCATCAAATAAATGGCCTGTTTTGTTTTAAAATATAATGCTGAGTTTTGTTACAACCAAATGGAAAGTAGTTTATTTTTGTTCTTTCATTTGTTTTTCGGTCTAGGCAATTTACTCAAAAACAATTAACTTTCATACAGAACGAGCAGGGCTACTCGGTGTTGCTCGAGCCATGGATAACAAAATAGAAGAGTTATGCCCCCCCCTATCTCTCTCTGGCAATTGGTTCAATATAATAGAAAAAAGAAAGCAAGAATGAACAAGAAAGCTGACTGACTGACCTAATTTCAGTGAAGTTTTTGAAACTACCAGTAAGAATGAAAAAAAACAAAAAACCTTTTCTTGGTGTGCATTAATTTGGTCTCCGATTACCACAAGCATATAAATATTACAGTATTTATTTTTTATTTTTTTATTTTAACATAACCAGCTTGGGGTTATACTGAATCAGATGGTTTATGAGTGTATCTTGTGTAGTTTCTGACTTTTGGCGACACACATGTACACAAACAGAGAAATGTGACTTTATATAATAAATAAAACGAAAAAAGAATAAAAAGAATAAAAAGAATAAAAAGAACAAAATGGAAATTAGTTTAAACATCAAAAGCCAGGCACGATGAACGGCTTCTAAAACAAAAATCAACACAAGGAACAAGAAAAACAGGAAAGGACCCCAGTCCAAAAGCATTAAAACAAGTTTAAGTTTATATTATTACTATTATTATAGATTAGAAATACATGTGTACAAAACAAAACTAGTGGCTACTACATGTTATCAAATTCAACAAATGAATGCAACCATTAGTTCAGAAAAGTCATAACAACAAAAAATAAACAATATTGTCAAATTTGGATTATTCGGACGACCGTTCTCATCTTGGATGTTATTCTCACAACCCTTCGGAAGATGTAACCTCAGATCTTCTTTAAGTGTATCTTGTCGAACTCTGAAATTTATCCAGACTTTCGAACTAAACCCTTTATTTAATCCACAGGGGTAGATTGTTCTCGTTCAATCAGCTATGACCGGGTCGAAGTCTTAAGCAATTTTTATTTTATTCTTAGTCAGTAATGCCTGTAGTGAGGATTGAACCTTCAACCTCTTGAAGACTGACACTTAGAACTGATTATTACTTAACAACTTTATTCGTTGCGCCATGTGGATACTAACTAAGAATAAAATAAAAATTGCTGAAGACTTCTACCCGGTAAAGGCTGACAGAACGAGAATAATCTACCCCATGGATTAAATAAAGAGCTCAGTTTGAAATTCCATAAAGACAAGATGCACCTGAAGAAGGTTGGAGGTTACATCAGCCGAAACGTTGTGAGAATAACATCCAAGATGAGAACAGTAGTCCCAAGAATCCAAATTATCAGACCTCATCTAAAAAATTCCAAAACATAAATATTGCCAAATTTAAATTAGACTCCGGTGAAAAAAACAAAAAGGGCAAGGTGAATATGTTTTAAAGCCAAGTTTCTTTTTTCTATTGGATGGTGTTTTTTAAAAAGTCAATTTTCTATTAGATAACACTTTTAAATAACATTTGTTTCAAACAAAAATCTTTAGTTGACATTTTTAAAGTCTAATTTATTGATTTTTATCATATGATACTTTTAAAGCCCTGTTTATTTTAAATTTCTATCAGATGACACTTAAAGTGACAAATATTTTATTTTATATTAAATGACACTTTTAAAGCCACAATTATTTTTAAAAAAAGATAGTTGAAATTTTTAAATTTAAATTTTTAATTTTTAATTTTTTTCTAATCCGACTCTTTTAAAACAACTCATTTGAAAGCCAAATTTATTTAAATTTCTATTAGATGATGATTTTAAAGCTGAATTAAATTTTTCTACCAGATGAAGTATCGTTTATTTTGGTTACCATTGAAAAATCTATTTTTTTAAAATTTAGTCAATGAAAACACTCAAAATATGATTTACTAACAGTGAATATAAAAAAAATTGTCTGCTATTAAATTTGTATCCGGTGTTATGGTAGTGGTAGTCAATGTTTATATTTTAACAACAAAGACCAATATTTGCCTCACATGACTGATAAGACAGATTTAATTATGTGCCTTGTATTAAAACTAGCTTGCCTTTATATATTAGATGACCCTTTTAAAGCCTCATTTATTTTAATTTCTATTACATAATGCTTTTAAAGCTGAATTTAATTTTTCCACTAGATGAAGTATCATTTATTTCTAGTGTAATCATTCTCTCCATTTTATGAAAACTTTGAAAAGGAGCCTCATTCTAATTTTTGGTTAAAAAAAAACGTCATTATTTTATGATTCATTTTATTGTAAACAAATTATTCTCAAAGTTTAAAATTAAAAAATATTTTATAAAATATTTTTTGAATTAAAACATATTTATTTTACTTTGATGTGAGATGGGAAGTTGCCAGACGAGTAGAGATCACAAAGGCTATCAGTGATGAATGCCATCTCCTTCATGGATGTGAACCAATGGTCTTATAACTGAAGTGAAGGAGAAGCCTCATCAGCCATGTCGAACTCCTAACAACATCTCAGAAAGAGACCAGACTACAGCTGTGGACAAGACGGCTAGAGAATTCCCCACCCCCGGTTCAGAGGCACCCTGGAAAACACTTAACCACCTGAGAACGAGAATGGGGCGATCAAAGGTTGCTATAAGTAGATAGGGCTACAAAACTAACTCAACCATCTATGAATGTGGAGAAGAGGACCATACAATGCAACACTGCCTTGTCTACTCCCTACTTTCCAACCGGTGCAGCTTGAAAGATCTTGCAGAGTACAACAATAATGCCAAGGATTGCATAATAAAGTGGGAAACTGTCGTATGACTACAACACTCATCAAAGACACGCAAATAAAAAGAAGATTATTCTTTGCGCCATTTTTAAACCTTTTATGAAAAAAAAAAATTAAATTAAGTTTTTTCCATGAAATATATCATAAAAGCACTTTTGTAACCGACATTTAGCATTGTATTCACAAAGTCCGCAGACTTCATTTTCAAATTATCTTAATAAATAATATTTGCGAGTTTACATATTCAGAGAAATGTAATTAAAACAAACAAACCATAACAGTTGTGTTTTTTATCAACTTTTTCGGGGATCTAAATATTCTTGCACTAAAAATAACATCCAAAATTTATTCACGTGTTATTTTATTCTTCTACGAGCTTTCGATGAGTTATCATCAGTATAGAGAGAATATTTTGTAAGCCGATCTGTATAATATGATTATATCTGCTCTACAGATATTGAGTACTTTTGGTTTCAGTATATAGTATATCAAATTAAGTAGAAATTGACAAATTTGGCAATATCCTCCATTCATTCATTCATTCATATATATAACTCAGTAGAAAAAAAAATTCATGAGACAATCCATATTATGTAATCATGCTCCAAAAATTCAACATCAACAAATATTTATGTGTACATATGTTTCAGAAATTTTTTTAATTATCTTCTCTTCAGCACAAAATTAATCACCTTATTTTGTTACAGGTCCAGGTAACAATGGAATAATTTAATGATTACAAACACACATGCTTCATTTTTTAAAAATGTTTATATGATTCAGGTGAGGTATTTTTGTCTCCTTAAAATACAACTACAGTTAAACATTTGACTTTCTTTAACACTATATATATATATATATATATATATATATATATATATATATATATATAATAATGAAGTATTAACGTCTACTTCTTTTATTAGACATTAATAGAGAAAATAAAAATAATTACAGAAAACTGAAACTTATTAATTTCTGTGCAGCATTTTTTTCTTACATTTTAGAAATAGTTTAATTGCTTTTTCTTTTTTTTTTTTCAATGGAGAAAAAATGTATTAAACTGTGTTTCTAAAAAGTAAAATAAATACTGCAAAAGGCTGAGTTGCAGTTTTCTGTAATTAATTTGTTTTCATATATATATATATATATATATATATATATATGAATGAATGAGAAAATATAAAACAAAAATATTAATTCCAGAAAACTGCATTTTTTAAAACTTATATATATATAGCATTTTATTTACCTCCCCTCCAGGAGGTTAGACACAAGGTCAAGTGTGGGTTTTGATGAAAGTGAGTCTGTGGAACAAACTGGATTCAAACCAAGCACAATCAAAGTATAAAATATACTTATGGCAAGTAAGCAAGCTACACAGGAACATTTGTTTCACTCCAAGAAGGAGTTTGTCAAGATAATTCCAGTTATGCTAAAATGGTATTGTACAATGGTGTTAGCCTGACAAACACCTCCTTTACAGGAAAAGCAAATAGTTCTGTGTAGCTTGCTTGCCATAAGTATAGTTTTATATTACTAGAACAAATATATACACACAATATATAAGTATATAATCTAAAAAAAAGGTAATATATAAGTATGTTTGTGTTTGCATAAAAAGAGAATCAGTTAAATAAAAATTACATTTATTCAAACATTTCATTTTGTTTCAAATAAAGTAACAAATATTTTAAAGAAAACAACAAAAAAGTTAGTATAAAGTGTAAAATAAATCGTGCAAATATCCGACACCAAAACAAAGGGTGTATACAAAAGAAATTCCTGATACCAAAGGCAATTTGAATGTGTGACTAATGTTGCGTTGCAATTTATGATATAAAGAAAATTAATAAAAGCTAATTAAGGAAGCAATTAGAAATATCGCAATTTGTTAAGAGAAGCGCATGTTTATGTTAAAAGAACGGATATTCGTAAGATGCGTTCGTTTAATCTACACGTTTAGCAAGAAAATCGATATTTCAACCCAAGTAGAATAAACCATCAAAACTGCTATCGAACCTAAGTAGAACGGACCTTTGAAATTACTATTTTTAATTTAAACAGGCTAGACCGAAGAAATGTATATGTCGAACCTAAGAGGGACAGACCCACAAAATTTATATTTCGAACCTAAGAGGAACATACCCACATAATTTATATTTCGAACCTAAGAGGAACAGACCCACATAATTTATATTTCAAACCTTAGAGGGACATACCCACATAATTTATATTTCAAACCTAAGAGGGACATACCCACATAATTTATATTTCAAACCTTAGAGGGACATACCCACAAAATTTATATTTCAAACCTTAGAGGGACATACCCACATAATTTATATTTCAAACCTAAGAGGGACATACCCACATAATTTATATTTCGAACCTAAGAGGGGCAAACCCATGAAATTTATATTTTGAACCTAAGAGGGACAGACCCACAAAGTTTATATTTCGAACCTAAGAGGGACAGACCCACAAAGTTTATATTTCGAACCTAAGAGGGACAGACCCACAAAATTTATATTTCGAACCTAAGAGGGACATACCCACAAAATTTATATTTCGAACCTAAGAGAGACATACCCACAAAAATTTATATTTCAGACTTAAGAGGGACATACCCACAAAATTTATATTTCGAACCTAAGAGGGACAGACCCACAAAATTTATATTTCAAACCTAAGAGGGACATACCCACAAAATTTATATTTCGAACCTAAGAGGGACATACCCACAAAATTTATATTTCGAACCTAAGAGGGACATACCCACAAAATTTATATTTCGAACCTAAGAGGGACATACCCACATAATTTATATTTCGAACCTTAGAGGGACATACCCACATAATTTATATTTCGAACCTAAGAGGGACATACCCACATAATTTATATTTCGAACCTAAGAGGGACATACCCACATAATTTATATTTCGAACCTAAGAGGGACAGACACACAAAATTTATATTTCGAACCTAAGAGGGACATACCCACATAATTTATATTTCGAACCTAAGAGGGACATACCCACATAATTTATATTTCGAACCTAAGAGGGACAGACCCACATAATTTATATTTCGAACCTAAGAGGGGCAAACCCACAAAATTTATATTTCGAACCTAAGAGGGGCAAACCCACGAAATTTATATTTCGAACCTAAGAGGGACAGACCCACAAAATTTATATTTCGAACCTAAGAGGGACATACCCACATAATTTATATTTCGAACCTAAGAGGGACAGACCCACAAAGTTTATATTTCGAACCTAAGAGGGACATACCCACATAATTTATATTTCGAACCTAAGAGGGACATACCCACATAATTTATATTTCAAACCTAAGAGGGACATACCCACATAATTTATATTTCAAACCTTAGAAGGGCAAACCCATGAAATTTATATTTAAAAACTAATAGGGAAAGACTCACAAAGTTTATATTCTGAACCTAAGAGATTTATTGACATTAGATTTGAAGATGACAATTTCGTAGTCCTCATGGAAGCAATCTTGTGGCAACATGTTCCACAGATGGGAAGTTATTAAAAAAAAAAAAAAAAAAAAAAAACTGTCCATGGAAATTCTGTTTCATATAAATTCTTTGCAGTGAGGGTAGGAAGTAGACTTCTTGCTGTGAAAGTTTTACAAGGAGGAACCAGAGATTGAAGCTTAGCTGATCACTTTCCATGGAAATATCGATAGAGTACAGGAAGACTAGCAACGTCTCTTCTGTGAGAAAGGGTCTGTAAGAGAACAGAAGAGATAATTCCCTACTCGATTGCAAAGTTGATTATGAACTCTGTCAAGACCAGAAAGAGTGCTCAGAGTGGCACCTCTCCAGATGTGGCAGAAGTACTCTATCTTAGGATGTATCTAACTCTTTAATAGCTAAAGGATTGCATCAGCAGTTGGATGATCCAACCATTTTTCCAACAACTTAAACAACAGATTGGATACACGTCATTAATTTTTGATCCTGAGTGAAAAATCAGCCCTAGGAGCTTATCAACACAAGGGGCTTTCTCAAAGAGAGTCATTAATTTCGACTGCAGCAAAACAAGGATCTTAGCATTGGTTAAACTAAAAAGAGAAGCTTGGTTTTAGAAGTGTTAAAAGTAACAAGCACTTTGACGGATCTAAAACTCGTACAGGGGTGCTCTAGTATTCCTAGAAAGTTTGACATTTCTCCAAAACTAAAAATTCTGCCCCAGAGAAAAAAAAGCAGAATGAAAATGTTAAAATGTATTGAGAAATAATTTTTTTTTTTAAATAAATAAATAGAAAGCTTATATTATAGGGGTTGGCTCCTAAAATGGCTGCCAAATGTTATCTATTTTTGTCTGATTTTTCAAGCTTAATTCACCATATTAATTTGTTGTCTGATTTTTGCAGATTATTTTTTAATTATTTTATTTTGCAAATATTAATTTTTCTGATTTTTAAATTTCAATAGTCGTCTTCAGGTATCCATGTGATCATCGTATAAAAACAATTTCTTTGACAACATTCTATAATAAAGTAAAGTCGATTTTTCCCCTATTTCATTGACTATTATACATTTAGGATCAAAAGCATTGTATGCCAAACTGTTCCGCCAGTCACTTAGGTCAATTCCTAATGTGTTTCCAGAAGATATGCATTCATTTCGTTCCCTTTAAAAATTTCTTACATTTTTTTCTGGGAAAAACTGCTTCTCACTATACAGTCATTTTTACAGAGGATGTCACAGGAATATTCAATCTCACACTAATATTTATCCCCATAACCTCCGGAAACAATGGGGTCTGTTGTTCATGAGATTATGTTTTTCGATAAACACTTTTCATGCTACTACTATTTTTATCTGTTACCTACTGTACATTTTAAACATAAATAATGATCGCTCCCTTCAATTTTGTAATACGTCACTTTAATATTAATACTTACACATATTAATCTCTTTTTATTTACATTTATTTTGCACTTTTAACATCGTACGATCACTGGGTCTCTCTGGTGAAATTAAGCTAATTCAAATTGCTTCTTCAGAACTCAGATTTTATTCTAGAATAGCAGATTACGCTTCAGATTCTATTTCATCAACAGTTAACATTCTCCCGCCTGAATAACAAAAAATGTCCGCTAAGAACTTTTCTAAACTCATTTCTTACTTTACTCCATTTAATTAAGTTAGTTTTTTTTTATTTTAAATTCGACTAAATACTAATTTATAATATTATGCTTGGAAAATCAGACAAAAATAGTCAATTTTTGGCAGACATTTTGAGAGCTTATCACTTCAATATAACCAAAAAAAAAAAAGTGTTAGAGATAACTGGGTTAGTTTTGACGATTGATCGACTGGGGGCTCCCGCATGCCATTGTACAAGACACCATTACCCCTTAGAAAAGTATTGCCAGCTGTAGTTGTGTAGGAAGAGGCATCTTTAGCTCGTTTGGCGTGCACAGCAGGAGAAGGATGAAGGCAGCAGGGAGACGTATTCCGGGGTGACGGAATACGGCTCCTCACAGTAGAAGGGAGGGACGTTCTAGGCCTAGTGCTGCCATGTTTACCATGTTTGGACAAGTTGGAGACGGGCTGCGGTGATGTGCTCCGCTTGCGGGGACTTTGCATGCTGCTGATGTGGTGCCTGGACAGGGAATCATTGGCCGGGTTTTTCGACAAGTCAAGGGTTGACCAACTCCGTCGAACATTGCGTGAATCAGTTTGAGACCCTGTTCTTGATTTCCCTAATAGCAGGTGGAGAATGGGCAATTTATATATATATATATATATATATATAGTAAACGTTACTAATAGCGACATAAATTATTTCAAGGAAATACAGTTGGGAAATTAATCAAAGACAATATACTTTGGTTTAACTACTCATTTGTGACCTATCTGCATAAAAAAAGAAGATACTTAATAGGAGTTAGAAGAATTTTAATTACCCTAAATATTGATTGCAAAATATATTGTTTTTGACTCTTTTTCCAGCTGTATTTCTTTTAAAATATAGATGTCGCTAATAGTAATGATTACTATATATATATATATATTTATATATATATATAATATACACAAATAGAGAAACATACAAAATACTGTGTTGAGTAAATTAAAATAAAGTTTAATGAAAATAAATAAAAACAAAAAAGTCAAAATAAATAACATGCATGCAAAAATCAAATAAACGTCATTTAAATTTTCATAAAAAATATTTCTAAGAGAGAAAACAAATACAGGGTTAGTCCCAGAAATGCCACCCATGAAATCATTAAAAAAATCCACAATCCTTTCAGCAATCCAAACATATTTGGTACAAATAAACTTCAGTCTATGCCTGACTTGTCCACCAAGTTTCAGTCAAGGATGTCTGACAGTCTTTGTCTTATCACCATTCAATTATGTGCTCCAAACCTCTGTGTTGGAAGTACACCTGAATATGGTGTGCAGAATTGTGAGTAACTGTGACATGCTCCTCCTTTGGCCCATTCTGTTGAAAGCACTGTTCATTCCTGACAGCAACTCTTCATCTGTCTAAACCTTCTGAGAGATATATTTGGTTAATTCCTATTTCAGCCATGTAAATTATTTAGAGTTGAAAGAACACACACAATGCCAGCTCTCGGTATATTCACCTTTTTCTGGTCCGGATTATTTTCTTCTTTCTTCTCTTCACCAAACAAAGAAAAAAACGTTCATTCTTAGCAGCAGCAGGAGCAGTACTTGCCCGAATTACACTAAGTGGCAGCCTAAAACGAAAATAATGTTGCCGACAACACACGCGAACAACATTAATTGCGTGGCGTCTCAAAAGAAGATTTGTCTCTTGAGTAAAAATCTCACTCCTTTTTTTTTAGACTACCTGGAAATCAAACTGTACCAGGTTTACTCCTGTGCGCAGCCACTGTTTCCATGCAGCGGGCGCATGATACTTATGGCCGTTAATCTCTTGGTCTCTCTGCACCGTCATCACACCTTAACGACTATTAGGTAGTGTAAAGTATTGATCATGAATGGCCGTTCATTCCTATCTCCAAACCAATAAGAACCAATGACCCTGTAATTTGGTATTGCGACCAGGGAGTGCAGTGGTCTTTGTAGACAATCCTCTTGTGGAGTTGCAACTCCTCACACTTTAGATAACTCACTGGAATGGCTGTAGGCACACTTTGGCGAGTATCTCATCAGTAGGAGGTGTGAGCCTGAATGGGCTACGTACATTTGAAGCACATCATTGAATGGCGATAAAACAAAGACTGTTGGACATCCGTGACTAAAATTTGGTGGACAAGTCAGGCATAGACTGAAGTTTATTTGTACCAAATAGGGTTGGAATGCAAAAAGGATTATGAATTGTATTAACGATTCTATGGTGGGGTGTCACCGTGTACAAAAATATTCAAAGAATGCAGACCTCTGCCAAAAAGCTAATATCTCCATAGCCATACACACACCTGGATCAATTTTCAAATCTTTTCTCAAAAATGTTATTGTTTTGGAAATACAGAAAGTTAAATGTAGATTGAGCACTCCAATTATTTTTATAGTTGAAAGGAACGAGTTTAGCACATACCATATCTGACATCACTTATACATAACACATTTCGAAACAAACTAAATATATTTTCAAATTTACTTGCTCCATGTGTGGTTTGAACTCAAAACCTCTGTTAGTATGGTGCACTAACCGATTGAGCCACCATTGCAATTAGTAAATGGCGATGCAATTAACTACATACAGGAAGCTGCTCGCTTTTTCCCTCCCTCTTTACAGTTGAATGTAGGCCATCCGCTTGTTTCTTCAAAATTAATTTATTGCAATCATATTTTTAGCTATATCTCAATTATTTTATCAGTTATGATATTCTGTAAATAGTTAAAATATGTAATTATTGAAAAATGCTTCTTTAAAAAATCTACTGTAAATTAGCCAATGAAAACACTCAAAATATGATTTACTAACAGTGATATCGAAAATTGTCCATTATTAAATTTGTACCCGGTGTCATGGGTGAAAGTGGTAGTAGATCCGAGTATGAAGGTAAAAGCTCCTTCTCTTTCCTCTATTTAAGACTAATCTAAAATAAAATATCGATCAGGATTTAATATAAAATTCAATCAGAAATACAATGTTTATTTTTTTAACAACACAGACCAATATTTGACTTATATGTTTGACGAAACAGATTTAAGTATCTATCTTGTATTAAAAAGGTATTAATCACAAAGATACCAGAGAAAAACGAGCTCAATATTAGATGACACTTTTAAAGCCCAATTTATTTTAATTTCTATTACATAATGCTTTTAAAGCTGAATTTAATTTTTCCACTAGATGAAGTATCATTTATTTATTTTTATTATAATCGTTCTCTCCATTTTATGAAAACTTTTAAAGACAGATTAATTCTAATTTTTGGTTAAAGAAAAAGTCATAATTTTATTATTTTTTTTTTTTGTAAATAATTTTAAAAAGCTTTAAAAAATTTTTTTTTTTTTTTTTAATAACATCATAAAAGCTCTTTTGTAATAGACATTGAACACTTTCTTCACAAAGTTTGCAGACTTGATTCTAATTATCTTGATAAATAATATTTGAGGGCTTGAATGTTTGCATATTCAGATAAATGTAATTGGTTGTGTTTTTTTTGTTTGTTTTTTTAAACTTTTCCGGAAATTTAAATAACCATGCGATGAAGACAACATCCAAAGATTATAAGTGTGTTGATTTATGTCCAAGGATTCGACTTACATTAATCATCAGCTCTACTTAGGCTACTGAGCACTTTCAAATTCAGTATATATGGTACATCAAACTGACAAATCGATGGCATAACTTCGGGATTATGTTCTATATGTGCAAATAATGAAAGACGTTCCTATAAACATCGGTCCGGAAACGCTTGGTTTCCGAGTTATAGACCATTGAAACAAATGCTGATCAGCACCCTTTATTGTAAACATGTGACACGCACAATATGTGCAATAGTTCACTGTTATTTCTATATATGGGATAAATAAACGCTATCCCAGTGATACATCACATACACCAACAAAGCCACGAAAAAATGACAGTAAATAAATATTAAAGCTGTGAGGCTCAGAAAAAAAATAGTCAACATGGGAGACCCAGTCGGCATCCTATAAATATTGGCCCTTCACATATCAGGTAACAGAATACAACAGACCAAATACAGGTAAATAAATATGATCAGCACAAACCAAAGACCACAGTCAAAAAAAAAAAAAAAGAGACTACAAAGGAAACCAGACTAGTAATGGAGTGTTATTACACAAACAACCCCAACACAAAGAGGCTCCTTTATACATAGAGAACGTAATGCTGAAGTTAACCATCGATTTTCCAAACACTCATATATATATATATATATATATATATAGTATAAAATATATTTATGGCAGAAACATTTATGTTTCACTCTAAGAATGAGTTTGGCAGACTATCTCCAGTTATACTAAAGTGGTATAGAACAATTGTGTAGAACTGACAAATTCCTCCTTGGAATGAAATACAAACGTTTCTGTGTAGCTTGATTGCCATAAGTATATTTTGTGCTATTACTAAGCTCTACTTATGTATTGTGAACTGTTTAAGTAAATAGTGAAACTAATATATATATATATATATATGTATGTATATATATATATATATATATATGTATGTATTTATATTTAAAATATAAATTTTATAACAAAGCAATTGTAATAGCTCAATAGTGTGAAGCTAGAGTTATTGTATAGAATATTTTTATTTAATCTAAACCACGTCAAATGTAAGGAAGAACAGATTCACACCATTGTGAAATGTTGTGAATCGGTTCTTCCTTACATTTGATGTGGTTTAGATTAAATAAAAATATTATATATATATATATATATATTTGAAAAAAAAAAATGATTCTATTCACCGGAAGTCTCAAGACGTTAAAATAAATAAATGTTTATTTTAATATGAAAAAAAAAAAAAAATTCTTAACGTTGTTCTTTGGCTTCAAAAAAAATAAAATATATATATATTACTATTTCATGTATCCACATAAAATTTTATAAGTAGATATAAATTTTTTATGTATCAATTTTCAGTATTTACTTCAACAGTGCTCGATACGCAAGTAGAGCTAGGTAGTAAGCTATGAAAATATATTTATGGCAATTAAGCTACACAGAGGCTCCCGCGTTTCATCCCTGGGAGGAATCTTCAGGCTAAAATGCATTTTATATATATACACAATCTATTATTGTATAATATAAGTATACAATATAAAACAGTAATATATATTTTTTTGCCTAAAACTTTAAGACTTTTTCAAGATACATAACATGAAGAACACATGAATTATTTACACACATATATATGTCGTAAGCACTCTCACAACCGCCACATCGCAAACTTTCTCTCATACTCATGCACATTTTGGAATTTTTACTACTACTTTCCATCATTGTATATATAAACACTTCATGTGTTCCTTATATCGTATGCACAAAATACAATCAGTTAATTTGAAATATTTCTTTTTTTTTTTTTTAAATAATATAACAAAATTTTCATTAAAAAAAAATCAAGAAAAGTTAGTATAAAGTGTAAAAAAAAAATCATGCAAATAACCGACACCAAAGCAGAGGGTGTGGGGGTATACAACAAAAAAAAAAAAAAGAAAAGAAAATGTGCTGACGCCAAAGGCAATTTAAAAGTGATACTAGTGTGATGTGGCAATTAAGGATATAAGAAAATTAATTAAAACTAGCCAAGGAAGCAATTAGAAATCACGCAATTTGTTAAAAGCTGATGTTCAATGTTAAAAGAATGGATATCCGTAAGATGTGTCTGTTTGATTGGCACATTTAACAATGAAATCTATATTTTGAACTTAAGCGAAACAGACTGACATAATTGTTTTGTTTTTTTTGTTTGTTTTTTTTTTGCTATCAAGATCACCGCTTATGACACCTAGAACCACTTGAGGATAAAGGTTAACAAGACAGGAATGAATGCCAGCGGAACAGACCAACAAAGCTGCTATTTCAAACTTAAGCGGAACAAACCAACAGACGGAGCCTTTTATAAAGATGTTTCGATGCATTTATAATAAGACCTAATAGGTCCCTCACTGTCAACCAAGCTCCAGTCCCTGTCCCATCGCCGCAATGTAGCATGCTTATGCTTGTTTTACAAATACTTCAATGGATTATGCTCCGATGAATTGGCTACTCCGGTGCCCCCTCGACATAAATTCACTAGACTAACTCAACAATCAACTAAATCTCATTCATTCACTGTGGAGGTCCCCAGATGCCGGAGAGCCTTCTACTCAAATAGCTTCTTTCCTCGTGCTGCTAGCCTCTGGAACTCCCTCCCTGCCCCCTGTTTCCCGACAGTACTGACATGCAGAAATTTAAAACTAATGTAAACAGACATCTCGCTGCGCAGATCCCAATTTAGGTCCATTTTATAATTTTAAAAGAAATTTACATTTTCCATTGACAACTTTTGTTGTGTAGACACAATGAATTTGTTTATTCTCTACATTTTTGATTAGATATTTTAAAATTCTAACAACACTCCTCTGATGAATGATAGTCGAACAAACTTCGTAAGAGAATTTACTACAGTGAACTCACTTTTAGTTTTTAATTATTATTTGTTTGCACATTTTAAAACTTATTTAGAAAAAAATTGTAAATTCCTATGATAGTCCTCAATTTAAAGTATGAGTAATCCCCCTTGCCGATTCTTAATTTTTAAATGATTATTTAAAAATGTTTCATATTACCAGTCGTTTGGACTGAACGAATCTTTTACATAAATTGTAACAAAGTATGTTATTATATTGCCAATAACATGGTACAATAATAACAAATAAAAATTGGTTTGTCAGAAGCAAACTTTGATTTTTCAGCTTAAATACTATTTGCATACGACTTCAAAATCGACAAGATAACTTCATATTTTAGATTTTTATACAATATGAGTAAAAAGGTCAAGATATCTTTGAAAAATAGCTATTTTTATATCGGCATAAGTTTGAAATACAATTAAAAATAAATATATATATTGAATTTTTCTTTTTTTATTGACACCTAGAAGACACACCCGACGTAGCCTGGCAATGAATAAATACCCCTTTGTACATCTTCTCCGCGCACTGAACCACATATTGCCATTTTAATTCTTATTTTCCAGACCCCACAATATTATTGTAAATCTCGTAATACAAAATTTTACTTAAGAAAAGTTGTACGTGATCTTGGTATAAGGATTTGTTTTCAATTGCATTCCTGGATAGAAAGATGGATTGATTGTTTGGTTTCAATGGCATAACAACTAGTCTAGCGTTATTTTATGCCAAAAGGAGAATTATGAAAAAAAAAAAAAAAAGGTAAAATTTATCATTTTTCTCATGGATTTTTCTCCTGAATTTTCGCAGTAAGGTGCATGAAACTGTGTGCAAGTTATTCCCCTTTGTATGTTTGCCAGTATTAATTAACGAAAGGGACATACAGCTCCTACACCGCACCGTTTCTGGTATTAATTAACATTAGGGATCTAGAGCCTTGACACTGTCTTTTTCAAATGACCAACATGCTGACAGTAACGTAATATTCGCATCCAGGCTAAAATCTGAAGCAAAAAGAGGTAAGCACACACAAATTCTCTTTAATTCATCCGAATTCAACTAAAATTATTACCGTTCTTTTTTGTTAGAATTAGTTATAGAAGTTTATTTTTTAGCATCCACGTTGGAAAAATCGTTGCGATAAACTTGCAATTACCATGTGCATTCAAACTCATGTTCTTCTCTGGCTACTGTTACACTGGACTTGCAGGTGTTTGTTGCTAAGTATATTGTGAGTCGCTTAGATTTAACAAGTAATCATCAAATTTATCGGTAAATTCTTTGGTATGATTTCATTTCTTTCACAAAAACACCGCAAATATAGCCCCAATCTTTGCTAGTCTATATATCTATTTTTGTATCTATTTATATACAACTAAAAGTCTGCGGACCTTGCTGTAGCAATATTTAGAGGCGGATGTGTTAGAATGATACAGGAAAGGAAAATTCTATTTTGTAGATAGATTAAGCAAAGATGAATTTTTCGATTACAAGTTATAATTAGAAAATTAAGTTGACATATTCAAGAAGTTGCGTCATGGCAGTTAGCAATGTGGCAAAAAAGCAAAATAGTCCAGCCTCTTGGGTGTTTGATGTTGAATCGAACAGATGTCTTTTTGGGGGGCTCTTCCACTCACCCCTTCAAAGAATGACCAGGAAGAGATTAATACTATGCAATTGTCTAGATGAACTTGCTATTAAGGTATTTGTAAAAAAAAAAAAAAAATGGAAACCTCGGAGTCAAATATATAGGTATTGTTTTCACAATATATATATATATTTTTTTCTTACTTTTGTTCACCCCATAGTAAGGGGCTACTGTGATAGGATTCAGATTTATATAGGGGGTAACCTAGGTGGGGAGATTTATTTTACTGAGGGGCCACTCGAGGACAAGGGGTAAAACGATCTTCAGTTGGACGATGATTGTCTCCAGGAGCGGATTGGAAACAATGGGAAGAAGATAACTTAAGAGGAATTGATTTTCCAAGAGGACGGCTCAACAAATATTTGTTTACATAAGACTTGAGGACGACCATGCTGTAGTTCGTTGGAGAGCAGACTCGTGGTAACTTGTTCCACAGATGGGATGCTCTAGAAAAGAAACTTTGCTCATGGAAGTTCTTTTTGGTTTTTGGTACAGAGGAAAGTTCCTTGCTATGATTGTTGATAGACGAGCTCTTGCTGTGGATGTTCTACAGGGGGGGGGGGACAGGGATTGAAGCTCAGCCGAGCACCTACCATGAACATAACGATACAGTACAGCAACAAAGGACGAAAAAAAATGAAAGCAATCAATACACAGCAACGGTCATCGCTGGCACGACTACAGAGAGCTGAAAACCTAGAATGTGTCAACAAGACGTCGGCTGTTTACGTGACGAGCCACTTTCCCAGATAATCTGCTAGAGACAAAGAATTGGTCGATTGTAACGCTACATTGCTTGCTTATTAACTTGCTTGCTTGTCACCAGCACACTTCATGATCATTATTGATAAATATATATATTTTAGATTCAAAAATGGATAAGATCGTAAAAGATGAATGGTAGCTCCGAAAAGATGTGGACATTTAAAAACAGCAGAAGCAGCCATAACTGCTGGCTGCTGATGCTTTATCAACCAATGTAAAAGTTAATAAATTATATATTTAATAAGATATATAACAAATACTGACCCAACGGCTCACAGGGGTTCTAGTATTTCTTTAAAATTAGAGATGTCCCAAAAACTAAATATTTTACACAAGCGAGAAGAACAAAGAAAGAAAACATTAAAGACTCAGAGAATTAAAATTTTAGGAAAAGTGTGATTTAGAAAAAAAAAAAAAAAAGATTGTGGTTAGAAGGGTATAAAAAGATGTGTTAATGATGACAGGGTTAGTTTTGACGATTGATCGACTGGGGGCTCCCGCATGCCATTGTACAAGACACCATTACCCCTTAGAAATGTATTGTCAGCTGTAGTTGTACAGGAAGAGGCATCTTTAGCTCGTTTGGCGTGCGCAGCAGGAGGAGAAGGATGAAGGCAGCAGGGAGACGTACTCCGAGGTGACGGAATACGGCTCCTCACGGTAGAAGGGAGGGACGTTCTAGGCCTAGTGCTGCCATGTTTACCATGTTTGGACAAGTTGGAGACGGGCTGCGGTGATGTGCTCCGCTTGCGGGGACTTTGCATGCTGTTGCTGTAGTGGTTGGCCGAGGAATCACTGGCCGGGCTTTTTGACAAGTCTTGGGTTGACCAACTCCGTCGAACATTACGTGATACAGTTTGAGACCCTGTTCTTGATTTCCCTAGTAGCAGGTGGAGAAGCGGAAATATACACATTATATTTTTTATAATATTATACAACTATATGTTGATTAGACATCTATAACGGTGATTACTGGGGCAATAGGGAAATCAAACTCACGCTTTGAATACCATGTGTACTCCTTTTAGACCAGCTGCTGATGAAGAGGTAGACATGGTATTAAAACTGATGGGTTTGATTTTCTTACTGGCCCAGAAACCACCAGTACAGATGGCTAATCAACATATATGATATTATAAATGAATAAATTATGCCCTTAGTAACATAGTTGAGCAGTCATTATTTCTTCAATATATATATATATATATATATATATTTCTATGTAATTATTTTTATAGGTGATTTTCAGCCTGTTGTTATTGAGCTTACTATTATTTCAATTGTTTCACTTCCTAAGTGATTAAGATGCAGAAAACTCCATTATTAGTCGTCCTTAAACTTCAACGGCCGTATTTTTCGTTTATATATATATATATATTAATTTTATACGTACATAAAAGTAATCCATGGACACGTGTTTCATTGTCACAGCCGTCATCAGCATAAAAATAATTACATAGAAATACATTAAATACTTGGGTGATAAAAATAGTACATATTTCTGCACAGAGCGTCTTGGCCCAGTGGTAGAACGCTGGACTATAGACATCGAGGGTTCGATCTCTGTGTAAGTTAGCCATGCTGATGACAGCTGTGAGCCAGAAACACGTGTCCATGGATTACTTTTATGTACGTATAAAATTAATATATATATATATATATAATATATATATATACATATCTAAAGAAGTTAGAACACCAAATAATGTTTTTGTTTTTTAAAATTTTCATTTAAAATAAATAAATAACATTATTTGATGTTCTAATTTCTTAAAATAATTTTACGGAAATATTGTTTTCCATGATGTGACCAACTCCTCATATAATATATATATATATATATATATATATATATATATATATATATATATAAATAGAGGAACACACAAGGTTTAGTGCTGGGAAAATTAAAAAGGTTTAAGAAAAAAAAATATATACAAACAAAATGAAACAAAAAGTCATTTAAATTTTCATTAAAACATATTTCTAATTTCAAATCTTTTCTCAAAAATGTTTTTGTCTTGCAAATCCAAAACCCTAATTGTGGACCAGTAATTCAATTATTCTTACAGTTGAAAGGAATGTATTTACCATGATACCATATTTGACATCACTCATATGTAACACACTAAACATGCATTTTCAAATTGACTTAGTTTCAGCGTGACATTTTTTTTCCATTAAAAAAAACAAAACAAAAAAAAAAAAAACAATTTATATTAACTTCTTACAAATAAGATATATTTATATCTTACAAAACATTTTATTCTGGTTGAAGACCAGAATGCTTCCACACATTTTGAACAAATAGTGCTTGTAATGTAGGTGATCGACCTTTAAATTAACAAAATTATAAAACAAATAAGAATTTCGAAGCATCTAAACTATCAAAGTGAAAGTGATTTCTGTTCTTTAAATTCTTGGCAAATCTTCATGTATTAAAAGACCGAATGTCTTTTACACTATTTCCATCCAATAATTTTTTAGAGATTAAAACAAAATTACCTTAAGAAAATTAGCTATATATTTGCATCAATTAATAATTTACTGACCAAACGGTACTGTAATAATCAGGGTCGCAAAATCTTTGGTTTTGGAAGAAGTCGGAGTCTTAAGAATACTAAGAGTCGGATTTTTATCATCTCTGAAGAATCAACAGTCTAGATATTGGAAGACTTTAAAATAAGGAGTCAGAGTGGGAATCTTTGGAATCCTTATACCTTCCGACTCTGCAATTAAATTTCCATCATCATAATCATGTTTGGTTTAATGTCCATTTTACATGTTGGCATGTGTTGGACGGTTTGTAGAAATTGACTTCTAAACTAACATATCTCTGGCCAAGTTTTTAATTATCCATCTTTTAAGTCCATCCTTATCACTTCCTTAAATGGTTTCCTTGGCAACTGACTTTGCTACCCCAACCGATCTACATCTACTAACCTTTTTTTTTTCTCTGCCTTTTGGCCGAGATGAAAGTGTAGTATCTGTCCCGATAGATACTGCGCCCCATAGACCGGTATTGTCTTGGCCTTCAGGGCTTGATTTATGCCGGTCTATGGGTCTGTCCTGTGCAGTTCTAGGAGGTCCACTCTCCTAGGCTTTGCCTCCCCTCTTTGGGGAGGAGTAAGTTTATTGCTTACTGCCTGAGGTGCCCCTACCGGGGAATGTCGACGGGGCTGCCCAGGCAATTTTTAATGGCCAGAGTGCTCACCTTCTTGGGCGCTGGCTTTTCAAGTCCCACTTTCCCGACCCGACCTTGGGTCACATCTTACCTTGTGGGAGTAAGATAAAAATGGCCTTATGCCTAACATTCTGAAGAGGAGGTAAATAATACCCCTGTCAACTGATTCTGCTACATCAACTGTTCTACATCTATGAACCCATGCACTCATCCATTCTTTCAATGTGGCCATGCCATCAACATCTGTATAGTACACATCTTCCTATACTGTCTTGATTTAAGGTCATCAGATCTAAACCTCTCTTTAAGACTTGCATTACATATCCATTATATCATTTCTTTCCATGCAACGCATATCCTCAACTCTCACTGGTTAGGTTTTACTTCCATACATCATCGCATTGTATACAAATGCTTGATAGACTCTTTCCTTGATCCACAGTGGTAATGCTTTGCTGGTTAGTAATAATAGCAAAAGTTCTCTGAAGTTACTCCATCCACTCCTAATTCTTGCAATCACACAAGCACCTGCTCCTCCCTGTGCTCCAACGATATCACCCAATAACAATACTTCTGAACAACCTCAATCGCTTCTTAACTTTTAAAATCTTATTTACAAAAAAATAATAATTTGGTAAAAAAAAAAAAATCAACAAACGGTATAGTTTACAAAGAAAAAGAAATAAATCACAGAAATTAAAGTAAAAAGACTCCCTGGCAACGTCAGGTTAGTACAACTAGTTTACAATAAACTTAAAACAATTTTAAGAAAAATACATTTTAAAGATCACTTGGGATCAGTCATCATGAACTGGTTTCACTGCAGGTTCTGTCTTTTAAATCATCAGACCTATTCCACCAGCAACCCGAGCATTTATAAAAAAAAATGCCTCCTCCTAGATTAGGACATGTACATTGCAAACTAAATGACCTGATACAAAAACCAGATTATCTGGTAACTTCCAAGAGCATAACTCGATAGACCTGAATGTCAGCTTCATTTTAACACATTGTTAATATTAATCTGAATAAATATTTTTAAATATTCAATGTCAGACATTGGGTTTTCAGAATTCAAAATTTCACTGTCAATCGGTCGTCAATTTACAAGAAATGTACACAATGAACTGAATTTCCCATACAAAACACTTATCTTTTGAAAATTTTCTTCTGATAATATGAAAATTTTATATTTCAATTAAAGAAATAAAAAAAAAATCTTTTAAATATTTAATAAATAGTTTTTTAATTTTATAAAAGATTTTAATTTCTTAAAAATGTTTTTTTAATTTTATAAAAAAGAAAAATTTATAAAAAAGAAAAATATTTAAGAAATTAAAAAAAAAAAATTTTTTTTTAAATGAAAATGAAAATTTAAATTAAAGAATTTTATAAAAATTCTAAAATTTTGTAAAAATATGTAATAAAGAAAATTTGTTTTCATTTAAAAAAAAAAAAAATTCAATCATAAAAAAAAAAAAAAAAATTCTACATCACACTCAAACCCCAGAATTGGACAGCGATCTTGTTAAGGTAAACCCTAAAATCACAATGAAACATCTTTGCAGAAATGTTTGGAAATCCACAAAGGATTGCTTATGAACACTTCGTGAAAAAGTAATGTGATGTGATTAAATTTGTTTTATTTCCATTCTGACAAGTTCAATCTCTGGGCCCAGCTTCATAAAACAATTCAACTGATAAAAAAAGTTTGAAACCATGGGAAATGGAATTAAAACAATCTAAGCCTGTGGAATAAATAAAAATTATTAAAAAAAAAAAAAAAATATTATACATGCTTAGTCTATAGAAAGCATTGGGTTTGAGAAAAAACATGTTTAGAAAATAATAAGTATTTATTCGTTATAATAAGTCTTTATTTTTAACAGTAAGCTATGGTATAGATGTATAGGGATGAATATATGTATATATATATATACACACACACTTGCATGTATAATTCTATGTGCGTGTATGCATGCATATACAAGAGCGTGTACATATGTGCGCGTTTGTGTGTGCATATATACTGATACTACACATACATATGTAAGATAGTAAAACAGAAAATCATGCACGTTTTTGAGGTAGTGTGAAAAAAAAAAAGAAAAGAAAAAGAAATACTGAATTATCTCCCTTTTCTCTATTTTCAAAGAAAACCATGACAATATGAAAAAAAAAAAAAGCCCCCCCCCACCCCCCGCCTAGTTATTATTTTCATCCTTTGTCTTCGTTTTTCATGCTGTGCTAAGACATTTCGTGAATAACTTTTAACTTCTGTCTGTTGCCATATTGCTTGTGCCACTCACTAGGAGCAAGTTGTCATCAACTGACTCCCTCCATGTCTTAACCGGCCTAGGACCATCAACATCGATATAGGACACACTTTGGAGCATTTCGGATGACTAACAGAGGCCTTACCAGTTGAAACCGTTGTTGTGCAATTTATTATGGAAGCCTTTTACAATGAGACTGGCAATTTTCTCCATCCGATTCACTACAGCCAGGATTGTGTCATTTTGACGTTTTATCAGCGACCACGTCTTGCAGCCATAAATAAAATAGTACAGGTCAAACGTGCCTGTTGTATGCTTTCTTTCTTGCATATGATGGAATCTCTGCATTTAAAAAAATTCTCGACAGCTGCCTGAAGACTGTCCATATGGCGTCTTGTAGTCGTGTCAAAGTGTGTAGAAATACAATGCTGGTTGGTTTCTCATTATGGGTAGGTTGATTTGCAACATTTTAGGGGGGATATTACATATGAACATGCCGAGAAAGTTTGGCATTGGTAAATGGTGATTATTAACACTAAAAACTAGACTTCTAACTTGCACCAATTAGTTTTAAAGAAGCACTCGAAAATCCTAATTTTTGAAACAATTTTTATATATGTAAAGATCTTCATAAGTACAAATGGTTGAGCTTCTGAAAGTTGGTGTATCGATCGTGGCACTATTCCTTGAAATATGCGAAAAATGTTGAAATTATTTGAACAAAATAAAAAATACGATTGTCATTCTTTCATTCCACATAAGTTTCATTCTTATTTTGAATACTTTGTATGAATGTAAAATATCTTCGAAACTACAAGAGCTGAGAATCTGAAACGTTGTGCATCGATTGTTACTGGAGTTCTAGATATGTGCTTAAAATATGTATCGCAGATAACCCAAAATTTTGAAGTTATTTATTAAAAAGAAATGGTTATCATTGTTTTTCAAGTGCCTCTTATTAGAAAATCTTTAAAATTAATTGCTAAAAAGTCGATGTAAATTAGAAATCTAGTTTTTCGTGTGAGTATTCGCCACTGACCAATACCACACTTTCACCACTTGGACATGTTTCATATTCAAAAGTCGATTGAAAAATCAACCGAATCGACCCGACCTAATACACCAGTATTGACAACATTAACACTTAACAACACTATTATTAAAACTACTCAAATGCTAAAAAAAAACCAACTACACAGCATAACCATAAAGAACTGGTGGTAGGAAAATGTTTCTTATCCATTGTGTAACCCTGTGAAATTTTTGCAGTTATTGCAAAAAGTTGTATCATTTGTCTCTCTTGTCCAGGGCTCCCAAGGCATGTTTTTTTTTCTCCAGTTTTCGACTAAATTTCAATCATTTTCCAGAGAAATTGTAAAACATTGTACCTGTATCTAATTTTAAATTTAACCGTTTCTTAAATTCACAGGGAAAGATTGTTCTCATTCGGTCAGCCATAATCATGTAAAAGTGTTAAGTTTATGTTATTCTTAATTATTATTGCCTGCAGTAAAGATTGAACCTTAAACCTCTGGAAAACTATCACCGAGACAAGAAATGTCCAAATGGCCTAAAGGTTAAGAGTGTTGGTTAAGAATCAGTTCTAAGTGACAGTGTTCTGGAAGTTGATAGTTCAATCCTTACTACAGGTGACAAAAACTGAGAATTACATAAATTAACATTTCTACCCAGTCATGGCTGATGGAATGTGAACAATCTACCCCCATGGATTAAATAAAGGATTCAGTTTGAAATTACGTACAGATTCCCAAGTTTGAAAAGCTGCATTTAAAAATCGCAGGTTACATCGACCGAAACATTGTGAACATCACAACCAAGATGAAAATAGTAGACTGAATAATTCCCATCTCAAAAATTATGAAGCATAATATTTATATAAATAAGTAAATAAACATAATATTTATATAAATAAATAAATATAATATTTATATAAATAAATAAATATAATATTTATATAAATAAATAAATATAATATTTAAATAAATAAATATAATATTTATATAAATAAATAAATAAATATAATATTTATATAAATAAAAAGATTTAAATGACGAGAGAAGTCCCATTAAAATGTTAAATAAAACAAAGATTGAAAATAAAACAAAGGTTGAAAAAAAAAAAAAAAGAAAAGAAATTTAACATGAACATAGATATTTTGTTTTCTTCACAAACCCCAGGTCTTTTAAAATGCAGTGTGAGTCAGAAGAGACCGAGCAGTCAATGTATATTTATATCGTAGAAAATAAGATTGAAAAAATGTTATCAAATATATAAAGTAAAGCCAGTCTCTTAATCGACTTTTGTCATCGATAGCTTTCTTCTTATAAAATCAATATTTGATTCTGGTTTGTCAGTTCTTTTAGTGGATAGTTGCAGCATGTTATTAAGAAAAAAATGTAATTTGATTTAATTGCTTCCAGAAAATACTTTTACCAGATTGGAATTATTTTCATGCAAACATCCACTTAAAAAAAAAATGGATCTAACTCTGTATTCATAGATACAGAGTTACTTCCCTTTGTATGGAACAAAATAAATTGATATTTTAGAAAAAAAACAAAAAAACAATTGCAAGTAAAATCATTACCGGGCAATGCCGGGTCAGTACAGCTAGTATGTTAATAAATTTGAACTAAAAAAGTGTTGACTTCCCGGTGACTTTTGACTCATTTATTCTATCATTAAAGCAAAATATGAATTTACCAGAAAATACGATCATTGACAACGACACGTTTTTAAAGAAAGATCTGCCATGCATGAGGGAACAGATTTTCACAGGACAATATAAAATCTTATTTTTAAATTAGCAGTAAAATTTTCCAACCAACACCCTCATGAATTCAGAGAAAATGCTATACATCCTTAAAAGAAAACACACTTTCTAAAACCTTCAAATTTAAATCTAATCACACCAATCAAATTTAGACCTAAAACCATATCATTTACAAATCATTGTACCCCGAAGACGGTTTATAGCAATACAACAAAAATAAAAGAAATTAACCATCACCTGTTTTATATTGATCAATTTTCAATCTAAACAATGTTCCCTGACTTTATAACCAATCAAGTACAGGAAATAATTCTCTTTTAAATTATATGTGTGAAAAAGAAAAATCCTTTTTTTTTTAAACAGATACTTGAATTGTTTTCTTCCTTTTCTTTTATTTATAGGAGTATGTAAGGTTTATTTAAAGGGTCAATATTTGACAAATATGTATAGGCATAAAATTCAAACAGGAGATATAAGCAAAAAGACAAACTAATTAGAACAAAAAGAGATTTACAGAGACATGATTTGATTCAATATTTCATCCATGTGCAGACTTTATCAAGAATGCATGGTAAAATAACAGAGTCAATATATATATATATTCAAAGTGATAAACATTGAATGGAATGAAAATATAATTATAATTTCATAGTCTAATAATTCTGATGAATTGATTTATTTTAATACACTCTCTCATCGATTGTATAAATATCTTTGTATGTGTGTGTCTATGCTGTGAGTCTCCTTTAGGTAAAAAAAAAGTATGAGCATCATACCTTAAAGACTCCCTCCTGCCCCCTGAAGAGAAGGGAAGCTTCATACTTACACCCTGGAAGGAAGAGGAGTGTCGTACCATAAAAAAGGTTTCCTACACTATTGAAGGAAAGGGAGTGTCATACATTAAGAACCCCCTCCTACTCTTGGATAGAAGGAAGTGTAATTTCCTAAACACCCTCTCCTATCCCTGTTAGACTCTAACTAGACATTCGTTGAATGGTTTTAGAAGACTTTCCTCACATATCAATGAATTCAAAAGGTTTGGGGGTTGTCAGATGTTACCACCACTGCCTGACCTACGGAACTCCACGCAAAGATGGAGGAAAATCCAAACTTACAAAAGGTACGAGGCCATGTGGCACCAGTTAGTTCCACAGGGAGAGAAGCAAACTCTAAAAACAAACAAATTCTTCGACTTTATTACCATTCAAGTACCATTCCACAAGGATTGATTAAACAATATCACGTCACAGAGATTTAGAGTTAAGAAACACGACATCAACTTTGTTTGTTCTTTCTTACAACAGAGACGCATGAGAAAATAACTGTTTTCTTATTGGTTAAGGATCACAAAAGAACCATAATACAGGACTTTTGGCTTTAGACTGATTCCAGTCAAAAATTACTTTTTATTGTGCTTAAAAATTGCTTTTCAATAAGTGTCAGAATAGTAAACATGTCAGCCATTTTGTTATCCAGATAATCCAAAGAAAATGAGGTATTTTCTTATGTATTCATATCGTAAAAAAAGAACCCAGTTTTTTTTACTCATAGAAATGTCAGCTTTTAAAACACACACACACATATATATATATTTATTTGATAAGATATTTACATACTGGATTATCTCACACTATTGGTTTCATGCCACAGCGCTTATCGATAACGTATTAACTTTGCCTTCATATTGAAGAATTCAACTGGAAAGTTTATATGTTGTGGCACGAAACCAATGGTATGACATAATCCAATATGTAAATGTCTTATTAAATAAATATGTTGTTTCTTACTCCGGTAATTTAGCACTCTAGTCAATTTTTCTTTAAAAAAAATTGTTTATATCATATATATATATATATATATATATATATATATATGTATAATTTTGATACAAAAGGAAAAAAACGGTGCTTCTTTAGTTTCGTTCCGACATGAAAATATTTAAAGAAATGTATAAACTTTGTTATGTATTTACGTGTAAGAAAGAAAAAAACGATTTTACGTATCGGTAGACACTTTTTAATCAGTTCCACTTTCTGATTAAGCAATTGAGATAACTTAATCTTTGCCAAATCAGAAAACGAAACTGGTTAAAAAAAAAATGGCGACCGATAGATAAAATTTTTTTTTTTAATTTTTAATTTAATAAATACTGGATGAATATGCATAATTCTTGGTGTACAGTCTTCTTTTCAGCTACCACATAAGTACATAACAAAGTCGATACATTTCTTAGCTATTTAAAAAAAGATTTTTTAAGAGAGGCCTAACTTGTCTGAGTGAAACTAAAGCACCCAAAAAACTAGTTATGCATCCTGGATTTCATGTCAAGTGTGGCTCGGTTTTAATAAACCAGTATGTATTGATCACCATTTGTGAGTAGAACCAGGCTGGGAGCCTTTTTGAAATGTTGGAAATTCTTCTACTAATGCTGGAGACTACATTTTTTCATATCATGGGTGGGTGTTAGGATGGTGTATTAATGTATTTTAATCATTCTATTGGGTTTATGAAAAGGTCTAGGAGTTATAATTAAGATCTAAGCTTACCTCTAGCAATTTGATACTAGTAAGTTTAGTTTCCATTGTTATCTTTAGACCAAAAACAAAAACCATGAAACCCGAGGCACATAACTAGTTTGTTCTTTTATTTTGTATCAAAATTTAAAATAAAAAAATTGTAACTGAACACTCCGGTCAATTTTTCTATGAAAAAACAAAAAAAAAAACAAAAAACAATACGATACACAACGATTTTTAACAAATCCACAAAACTTATCTCCCTTTAGTTTAGGCGATTTAAATATTTATTCATTCATTTGGGATAAAAGTGATAACCCCATATAAGCTTAAAAGGTTTTTTTTTAATTCATGCCTCCATGGGTAAACACAAAACACAAAACAAAGATAAATATTGAAACTTTTTTTTTTAACAAACAAAAAATATTAAGTTTTTATTTATTTTCCACACGTTATCTTTCTTTATCACGTCGGTAAAAATTCTATGTTCAGATTCTTTTTAAAACTCGATCTGCTCATATTTATTTTCATTAAAACCAGAGATTTAACAATTTAAACATTTTCTTGGTAGAACAAATTTGAACTGATAGTTAAAAAAACTAAATGCATTTTTTCAGATCAGCATTTACAAAATAAGCATACAGAAGTTATCTCCCTTTAAATCTGGTAATGGCCGAAATGTCTATTCTGTCTTTATATATATTTATAAATATTGTCTTTTAAAAATGTCCCTGAATGTAATTACGAAAAAATATATATTCAGGAAAAAAAAAGAAAAGAAAAATGTTGTAGACAATAATTTACCATTATTAAGTGCTTGTAATTTATTATTATTGAAATATAATTTTTACAAGAACTGAATATAGGAAAATGTACAGAATAGGGTTTTATTTAGAATTCAATATGGCCACCAGCTTCTCAAGTCACTTGGGAAACACAAGGAACTCATTTGTTTTTAATACTGAGTTATTAGCTATCAAGTCCAAAAATACCTTTGAGGATGAGGGTAATGGGAAGAATAGATTTACTATGAGAGGATTGAAAATCTCCACTTAAAACTAAAGCCGCCAACCCAGAAAAAAGCAATTATTACCCTTTTGTCAGAAACATAACTTTCGAATATGAGGACTAAAGGACAAAATAGGGGAAAGTGAGTTTATTTTCTGGTTGGCTATTGCTTTGAGTGCGTGATATTTGAAGATTTTCAACCCTCTCATAGTATTCATCATTATTCAACTGTCAGCCGATCCATTTTACGCTTATCCTCAAGTGTTTTTTTTACCTTGTAAAAAGGTGACTTATTAGTATATATTAAACATATCAGTTGATGTGGCTCCCAGGCAGTTTGAGAAGCTGGTGGCGAATGCTGACACCCATACTGAATTTTAAATAAAACTCATGCTATACATTTTCTTGTCTTATTCATTTCTTGAAACAATTATGATCACTTGATAATAGGGAGTTACTTTCAAATCACTCTGTAGATTACGTGATAATTTATTCTTATGATGAATTCCTTTGTTGTATTTTTTAAATAAAAATAACTCGCGTTTGATCATGAATAAGTAATATATATATATATATATATATATATATATATACACACACACAAACTGATGAGTTTCCTCATACATACCTGGATGATCAATCCCCCTACTACCAGAACTCGATCCACTTAGGGTTCGCTCCCGGACACTACTCAGGCGTTCAAAGATATCACGATCTTTCACTATAGACGGGCTCGTAGGCTCATGTGAACTCTAAGAAAAAAGATAATTATTAAAAAAAAAATTTTTTTTTAAATTACTTGTCGACACAAAAAAGCAAGTATGGCACAAGGAGAGTTTAATGTAGGCTCCATGCCACTTTAAAACACGGGAAAAAAATTATTTTATATTCCTTGAAAAGAACCCCCCCCCCCACATAATATGTGGAGTGTACAAGAAACTATGCAACTTACAAAAACAGCATATTAATCTGTATAATAATAAAATTGTGTGATTTCTCATATGTACACGCGTTTCTCACATTTACGTAATTTTTTTTTTTAAAATTACTATTAACCGATTAACTATTGAAATTAAATAAAAAGCGATAGTGTAAAAGTACCAAAAATAACATTTAAAAAATTTAATTATGATATCAAATCAATCAGAATGCATTTCGGTTTATTTATAAACCAGTCAGTCATTGTCATTTTTTTTTACTTAATAGTTAAAAAAAAATTTTTAAGAATGAATTACTCTTCATGCCCCTTCGACATTTGAAATGGAAGCATTTAAACTGTCAAAATTCTTAGCAAATCCTTATGTATTAAAAGCTTCAAAAACTAGTTAGATCCAATAATTTTATAAATAGAGATTAAAACATTATCTTAACAAGCATTAGTTCTATAGCAATTTGATTCAAGGAATAATTTAATGATCAAACGATACCATAATAATTCAATTTAACTTTGAAAATCCTATTTAATACACCTCCACCCCACTCCCCCAAAAAATGAAAGCAAAAAGACTTCCGGGCAAAACCAAGTATGTACAGCTATTATATAAGTATAAGTTTTGATTTAAATATATCAAAAATTAAGAGTTAATTGCAAATTGACAAAATTCCTAAATCTGTTTTAACTAAAATTTTCTAGATAGAAAAAATATTGAAATTAAATTAAGATTTAAAAAATTGGAAAAAATATTTTGCATGAAAATCTTAGTTGAAGAAAGAAAATCTAGAAATAATGAAAAAATATATTAAAAATTAGAAAGTTGGAAAAGCAATGTTACAATGTAACAAACTTGAAAAAGAATGAAAATAAAACTTTCATTTTTTTGCAAAGAAACGAAAATTAAAAATTAAGAAAATAAAAATTTAATTTTTTTTAAATCTTATAATAAAAAAAATTAGGGGGAAAAAAATCTAAATCTAAAAAATTTCTACAATTAAAAAGTAGTTGAAAATTTTCACATATTTATATCGGATGCCACTTTCACGTCATCAAAAATTTGCTGTCAATCCTTACACTGCAGCTCAGTTCGCCATTTTATTCTCTAGTCTATCTCGGTCAAAACTTCAGGGGTCCTCATGATTCATACGAGACATCGAATGGATGATAGCTGATTGTAGGAACAAACATCAAGAGACCACTTGGATGTTCCAGTATATCTATCATCTGAGGCAACGCCATGTTCATTATGACATCATCATCCAATGTCTTATTTTTGATGAAGAAAACAAAAAGCTTTGCCCACGTGTGGAGGCAAGTAAATAGGGACTCATTGAAATAAACTTATTTTTATTATTCTTTGATTATCGGTGATTAAAATAAAATCTAAATGAATAAATGCAAACGTTGGGCTCATTTATCACATTAACGATTGGCTCAAAACACCCGGTTTCAAGTTAATTCAACTTTATACAATAGAAGTAAAGCAAACGATTTATATACTGCTTATGTATATGTAATATCAGTTGAAAGGTTAACTAATTTGCATATTGGTTTATAAAAAGTACATTTTATTAATTAACTATTATTTGTTGTTGTTTTTTAATTCAATGATTCTTTTGATTTTAATATAACAAATATTTGTTTCGCAATATCGTTTCATTTTCTAGACAAACGTTTAGCATCTATGTTCAAATGTTCCTTTCTTTAGAGAGATTGACTTGATTTTCAACAAGTTGTGATCTATTTCTAGATTATAAGTGAAAAACAAAGCCTCTTCTTCACACACAATCGCCCAAGCAAAATGATTTCTTCTTTCTTTTCTTTTCTGTACGGTTATATTTAAAAGACAAATAAAAAAATTTTTAAACTGCTAATGTTTATCTATCTATATGAATACATGTGAAGGTTTTTGTTTAGTCTTTACAACAAATTTAGGAACGAAATGTTTATTTTAAATGTTTGTTTCAAGTATTTTCAAGTAACGAATTTTGCAAAGCGATAACAAGCCGGCGAAACTAGATAGTATTTAATAAAAACGAAGCAAGACCTCAGTAAGAAAATGAGTAGATCAATGAGTTTCTGCACATATTTACATACAGAGATGGATTTAGACTGCCACAAAAGGGCAAAATTCTGTGGTGTCAATATTCATTGCTGCATGCCGTTTAAAAAACACGTCACGTCAAAAGCAATTATTTTCATCATGGTTCCGTTCTTGGCCTTTTGGCTAAGATCAAAGTGTAGTATCTGTTCCGATGGATACTGCACCCCATAGACTGGTATTGTCTTGGCCTTCGGGGCTTGATTTACGCCGGTCTATGGGTCTGTCCTGTGCAGTTCTAGGAGGTCCACCCTCCCAGGCTTCGCCTCCCCTCTTTGGGGAGGAGTAAGTTTATTGCTTACTGCCTGAGGCGCCCCTACCGGAGAATGCCAACAGGGCAGCCCAGGCAATTTTTAAACCCCACTTTCCCGACCCGACCCTGGGTCACATCTTACTTGTGGGAGTAAGATAAAAACTGGCCTTGTGTCTAACTCCTGGAGAGGAGTAAATCAATACATAGTAAACAGACGGGGGAAAAAAAAAAGTCCATTCATTTTTTTTTTTACCACAAAAATCTTCCTTGCTTTCGAAACCATGTCGTCGTCGTCGTCTTCATTTAACGTGTCTCTTCCCCATCAGATGCGGGTAGCAAGTTGTCCATGGCGGTACAAAGTGACTTTCTCCATGAAATTCTATTGTTTATATTGGTTTCGATGTGCCATTGCTTGGGGGGGGGGGGGGAGGTATTGTTAACTGAATCATTTCCAGTCTTTCTCGTCCTGCCTTTTCCTCGCTTACCCTCAATTGAGATGTGTGTACACCTTGTTCATCCAACCAGAGCTTTGTTCGACGTGTCCATACCACTGTAGGAGGTTGCAATGCAGAGCTGACTCCAGTCTGGGTACCTTCAGCCTCAATAGCAGTCTGTTGTCAAGATGCACACCACAAAATCCACTGAACCATGGCCCCGTTATGGATAATGGTTTTCTTCTTTGTTTAACATGTGTTCCCCCACATCAACTATGGGTTGCACGTTGGCTATGGCGGCACAAAGTAACTTTCTCTATGAAATTCTATCATTATTCACATTGGTTTCGATGTGCCATTGCTTGAGGTCATCTTTGACTGTGTCATTGCACATCTTTCTCGGCCTGCGTTTTTCTCGCTTATTGAGATGTGCAATCAGAGCTTCGTTCAACATTTGCACTTGCACACTGGCTTTAATTTAAAACAAATGTGAAACTTCAATTCCCCTTCTCTCAATACTAACGATACACGGTTCAAAAATGCCGAAACGCAAACAAATATTTTCAAAACTCTAAAAAAAAAGTTAAAAAGTGGGAAAAATTACCAAAAAAAAAAAATCAATTTCTTATTGATTCTTAATCAATTACAAATAATTTAATTTTAAACATTTTTGTTGATTTTTACCAGTTTTCAAGAATGTTAGTTTTTTACAAGTTTTGTAAATTCTAAAAAATTGCCCCCCCCCCCCCATTAGTCATTGTTCCCTCATTTTATCGGGTCCGAGAAGGCCATAACGGCCCTTCCTATAGCTTTAATCAATCTGTAACGGCATTCACCCGGAGTGTGTTGAGTCGGC
>OY744518.1:186194944-186242444 GCA_963556195.1 Sepiola atlantica | reverse complement strand
AAGAGAGATGGAGACAAATTATGGATTATTTGGGCCATCCATAACTATAAATGTTTGTTTTATTTTCATAAAATGTAATGTTGATTACTACAAACCAAAAAACAACTAACTTTTATGTCAATCATAGTAAGAGCACTCTAAGAGCATACACATACACCAAGTCCCAACAATATTTTACAAAAGACCGGCTTAAGTCCCTATTTGCTTGCCTTCCAACGATGGCAGTGTTAGACACAAGGTCGTTTTTTGCATCATTCTTGACAGCATCAGACCATTTGTTGGGATGAGGAGTGGTTCGGCTCAGTCTTAGAAGGCTATCCTCCCAAGCAATAGCTCCTATTCATAGGTGGGAGGTATTGCTGATTGCTTGAGGTGCTCCTACGGGGGGAATGTTGACAAGTTCGTTCTCAACTATTTTTGCACCAGAGTGCCCCCTCGGGGTAACATGTTTTCCCTACCATACGGCCTTGTGCCACGTCTTGCTGCAGCGAGAAGCAGTTAAATACAAACTGCGATCAATACATATTCAATTTCGTGCGTCTGTTTTATGACATATCAAAACTTTTTCTTACATAGGTTATGTAATGCTGAAACACATTACTTATTGTTAGAAATTGGTTGATTATAGTCGAAGGCAACCCTTTTTATTGGCTATTATGCAGAGATGTAGGGGAGGGTGCTACTCCTTTTCTAGGATTATTCCGCTTACCCTTATAATGCTGAGTGTTTATCCAGAGGGCATCAACTACCATTTTTTGAGTCCTTAGTATGAATCGGCCGAGGATTGAACCCTGGTCTCCTGGTCTATTAGAAAACACTAACCATTATGATAAAAACAATTCATTGTAAACTGTTCATTGAACGCAAGTTGTTATTTTATCCATAGATCTGGGAAATTGTTCATATCGTTCTCAACTATAGTAGAAAAAAAAAGAAGTAAAGTGGTCGACCATAGTCGAGTGTGACTCGAAAACTCCCTTTTCATTTCAAAGTGTAGGAGAGAACACCACTTCTTTCCCAGGATTACTCCACTTGCCCTTGATCCTCACCTGATAATGCTAAGTGTTTATCAAGGGGGGCATCAAGTGCCATTTTTTGAGTCTTTGGTATGACTCGACCAAGGATCAGCCCATCAGTGATAATTCTAACCATTCAACAAAGATTCTTTAATTTGAAAAGATGAAAAAAAAAAAAAAAAAAAGATGAAAATAGTAATCCTAATAATACACGTTTTAACATTTAAAGAATTGCGAAATCTGCTGCTAATCCCAAAACTGCAGCTCAGTTTGCCAAAACCAGAAAAAAACAAACAAATACAACTAACTGACCATTTAATTTTTCAACCTATCGCAGTCGAAATATCAGGTCCCAATACTTCACGATTCATACAAGACATTGGAAAAATTATAGGAACGAGCCCACAGGAGACTATTCAGATATTCCAGTGCATCTACCGGGCTATCATCCGAAGAAATGCTATGTGCATTTTGATGCCATCCTGCAACGTCTAAATCTTGATGAAGAAAACAAAAAACTTTGCCCCCAGGAGAATAGTTATTGTTTTTAAAAAAATTAAAATTGTTATAATAAATAAATAAATATCCATTTTTTTTTTTTACCCATTTTAAAATGAATGGTTCCAAAATCAACTAAAACATTGTTGATTTAAAAATGACAGTCTTTTTATTTACTATTTAATAAATAAAAAGACTGTCATTTTTAAATCAACAATGTTTTAGTTGATTTTGGAACAATTCATTTTAAAATGGGTAAAAATCTAAATTTTTAGCATTCAACGATACTAGATAGCCCGCAATTACCTTTTTGCATATCATTTTTGACGATCGGTTGATTTCATTTTTTAAAAGAAGGTGGAAGGTGATAACGTACGGACAAACAAAGGTACATGCATATTATTATTTCGTTATCAAAGGTTTGTGTAAAGTACGGATCTGATTGTCGTTAAATTCTTTTCCTGAATTTAGATATAGTGTCTAAAAAAATTTTGATGCAAGGTAAAAATAAAACAAAAAAAGAAAACTTATGATTTATCCATAGCCATTGTTCGGATTAGGTGCAGTTAGGATGGGGAATGCTACAGGCTCTCTCTTTCATCTTGGATGATGCCTCCATTTTCTATATTACTTGAAGAGATAAGTCGAAAGTTTTATTTCACATTTTATCAGAACCAAAACGATTTTTCATTTTTTCATTCTTTTACATTGTCGTTAATTTCATAACCAAAAACTCTGAATACAATGAAAAAAAATTTTTTTTTTTTAACATAATTCACCCCAAACAAGGCTGACCACCACTGTAGACGTAAGAGGCTACCGAGGAAAAGGGTGAGAGTTTTTTTTTTTTTGGTGGTGGTGGTGGTGGTGGGGGGGGGGCCTAAATTGGGAGCTGTGCAGCGAGATTTGTGTTTACATTAGTTTTACATTTCTGCATGTCAGTACCGTCAGGAGAGCAGGGAGGAAGTTCCAGAGTCCAGCAGCACAAGGTAAGAAGCATCTGGGGACCTCCACAGTGAATGGATGGGATCTGGCAGATTGTCGGGTTGGTCTAGTGAATTTGCGTCGTGGGGGCACCAGAGCATTTAAAAGTAAGATGGTGTCAAGTAACACTAGTCATTATATTGAACTAACATGCTCGTGCCGTCAAAAAGTGATGATGTTGGGGTCGCTTTTTCCCCAATGTGTGGAGTCCTAGATCACATGATGAACAAGTCAATCATTAGTTGAGTTAGCCACATGGTCTCCCATACAAAAGATGTGATTCAAAAGTCCACCATCTCTTTTCTCTCCTCATTTATTATCCCTTTTAAGTTTAATCTCCAGAGCGACATTGTTGTTCAGAGCTCTTATTTTGTTGTCAGTCTCCACGCCCAAACAGACCAGTTCTAGGACATGTGGTCAATCCTCTTTACTAAGATAGACTAGTTCCAAGACATGTGGTCAGTCTCCACACACAAACATTTTGGTCACAAATATAGAAACACAAAATATTACATATATCTAACATATAAAGTTATCTTTTTTTTAAAGTCAGACCCAAATATCATTTAAGCTGACATTCGCATTTAAGCCAATTTTCATTGTTATTGGCAATATAATAACGTACTTAGCTAAAATTTATTTAATTTTTAAATAATCACCTAAAAATAAAAATCACCAATAACTCCTTTTAAATTGAGAACAAAATAGTTGTTCACCTTAAGTTTAAAAATGTGTAAACAAATAAAAATTAAAAATCTAAAATGACTTCACCGTATCCCGAGTAACGCCGGGTAGGTACAAATAGTAATTATATAAAAGGATTATACATTTTTTATTATATTATTATTATTATGATTATTTAAATGTAAATACATTAAGAAATGTTTCTTGTTTCTAAATATTAATACAATAGGCAAACAATGAGCACTGATGGCTGTCGGTTAAATTTAAATGTGTTCACTTAAAATAATTTAAATCAGAAAACTGAACATTATCACTTTTTTTTTTTTTAAATCAAATTTTTTGATGTGGTAAACAATGTGCTTTTAGCTTTACAGCTCGGAATATCATTTAAAAGGAAAATGGTGCTAAATAACAAACCAGTTCTAAGACATGCAGTAAGTCTCTGTACTCAAACAAGCTAGCCGAACATTTGATGAAACTTCCTGATGCGTGCATGTTGGTTTCGAAAAGAGACATTTTATTAATTTTTTAAATTAATTCTTGTTTTTATAAATCAATATCGAATACATATATCTTCTTATTGCTCTAAATCTTAAAATGGAAATACAAAAAAAAAATAACACTGGTCATTATATTTAACTACACAGGTATATCTATTACTCATGTAGATTTTGATATCTGTCTGAAGCCGAACCTATACTATTACTATCTTTTAACGCTCAATTACGGCAGAGGGGGTGGGGGTAGTGTAGTATCTGTTCTGTTGCACCAAGATCATCCTACACATTACCTCCCCCGGGGGAAGGGGGGTAGTATATGTTTGTTCGTCATATATACTTGAAAAAATATGCAACCAACGGGAGCATAACAGTAACCCAAAAGGTCAATAGCCATTGTTATAGAAGGTCATCAGCCATTGTTATAGAAGGTCATCAAGAGGTTTTTGGTATTGAACATGGAGTCAAACAATTATCACAAAAGTAGAATTTTGGAAGGGAATTTTAGCTGACTTCTTTCTTTTTTTTTGCTAAAACAAATGTGACTTTAACATTGACAAAATGCAGTGTTGCCAAAAGAAATTTGAGGAAAATTGTAATTGCTAAAATTTATGCATTTTTGAAAAGAATTATTGTAATTGCTAAAATTTATGAATTATTTAAGAATTATTGTAATTGCTAAAATTTATGAATTTAAAAAAAAATATTGTAGATGATAAAATGTAAGCATTTGTTGAAAAAATTATCATAATTGCTAAAATTTATGCATCTTTTAAAAAGAATTATCATAATCGCTAAAATTTATGAATTAAAAAAAAAAAATCACAATTACTAAAATTTATATACATTTTTTTTTAAAGAATTATCATAATTGCTAAACCTTATGCATTTTTTAAAAAAATAATTCTAATTGCTAAAACTTATGTATTTAAAAAAAAAAAATTGTAATTGCTAAAACTTATGTATTTAAAAAAAAAATTGTAATTGCTAAAATTTATACATCTTTTAAAAAGAATTATCGTACTTACTAAAATTTATGAATTAAAAAAATATATATATAATTACTAAAATTTATATACATTTTTTAAAAAAAGAATTATCATAATTGCTAAACATTATGCATTTTTAAAAAAATAATTCTAATTGCTAAAACTTATGTATTTAAAAAAAAAAAATTGTAATTGCTAAGATTTATGCATTTTTTGAAAATTTGTCTTGATTGCCAAAATTGATACATTTTTGAAGCATCATCTTCATTTTTGCGTCAAACAATTTTTTAAAATTATAGAAATCAGAGCAACATCCAAGGAAGAAAGAGCCATCAGTAACTATGAAAAGGTGAGGGTTTTATTTGATTATTTGTTATTTTTTTCTTTGCAAATTTAAAATCTAAGCAACACTACTTACAGCTGCCATGCTCTTTTTTGTTTCACTAGCAGCACGAGCCATGATATCTTTCCTTCGTTGTAAAGGCTGGAAAAAGAACATGCAAGGAGTAGAGATAGGTGTGCATGCGGATATGTTTTTTTTTGTGCACAACACAAGTGCCAAGATGACATGACGAGAAGATGAAGCGGAGTACAAGTGATGATGAGGAGGGAAAATGAAATGTAAATTTAAAAAAAAAAAAAAAAAAAAAAGAAAAAAAGGCAAACATGGACTAAATCTATAACAATAAAATTGTCAGGCAAGATATATGTCTGCGTGATTTCATATGTAAATTGAATAGCTAATCTTTTTAATTTTAAATTATTTCATCCAGTTAATTTAACGACAAAAAATAGCTAAATATAATTTAAATTTCACAAAAGTCCTAATTAAAAGGAAAAAATAATAATTTGGTAAAAATCCACCTGCACTTGTGTTTTTAGTTTCTTATCTATATATCTCGATCTATATGAAGTTAGATATCTGTATATGTTTATATATTTGTATGCACAAGACCCATTCCTAAACTAATTAACCGATCATTATGAATTTTGGAACACAGCTGCTAGGGATCATAATGTGGGTTATATTTAGTTTAAGTTTTTACGTAAAGGGACAACAAGGGGGTGAAACCCCTTTATAAAAATTCAGATACTTCCAATTTTTGTAAAATTTTAACAATAGGTATTAAACATCAATTAATAAATATTCCCCAAATTTCAGTTTCTTTGGAATATTTAAAATGTTTTTTTAGAGGGCATATGTGTGTACAACCTCTCATTTGAAAATTCAAATATTTCAGATTTGCATTCAACTCCAATTAAGCAAGAGTCCTTAAATTTAAATTTCTTCTTAAGACTCTTTAAGCTAAAGCCTTAAATTTTCGACATTTTCTAGAATCTAAATCATGTACTAGACTTTGATCAAAATTAGAACAAGGATTCTAGATATAATGTTTAGTGTTATTATATCTTGATTTTAATCTTCGTAGGGAGACATAAAAGTGGTGGAAAACTGTTCTGTTTGAGGAATTAATTTTACCCACGATGGGATGGATATTCTTTTAGTATATTGTTATGGTTTGATGTTGATCTACCCTATTTCGAGAGTAGATGGACTCTTTCAAAGACTATAAATAGAGTTATGACGAAGTGTTGTAGCAGTCATGGTGGCAGTTATAGCCACAGTATCGGATGCAGACTTTCTGTAATATACTATTCTGTATTTTTGTAAATACACTCTTGTAAATATATCACTGTGTTGCCTTAATTATTATCAGCCCTTCAAGGTCACAACATATATATATATATATATATATAATGTGCATGTATGTGTGTTCCCTATAGAAAGAAAGGTTAGAGAATCTACATGAAAACTAAAAGTGTATTCATATGTAAAAGTTTTCATGGAAGACAATGGAAGTGGTTCCAAAACTCTACATGCTTCCCTAAGGGAGCTATAGGGGAAAACCCCCACCTACCTCTTTAAAACTACAAAGATGGTCCTTCCTGAGAAATTCTGGGGGTGTCTCAAGGGGATTAAAAGCTATAAATTTACAGAAATTAACATGTAAAAAAAATAATTAAAAAAATGAATATGGTGTTATGGATAGGGGGAAGAAGGGGAATATAGGATTCCTTATTCAATCCTGGGTAATTCCGGATTTCCCTGCTAGTTATTTATAAATATTATTTATTTATAAATTTAAGAGTTTAAAAAAAACTCCAAAGTTGTCATTGTTTTAAGTGAAACAACAAAGTTTTCTGTGAATTAAACATTAATTTCAATTTCACTTCTTTTGTTTCTCCTTCGTGAGACAAAAATGGAAGTAAAAAAAAAGTCTCCCAGGCAAAGCGCAGAGATGCATACAGATAGTTTAAAAATAAACAGGCACGAGCATTGAACTCATTATAACTCATTGGTCAAATATGAGCCAACGGCATATTTTATATTATTTGGATTATTCAGACTACTGTTCTCATCTTGGATGTTATTCTCGCAACGTTTCGGATGATATAATCTACAACCCTCTTCAAGTGCGTCTTGTCAAACTCAGTAATTCTTATGTTGAACTCGAGGAAACCTTTATTTAATCCACAGGGGTAGACTGCTCGTTTCATCAGCCATGACTGGGTAGAAGTTTTAAGTAATTCTTAATTATATTCTTAGTATTTTAAGGAGTAGATAGGTTCTACCTATCGCCGGCCCTTGCACTCCTTCTTTGTTTATTAGTCAGGCGCAGAGGTAACAGCGCTGGGACGCCTCTAAACACTCAGTGCCTAGCCTTGTTTCCTTACTAGGACAATGAACGCCGTTCTCTTTCTCTCTATTTGGGCAACTCGGGGAAAGTTTTTTCGTTAGTAAGTCTTACATGACCAGTCTGGGTCTCTCTTGTTCCGACAGGTTGAGGGTACAGGTTAGACAGCTTGTCTGGCTGCTGTTTCCGACTGACAGGGCAGGAGCCCAAACTCTTGGGTAGCGCCAAGAACGGCTGCTCCATCATCAGTTGCATAATACCGTGGGTAGTTGTATGTGCCATGTCGCGCATGGAAAGGGACCCTGCAATTATCTACGGTGGGCTTTCCCGAGGCCACAACCCCCATGGACCAGGTCGTGACTAATGGACTGGTTGTGTGAGCTTATTGGCACCAAGCAAGTACCCACCTTGGCCAATCCACTCTATAATCAAATCAAACATGCCATTACAAAGAAATAAAATCAAACCTAAACCAGACACCCAAACAACACTTTCGCCTCCGCCCTTGAGGCTCGCATTCTCAAATATCCGGGGACTTAGAACCAACATCAACGACGTAGAAACCTTTCTCCTGACAAACTCCCCGGATATCCTAGCTCTTAGTGAAACTAACCTCCAATCCTCAATCTCTTCTCACCACTTTGACATGACTGACTACCTCCCACTCTACCGTAAAGACTCTGACAAACACATGCACGGGCTAGGAGTTTATGTTCGGAACACCCTCCCGCTGACTAGAGAACATAGGTTAGAATCAGATGACTACGACTACATGTGCTTTAGATTGACTTTTCATCACAACGTTAGTTACTTATATTTCCTATATCGCTCCCCGTCGTCCCAGGACTGTACTCTGCTAAACTCTGTCTCTGAAAGCATAGATAGAGCACTCTTAATAGACTCGAATGCCCAGATACATGTATTTGGGGATTTTAATGCCCACCACCGCGACTGGTTGGGATTCTCCAGCCTTACTGATGCAGCCGGCAACTCTACGTATAATTTCTCCTTAGCTCACTCCCTCTCTCAGACTGTTGATTTTCCGACCCGCATCCCCGATCGTGTGGATCAACAAGCCTCACTTCTAGACCTCTTCTTGACCTCAATACCCGAGGCTTGTGTGACGAAAGCTCATAGCCCACTCGGGAATGCTGATCACATTGTGCTAATGATACATATCACACTAAAAAGTCGTCCAAAAGCTGATGAACCGTTGCTCAAAACAACAAGATACTACGAGCAAGCTGATTTTGAGTCAATCAGAGACCACATCAGTGACGCCCCATGGCGGGAAACCTTCTTACTCCCTGCCAACCAGTGTGCAAACGAATTAACTGAATGGGTCAAAGCAGGCATTGAAGCCTATGTCCCCATGCGAAAATTCTTTAGCAAGCCCCACTCTCCTCAATGGTTCACTTCGGAATGTGCAGCTGCCATTTCTGAGAGGCAACAAGCATTCCGTAAATTCGGCCGCAATAAGTCAGCTACTAATAGGCATAAATTTATAGAGTCAAGAAACAATTGCAAGGCTGTGATAGGCGAAGCGAAGAGAAGGTATAATGAGTTAACAAAAAAACGCATCCAGTCACAGAAACTAGGTACTCGCGATTTCTGGAAAATCTACAATAGTGTAGTGAATAATGGTCAATCTACGATTCCCCCACTTTCAAACCACAATGATGTCGTTTGCACGGCCACTGATAAGGCTGAACTACTCGCACAGCGTTTCGCTTCTAACTCTACTTTAGACTCGGGTAACCACCCTCTCCCTGAATTACCATTGCGGACTGAAGCCACACTTGATAACCTGGGCATCACCCCATCCCAGGTCAGAGACATTATAAAAAGCCTTGACACCTCTAAAGCTTGTGGGCCTGATCTTATACCTGTAATAGCAATAAAGAAATGCTCTGCTGAACTGGCCCCTGTTCTCTCCAAACTCTACAACAAATGCCTAGCTGAATCTTGCTTCCCCGATAGCTGGAAAATTGCCTCTGTGGTACCAGTCTACAAGAATACTGGGAATAGAACCGACCCTCAGAACTACCGCCCAATCAGTCTACTGCCGATCTTTGCCAAAATCTTTGAGTCCTTAATCAATCTAGCGATAGTACGTCACTTAGTTAATGCTAAACTTCTATCCGACCGCCAGTATGGGTTTAGACAAGCACGATCTACTGCAGACATCCTAACGGTCATCTCTGAACGCATGTATCATACTCTCGACAAGGCAGGTGAAGCTAGGGCAGTAGCGCTTGATATATCCAAGGCCTTTGACAAGGTATGGCATAAAGGGCTTCTCCTGAAAATACGCTCATACGGTATTACTGGGCAACTACTTAATATAATTAGATCCTTCCTAAACAAAAGAAAAATCCAGGTTGTCCTCGATGGCCGTTCATCTAAACAACATGACATAAATGCTGGTGTGCCCCAGGGATCTATTCTTGGACCTTTGTTGTTCCTGATCTATATAAACGATCTCCCTGATGACATAGTGTCTGAGATCGGTTTATTTGCTGACGACACCACGCTTTACTCTCGCCATGTTGGCAAAACGGACGCGATCATATCTGAGGCAATGGCTGCATCCTTAGAAAATGACCTCCAGGCTGTAGTGGATTGGGGCCATAAATGGTTGGTGACTTTTAATGCCGCAAAGACAAAGCTCCTTTCCTTCAACAACTACAAGAAGCCTCTCCAACCACCGATTGCCATGGCAAATAACACCCTACCTGAGAGTTCATCATTCAAACTCCTTGGCCTAACCTTCACAGGTAACATGAATTGGAACACATACATTGAAGACATTGCCAAGGCTGCCGCAAAGAAGGTTGGCTCCCTCTACCGTGCTAGTGGACTCCTTACACCTGACATTATCCTGTATCTCTACAAAGCCACCATTCGCCCATGCATGGAGTATTGTTGCCACATCTGGGCTGGTGCATCATCTACTAGTCTCTCCCTCCTTGACAAAGTCCAAAAAAGAGTAGTCAACCTAATAGGTCCCTCACTGTCAGCTAAGCTCCAGCCCCTGTCCCATCGCCGCAATGTAGCATCCTTGTGTTTGTTTTACAAATACTTCAATGGATTATGCTCCGATGAGTGTGCTGCTCTGGTACCCCCTCGACGTAAATTCACTAGACTAACTCGACATTCTACTAAATCTCACTCATTCACTGTGGAGGTCCCCAGATGCCGGAGAGCATTCTACTCAAATAGCTTCTTTCCTCGTGCTGCTGGCCTCTGGAACTCCCTCCCTGCCCCCTGTTTCCCCGACAGTACTGACATGCAGAAATTTAAAACTAATGTAAACAGACACCTCGCTGCTCAGATCCCAATTTAAGCTGAACCACCAATCCTTCCCCCCCTTTTCCTTTTTTCTCAGTAGCCCCTTACGTTTACAGTGGCATCCTGCCTTGTTTGGGGTGAACCATGTAAAAAAAAAAAAAAAAAAAAAAGTATTGATTGTACTGAAGATCGAACCTTTCACCTCCAGAAGACAATTAGAACTGAGTAATACTTAGACTCGATTATTACTCAGACCCGATTAATACTCAGACCCGATTAATACTCAGACCCGATTAATACTCAGACGCGATTAATACTTAGCACTATCATAAAGTGCTAAGTATTAATCAGTTCTAAGTGACACTTCGAGTTTATGGTTCAATCTTCACTACACGAAATATGATAAGAATATAATAAAAAATTACTTCAGACTTTTATCCGTGCATGGCTGATGGGATGAGAACAATCTATCCTTGTAGATTAAATAAATGGTTCAGTTTGAAATTCCATATAGATTCTTGAGTTCGACAAGACGCATCTTAAGAAAGTCACAGGTTACATCAGCCAAAATATTGTAAGAATAACAGTCTGATTATCCAAATAATAGCAATCCTCATCTTAAAAATATTGTAAGAATAACAATCTGATTATCCTAATAATAGCAATCCTCATCTTAAAAATATTGTAAGAATAACAGTCTGATTATCCAAATAATAGCAATCCTCATCTTAAAAATATTGTAAGAATAACAGTCTGATTATCCAAATAATAGCAATCCTAATCTTAAAAATATTGTAAGAATAACAGTCTGATTATCCAAATAATAGCAATCCTAATCTTAAAAATATTGTAAGAATAACAGTCTGATTATCCAAATAATAGCAATCCTCATCTTAAAAATATTGTAAGAATAACAGTCTGATTATCCAAATAATAGCAATCCTCATCTTAAAAATATTGTAAGAATAACAGTCTGATTATCCAAATAATAGCAATCCTAATCTTAAAAATATTGTAAGAATAACAGTCTGATTATCCAAATAATAGCAATCCTCATCTTAAAAATATTGTAAGAATAACAGTCTGATTATCCAAATAATAGCAATCCTCATCTTAAAAATATTGTAAGAATAACAGTCTGATTATCCAAATAATAGCAATCCTAATCTTAAAAATATTGTAAGAATAACAGTCTGATTATCCAAATAATAGCAATCCTAATCTTAAAAATATTGTAAGAATAACAGTCTGATTATCCAAATAATAGCAATCCTAATCTTAAAAATATTGTAAGAATAACAGTCTGATTATCCAAATAATAGCAATCCTAATCTTAAAAATATTGTAAGAATAACAGTCTGATTATCCAAATAATAGCAATCCTCATCTTAAAAATATTGTAAGAATAACAGTCTGATTATCCAAATAATAGCAATCCTAATCTTAAAAATATTGTAAGAATAACAGTCTGATTATCCAAATAATAGCAATCCTCATCTTAAAAATATTGTAAGAATAACAGTCTGATTATCCAAATAATAGCAATCCTAATCTTAAAAATATTGTAAGAATAAGTCTGATTATCCAAATAATAGCAATCCTCATCTTAAAAATATTGTAAGTATAACAGTCTGATTATCCAAATAATAGCAATCCTCATCTTAAAAATATTGTAAGAATAACAGTCTGATTATCCAAATAATAGCAATCCTCATCTTAAAAATATTGTAAGAATAACAGTCTGATTATCCTAATAATAGCAATCCTCATCTTAAAAATATTGTAAGAATAACAGTCTGATTATCCAAATAATAGCAATCCTCATCTTAAAAATATTGTAAGAATAACAGTCTGATTATCCAAATAATAGCAATCCTCATCTTAAAAATATTGTAAGAATAACAATCTGATTATCCAAATAATAGCAATCCTCATCTTAAAAATATTGTAAGAATAACAGTCTGATTATCCAAATAATAGCAATCCTAATCTTAAAAATATTGTAAGAATAACAGTCTGATTATCCAAATAATAGCAATCCTAATCTTAAAAATATTGTAAGAATAACAGTCTGATTATCCAAATAATAGCAATCCTAATCTTAAAAATATTGTAAGAATAACAGTCTGATTATCCAAATAATAGCAATCCTAATCTTAAAAATATTGTAAGAATAACAGTCTGATTATCCAAATAATAGCAATCCTAATCTTAAAAATATTGTAAGAATAACAGTCTGATTATCCAAATAATAGCAATCCTCATCTTAAAAATATTGTAAGAATAACAGTCTGATTATCCAAATAATAGCAATCCTCATCTTAAAAATATTGTAAGAATAACAGTCTGATTATCCAAATAATAGCAATCCTCATCTTAAAAATATTGTAAGAATAACAGTCTGATTATCCAAATAATAGCAATCCTCATCTTAAAAATATTGTAAGAATAAGTCTGATTATCCAAATAATAGCAATCCTTATCTTAAAAATTACGAAACGGCATGTTTTGATTCGTCCAGAGATCTTGTATGAGAAAAACATTTTTATTTATTTTTTTTTTTTTTTTTAAGGCTTGGTTCGTCCATTTTACAGCAAATCTATTTAATTATTTCATGCCAAATGACTTTATCTTTTAGAGGGGGGAGGGTGTTCATTTCCAATCTTTATCCATGACCAAGGGAGTCCTTTCATGACTGAATAGAAAATAGTAAGAAGTCAACTGATATGACAAAAGTGTAGGACACTTGTCTTCACAACCAAAGACTCATTTTACAATCATTTAACATTAGAAAAGACCCTTTCCCCCCCCCCCAAAAAAAAACTAACGGTCAAAGTTATTGAACAGTTTTGTTTCAATAATCTTGTAAACTTTAGGACCTTGTTAACAGTAAACTAATGAAAAAAGCAAAAAGTTTTGTATCACAGCTCTTCAGTGCATCCATCCCAAGCCAGGGATCGAACCTACAACCATCTAGTTGATCGTCAGTGGCTAGATCACGGGACAGGCACTGTTGGTAAATGATATCTCAATGTTTTTATATAAACATTGACCGCTACTAGACAGTGCTCCATTTGTTTATTTACAAAGAGCTTTGCATGATGCTAAATAGTAGCAGGCGATATCATTAACAGTGCTGAACCTGAGAAGGTGGTGGGCAGTATATTTAAAAAAAATTTTTATTACTACAATAGTATGCTTGTGCTAATAAATGTTTTATAAAACAATAATTTGGTACAAAAAAGTCACTTCTTATTTATAAATTTAAGAGTAAAAAAGAATTTTTTAAATTGAAAGTATTTATGCGATTTAAATTTCAACATTTCATAAGATGACGGATCGATTTTATTATTTTTTATTAAAATACCTATATTTCTTCATTTAATTATCTTTCCAATTATTATTTTTAAAACATCTTTTAAAAAAAATCAAGTGTAAATGAATTAAACTTTGAATATTACATTCCTGAAGTCGAGGTGCATTATGGGAAGGATAATTGTAAAATTAATGTGTTTCTTTGAAACAAAGTAACCATATATTTGATTTTTGTCTTTAAACATTAATTCAAGTCAGAAACTACTTTCTTTTCATCAGTTTAAAGGCTTATAAAACACTATTGAATTTCAAAGTTTCATTACATCATCCACAAGTCAGTCATTTTAATATTTTGTTAATAGTTGGAAAAAAAAAAAAATTTAATTACTTTGTGAGCATTCAAAATTTGAAAGGAATTTGGAAACATTTAAACTGTTGAATTGAAAGTCATATATGTCTTTAAAATTACAGATTAGAACTCAACACAGAATTATCAATTTAATACTCAGGCATAACTGGCACAACATTTATACTCAAATTTGAATAAATGTTTCATCAGTTTCACACCTATGAAGACATTTTGATAATATCTTAAAACTAACAGCATCTCCATTTAAAAACATGTTGATTTGAAATGACGTATCCAAAAACAGAAAAAACAAACTCCAATCGCAATTATTAATTTTCCTTTTAAGAGATTTATCTTGGAATATTATTCACTTAAAAGATGTAAGAGAGAAGAAAAAAAGAGAGATAAACACAATTTATATCTATATCTAATGCCAATTGAATGCCCTGTGACAGCCTCTAACCCAAAAATTCTTTACATAATAAAATGAATAAAATATTTCAATAATTGACTTTGACTTGACTTGACTTATTTGCATGTTCCAGAGAGCTTTGCCACATACTTGAAAGCAAAATGCTGCCACTTGTCACGGTCATAGGCTAGTCTTTTAACTTTCAGGAGTGGCATCCCAGTCTTAACCCATATCTGGTCAGCCCATCTCTTTTGCGGCCGTTCTCTTCATCTTTCTTGAATCAAATCTTCTTGATATGATTTCTTTACATAGCTGGAGTCTGGTAGCCGGGAAACATGCACAAACCACATTAATCTCTTTTTACAAATAACATTGTTAATGGTTCTGTTAATATTAAGCCTCTTTCTGATATCTGCATTTCTGCAGATCTTAGTCTATCTTGTAGTGTAACACTCCAATACCACTTCTTAAACATAATTTCAAACACATTAAGCTTCTTCTCATGCTCTACCAGTATAGTTCATGCTCCACTTGCATATGCAGCAATTATATATGATACTAGAAAGTAGTATTTCGATTAGCCATTGATACCTGCAGTTTTAGGAGTTATGGGAAATATTGCTTGTTAGGCTAAAGAATACCACATGTACAAGGTGTTCGGGATAAATTTGACACATTTTGGAAAAGAAAAAAAACTTCATATCTTGACCAATAATTGATGTACTCTCAAAATTCAAAGTGCATCTCTCAGATGATCTTTTACCGAATACAGCTCACTCGAAGAAGCCACGCTGAGCTTCCACCACTGCCGTCAGGCAGGACCTGAACCTGGAGGGTGCAGCCTTCACAAAATGAAAACGAAAGAAAAACAGAGAAGACCGAATGGAATTTGATTTTCTGATGTACATAGAAAAATTAATGCCGAAAATATAATAGAACAAAATTTGACCTTTTCTGATTATTTTTAATCAACACATCGTAGAGACATAAAGTGCTATTTTTACTCAGATATGGACCAGGTACAAGTATCTCGTAAATCATTAAGAAAAACATAAAAATTAAGAAAACGAAAAAAGAAAAAAACGAAAAAAGAAAAAAACGAAAAAAGAAAAAAACGAAAAAGGATAAAAACAAATTTTTAAAAAAAGGAAAAAGAAAAGAAACGATAAAGAAAAAAAAAATTGATGAAAATAAAAAGAGGATAAAACAAAAGAAAACACAAAAATACAAGAAAAACAGAGACACCGAAAATAGAAAGTGGGAGACATTGAAAGCACAACAGATCATGCAAAGAAATGTATTTGTTTACCAATCCAATCAACATGTCCATAAAATGCGTAACAAAGAGAAAGAAAAAAGGGGACTCTTCAGCTTCCATTCAAGAAGCATAGAAACAATCTCCCATAAAACGACAACATTTGCCAAAAAACATTGTAAAATCATGTTCTGAAAATTTTGAGATACGGATTGTAGTTTTCAGATTATTTGGACGACTATTCTAATCTTGGTTGTTATATTCACAAAGTTTTGACCAATGTAACCTTCGACATTCTTCAGGTGCAACTTTTCGAACTTGGAAACCCTTCTAATTGAGCTCGGTAACCTATACAGAATTCTGGAACTGAACCCTTTATTTAATCCACAGGGATAGATTGTTCTCATTCCATCAGCCATGGCCGGGTAGAAGTGTGAATTTATGTTATTCTTAGTTGTCACCATTTAGGATGTGAATATCTGAGTGTTATACAAGACATACATATGTATGGCGTGTTCTTCCATCCCAATAGTGTGTGCACTTCGTCGGCAGAATCAGCTGGTCAAATTTTTGTAGTCGCAGTTGTGATGTGTCAGCCGAAGTTTCCATCTTCTCTCCATCATTGTAGATGTCTTCTTTTTCTCAACAACATCTTTCATAAACGTTATTAATAAAAAAAAAACATCACAAATGTATCTTCTAGTTGAAATTGAGAATCTTTATTGGCGGAATTTTAAACTAAGCTTTTTATTTTAATCCACGAGGGTAGATTGTTCTTATTCCATCAGCCATGACCAGATCGAAGTGTTAATTTATGTTATTCTTAATTATTATCGCCTGTAGTAAGGATTGAACTTTCAGCCCCCATTACAGGGTGACCCCCAAAAAATGCCACCCATAGAATCATTAATAAAATACACAATCCTTTTTAAAATCGAAACCTTTTTTGGTACAACTAATGTCTGACTTGCCCACCAAGTTTCAGTCATTAATGCCCAACAGTCTTTGTTTATCACCATTCAGTTATATGAGAGGACACTTTGGTTGGTTTGTTTGTCTGTTGGGTTTTAACGACCTTTCGACCCATATAAGGTCATCTCAGGTCAAACTTTAAAAAATTTTTTTTTTATTAAATATTATTGTACAAGTTGGTTTCTTTGAGAAACCCTATTATTTGAGATGGGGCTATATTTTCAAGTAATTTTTTAATATTAGTTGCTTTGTAGTATTTACTGCATATATGTGTATATTTTTTGCATTTAAGTAATATGTGTTTTATTGTTTGTCCTTCATTGCAGTAGTTACACCGAGGCTCTTCCTCTCCTCCCAGTAGGTGTATGTGGGTCAGTCTTGTGTGGCCAATATGTACACGTGTCAACACTGTTCCCTCCTTTTGGTTGGTCGCCATGTTTTGGTTATCGCCTTATCAGTAGGTGGTGTGATACTGAATCAGCTTCACTCACCAGGGTTATCATAAAGATAATGTCTACAAAAGCAATCCCCAGACAATTCTTGAACTGAAGAGGGTCATAAAAAAAGCCAAAATCAGGGCGGTGCCACGGAAGGAGAATGTTAGTTTTAACAATTTTGCATGTCGTATATAAGTGTACTTATTATTGAACAGTGATAAAACAAAGATTGTTGGACATTCATGACTGAAACTTGGTGGACAAGTCAGACATAGACTGAAGTTTATTTCTACCAAATATGGTTTGATTGCAGGAAGGATTGTGTATTTCCTTAATGATTCCATGAGCAGTATATTTTTTTAGGGGGTACCCAGTTTTTAAACTAGAAATGTCCACGTGACCTAATAATTAAAAGCATTGGTTAACAATCAGTTCTTCTGAAGGTTGTGACCGAACCAGCAAAATTGTCTTCTAATGAGAAAGGAAGTTTTGCCCTCTGATGACAACCCTCTTCCTGACATGGTCAAGGGGTCAAATTCGAAAAAACTTGCCATAGACAAGACCGGTCAACACATACCATAGCATACTCCAAGAAAAAGGATTGTACCATAGCACGGTACAAATAAGGAAGTTTGTAACTGAACCCCTCAACACTTTTAATAAGTTCCGTTATCCAAGAGACTGTCCGTAGCTTTTGATCTGTTGTTGTTTTATTGTTCCGTACGCCATTCTTGCTCTTTTCTTGGTTGTTGTTGTTGTACCACCTGATTATTTGCTTTTGGTAGTTCACACAAGACAAAGAAAACATGTACAAGGCTTATTTTTTTAGTTTTAAAACATTTTCTGTTTTATTAATGCAAGTAACATGGTACTAAAATTCTCATTGTCAGTTCATTGATGCTCTAATGGATAGACTGCTACATCTCTGTGAAGACTTGTGTGTACGTTTACAAGCGTCTGGTGTGTGTCTGCGTATGCAGTCACCAGCAAACTATGGCTGCGGAAATTCGCTCATCAGTCCATTTCTTATTCTGTCTTTCTACTCTCTTCGGCAGTCTATCTATATCATAACGATTGGCGTAGATAAACATTCTTCACATTTTTTCTGTTTGCAATCAAGGCTATTTTCTCGTTGAAATTTTACAGAAACATTCTGGAATTTCTTTGTTCACCAAATTCTCATAAACTCTCCTGACCGTTGTCCATTGACTGACATCATAGACATTCCAAATAAAATTCCATTTTAATCATATTTTAATAAAAGGATATGTATTTTTAAATTATAATTTTGAGTCTTAGGTCCTTCGTCGATAAACCTTTACTAATTTAAATGCCTTTCGTCCTATTGCAAATGTATATAATTATTATATATTTGCGTGATGCTGTATGGAGGTGAGCGCTGAGCCCCCACCCAGTCCTCACTTGCCCGTCTTCAGCGTAATTACAGAGCAATGATCAGATGGATCTGCAATGTCGGGTCAGATCAAACCCGGCATATCAGCTGTGATACCCTATTGGTGAGGCTGAATATACCAAAGCTTAACTCCTGACGATCAATCAGATACGTTGGTTAGTGCATGTTGAGAGGAGCGACTCTTGGATGAGAAAATTCAAAGACTTTTAGGTGGATGGTCGAAGGAAAGTTAGACGACCCAAGAACTTGGATGCAAACCATCAATAAGGATCTTAGAGAGTGGAATTTGAATGGAATCAATGATCAAAACCGCCATGCTTAGAGACTGAGATTTTTTTTTTGTACTAACGAGTCACCGCTTATTAAGGCCAAAAAACTACTCGAGGATAAGGATTAATGAGTTTGTCAGACGGTGAGACACTACCTTGAGGATTGAAGAGGGTGGTTGAAACTGAACAGAATTTGATCATTTAAAATGATAATTTGACAAGAATTTGTTTATATTGAACTTGAAATGACCATGTAGTCAGCTGGGAAGCAGTCCCATCGTATTGTGTTCCACAGACAGGTAGTTTTTGAAAAGAAACTCATGAAAGTTCTGTTTAGCTCTAGGTACACAGAGGAAGAAAGGACAATTATTTACAATGGTTGTAACTAGACGAGTTTTTGCTGTGAATGTTTTTCAAGGGGGGAACCGGAGATTTGAGCTCAGTCAAGCACCTACCATGAAAATAACGATAGAGTAGAGAAAGACTAGCAACGTCTCTTCTGTGAGAAAGAGGCTGTAGGGAAGAGGGCATCCCCTAATAGATTTCAAAGTCGATTTTGTACGCTGGAAAAAGGCAGGAAAGAGTGCTATGAGCAGCAGCTCCCAAGATGTGGCAACGGTACTTCATCTTGGGACGTATCTGACTCTTGTACAGGTAGACGATTGCGTCAAGAGTGAGATACTTTCTGGAGCAGTAAAATGTTTCAACCATTTTTCCAGCGACCTTAGATTCGTCAGAAAACGTCAGACTCCTGACCAAGGGAAATAAGATATGATGATGATGATGATGATTTTTGTCTTTTGCTAAATATTTTTTCTCCCAAGTCCATAAATGGTGAGGTTAGAATATTGAACAACTAATATAATGCTTGTTGAGTCTCTCTAAAACTTTTTTTTTTTTTCTGTAACAATGAAAATATTCCATTACAATTTATGAAATAGAAAGAGTAATGCTGAATAAAACACATGCATGCATATAAAAGCAAGTATACACAGATAAAGAGCAGGTATGAAGCACACACACAGGAAGTAGGAAAACCCGAGATGAAAACACAGGTGATGATAATTGCATAACAAGGGGGATAACCGTGCCGAGAAAAAAAGGGTATAACCGTGCAGAGAAAAAAAAAAAGATTCCGACGTGATGAATTTAAGGAGGAGGTAAGTTTCATTGGACAAACCTTGAACCTCAGGTGAGGACGGAAGTGTTGATGAGGATGATGATGATGATGGTTATTATTATTATTATTACTATTATTGTTGTTCATGATGATGTTGCTGTCATTGTTGTTTTGGTGGGGTGAAGCAGGTGGCTGTAATAAATATGTCCACAACATGCTTGAAGCATTTGCAAATAAAATGACAAAGAAAAGCTTGCTCTGATCACAAACAGTAAAACAAAAATAAATAAAAAACAAGAAAAACAAAACAAAAAACAAAATAAAAGAAAAAGATTTTGAAAAAATAAAAAAAGCAACTTATGCACTCTGCTAATATTAAATATATCATCTCTATATTATTATATTAAAGCAGTTAATCAACATTTGTTTCTCTAAAGTTTTTTTTTCCTATATATTTTAATCACACAAAATATATGTTAAAATATTCTTGTTTTGAGATTGAGTTACATTTAAAAAAAAAAATACATGTTAATTGTTCTAATCAGCTGTAATTTACAATTTACTCACAAAGTTACCCATCTCTTATTAAGTTTCTGTCTATGAATCTCACCCTCTCTCACTCTATGTTGTTTGACCCCCCACCCCCCCATTTAATAAAATTTCTATCCATTTTTGTTTCTGCCACACTTTCTGTTTATTAAGAGTCAAGGGTTCTACTCGGTCATGGCTGACAGAAGGAAGAACAATCTACCCCATGGATGATTATAAAGAGTTAAGTTTGAAATTCCGTACAGGTTCCCAAGTTCGACTAGAAGGTTCCCAAGTTTGAAAATATGCACCTGAAGAAGGTCGGCAGTTACATCGGCCGAAACGTTGTGAATAAAACAATCCAGATGCGAATACTATCCCGAATAATACAAATGGTCTGTATCATTAGGAAATATCAAGTTGCATACTTCCACAGATTATGCTGAGAAACACACCTTCATTATTTGGATTATTCACGCTTCTCTTCTCGGATATTTATTCTCACAACGTTTCGGGCAAATAACCTCTGACCTTCTTCAGATGCATCTTGTCGAACGTGGAAATCTTTCTGTTGCGTTTGGGAATGTGCATGGAATTTCAAACGGATTCCTTCATTTAATCCACGGGGGTAACTTGCTTTCGTTCCATCAGCCATGACCGGGTAGAAGTCTTAAGTAATTCTAAATTGTGTTCTTAGTAGCGCCCGTACTGAGGATTGAACCTTCAACCTCCAGAAGACTGTCACTTAGAACTGATTATTAATTACCACTTATATCCGTTGTGTCACAGGTCCTTGCGGATCACTTCTGAGTGACAGTTTTCTTGATGTTGGAGGTTAAATCCTCAGTACGGACGATACTAAGAATACAATTACGAATTACTTAAGACTTCCACGCAGTCATGGCTGATGGAACGAGAGCAATGTACCCCCATGGATTAAATAAAGAGTTCCGTTCGAAATTCCATACAAATTCCAGAGTTCGACAAAATGCACCTGAAGAATGGCGGAAACTACATCGGCCTAAACATTGAGAATAGCATTCAAGACGAGAACAATCGTCCGAATAATCCAAATTATCAATCCTCATCTAAAAAAGTTCAAAACATAAAACACTTTCATTTACATAATATTTAGAGTAAACACAACATAGATATTCGCACGAGAATCCAATAAGCTTGCAGCCAAAATAAGCAGACATGTAACGGAAACAAAACATGTACATCAGGTAAGCAGATTAAAATGCTGTTTATATAATAAAGTTATCACATGAGATAATGTCTGTATGTGCGTTCATATTTGTAAATGTAAGAGTTTCACATGTTGGCCGGTCATAATTCAGGAAGGGGACATTTTGTATTCAGCACCGTCCTCTTCCGGAAGACATGCGCACGGGGTAACTGTTGTGCCTCTACATCGCCTGCTTACCCAAAGGCGGTCTTTTCGAATCAGTCAACATGGCAGTCGGACGTTTGTTCCGCTTGTGATAGACGTTGGCTCTGGGACAAGTAGCTTGGCAAAAATAGAGGTAAGCAACACATAGTTCTCTAAACCTATTTGAACTTTTACTCTTTTATAATTTGCTTTGTTTGGTCTTAGAACATGTTTGTAAGACTTGTTTATTTTCATGTATTTCCAGTTTTACAGTGAAAAGATATTATAGTTCAGCGTTGGCCACGTGCGCGCAAATAAATATATATTCATCAGTATAATTTGTGTCCGAAATTTTTGCTCCAGTTTGCTTGCTGTTACAATATTTCTACGTGATTGTTTAAAATTAAAACCTATTATTTTTAACAATTTCATTTAATTAATTTAATGAGCAAACGACACATTAATAAAATTAATTTAACTTCCACAAAAGTTATATTTTAAAAATTAAAAATAATTTGGTAAACATAAGAACCAGCATGCACTTGAGTCTTACCTTTATATAAAGTGAGGTGTGTGTATATGTTTTGATATTTATATGTACAGTATGCACCCTTAAACTATTTAACCAATCATTATGGATTTTGGAACATAGCTGCTAAGTGTAAGGGGTCGTAATGTGGGCTATATTTAGTTTAATTTAGTTTCACACAAAGAGACAAAGGGATGATGGAAGACCTTTATGAAAATGTAGATACTTCCAATTTTTGTGAAATTTTAACAATAGGTATTAGACATCAATTAATGAATATTCCCTAAATTTCAGTTTCTTTGGAGTATTTTAAAGGGTTTTTAGTAGTCATAATATGGACACAACCTCCCATTTAAAAATTAAAATATTTCAGATTTGCATGAAATTTTATCTATAGTCATTAGCAACCAATTAAGCAAGATTCCCTGAATTTAAATTTCTTCTTAAGACTCCTTAACCTTAAGGCGAAAGTTTTAAACATTTTCTACAATCAAAATCATGTACTGAATTTTTATCAAATTGGAATAAGGATTCTAAACATACGGTTTAATAGCATTATACTTTGATTTTAATTTTCTTAAGGAGACATAAAAATGGCGCAAAACTGTTCTTTTCGGGGGGATTAATTTTACCTGTCCTGGGACAGGTATTCTTCTAATTATTTATAAATTTAAGAGTAAAAAAAAAACCCTTGAAAGTGGTTATTGTTTTAAGTGAAGCAACATACTTTTCCGCCAATTACATATTTATTTCAATTTCATTTTAGTAAATACTTTTTCTCTTTGCTTTATCAGCACAAATGAACAATAATACTTGACTTTTTCTGATAAACTTTCATTCTCACCAGAAATGGCAGTTCAAAGGCTTTAAAATCACTTTGTATTTTTCTGGCAATGATCATGATGACCATTCCTACAAATTAATTTTAAAACATCTCTTAAAACAATAAATAAACAAAAAATGAATAAAATTTCTAATGTCATATTCCTAAAAAAAAGAAAAAAGCTAACGATTAACCCTCTAAAATGCCGAAAACAAGAAATATTTTGACTTATTTATGGGATTTAAATTTCAACACTTTATAAAACATCCTAGCAATTTTATTGAAAAACTGATTTTTTTTTGATTTTTTATTGATTTTTTTTTTTTTTTTTTAAATATTCCTTCATTAAATTATCTTTCCAAAAATGTAAGTATTTTTTTACAAGAAATATAGAGAAAGGGCAAAAAGGAGAGGGGAGAGAGTTCCAGACGAAAGTAAAAGGAGTCCCGAGCAACACCAGATACAGCTACTCATGAACATATGATGATCGCCATCGGTTCATTAAATGAGTATGAATTGCAGCCAAGTATCAATGGCGATGGAACTGATAGTTTAGTAATATTTAGATGCATTTGCGTAAAAGTATGGTAAAAATTGGAAATTACCACGTAAGGTTAAAATTAAGCAAGAAAGTGTAAAATTCCATTATAAGTTTAAATTAAGACTACATGACAGGATATTACGCCTCAGAGAAGAAGTCACTAGAGATATGTGGCAAGTAAGCTGATCATATCTTCCTCTTTTTTTTACTGAACTAGCGGTCGGATTTTCTAGAGCTGCTCCCTTCCTCTTTGGGGGATGGGATGGGGTATTCTGTGTATAGACATGCATACTGTAAAGGAAAAAAGATTGTTAAACCCCAAGTGATTTTGTGCTGTTCTGTAATTTAATCAACAACCATTACAAAAAAAAAAAAAAAACACGAAATGAAAGAACGAACTGCTGCTATGTGTTACCAAATCAAGACGCAAGCTGTCTCTAAGGTCAGTCGTCGTCCAGATAATCTGTGAGGATTGAATAATCGGTCCCCGTAGTGTTACAAAGGTGGCTCTTTAAGCCAGCAAGCAATTTGCAGTATTTGCTAGTAAAACAGCGGATGCAGGTTATCAGATTGTCGGAGAGTCGCCTCTTGGAACTTTAGTCCCGATCCATTATCAAACAACTTACAATGTGCGCAGGTAAGATCTTTGTTAACCTGGTATGCATAGTAGTTACATCTAGGTCTTATATTTAAAAAATTAGTTTAGTTCAGTTAATTGTCAGAAGTCAAAAGGATCCTCTTTTGATGCTAACATTTTATTTCTTTATGAGTTATATTTATATCCACAAACTTTGAAGGATCGACGTGGTCCCTTTTTCTGAGTCTTGAATACTGTTTTTCTTTCTTCCCCACTTCTCAAATCATGAGCAGTGAGGAATACTTTTCTTCTCGTCAATAGGCCACTTAATTATGTTATAGTTACTTTGTTAAAATTTTGATCTTTGCTTGGTTTTGCAGGATTCCAGAACCAAAAATTGGTCTGGTAGGGTATCCAGCTTTTTGCTGTTACTTGTGGTAGCATCACTAGGTAAAGGTGCACTGTTACGTTCCTCATATGAGCCAGTGTGTAACAGTGTCAAGGGATTTTATTTGGGCATTGAATACTATGTTATTTTGAATATTTAGTCATGGTTTACTTTTAGGGTGAAGTATCCTCATGTCAGGATGTGCTGACAAACCCCTTCACAGAGAAACCGAAGACACTCCAGGATGGTGTCTAGTAGGCATTCAAAAGTTTAAAAAAGAAAAAAAAAAAGAAGATGGATGAGTAAATGAAGATCCGCATATTTCACAGGAAAACAGCTTTTTTTTTTTTTTTCCCATTTTACTTCAGTGTAAGTTCTCAGAAATCACAGGGCCCCTTTCTGGGGCTAACATTTGAATTCTATGAGATACATAGATATCCGAGTGTTCAATCAAAATTCTTCTCTACTTCTCAAATGTTTAGTTTGTAAAGCAGTGAAGAACACCAATTTTCCTCTCCCCAATTGACCACTTAACTATGTAATAGTTTATCTTTCTTGTGGTCTTTTCTGGGTTTGGCCGGAATCCAGGACAATAATTCATCAGGTATGGTGGGGTACCTACCTTAGTAATGTTACTTGTAACATCACGAGGAGAAGGTGCATCACTCCTCATATGAGCAAGTGCATAGTCATGCTGAGGGGGATCATATTTGGGCTTTGAATACCATGTTACTTTATTTTATTATTATATTCAAACCATATGACATTTCATATGACTGATGAGGCCAACTGGGGACAAAGAAACATGTGATTAGAATTCAGATATGCACATTTTGCGATATTATCATAAACGGCTTATCCGTTCCTTGTTATGCTCTTTATTCTTGGACTTGAATTTACAGATTTTTTTAAAAATCATCATACTTGTATATATTTTTATGGAAATCAACTTCAAAATTAAAACAGAGCCGAATTAATAATCATCTCCTATTTTTTTCAGCCCCCCCCCCCCCGGGGCCCAGTAGCCATACTAGTTATACATAATTCTTACGAATACCTATATAGTCACACACCTTATTTGCCGTACAAAATGAAATACAAAGAATCTCTAAGTTGCATTGTACTTACATCATACCAGTTTTCCTGTCTTTGAATGCTGTTGTAGATGGCCAGGTTCCTGGAAATAAGAAAAAAAAAATGGTTTAATGGAAGTTTTTGCTTCTTTCATTGTTCTGGAAAAAAAAAACAATGCTCGTGTTGGAGTATGTTTAACACAAGGCCACGATTTTGTGGGTTCTGTTTTGCGTACACACACAAGGATCAGATATAAAGATTTATATATATATATATATAACTATAAATAATTTTTAAATATTAAAGTGTTTTATACCTACCAACTATGTCGGTTGGGATTTTCTACCCTCATCAGTGCAGGAGTGGCGGTTGTAAGCGGTCGCATGGGCTCGAACGCAGTTCGTAGAGTCAGCCTAGAATCATGAGCCTAACGCCTATATATATATATATATATATATATATATATATATATATATATATAAATGTAAATTCAATCGTTTTTTCATCCTTCTCTTTTTTCCTCTTTTATATCCTTTTTAAAACCAGGTTTGTGCCCTACGACCGGCAAGAATTGGCAAATCTTCTACACTGAAGATTGCATAAGCATGAAACATCAATGTCTATATGTAATAATAATATTTATTTAAAATATTGTTATAGCCCCCTTATTACAAGGACTGGTGCCTCTTAGAGAATTCAATAATAAGCAGTCATACTATGGCATAAATGCGATGTTCCAACCTTTTTTGTTGTTGAACACTGACTGCTTACTATGTGCGTTCGCTGATTTGACATATATAGAGTTTAATTTCTCTTCATTTCCGTACTAATTGGTGGTGGCCGAAATGTAGAATACGGGACTAAGAGTCAGTGGTGACTTTGAAACCGAGTTTATGCCCTCCGACCGGCAAGAATTGGTACTCTCCTACACTGAAGATTGCATAAGCATGAAACATTGATGTCATGTCTGTAGGTAATAATAAATATTTTTTTAAAATATTATATATATATATATATGTATAAGATTAGTGGGAGAGAACCCCAGTAGAGTACTCGATTATCAAGAAAATTAAAAAAAATAAGAGCGTAATATTTATTTATATATGTATTACAAAAGATCAGAACAACATCAGTACCATCGGTTTCAAATCACAACTTAAGGGAACCTATAATTGGTCTCGTTTACCGGACTCTCTTCGAACAGAGACTGAAGGTCCCTTTGTTTAGATTTGAAACCGATGGTACTGATGTTGACCTGATCTTCTGTAATACATATATAAATAAATATATAATATATATAGGATTAGAAAGTCAGAAGATTTAAGTAGAGTATAAATCTATAACATTATATACACAACATACTGCAGGAATTAAATCAGCACAATGTAAGGACTCTCAAGTCAGACAGAGCTATTGTAGAGTAAATTGAAATAAATATATTAAGAACATTTACATCAGTTCCATGAATTCAAAATCAACAAAATCTTCTGGTGTACGATTGTTTCTGAGATTAAACAATTTTTTTATGAATAAGTCTATTCCTAGTTTTTTTTTTGTTTATACATATGTGCATAGACGTGTATATCTTTTTGTATCTATGTACACATTTTTACTGCTTTGTCCTTAAGAGTATTTCATTTGTTTTATTTATTATGTTTACCTCTTGATTTATTTACTTCCTGTATTTTATAGTTTATATTTTTCTATTATTAATATTTGTATTATGTATTTTTTCTATAACTGTTTGTTTTTTAAGGATGAATAATATTGATGTTTTGTTGGACTTTTATTTGTGATGTTACGGAATCGGTGCTGAGAAAGCGACTTATTGAAATTAATAAAAATTCTTCCATCTTAGAAACGATTGTACACCAGAAGCTTTTGTTGTTGATGAATTCATGGATTTCAATTTACTCATATGTATATATATATATATATAGAGAGGAGTATTGAACTGAACATTAGGAATTATGGAATATGTATTCGAGGAAACAGGGTGAGTAAAATAGAGAGAGAGGAGTATTAGAAGGCTATCACAATGCAAGAAATGGAAATATGTCGGCGTTGAGAAGTAAGACAAAAACAAGTGATTTTAATTTATATATTTTCTTCAAAACTTTTTTTAATATTTTTTTTTTTCCTATATAATTTTACTTGATTAGGCAATACTTCAACACTGATGTAATGTGTGTGACCGTGTTCCATAATATATTTCGAGGAAGACCTCTTTGTCAAATGGTAGGTGTTTCAAATCTCAAAAAACGTGTGGTGGCAATATTGCTTATAACGCAGTAAATATTAATATCCGCAGCAAATGTAATAAAACTAAAACTACAACTGATTTTTTTTGTTTTTATTATTTTAATTACTTATCTTTATTTTTTCTGAATATTTTATATTTGAACCCACCGATGAAGTGCCATATATTTATATAAAAAAAAAAAAAAAGAAAGAAAACATTTTTTATTTTATTATTTGGAGGGGGGAAGTAGGGATAACAGCCAAGAGCGGTGTTCAATTAATTTTTTTTTTCTAATATTATTTAATATTTTTTTTAATATATACTATTGTTATCTTATTTTATTCTAACAATATTTACTTCTTTGCTTTTCTGAAAATTTATATATATATATATATATACATACACACACACACACACACACACGTATGCATTTAATCTCAAATAGACAGTTTGTCAAAGACAAACCTAAGAGATATATACGAAAAATGCTTACTTTACTCCTACGGGTTGAGCTCTGGAAAGGAAGCGGGCAGAGATGCTAAGACGAGGTGTGCTGCTGGTTAAATGGTCATTCATCTCCTGCTCAAGGACATCAAGTCTCTTCAGGAAGTGATCTGCAGGTGTGAAACTTAAACTTTCAAAGTTTTCTTTCACGAATGCCTGTGTAGGAAAGACAAAAAAAATAAGGATATTAAAATATAAAAATAAACAATGTCCTGAAAAAAAGAAGCTAAAAACAAATCTTTATTTTTTCTCAGCACAATATTTGTTTGTTTATTCTTCTTCTTCTTCATCGTCATCGTCGGTTTAACATCTATTTTACATGCTGGCAGGTGTTGCACAGCTTTTAGAAATTGACTTGCAAACTAACCTATCTCTGGCCAGGTATTTATCCCTCTTTCTCTCAAATTCCTCCATATCACCTCCTCTCAGGTTTTCCTTGGCCTCCTCCTGACAACTGATACTGCTACCCCAACTGTTCCACATCTACAAACCCAAAAACTCGCATCCATTCTTTAAATCTGACTACCATCGAAATTTCCTGTTCTGCACACATCTCCCTATACTGTCCATATATATCTAAGCCTATCTTTACAAATCACATTACACATCGTATCATTCCTATTATTTCTCTTCATGCAACACATATTTTCAACCCTCACTTCATACATCATCACACTGCGCACACGTGCCTGATAGACTCTTCTCTTAGTCGACAGTGGTAATGCTCTGCTGAGTGGTAATAACAGAAGTTCGCTGAACTTACTCCATCCACTCCTAACTCTTGCAATCACATTACCATCTACTCCACCGTATGCTTTAACAAAACTTACAAGGTAACAAAAACTTCGACAACCCCAATAGCTTTGCCATTCAGATAGACTTTCTCCACATCTGAGTTCTCATCCATCTCCCATTGTCTTTACACTTCTTGCACACAAACTGCTTATCCTCTCTTCAACCGACCAGTAATTCCACTGCACTTTTGCGTACCCAGTGCTTACAAGTACCACAAAAAAATTGAATTGCACCCAACTCCCTTCCCACAAACTGAGCAAGCGAACTTTCCAACACTACAACCACTGATCATCACTTTGGTAACATTCACTCTCAAACCTTTACTTTCCATAACATTCCTCCAAGCCCTTAACAAGTAGGTCTTCCATTGTTTCACAGGCAAGTACTAAATCATCAGCATACAGCATCTCTTCCGGACCACCCGTACAAAACTCCCTGGACAACGCTTCTAAGAAAACAAATGAAAAGCAACGGACTCAGTACAGAACCCTGATGTACTCTTATTTTACCATTGAAGCTGTCACTAAAATGGGCGGTTAATTCTAACACGACTTTGAGCATTTCTGTACAACCTTCAACAACCACTCGTTTACCCTTAGTTTAAACAAAGCCCACCAGACAATATCTCTTGGCACTGTTGAAAGCTTTCTCCAGATCCACAAAAGCAAAATTTTCAAAGAGACAATTTTTTGGTGGCTCCAGGATGGTTCTGCTAAAAAAATAAAAATCTTCAATACAAAGATTCTGGGAGAGCACCCAAATAATTTAAATCCCAAACTCAAAATGAGGATCCATTGGTCAAAAGCCTTCCTCTCACCGGCTTATCTTTTCCTTCAGCTTTTCACCTTTCTTTTCATACACGTGTACATAGATATAGAGACAGACAGATCATATGACCCCCCCTTCCTCCCCCAAAAAAGATGGAGTATATTTACTTCAGTCTTACATGGAGCCTCCAGAGGTGAGCACATGTATTTTTCAACACTCCTGGTCGGCGTAAAATCTGGATGTCTCTTTTAACGAATCCATAGACTTTTCTCTATTTTCATCTTTCGTTTAGGATACATTCTTAGATAATGAAATCATTGTAGAAACGCTACGCTAACATGTTGTCTTTTGTTGCGTCTTAGAAATTGCGCTAAGATCCACACTGACAATTAAATTGTTATTAAAACGTTGAAAACATAGAAAAACATGAATGTGTTCAATAAAAGAAACCATTGTTTAATGAACACAAGATATTTATATATGTACAATATTACAAGTTATTTTATATGAGTAATTGTTCATTTGAAATGTTGAGTTCACATAGAAAGTTCAGTTAAAAATATTACAAGTATTAAAAGTGATAGTGAGTGCGTATCTGTGTGCAACAGTGTGTGTGTGTTGCTCGTCGTCAGTGCATAAGTGTGTGTGTGTGCAAGAGTTGAGAATTGATTAGCTGCCCCCTTGGGTTGGTGTAATATAGATGTTACCGCTGTACTGATTCTTTTTCCCAACTGTCTTCCTCAATGAAAAATCTTACCTTAAATAATAAGTCACCGGCTCCCCATGTACTTTTAGTTTGGGCGGTAAAAATCATTCCGATCGCACAAGATGATGTTGACTAGTGGCAGACAGAGTAAAGAGCAAAGTCACGTGACCGCTATTTTTGCTTTTTTGCTAAATATTTCTCTATGAGCCAGTTTTGTATGAAAAATGTCATTTCTTTTTTTTTTTTTTTTTTAGATATAATTTTTGGGCGTGGCTTGTGTTTTCGCCCATGCCGTTGGTCAATTAATATTATAGGATTGGGATAAATATCAATCCTATATCATTACCTATAATTCTTAGGTGAACTTCTTTTCTTTTTTCTTTTTACACAATAAGGTCACCGCTTATCAAGGCCCAAAGGCCACTCGAGGATAAGGGTTAAAGAGTTCTACAACTCATCAAAAGTGCATGTACACAGAATAATGTAGAACTGTGAGGAAAATGAACAGCATACGAATCATGTGTATGGAGGAGAGATATCAGATGTAGTTTTGGCGAATTTCAGGAAGCATGAGGATTTTAAAGGATGCAGTGTCTCAGCAGCCAACAACTGATGCAGGCAGTTTGTTCCATGCTTCATTAATTCTGAGCATGAAAAAATGTTTCCTTAAGTCATAAGAGCCATGCTGTTTTCTCACTTTGTAGGCATGTCCACATGTGTTGGACACATGCTAATCAAAAAGGTGCTCAGGTTTGTTGTTGGCGAGATGATTTGTAATTTTCTAGGTGTTTACCAAGTCAATTGCTAGACATCGGAGCTTTCATAAATCCAAGCTCAGCGCAGCAAGGTGTTCCGGGTATGGCAGGTGTCTGATGGAGGGTATTCGCTTGATTGCATATCTTTTTCTAGCAATCAGTGTTCTAAGCAAGATCGGGTGTTCCAGACTATGATGAAAATTCTAAATGTGGTCGCACCATAGCTGTATACAGTTTTTTTTTTAAATAGATGGCTGGGGAGCGGCTAACAAAGGTCTTGCTGAGTGATGCCAATACACTGTCAACTTTTTTGATAATCTTAGAAATGTGCTTTGTCCAACGCAAATTGATGCTGGTCACGCTCACAAAAAGACTCCAAGATGTTACAGAGTTACCTCTCTTTTTGATAAGATGGCGTCCACTTAAGAATAATTACTATCAAGACAAAGTATTTTCTGAAAGGAATTAAGTTGAATTACATTTCATTCTTTTTAACAACATGCTGAAATGATCCCCAAGAAAAAAACTGATGGACCAGAATCAAATATTGATTTTGTAGGAAGAAAGCTAGCGATGATAAAGAAACCGTAAAGTGATTATATTCGTCCATATAGAATTACTACCTTTTTATTAAAAAAAAGAAAAAAAAGAAAGAAAAGACAAATTGCAAGTAAATATATTACAAGGCAATATCGGGTAGATAGAGCTAATAACAAATATAGTCTGAGATCTTCGTCTCCAGTAAAAAAAACTGCTAAAGGTTTTAATTCTATAGTTATGCGCAATGAGAACAAATCCTCATGAGATTATTTTGTAAAACTGAATAACTTCTATTTTTCGTAACCCTAAGTTAAGACAATTAACTGTCATAGGTGAAAGGGCATAATTATAAATAGTCCACAAAAAGAAAATATTCATAATATTTAAATGAAAACAAAGTCTACAGAATTCAAGTATAAATATTGAATTTTGTTAAAGCATTAAAATGAGTAAAAAAAATATTTTTTTTTTAAATCTCAGAATTGAATTATTATTCTTAAATAGTTCTAACAAGATTGTACATGGGATGTATTGGTTTACATAAAAATGAAATTTCTGCTTAAAAATTATGGTTCAAGTTAACGTGTCAAAGGAAGTGACATAAAGCAGGAAGTCGAGATAAGATACGTGACTGATGGGAAGCTAGAGATGTTTTCTTGGGTTCTATTGTATGTGGCATGTGTGGATTACATAGGAAAGAAATTTTTGTTTCAAGATTAAGGTTATAAATTAAGTTAACGTGTCAAAGGAAGTGATGTAAGTAAGCAGGAAGTTGAGATAAGATACGTAGCTGTTGGAAAATTAGAGTTGCCCTCTTGGGTTTGGACCGAGGAGGACTAAACAGACATATTTTGGAGATCTTATCCCTCCCCCTATGGAGGATGAACAGCAGACTGGCACTGGGTATTAACGTATACAGCAAAAATGCAATATTACTGTATACTATAAAGAAAAAGAAAACCCCCTAAAACAATTATTAAAACCTAAAATACGAGATGTTGTTGTTATATGGTTGTGGCTAGCCCATATGTGAAGAGACAAGACAATTATTACAATTACTGCTATAAAAGAAACATAGACAACCAAAATGCCACTTAAGAAAGAAAGACGCAGATAACTCTACACCCACTAATACAGCTACTACGAAGAAGAGCTAATACAACTCTATACTAACGGTGACTATAGTTAACAGCCAGACGTCACATCAATGAGACAAGTCTACACAGCATGCATAGCCATCATTTATTTATATAGCAAAAAGAGTTCAGCTATGATACACATTACTACATTATTCTAATATTAATATGCGAGTATGTTCCTTCCTTCCTTTTGTTTCATTGAAAGCAAAAGTAGGAGACTTGGTATGAAGAAGAGGAAGTAGGAGACTTGGTATGAAGAAGAGGAAGTAGGAGACTTGGTATGAAGAAGAGGAAGTAGGAGACTTGGTATGAAGAAGAGGAAGTAGGAGACTTGGTATGAAGAAGAGGAAGTAGGAGACTTGGTATGAAGAAGAGGGAGTAGGAGACTTGGTACGAAGAAGAGGAAGTAGGAGACTTGGTATGAAGAAGAGGGAGTAGGAGACTTGGTATGAAGAAGAGGGAGTAGGAGACTTGGTATGAAGAAGAGGGAGTAGGAGACTTGGTATGAAGAAGAGGGAGTAGGAGACTTGGTATGAAGAAGAGGGAGTAGGAGACTTGGTATGAAGAAGAGGGAGTAGGAGACTTGGTATGAAGAAGAGGGAGTAGGAGACTTGGTATGAAGAAGAGGGAGTAGGAGACTTGGTATGAAGAAGAGGGAGTAGGAGACTTGGTATGAAGAAGAGGAAGTAGGAGACTTGGTATGAAGAAGAGGAAGTAGGAGACTTGGTATGAAGAAGAGGAAGTAGGAGACTTGGTATGAAGAAGAGGAAGTAGGAGACTTGGTATGAAGAAGAGGAAGTAGGAGACTTGGTATGAAGAAGAGGAAGTAGGAGACTTGGTATGAAGAAGAGGAAGTAGGAGACTTGGTATGAAGAAGAGGAAGTAGGAGACTTGGTATGAAGAAGAGGAAGTAGGAGGCTTGGTATGAAGAAGAGGAAGTAGGAGGCTTGGTATGAAGAAGAGGAAGTAGGAGGCTTGGTATGAAGAAGAGGAAGTAGGAGACTTGGTATGAAGAAGAGGAAGTAGGAGACTTGGTATGAAGAAGAGGAAGTAGGAGGCTTGGTATGAAGAAGAGGAAGTAGGAGGCTTGGTATGAAGAAGAGGAAGTAGGAGGCTTGGTATGAAGAAGAGGAAGTAGGAGGCTTGGTATGAAGAAGAGGAAGTAGGAGACTTGGTATGAAGAAGAGGAAGTAGGAGACTTGGTATGAAGAAGAGGGAGTAGGAGACTTGGTATGAAGAAGAGGGAGTAGGAGACTTGGTATGAAGAAGAGGGAGTAGGAGACTTGGTATGAAGAAGAGGGAGTAGGAGACTTGGTATGAAGAAGAGGGAGTAGGAGACTTGGTATGAAGAAGAGGGAGTAGGAGACTTGGTATGAAGAAGAGGGAGTAGGAGACTTGGTATGAAGAAGAGGGAGTAGGAGACTTGGTATGAAGAAGAGGGAGTAGGAGACTTGGTATGAAGAAGAGGGAGTAGGAGACTTGGTATGAAGAAGAGGGAGTAGGAGACTTGGTATGAAGAAGAGGGAGTAGGAGACTTGGTATGAAGAAGAGGGAGTAGGAGACTTGGTATGAAGAAGAGGGAGTAGGAGACTTGGTATGAAGAAGAGGGAGTAGGAGACTTGGTATGAAGAAGAGGGAGTAGGAGACTTGGTATGAAGAAGAGGAAGTAGGAGACTTGGTATGAAGAAGAGGAAGTAGGAGACTTGGTATGAAGAAGAGGAAGTAGGAGACTTGGTATGAAGAAGAGGAAGTAGGAGACTTGGTATGAAGAAGAGGAAGTAGGAGACTTGGTATGAAGAAGAGGAAGTAGGAGACTTGGTATGAAGAAGAGGAAGTAGGAGACTTGGTATGAAGAAGAGGAAGTAGGAGACTTGGTATGAAGAAGAGGAAGTAGGAGACTTGGTATGAAGAAGAGGAAGTAGGAGACTTGGTATGAAGAAGAGGAAGTAGGAGACTTGGTATGAAGAAGAGGAAGTAGGAGACTTGGTATGAAGAAGAGGAAGTAGGAGACTTGGTATGAAGAAGAGGAAGTAGGAGACTTGGTATGAAGAAGAGGAAGTAGGAGACTTGGTATGAAGAAGAGGAAGTAGGAGACTTGGTATGAAGAAGAGGAAGTAGGAGACTTGGTATGAAGAAGAGGAAGTAGGAGACTTGGTACGAAGAAGAGGAAGTAGGAGACTTGGTACGAAGAAGAGGGAGTAGGAGACTTGGTACGAAGAAGAGGGAGTAGGAGACTTGGTACGAAGAAGAGGAAGTAGGAGACTTGGTACGAAGAAGAGGAAGTAGGAGACTTGGTACGAAGAAGAGGGAGTAGGAGACTTGGTACGAAGAAGAGGGAGTAGGAGACTTGGTACGAAGAAGAGGAAGTAGGAGACTTGGTATGAAGAAGAGGAAGTAGGAGACTTGGTATGAAGAAGAGGAAGTAGGAGACTTGGTATGAAGAAGAGGAAGTAGGAGACTTGGTATGAAGAAGAGGAAGTAGGAGACTTGGTATGAAGAAGAGGAAGTAGGAGACTTGGTATGAAGAAGAGGAAGTAGGAGACTTGGTATGAAGAAGAGGAAGTAGGAGACTTGGTATGAAGAAGAGGAAGTAGGAGACTTGGTATGAAGAAGAGGAAGTAGGAGACTTGGTATGAAGAAGAGGAAGTAGGAGACTTGGTATGAAGAAGAGGAAGTAGGAGACTTGGTATGAAGAAGAGTGGTGTAAATGAGGAAAAAGAAGAGAAAACAAGAACGACCGACCGCGTTTTTGCGTGGCTTACCTCGTGTGAAGAAGAAGGAAACAAGAATGGCCGACTTGTTTCTTTAAATGCCTACAGGGTGACTACGAGGTATGCAAATGAGATGCTCCTGATTGGAAATGGAAGAGATAAAGGAGGAGTGATTGGGGGAGGAGGCAGAGGGAAGTTAGATTGCGAACAGAGAAGTTTGATCATAGGAGAAAAGTCGGATCCGTAGAGAGTGAAGAAAAACGTTGCAGAAATTCGTTTCGGAGTGGATAGAAAGCGGAAGTACGGCCAGCAGTGTCGCGTATATCACAAGCTATTTCGGCACATCGAGCAAATTACCATGGCTGAGTGGAGACTGAGCACTCACATGCTGAGACCCTTTACTGGGGAGGGTGACCTGATTAAGTGGCTGGAGAAATTAAAGATGGTGGCGAAGCTGCAAAAGATAGAAGATGTGGTCACCCTGCTGCCGCTATACTTAGAGGGGGAAGCCCTCACGATTTACCAGCAGATGCGAGATGAAGACAAGGAAGACCTTGCCTCAGTGGAGCAAAGGCTGAAATTGGCCTTCGCTGAGGGCCCATTCGAAGCACTTGGTAAGCTTTCCAGTTTGAGGTGGACCGGCGAGTCGGTTGACGTCTTTGCGGCAGAGATCAGGAGACTGGCAGGGTTGGCTGGTTACGTGGGGAGGAGCCTGGAGATGACGGTAAAGCTGTACCTAGTTAACGGCTTCCCAGAGGAAATCTCTACGAACATGCAGAGAATCACTGGGATCCATACTATGGAAGTGGACGATCTCTTGGTTCACGCCAGAGTCCTAGTGAAAAATGTTAAAAGCCCAATCGTGGCTGCAGCTGTGGGTGGAAATATGTGCATGAGGCCTCACTTGAATGAGAGGCAGCCGGCGAGGCGACAGGAGGGGAGACCTGCAATCAAGTGCTTCCGGTGCCAGGGCCCTCATCTGATCAAGGACTGCAAAGAGCCGAGACCGGGGATCACGTGCTACCGATGTGGACAAGTGGGGCACCTTAGCCGCTATTGTGTTGCTGCACGGCACCAGGGAAACGAGTGAAGGGGAGCTATTGCGCCAGTGGTTACCCCTTCTGTGCGGAGATGGCGCATGATGGAACGTTGCCTCGGTTACCGGTAGTAGTCAATGGGAAGAAAGCCATAGCCCTTGTCGACACAGGCTGTACTACAACGTTGTTAGCGAGGAATGTCGCTAGGTCATGGAGCGGAACCAGGACTATTAGGACCGTGGATGGCAGGGATGTGAAGTGCCTAGGTGAGACGACAGCGGAAGTAATGGTGCAAGGGGTGTCCATTGGACTGCGAGCCTTAGTGTTGAATCATCTGGTCGGTGGTGTTGACGTGATTATAGGTATGAGTGCAATTAACCGACTGGGGGGCGCCACGTTACGAGGGAGCCAAGTGACGTTCGGACGTCTCGGCGCAGTGGGGATGGCAGGAGTGGAAGGTGATAGAACCATCAGAATACCAAAACCGGAGGTTTGCTGCATTGAGGACAAAGATTTCCTGGCAAAGTTTGATGGCGTGAGGTGGACGGTGGAATGGAAATGGATCTCCGGACCCCCGGAACTACAGAATAAAGTGGGCTGCTACGAAAACACCCTGCGAGGAGAAATAAGAAAAGGATTTGAGGAAGAAGTGGAGAGGTGGATAAAAGAAGGAATTCTGAAACCGTGGACAGGGGAAGAAAAAGGAGTGTTGCCACTACTGGCGGTTGTTCAGCCTACAAAAAACAAGATTAGGCCCGTACTGGACTTCAGAGAATTGAACAGACACGTAGCCTGCCACACTGGAACGGGGATCGACGTATGTGAGGAGGTCATGAGGAAATGGAGAAGAATGGGACGGGCCACAAAAATTGTCGATCTGAAATCGGCATATCTGCAGATCCATGTAGATGAAAAACTCTGGCAGTACCAGCTGGTCCGGTACAAGGGGCGAGTGTATTGTCTGACGAGGTTAGGCTTTGGGCTGAGTTCAGCCCCCAAAATTATGACTGCCGTGCTGAAGACAGTGCTGAGCAAAGACCGTTCAGTGGAGGAGGCCACTAGTTCGTACATTGACGACATTCTGGTGGAGGAGGCAGAGGTGACAGCGGAGAAAGTAAGAAGCCATGTCGAGAAGTATGGGTTAACTGCAAAACCGGCGGAGGCCCTGGATGGAGGACGGGTGCTGGGGTTGAAACTAAGGCGAGATGGAAAAGAAAGCCTTGTCTTCGAACGAGGGAGTGTAATACCCGAAGTCGGATCTGAGCTGACGAAGCGAGAACTTTTCTCAGTCTGCGGGAGGCTGGTCGGGCACTATCCTATCGCTGGCTGGCTCAGGATAGCATGTAGTTTTATTAAACGACTAGAAGGCACTGCTGACTGGGAGGGCCGTGTAACGAAGGAGGTTATGAACATGCTGCAAGATATCATTGCGAGGGTGAGGAATGAGGACCCAGTGAAAGGGGACTGGTATGTCAGCAGCGGAGATGCGGGTGTGATTTGGTGCGATGCCAGTAACCTGGCGTTGGGCGTCGTACTAGAGATGGGAGGCGTAACTGTGGAGGATGCGGCATGGCTAAGAAAAACCAACGACTTCTCCCATATCAACGTAGCAGAACTAGATGCCGTTATGAAAGGACTCAATCTGGCCCTGAAGTGGGGATTGAAAATAATTGAAATTAAAACCGATTCGGCAACGGCAGCATCGTGGATTCGGTCGGCAGTAACTGGCGATAAGAGAGTTAAGACCAAAGGTGCTGCGGAAATGCTGATCAAGCGCAGACTCGGAGCGCTCGCCGATCTAATAGCGGAGTTCCAGTTAAGAGTATCTGTCGTGTTGGTCCCATCAGAAAAAAACAAGGCGGATTCGATGACACGCGTGAAGAAGGCCTGGCTGCAGGAGGGAAAGGAGGTCTCCTCGGTATGCTATGCAGGGGAAGAAGTCAAGGAGTCACACGAAATGCACCACTTTGGTCGGGAACGAACGTTATTCCTAGCCAGAGAGGTTTACCCGGAGACCACCGAGGAGGAGGTTAGGGAAGTGGTGGAGAACTGTCGAGAGTGCCAATCAATTGACCCTAGACCGTCCAGACACGAAACAGGACAGTTGCACGTTGCGGAGGACTGGAAGCGATTGGCTATTGATGTGACGCACTATCGCCACAAATTGTATCTCTCGATGGTCGACTGTGGACCGGGAAGGTTTGCCATCTGGAGAGAAATCAGGGCAGAAGCGGCATGGGCGATCGGAGGGGTCATCGAGGAGATATTTTTGGAGAGAGGGCCGGTTGAGGAACTCTTGATGGACAATGGGCCCGCTTTCCGATCTGAAGCCTTTAAAGGGGTATGCGATAAGTGGGGAGTAAGGCAATTTTTTAGAGCAGCGTATCGGCCGAGTGGCAACGGAATAGTGGAGAGGAATCATCGCACCATTAAAGCCGCTGCGGAAAAAAGCAACGTATCACCCATAGAGGCGGTGTTTTGGTACAACATCTCGCCAAAAACCAAACAAGACGAGACGACTGTCCCTCATAGGGCCGTTTTCACATATAAGTGGCGGCACCCGTGCAACAAAACAGCAGGAATCGAGAGTGAGGAAGCCACTATCAAAGTAGGTGAAGAGGTATGGGTGAAACCCCCTAATGCACAGTGTACCACTCGTTGGAAAAAAGGGGTCGTAACGGGATTGCGGTCGAAGAACAATGTGATGGTGAACGGCGTTCCCCGGCATATCCTAGACCTGCGTCGCATGACACTGCCGGTACGCAGTGAGGGCAGTAAAGAAGAGGAAATCGAGGGCCACCGAGAAGCAAATGATGCGACTCTACCTGACTTAGACCCACGTTGTAGTGAACCTGAAAATGTTAACCCCCAAGAAGTTGTTCCCCAGAGGCCTCGACGTGAGAGGAGGCGGCCTGCTTGGATGGAGGATTACGAAGTATCCTATTGATCTCGAAGATCAAGGGGGGCGTGTGGTGTAAATGAGGAAAAAGAAGAGAAAACAAGAACGACCGACCGCGTTTTTGCGTGGCTTACCTCGTGTGAAGAAGAAGGAAACAAGAATGGCCGACTTGTTTCTTTAAATGCCTACAGGGTGACTACGAGGTATGCAAATGAGATGCTCCTGATTGGAAATGGAAGAGATAAAGGAGGAGTGATTGGGGGAGGAGGCAGAGGGAAGTTAGATTGCGAACAGAGAAGTTTGATCATAGGAGAAAAGTCGGATCCGTAGAGAGTGAAGAAAAACGTTGCAGAAATTCGTTTCGGAGTGGATAGAAAGCGGAAGTACGGCCAGCAGTGTCGCGTATATCACAGGGAGTAGGAGACTTGGTATGAAGAAGAGGGAGTAGGAGACTTGGTATGAAGAAGAGGAAGTAGGAGACTTGGTATGAAGAAGAGGAAGTAGGAGACTTGGTATGAAGAAGAGGAAGTAGGAGACTTGGTATGAAGAAGAGGAAGTAGGAGACTTGGTATGAAGAAGAGGAAGTAGGAGACTTGGTATGAAGAAGAGGAAGTAGGAGACTTGGTATGAAGAAGAGGAAGTAGGAGACTTGGTATGAAGAAGAGGAAGTAGGAGACTTGGTATGAAGAAGAGGAAGTAGGAGACTTGGTATGAAGAAGAGGAAGTAGGAGGTTGAAAACAAAAACAAGCTCATATTAACAATTTAAAAACAAATATTTCTTTTCGTGGAAATCTTTAAAACCGGCAACATGATTTCGAGAGTTTTTCTTAAAAAGAAAAATAAATTTTTATTTAAAAATTTTTTTTTTTTATTTAAAAATTTTTTTTTTTTTTTTTAAATTCTGGGTCCTTAACTTAGGGTTTTTCCAACATCATTCAAAACTTATATTTCTGCAAGCAGCATAGAAGAGAAATTTTCAACGCTCTGAGAGATATTATTTGAATTATTCGGACTACTGTCCTCAACTTGGATGTTATTTGCACGTTTCAGCCTATGTAACCTCTAACCTTTTTCAGGTGAGTCTTGTCGAACATGGCAATCTGTATGAAATTTCAAACGGAACCCGTGGACCCAGCAGATAAAGTGCTAAGTAATAATCAGTTCAGTCTTCTGGGGACTGAAGGTTCAATCCTCAGTGCAGGCGATACTAAGAATATAATTAAGAATTTCTGAAGACTTCCACCCGATCATGGTTGACAGAACAAGAACAATCTACCCCCGTGAATTAAACGGGTTTTGTTCGAAATTCTGTACAGATTCCCGAGTTCGATACGACACATCTGAAGAAGGTCAGAGGTTACACCAGCCGAAACATTGTGAGAATGATAGATGAGAACAGTTGTCCAAATAATATAAATTATCACTCCTCATCTCAAAAATTTTCTGAAACATGACACTCCTAAATTGTAGAGAAAACGAAATTTTAATCCCCCCCCCCACCTCCTCGTGTTGAACCTTGTTGCTACTTCGCGAACAACTGTGAAACGGATATAACAAAGGAAAAAATACGTTTCTTTCTATGCATAGAAATTATGTATCGATTATAGAAGTGATGCATAACGAAACTGAATGCAGTCTCCATCTTATAACAATCAGTTGGAAAAAGGCCACAAAAACAGGATGAAACTAGTCGCATTCAGAAAGGGGAGGTGACAGTGGCTAAGTGGTTAACGACAGGGACTGACAACCTGGGTGTGCCAAGTTCGAATCTAGTTGGTTACACAGAAATACTTTCACTTGGGATGTTGGCAACCTTCACCTGGTCACTCCTATAAGTAACATATGGTTTTCTAGAAAGATTTGTACCTAGAAAGATATCGGGGAAACCAATGCCAACAATAGAAGCATCTGATTCACACGAAATGAATGAATAAATTCAGGAAAAGATGGGTATTTGCCATAATTTTTTTATAAACTAGCTAAATAAACATCCTGCAGACAGGACTCGGTTTAAAAAAAGGGGTTAAATTCAAAAATGTAATTAATTCAACACATTTGGATTACTTCAAACTAGCCAAACTTGTGTTGATAATCTATTACTAAAAACATTGCTCACAAAATTAAGCAATATAAAAGACTCGTGTCAATAACGGGTCTCCTAACTTGATAACAAAGTAATGAATAGACTAGCATGGCTACCTGACGTTGCCCGGGAGCATTGACAACAACATAGAAGAGCTAATAAGTGTGTGTGTAACATCTTTCTTTTAAAACCTCTCTTTTTCTTTAACTATCTACCTCCCCTTCCTCTCCCCAGTCAAGAGGGATTTACCCTCCTCTGATCGAGGACAGAATAATAGATAATAAACTTTGATCCTAGCCAGAAGGCAAAGAAAATGTATTTTAGTTCAATTTTCACACCAACAGACGTTGGGAAGAGAAAAAGACTCTAAATGCCCTCCCCCCCGACTAATTTTGTTCCTGGTGACCCTCAAAGGAATACATATTACAAAAAATATGTCCATATTCTGTAAGAGGCAATGATGAAAAAGAATATATCAGCTTTGTGAGCATGTCTTGTGTAGTTTATGACTTTTAGCTGGAGACGCACAAACAACTGTCCTTTATATCTATCTTTATAAAGTTAGGTATGTTTTTATATTTGAATGTGCAGGATTCACTCCTAAACTAATTTACCAATCATTATGGATTTTGAAACACAGCTGCTAGACCTAAGAGATCCAAATATGGGCTATATTTAGTTTAATTTAGTTTTATGCAAAGGGGATCAAATGAGGTGGAAGCCCTTTGTGAAATTGTAACAATTGGTATTAGACATCAATTAATAAATATTCCCTAAATTTCAGTTTCTTTGTGGTATTTTAAAGAGTTTTCAGAAGGCATAATATGTGTACAATCTCCCATTTGAAAGTTCAAATATATTAGATTTGCATTAAATTTGATCCGTAGTCATTCGACATCAATTAAGCAAGATTCTCTGAATTTTAATTTCTTCTTAAGACTTTTTAAGCTTAAGCCTTAGATGAGACATTTTCTGGAATTGAAATTATGTAATGTATTTTGATCAAAATAAGGATTATAGACAAAAGGTTTAGTATCATTACATCTTGATTTTAATTTTCATAAGAGGACATAACAGTGATACAAACCTGTTCTGTTATAGGAATAAATTTTACCCATCCTGGGACGGGTATTCTTCTAGTAATAGATAAAGTAAATGCAGTCTTTTCTCCATTTTTTTTGTGATTCATAGTCTAGTGCATACAAGCTCAATATTTAATTGTTTCAATCTCAATATCTGTTTTTATTCAGGGTATTTTCTTAATTTTTTTAAATTTCCAATCGATTTTATTGATTACATACATTATCACGATTGATATTTTAATCTTCCTTATTGATTTTCAGAGAAGGTGGGAGTAATTTTCACTCATATAGAATTATCTACTAATACCATCACTCATGAAAAACTGAGTACAAATTTAGTAAAACACATTTGCTTTGTAGCACCATTATTAATCTTCCTTCTTCTATTCATTTAACGTCATTTTTCCCTTGTTCAGGGGTCAGACGTTTTCTGATATTATGCAAGCTAACTTTCCACTTCTCACAGTTCAGCAGTCTCTAAATTCCATTCTGTGCAGTCTTATCCAATTACTGGCTTCCAAGTTTTCCTTGGCCAACCAACCTTCCTGCAATTTATGATATTCATGCTTCTGCAACGGTTCCACATGACCATACCATGCTGGGCAGGTGTAGTGCTTTCAGCAAATTCTCTGGCCTGATGCGTTGCATTTGGTCAGTTTTCACATTGCAGAACCATCTGATCATAGATCTGTCATTGCGCTGCAGACAGGTGAGAGAAGACTGGGTGAGGTCCCAGCATTCACTGCTATATATCATGACGCTCCTGACACAGCTTCTATACAACTTACCCCGGATGTAGAAAGGCACAGAACGTGATGTTATCAGAGGCAACAATTCACAAATTTTTTTGCCCAAGCTGTCTTCACTCCTGTGGCTGTACTGTGTTCACATCTACCAGATGCACTCAGCATATCTCCTAGATAGCAGAAAGAGTCTACTACCTCCAGGGTATTGTCATCTAGTGCCATCTCTTTGTGAGGACGACTGTATATAGGATGTACCTGTCCCATGCATCTCCTACACTTGAAATCTAATAGAAAATTCAGCAATGTTCCTTTGTCACAACAATTTATACAGGAAGCAGCATAAAGATCTCCCAAATTTCGAAGGGATATAAAAAATGAACACAACTATCAAGAAAAAAAATGATTATATTTCTCAAAAAAGAAAAAATACATCTACTAGATTTTTTGTAATTATTGCAATAAAAGGCGAATGAGACAGGCACCCAATTCCGCCTAAGATTTAACAACCACAAAAAAGCGATCATGGCCAACTCGGCTTATTCATCAGTCGCTACAATTTGCCAAACCACAATACAGATAACATAAAAATCAGTCTATTACAGACAGACTTTAGTTCCACACAACTCAGAAAAAACGAAACTAAATGGATACACAAATTTAGTACACACACTAACGGCCTTAATTCAACCATACAAATACATCATTATTTTTTCAATTGTTTCCACAAGCAACAAACATTAAATAGTTGGAACACATGTACGATTTTTGAACAAAAACATATATTTGAATTTTTCTACCAGAATCAATTACAAATGAGAAATAAACCTCAACAGAAAAGAGCTTATATCGGCGCTCATTTCATTATTGCTTGCAGAAAGTGATAGGATCACCGAAAATTTTCAACCGCCAATAAAATAAAATATAGTGATACTCGCTTCTAAATGTTGAACCAAGTGCTGGACAAAGACTAATCAGAAAAAAAGTAAGTCACATATTTCTCTCAATATATATAAGTATGTATAATATATAGGTAAATATGAATTCAAATAAATGTTCTAAGTATTATTAGTATTTGCAGAAAAAGTATGGAAAGAAAAGAACAAACAAGAAGTAGGGTAGCAAGATTATATGTGGAATGTGTAGATTATGTAGGAAGGAAATTTCTGCTTCAAAATTAAGTTAACGTGTTCAAGGAAGTGACATAGAAAACAGGTAGTGAGGTAGCAAAAGGAAGTATGTGGCAGACAATGAGAGACAGCCTCTTTTGGATTTGGGAAATCTTGAGCTGTTCTGGGAGTCTTGGCTGACTGATCAGAAGGTGCCTGTAAGATGGAGATCCAGCCCGACGTAATCTGGCTAGCTTGAAAGCCCACCAGGAAAGAGGCTGAATCTGGTTTCTAAATCTCTTACATGGCGTGTTATTATATATTTGGTTTCTAGAAGTTAAGAGTGCATTATCGGGTTGGCTAGTATGATTCAGGAGAGAACTGGGATATGGTTAAAGGGAGATAACTCCTGATAATTCTAATCCAACAACGATAAGCAGAAAACAGGATTTATTGTGACATGCACGGTGGTAGGAGTAACTCACCCGAGTATGTGTGGGGTCCACATATATAGGAATCACTCTGCCAACGTTGAAGTACTCAAAATTACAATTGTTGCTGTTGTCTTCATGAAATACCTGAACAACAACAATGAGGACACCAGCCGGAAGTGAAAGAGGAATTCTCACAATTAGGAATCAAAGACAAAGATAGTGGGTTGAGGAATAATTCATGACCGTTTTTTTTTTTTTTACATTTAAAAATGCACGCAGAAATAAAAAGCATTGGTAAAATGTTTTGTTATTTGAAAAATAATTTGTTGTCCTTCCAAACAGGTTAGATTATTCGGACTACTATCCTCATTTTGGCTGTGAGTTGACCCATCATGCCCCACCCCACAAATGGAGGGCAAACTTTTTTGTTTTTCTTATGCAGTGAAAAAACTCAAAATTTTTAGATTGTTTGGGAGGTTGCGCCATAGATATACCGTAGGTAGATCTTGTTACGCCTCCGCTACAAATCCAATAAAGTAAAGTGAATCTTCTTCCTGTTCAAGTTACCACCATAGATCAATAGTTCATGTGCACATCTGTTTCAGCATTTCACTAACACACACAAAAAAAAACGATTATACAGGTAAGAACAGCTTCTTTTTTTTCGTACATACATCAGAAAATTCTGGGAATCTGCTTTTAACATTAGTGAGTCTTTATATTCGTGCCAGATTCTCATTTCCCGGGCAACGCCGGGACACGGATCAACTAGTTAATAATATAAGGCACACTAAAAATCTCAATTTCTATTAACCATCCACAGAAGCATCCCCCTCTTTCATATTTCTAGTGACAGTGGTACTATAATAACACTAATATACAGCCTCCAAGGAGTTTGAATCCTTGGGATACTAACTAAATCCACTTATTACAGAGTTAAAACTTGTATAAGCCGATATATATATATATATATATATATATATATGAAGAGACAAAATGGTGCCACACTACAAAATGAATAATGAATTGTATGGGGAACACTTTATATAAGATGAAATAGAAAGAAAAAAAAGAAAATAATTTTATATAAAACAAATTAAAAAAAAACCGTTAAGTATGGTTTCGGAATTCACGAATAAAAAAATACTTAACGGTTTTTTTTTTATTTGTTTTATATAAAAAAAATTTTTTTTTTTTCTATTTCATCTTATATAAAGTGTTCCCCATACAATTCATTATATATATATATATATATATATATATATACACATGGATCTGTGGTGCAACAGTGAAAAGTGTTGATTAACAATCAGTTATAAGTGACAGTCTTTTGTAGGTTAAAGGTTCAATCCTTATTACAGACAATAATAAGTAAAAATAACATAATTGATAATTATACCTGGTCATGGCTGATGGAAGGAGAACAATCTCCCTTCACGTATTAAACAAAGGGTTCAGTTTAAACTTTGTTTTATATGTTCAAGAATTCGAAAAGATGAACCTGAAAAAGGTTAGAATTAACCTCAAACCTTGTTCAGGAGCATTTTGAAAATAACAACCAAGATGAGAATAGAAGTTTGAATGATCTAAAAAAAAAAAAAAAATGTTTTGTTATTCGAAAGAATGTTTTGCTCTACAATATAGGGTTTTGAATTTTTAATTTTACTTTCAGATAATTAAAATAGAATGTCAAGTGGGACAAAAATGAGCGTTTCCGATACCATTTGTCTTTTTTGCATTTAATCAAGATGTCAAAGCTACAGAGCTGCTTGTGAGATTTGCGCTATGCGTGAAGAATGAGCCATGCCTCATAATAGTATTGTTCGCCATTGATTTTTGAGCTCCAAACACGAGGATTTTGATCAAGGTATAATCATAGACAGGTCAACCAACTGAGTTCAATAAAGAGGAAAAGAATCAAC
>OY744518.1:185877444-186192444 GCA_963556195.1 Sepiola atlantica | reverse complement strand
TTCTTTAATATATATATATATATATATATTGCTAAAGTATATTCTTTAATATATATATATATATATTGCTAAAGTATATTCTTTAATATATATATATATATATATATTGCTAAAGTATATTCTTTAATATATATATATATATATATTGCTAAAGTATATTCTTTAATATATATATATATATATTGCTAAAGTATATTCTTTAATATATAGATATATATATATTGCTAAAGTATATTCTTTAATATATATATATATATTGCTAAAGTATATTCTTTAATATATATATATATATATATATATATTGCTAAAGTATATTCTTTAATATATATATATATTGCTAAAGTATATTCTTTAATATATATATATATTGCTAAAGTATATTCTTTAATATATATATATATATATATATTGCTAAAGTATATTCTTTAATATATATATATATATTGCTAAAGTATATTCTTTAATATATATATATATATATATATTGCTAAAGTATATTCTTTAATATATATATATATATATATATATATTGTTAAAGTATATTCTTTAATATATATATATATATATATTGCTAAAGTATATTCTTTAATATATATATATATTGCTAAAGTATATTCTTTAATATATATATATATTGCTAAAGTATATTCTTTAATATATATATATATTGCTAAAGTATATTCTTTAATATATATATATATATATTGCTAAAGTATATTCTTTAATATATATATATATATTGCTAAAGTATATTCTTTAATATATATATATATTGCTAAAGTATATTCTTTAATATATATATATATATTGCTAAAGTATATTCTTTAATATATATATATATATTGCTAAAGTATATTCTTTAATATATATATATATATTGCTAAAGTATATTCTTTAATATATATATATATATATATTGCTAAAGTATATTCTTTAATATATATATATATATATATATTGCTAAAGTATATTCTTTAATATATATATATATATTGCTAAAGTATATTCTTTAATATATATATATATTGCTAAAGTATATTCTTTAATATATATATATATTGCTAAAGTATATTCTTTAATATATATATATATTGCTAAAGTATATTCTTTAATATATATATATATATATTGCTAAAGTATATTCTTTAATATATATATATATTGCTAAAGTATATTCTTTAATATATATATATATATTGCTAAAGTATATTCTTTAATATATATATATATATTGCTAAAGTATATTCTTTAATATATATATATATATTGCTAAAGTATATTCTTTAATATATATATATATATTGCTAAAGTATATTCTTTAATATATATATATATATTGCTAAAGTATATTCTTTAATATATATATATATATATATATTGCTAAAGTATATTCTTTAATATATATATATATATATTGCTAAAGTATATTCTTTAATATATATATATATATATATTGCTAAAGTAAATTCTTTAATATATATATATATATATTGCTAAAGTATATTCTTTAATATATATATATATATATATATTGCTAAAGTATATTCTTTAATATATATATATATATATTGCTAAAGTATATTCTTTAATATATATATATATATATATTGCTAAAGTATATTCTTTAATATATATATATATATATATTGCTAAAGTATATTCTTTAATATATATATATATATATTGCTAAAGTATATTCTTTAATATATAGATATATATATATTGCTAAAGTATATTCTTTAATATATATATATATATTGCTAAAGTATATTCTTTAATATATATATATATATATATATATTGCTAAAGTATATTCTTTAATATATATATAGCTAAGGTATATTCTTTAATATATATATAGCTAAGGTATATTCTTTAATATATATATAGCTAAGGTATATTCTTTAATATATATATATAGATAGATAGATAGATAGATAGATAGATAGATAGAGAGAGAGAGAGAGAGAGATTTTTCACTTATAAAATAGATCATTCAGTGAAGACCGGGGTTGTGTCAATAAAAACAAGCTCGATGATACTCGATTATAGAGTACAGAACATTTATATGCGATTTTATGAAGGCTTACCAAAGCATTCCTTTCAGGACACCAATGATCACCATTAAAGATTTTTTCTTACAAATATTATTTATTCAAATTAAATTTTTTTTCCTACACGTGTTTCACTACCAAGCAGGTACTTGCTTGGCAGATCATCATTTTCTAGGCCTTTCTTTTTTATCTTTGTTCTTTTTTGTTTTTAATTTTAACTTTTATTTTTACTTTTTCCTCTTCTCTTCTTAAGTGACCTCAACTATTGCAACGCCACATTGTGTATTGTCGGTAGTTGAAACCCTTATTCTAGATATTTAATTTCCCTAGTGATCTGCCAAGCAAGTACCTGCTTGGTAGTGAAACACGTGTAGGAAAAACATTTAATTTGAATAAATAATATTTGTAAGAAAAAATCTTTAATGGTGATCATTGGTGTCCTGAAAGTAATGCTTTGGTAAGCCTTCATAAAATCGTATATATATATAGCCAAGATATATACGACAGTGATGTTGGAAAACCGAAAACGTTTCAGATTGGGGTCAAGGGATTAATCCTACTGAACTATGAGAACCGGAGACCGATAAACATGATGCTACTTGTTCTCAGGCTGACAGAATTTCTTGGGTGAAAAATCTGTACGATCTTGATGAAATTTTCAGTATTAATTGATTAATAAGTGAAAAGGTTAATATAAAGTATTTATTTAATTAAAACAACAAACCTATAGATTTTTTAGGTCACTAAATTACTCCCGCCCTCTAATTTCATGGATGAAATATTTCTTATAATATCTATAGTCGAAACTAAGTAACCAACTTTACAAAGAGATAATACCTGGCAGGTGCAAATGAATAATTGTTGGGTTTTTTTTTTCAAGGCAGTTCTTTGTAAAAATTTATACAAAAAAATTTGGATATTTACAATCATTTTAAATTTTCAATTTTTTAGAATCTAATTGACAAGTGTATTTTTAAGAGGCAATCATCATAGACCCAAAAAATACATTTGTCAATTGATTTTTTTTTTTTAACATTTCTGCATTCATCCAGTTTATACTTAAAACAAGTGTATACCCTTGATCAAAAATGACCAAATAAAATGCTTTGCCAGTGTTCACACTAATATTCATATAAAATCATAAAATTACGAAAGTAATTTAATTTTTCATATACATTGTATAAATTATTATCATTTCTGATGACCTAAAGAAAGAAAAAAAAAACACTCACCATTGACTTAATTTAGAATGGGGGATTTCTTTCCGAATTTATTTCAGGCAGCAGGAGTTATCTGACTTGCTATCTCTTGCCTCTCATCACTCCCAGGATAGAAAAAGGCACTTTTTTTTTTTTACTCTCTAATTTTTGTGTGACGGGACAGATTTATATACAAATAAATACATATTGGTCTTGATTATAGAGTAGAGGATGATTTACATCGGAGGTATTTTTAATCTGATTAGGCAATTTATTCAAAAAGTACATCATTACTCTATTAGTAAAAAAAAAAAAAAAAAATTTTGTGGTAGATTTAGTGTTAGAAATCTTTCTTAGTAAAAAATGACAAATGTGAGGAGAGATATAAAAAACACAGTGGAGTCGCTCACCTAAACATGACGGGGTTCTCACCAAAAACGGAAGTAGTGGAGAGACCAAGTTGGATTCAGGAGTTGGCAATTTTGGAAGGTGTTAGAGATTTTTTTTTTTCAACCAACTTCATACCTCTGCATTAAGCGAAGCATCTCTCACCAAAGTTTACATATCACTAGTAAGCTCCAGGAAATCCTGACACTCTATAAATTCGTGTTAGTAGTCGTCAATCGACTGACTGGCAGGTCCACAACCAGACAATCAATCTCCCTAGTGTTCATGAAATAAGCCTATTTCTAAAAGGCTGCAGAGAAAGTAATATTTGCATACTGACTGCTAAAAATTGATTCAGAGCAAAATCTATGCAGGTCTCTTTTCTTTTCTTTTCTTTTTCATCAAACAAAGAAGATGAAGTACAATGGCTGTAACTTTTGTGGCGGTCAAGTATGTCCAGATGAACCACAACAGCTAAATAGGTGAAAAAATAAAAGCAAAAAAAAATAATAATAAAAAGACACACTTTTTTTTTTTTATTATTTGGATTATTCGTACTCCTATTCTAATATTGGTTGTTATATTTAGAACGTTTTGGGTGATGTAACCCCAACTTTCTTCAGGTGCATCTTTTTTTGGAACAAAAAAATTTTTTTTTTTAAAATGAATATTCTACAGGGTTCCATCCTACCCACAAAAAAATGCCACCCATAGAATCAGTAATAAAACTCAATCTTTTCTGCAATCTAACCATATTTGGTACAAATAAACTTCAGTCTATGTCTGACTTGTCCACCAAGTTTCAGTCACGAATATCCAACAGTCTTTGTTTTATCATCGTTCAATGATATATGTGAGGACAATTTGTTGATTGTCTCATCAATAGATGTGATCTTCATTGGGCTTCAGACTCACCTAACCATAACACCTCCAGATTTTTATCCGTGGGTTTATCTCAAAGACAATGTCTATGAAAGCAATCCTTAGATTATTTATCAACTGAAGAGCGCCATCACAACCAAAATCAAGGCAGTGCCAAGAGAGGACTGGGTTAGAATTATTGACAATTTTGCACATCGTATATAAATTTCATTATCATTGAACAGCGTTACAAATAAAAAAAAAAAAGACTGTTGGACATTCATGACTGAAGCTTGGTGGACAAGTCAGGTATAGACTGAAGTTTATTTGTACCAAATAAGGATCGTGAATTTTATTAACAATTCCATGGGTGGCATAATTTGGGGGGATGGGTGGGGGGCACCCTGTAAAATAAGTAGTAAGATTAGGTTTAAAGCTCCCAAAATTCACACCTAGAATAGTCCAAATGGACACATGGCTACATGCTTAAAAACTTTGTTAACAATCAGTTCTCAGTGATAGTCTTCCGGAGGTTGAAGGTTTAATCCTCACTACAGGCGATGATAACTAAAAATAACATAAAATTAACACTTCTTCTTGGTCATGGCTGATGGAAGGAGAGCAATGTACCCATGTGGATCAAATAGAGTGTTCAGTTTAAAATTCCATAGAGGTTCCAAAGGTTGTAAAGATGAACCTGAAGAAGGTTGGAGGTTACATCAGCCGAAACGTTGTGAAAATAATCATCCAGATGAGAATGGTCATTTGAATAATCCAAATATTATGATTTTGTTTGCCTGTTTTATGGCATATCACCCCATTTTTTTTTTTAGATCATTTAATCCCAAAACAAAAAAAAATCTATTGCAAACAATCCATTGTGTACGATTAGAAGAGCACAAGTTGCTATGTTTTACCGATAGTGGGGTGGGGGGGGGGTTACACCTGTTTGTATAGAAGATGTCAATCTTCTCTTCGGTTATTAATGTGCCATTGTTTGAGGTCATTTTTGATAAAGTCACTCCAAGTTTTCTTCGGCCTGTCTTTACCTCGGCTACCCTCAACTGAGATGTGTTTACATCTATTTATCCAACCAAAGCTTCATTCAACACATCCTAACCACCATAAGTAGTTGTAACGCAGAGCTGACTTCAGTCTAGGTAGCTTAAACCTCAATAGCAGGGAGTTATAATTAACTGTTGTCAAGACCCTGGTTGCTCAGTCAGGTGTAAAGTCCAATTCAGACTCCTAGAATTCCAAAAGTTTCCGACTCCATCTCCTTATTTTAATGTATTCCAATATTCAGTAATAATTGGAGTCGGATTAAAATGCCCTACTTCTACTCCTTCCACAACCTCCCAAAAACCTCAGACCCCCCCCCCACACCTTCATAAAAACCTGAGACCCCCCCCACTCCTTCCCAAAAACCTCAGACCTCCCCCCCCACTCCTTCCCAAAAACCTCATATTTTTATATCAACACAAAAAATGAAATGGACTATTTCCTGCCAGCTGAGAGAGAGAGAGAGAGAAAGAGAGAGAGAGAGATCAATGAGTTTAGAAACACAAATAAACACTAATACTTTATGAATTAGTAATTTACTACTTAATCCAGCACCCTCAAGAGGGGCTCTCTAGATTACGAGAAAAATAAATATTGCCTCAGCTGTGAAGGACATCTGCTCTGAATGAGGACAGAACAGATATTACACTTTGATTCAAGGACGGACATCTTGAGGCTAATATTAATTCTAAAAGGATTTCTAGAAAAAAAAAAAAATTTGACATGCCTAATTATCTAACATATAAAGAAAAGTCGGTCGGATTTTCACAATCAGACCCAAATAACAACCTTTTTCATTAATTTTCCCGACTAGGGTGATGCAAATATAATTTATTTTGATGGGGGGGGGGGGGGGGTATACATTGTCCGGTTAGGAGTAATATTAAAATGGGTACATTTTTATTTACTGACCTAGACAGAAGTGTGAGCTCAAGCCCATCATAAAAATAAATGTTTCACAATTTTGTCTGCATACTTCAGCTATCTGAATACCAATCACCATATGTGCATAAAGTAAAATTTTGTGCATTACTTTCTTACCCTTATACTAAATAACATACTTTCCCATCTAATTGCCACTTAACCAGTCGTTTCTATTCGATGCTATGTGGGGCAAATTAATTTTCAAGGTTTTATTTTTCCGATTTTTTCCGATTTCTTACTCATGAATGCTTTATGGCCGTCATCTTGAAATTCAGAGATTTCCATTTAACTAATACATAACTATTTCTTTCCTAACGACACAAATCTTTTCTTTTTAGATCTTTCAGGATGGTGTGGTTTCACAGTAACACTATTCCTAAAATACAGTCTACAATAATTTTTTCATTCTTCTCTTTTTTTGTATTCATCTTCAGACAAAATAGATTTGTAGCAATACATGATCTTTCCTGTAATTATATATATATATATATATATATATATATATTTAATACAGTGAAAACGTTCCCTTTTTCACTGCTTCTCATCTGGGGGGGGGGGGGGGGGTCACAATACTAACATCCATTTTCAGCAAATTTGTGTGACATAACATATTTGAAAATACTAATATTAATAACCTATTACTTCTTCATAAACACTGAATAAAAAATAATAGAAATTAAGGAAAGGTAGTTCTTAATAGATCAATTAGAGTTATCCACCCATGACTGTTTTGAAAACTTTACTGCAACAAAATTTGTCATAGTTTTATAACGATTCAGTTTTACTTACTACTTTAACGACCAAACAATACAGTAATAATTACATTTATCTTTAAAAAATATGTATTAAAAAAAAATTGGTGAGAAAACAAAATTTGGTAAACCAAAAAAAAGTCCATAGTTTAACCATTCAAGTAAACAGATTACCGGACAACGCCGGGTGGTTACAGCTACCAATAATTTTTACATGTAGCTTTACTATTTCAAGTAACAATTATATAATTTTCATTCTCTTTGAAAAGGCTCACTTAGTAAAAACGATAGTGCTTCTTCATTTATAGGACAGAGACGCTTTGAAAAATTCACGTTTTTCCTTTCACGCTAGAATTTATAAAACTACCAAGATTACATCAGCCATACAGAAATACTTAAAATGCATGTTAATATTTTAAATTCGGCTCGGTTTTGAAAGATGAAAACGGTTGATTAGAACACTGGCTTTTTATTTATTATTACCTTATTCTCAGGTATTAAACTATTGATCTTTTGGGGCACGATTTCACATTTAACACCATTACCATAATATTTTGGGGTGAGAGGAGGGGACTTTTCATTTACTAATCTAATGGCATCTATGCGAACAGAACAAGTTCATCTTTGATATTAAAGGAAAGCATGATTTTTTAATGCACTCCTGTCGCATCAAAGAACAAGATGTAAAACAAATTCTTATATTATTATAGCCCTACTCCCTAGGCTAATTCACCCAAAATGAATAACTAGATTATTCTTTTTAGGTGATTACATGTAAACAGGCGGAAAAAATAAATAAAACCAAAAAAGATGTATTTTACTTTAAAGTGGGGATCAGTTTTGCATATTTTTTCTAAAGTAAAAAGTTGTTTTATTTATTACTCCTATATTACCATCAAAATGGCTTACTATTATTTAAATCAATAATACAATATTTTGAAATACTGTATATATAGTATAGACGAAAGGACCCAAAACAATTATTTGAATGCCTAATTTGCATAACTACTTTTTAAATAGTTCATAATAAATTAATATTTGGTGTTATTCATTTGTAATGTTATTGCTCTATTTTTTCCTATATATAGTCTCGAAAGTTTCTCAACCATTAAAACTATATAAAAAAAAAAAAAAAAAAAAATATATATATATATATAAAAAAAAACAAAAAAAAACTTATAGTCTCAAGTCTTCCAGTGGAAAATCACTCATGTAAGTCAATTTATTTTTTACAGTTATTATATTAGTTAGTTTCTAACACTATTTTAAGGGATCATCAGTTGTTTACCATGAAAAACTGTTTCGGGAATTTAAAAGCAAGACAGTATTTAATTTCATGGCTTCCCAGCAGAGTTGATCAGACCCCACTTCCCTTAAAAGACAAAAACATAAACGTTCCTTATACTAAATCTACGTTTTGTTCTATATAAATGTTTTGCTAACTTATATTAGTTATTTAAGACACAAAAAGAAAAAGAAAAAAAAAAAAAAATTCTTTACCTGTGCTGTTCGTCTGTCTAATATATATAGACAATATCTTTGTCGATATTAACAGTAACTAATTAAAGTGATTTAATAAAAAAGAATTACTAAAACTTCCCTTGAAATATTTGTTCATTAATTTTTAAGAGAAGTCATTCAAATTAAACTAACATTGTTAGCTAGAAAGAAAGATATATCGACGTGGCATAAGCAAGATGAGTTCATAGAGAAAAGGGGACTGCATGCTTGCTGCCTCCCCCCTCCCGTTAATTTTAATCAGTCATATTTGTGTTTAAATGTTCCTTTCCGGCCCTTTCTTTAGGAGGACTGACTTGATTTTCAACTAGTTGCCATCCATTTCTAAATTGTAAGTTGAAAAAAATAAATAAAACACACCCCCATCGCTCAGGTGAATTGATTTCTTCTTTCTTTTCATTTCTTTACGGTCTTATTTAAAAGATAAATAAATTTGTATTAAAATGACTAAAATGTTACTATTTATTTATATGAATAAATGGGAAGGTTTTTGTCTCATGTTTACGAGAAACTTATTAATGAAATGTTTATTTAAAATGTTTGTTTCAAGTATTTCAAGTAGCAAACTTTGTGAAGCGATAGCGAACTAGCAAAGCCATCTAATTTAACATGAAATGATCATCCACTTCCTGGCCAGATAGCGTTTTTAAAGACATTTAAGAATTTTTTATTTTTTTATATTGAGCATTTTTTTTTTAAATTTCTTAGAGATCAAAATGCGTGTGTGTTGAGGGGTATGTTTTTTTGTTGAAAATATGTTATACTCATGTCAAGTGCACATTTTTGTCTTCTTTTTTATTTATTTGATGTTAATTTTTCAAGCATAAAACAATGCTCAAGATTTGTTAGCCACCCCTCTTTCACCAAACGTACTTTATTTTGATCGTTGATAACATTACGCGTTAAAACGATTGTCGCTTGATGTCACATTACACAAGAGATGGTATTGTGTGCTTGTGTTTTACCATTGGGCCACATAATTATTGGCTTGAATTTTCTCCGGGGCATCAATGCTCAGTAAAAGTATCCTGAACAATGTAGGTGTAAACCCGATTCATAATCCCATTATTCGATTTACATTCTTTAATATGTGTGCACGTCTGATTGTTGAAATCAGTCAATTCCCATATCCCACAAGATGTTCTATTTAGAACTGAAGAATGGATTTCCTGAATAAATTTAATAAATTTTTACATATCACCTCACAAAAAAAAATCCTTTCCGACACCTGAATACTTGAAGTGAAGACATTAAAAAAAAAAACTTTAATACGATAAGTAATCCACATACCTTTTCCGGCGTGTTCCAGAAAATTTCCTTTTCTGGATCCGTGGGTGTATTGGCACTTGAAAGAGGACCAACCTCATCGCCAGTGTCTTCATCATCGCCATCTTCGATGGTTGTCCGCAGTTCAGGGGAACCACCTGTACAAATAGCGAGAAAAGAAAATGATAAACAAGTAACAAAATGGTGCAGATCTAGTTTTATTCGCAGTGTAGCAATATTGGGCGTGGGGGGAGGGGGTGGAAATAAGTGTTAAAAAAAGGAAAATTCTTCATCCGGTTAGATGAAGAAAAAGCAATTTTTGCATTAGAAGTCGAGTTAGAGATCAGAGCTATTGGTACAGCTTTTCTCGGCCAAGATCAAAGTGTAGTATCTGTTCCGATGGATACTGCACCCCATAGACTGGTATTGTCTTGGCCTTCAAGGCTTGATTTATGCCGGTTTATGGATTTGTCCTGTGCAGTTCTAGGAGGTCCACCCTCCCAGGCTTTGCCTTCTCACCCTTTGAGAAGGGGTTAGTTTATTGCTAATCGCCTGAGGCGCCCCTACCTAGGAATGCTGACGGGGCTGCCCAGGCATTTTTTGTAGGCCAAAGTGCTCAACTTCTCGGGCGCTGGTTTTTCAAATCCCACTTTCCCGACCTTGTGTCACATCTTACCGCTGTGGGAGGTAGATAAATATCTACTGGTACAGCAAGTTGCCTCATAGTAAGTAATTAAAGTGGCAGAGAAGCAAGATTGCTTTTTCCTCATGAATGTTCGGCATCAAAGTGATTCAATGTTTGTTTTCGAAGGGGAAAAATGTAGTTTATCTAGATGTTCTAGCTGGAAAAAGTAAATCAAATCCCAGAGCAAATAATGTAGTTATTTGTTGTTCTTTTTGATTGCTTTTATTATTTCAGAAAAAATGAGAGAGAAAAAAAGTAGAACATCTCTACAACTGCTACTGTCACCATTGCTGAGAGACGTCACTATCCAATGAGCTACTACTTATATATCAACGAGAAACAGTTGGTGGGGTGCATCATTTTGATATCTAATTATTACGATAAACACCATGGAATCATCACGTATGGAAGATACAAAAGAAATATGTATGTCATTCTTCATAGAGCATTTCATAGATAATATTATTATTATTTGTATGTTAAATTGTAAAAGTTAAAACAGGAAAACTTACCGATTCCACACGAAGTACCATAATTCACCTTAACCTGGTCAGAACTTTTCTTTGGAATTTGGACGGCTTTACTTGCAGAAGCAAACACCTGAAAGTTGCTGCAAAACACAATTCAGAATAATTTATTTATTTTATTTTTTTTGGTTTGTTTTACGGCATATCAACCATCTTTGGGTCATTTAATGCCGAATCAAATTGTTGAATGATATTTTATGGGTAGGACGATTTCATTTTTTAATTGGTAATATGCTCTAAAAAAACTTTGTTTATTTTAATTCATTTATATTTTTATAGTTTTAACAGCATGTCAAAACTTTGGGTTATTTTATGCCGAATATTTATGGAAATTGGGGGGGGGGGTCCCCTTTTTATTTTGATTTACATATATGTAATGATTTTTTTTATTATTCTTTGGTAGAGTCCGATTTTTTTGAAGTATGAAAGTAAGATGTGGGGATTGTTTTTTTTTCAAAAAGATCTTTAATATTTTTGTCTTTATAGTAGTTATTTCTTATTGTTGTAAAATCGATGCAGTCAATTAAAATGTAGAAAAATTTAAATTTAAGATCACTGTATAAGAGTCATTGAATAAGTTGCTATTTTCTTACCCATAACAGTATTATTGTGTAATTGAAGATAATAAACCTGATGAGATTTGAGCTGTACAGAGCCGATTTCTATAATTCTGTTATATTTAAAACTAGAAGAATACCCGTCTCAGGACAGTTAAAAGTCCCAGACAAAACAGTTTTGCACCACTTTTGTTCCCTTAAGATTAAAATCAAGATATAATGCTACTAAACCTTATGTCTAGAATTCTTATTCTAATTTTGATTCTAGATCTGGCTGTTATCCGTTCAATGTCTTGTATGAATCGTGAAGTATCAGCACCGAGGACCCCTGAAGTTTCGACTGAGATAGGCTAGAAAATGAAACGGTCAGTTAGCTGTTATCATATTTTCTGGTTTCAGCAAACTTTGAAAGCAATACGGAATTTCGAACTGAACCATTTCATGAAATTTTTTACAGATTCAAAAGTTCGACAAAAAATTTCTCACATTCGAAAAGATGCACCTGAAGAAGGTTGAAGGTTACATCAGTCAAAACATGAAAATAATAACTAAGATGAGAATAGTAGTCCAAATAATACAAATACAAATTATCAATTCATATCTCAAAAATGTCTAAAAACAAGAAAATGCATCACAGAAACATTAAATATAAGAAATTATCTACTAAGGTGTTTTTTTGTTTTTTTAAGCATAAGAATTTCTCACCTGGCCTGGTTCTCAGGTGACTCAAGGTCATCATTATTCGGCATGTAGATGACATCACTATTATCGCTGTCTGTGTCCAGATCATCCATCTCAAAACTCAAGTTTTGACCATCCTTTTCACTATTCGAATCGGCAGTTTCTCCTGATACACGAGACTTGGAGTCATGACTTTTCTATAAGATGAAACAAACAAAAATTACGTTTAGAAAAGACGTTTCAAAAATAATTTGGAATGATTGGATAATAAAAAGGAAATTGAGCACTGAAAATATTTGAGTTTGTAAAATCACTTTTTCTGGTCGGTTTTAAATAGCATTTTCTTTGGTCTACCTCATTTAAGTTTGAAATAGCTTCTTTTTTTTTCTTCAATCTGTCACATTTTCTTCAATCTGTCATGCTTCAGTTTGAAATAGCCATTTTTCCGTGAGTGTGTGTGGGGGGGTATATTTTATGTGATCTGTCACACTTTAGTTTGAAACAGCATTTTCTTTAGTCTATCACGCCTAAGTTTAAAATAGCATACATGTGGGGGGGGGGGGGGTCCAAGCAAAATGGGAAATAACATTGGGGGGGGGGGGGGCTGTCACATTTGTTTTGGATCCGTCATGCTTAAGTCTGAAATAGCATTTTTGGGGAGAAGAGGAGTCTGTCGTACTTAAGTTTGAAATAGCATTGGGGGAGGGGGGGGGGGGTCATACTTAAGTCTGAAATAGCATTTTCTTGGGTGGGGGGACAACAAAAAACAAAAAAAACTTCACAATTTCAGCATAAGAAGGGGGGGGGGGTAAATAATTTGACGTACTTGACAAGGCTTGAAATCATCATCGTCGTCAAGGTCTGCTACGTCTGTGTGTTCATCGAAACTGATGACCGAATTATTCTGCAATATAACAAAACAAAACAAAAATCATACGACAGAAAAACCAACATGAAAACTTTTTTGTTAAAATTTTTTTTTTTTATATGAGGATAGATACTTTGTATTATTTAGAAATTATTCGGACTACTATTCTCATTTTGGTTATTTTAACTTGGACCCATGGCGAAACGGTTAAAGGAGTTGATTAACAATCATTTCTAAATGACTGTCTTCTAGGGGTTCAAGTTTCAATCCTTATTATATGTGGTAATAACTAAGAATAACATAAAATAATTTACATTTACATTTTCTTAGGTCATGGCTGATGGAGCGAGAACAATCTAGCCCCGTGGATTAAATAAAGGGTTTAGTTTGAAATTCTATATGGGTCGACAAAGATTCCCAAGTTCCAAAAGGTCAGAAGTTAAAGCAGCTGAAACGTGAAAAATAACCAAGATGTTAATAGTAGTCCGAATAGTACAAAGAAAATTTTGTTCTCATTTCTTTATAAAACAAACTTATATATATATTTTTTTTTTACTTATAAAAAAAATTTTGAAAAGATTTTTAAAAAGTAAAAGAAAACAAAATAAAATGTAAACAAAACGTCTCTGTCATCAACAACGGCAAAGTTTGTTTTTTTCCAAATTCAAAAACTGCTTGAAAGGATAAAGGAACAAAAATGGAGAAGAATTTTTAAAGTGAACATTGAAACCTCACTACCTCCGTTCCACAATAAATAACCGGATTTCCATTATCCGCTTGATTATCGGCAGATGATTACACATTATTTGAAATTTGGTCATATAAATGCATCGTTCGCACTATTTTAAATTAGAGTTTTCAAATTAATTCTTTCGTAAGATTACAAATAAGTAACTTCAGATGTTCTTATAATCAGAGTTGTGGTCGAAATCGGAGGTTTTGGAAAGAGTCAGAGTCAAACTCATTAATATTAGGGGTGGGACGTAATGGGTGAAAATTTCAAATTCATGCGAGTAGTATTTTTTTGTGTTCATTTATACATAAATAACACTAAACAATCAAACATTTTGAAAATTTTGCAAAATTCAGAAGGTGCAGGCCACTAGTTTTTGGCTATTCTACATTCATGAAAACCCTTTCACAGCCTGAAAATGGTCCTAAATTAAAGTACTATATCAGATTTAACCATCTATATCCATTCATAGCTTTTGAGGATGTTTTAGGACCTGCAATGTCGCATGAAACCACTTTTTCACCGAAAAATGATGGATTTTGAGTCCCGTAGAGCCCTAACGGCTATTTTTGGCCTGCACCTTCTGAATTTTGCAAAATTTTCAAAATGTTTAATTGTTTAGTGTTATTTATGTATAAATGAACACAAAAAAATATCACTCGCATGAATCTGAAATTTTCACCCATTACGTCCCACCCCTATTAATATGCTAAGAATTGGATTTTTTAATCCCCAAAGAACTAGCAGAAAATCTGAATATTGGAAGACTTTCAAATAAGTCAGAATTTTTTAAATACAAGAAATCGGAGTTGGACCTTATACCTTCTGACTCCGCAACCCTGCTTACAATGGCACATATCTCAGTTCATGAATGCCCCAAACCATGAACAGATTGGCCCACAAACAGATTTTTCAAACATATTTCATTTTGACTCACAAACAATGTATTTGTGTGTGTACACACAAACACAGACTTGCAGGCTTTTGTAATGCATCACAGAGATACGCTTGAACGCGATTGCACCATTTAATAACACTTTGCCACATTTTAATCAATTCTCATAAAATGGTCGCTTATCCTGGAAGTTTTGAAAAGTGGAATTGGCAAATTATTATGGAATGGAAGTAGTAGAAGAGAGCTGATATCTGACCATCGTAATAGAAGAGGGCATTGCTGACCTGAAACTGAATAAAACATTTCCTTTTTTCCTGATAAAATTGAATCATTTTTAGCTAAAAAGCTAAAGAGTAATTGCAGTTCCTTTTTTTCTTTTCTTTTTTCCGGTATAAAAGCCATGTTCTATTATGATAAACTGGTTTATTGATCATAAAAATTTGCTGACTCATGGTGTAAAAGAAAAAAGGCAGGGGGGGTGAAGGAGAAAGGGAGGAGAAAAAGAGAAAGAAAAGATAAAGGAAAAAAGGGAAAGAGAAAAAAAGAAAAAGAAAAAATAAAGGAAAAAATAAATGAAAAGAAAAAATAAATGAAAAGAAAAAATAAAGGAAAAGAAAAAATAAAGGAAAAGAAAAAATAAAGGAAAAGAAAAAATAAAGGAAAAGAAAAGTAAAAAGAAAGCAAAGATAAAAGAAAAGAAAAACATTAAAAAGTAAAAAGAATTAAAAACTTAAAAGGAAAGAAGGAAGAAATGAAAAAAAGCAAAATAAACATAGAAGGGGGGGAGAAAAAACTATAACAAAGGAATAAAGAAAAAAAAAAAAGATTTTAAAAAAGAAATGAAAAAAGAAAAAGTAAACGAAAATAGAAAGAGAAAAAACAGAAAGCCCTGGAGGAGCTATAATTTAAAACAAGAAAAAAACAAAACATCTAAAGTTGGACAAGAAGATGAACAATGAATGAAAATAGAGATCTGAAGTACACACGGACATAGACGAAATGTAATTATAGTATTTCAAAGTTTCGGATTAATTTTTTCATGGGGGGGGGAGGAGAATACTGTTTATTATTTTCATTATTATTACTAAAAAATATACACTCACTCTGCATGCAAAAAAATTTTTTTTTTAATATTAAAAACAATTAAAAAAAAAAATCTAATTATAGTTTAATATTTAAATGTTTATGTTCAGATTTTGTAATTGTTTTTATTTGATCTTTGGAGAATTCTTACAAAAGTTTTAATCAATGACTTTTTTTAAATATAGATTTATGGTTTTATAAAGTCATGTGTTTTTTTTTGTTTTTAATTGAATTTCATAGAAAAAAATTTAAAAAAAAAAAAAAAATTTTCTCTGCAATATTTTTTAACATTGATTTTCTATGAATGTATAAAAAATACATTTATAGAAAATCAATGGCTGTAAATTTCATTTCACCTTTTTAAATTCACTAATATAATTTAAATGTAAAAAGGCAAACCTTTAAGAATAATTCTCATTTATGACAGAAGTGGCCTTACATTACACATATTTGTGCATTCCTTTTAATCTGCCTGTTTGTTTGTTTGTTTCTCTCACTTTCTTTTCAGAGAGGAAGTGTCTGCTTTATTTTGTATCCGTATTTCTCTTCCCTTTTCATTTTAATTCTTTTTTCAAATTAGACCATGGAACTTTGATGGGTTCTTTAAATCTAAATAGAAAGCTAAAAGTACATGTCTCCAACCTGTACGAGTTATCAATTTAAGTAGTGTTATGAAGGGAGGTGGGGGTATGTTGCATCGTATATCTTTTGTAGATCAGGGTTGAAGATGTTCTTTTGATACTTTTCTCAGGAAGCAGGTATATTCACGACTATATCATTATTAGTTTACTATGCTTCGGAATCTTTGAGATGAGGATTTATACTTTGTATTATTCAGACTACTGTTCTCTTCTTGGCGAGGGTCGGAGGTTACATCATTGTAGACGTTGTGAGAAAAACATCTCAGATGAGAACAGTAGTCTGAATAATCCAAAAAATACAGTTGATTCTATTTCTTAGATGAAACTTTGTCATTTATTTTAGTGTTTTATTTAAGTTAAAAAAAAAAATTTTTTTAAATTTTGAAAACAAGGAGAAAAAATGACTTTTTAAAATTCATTTAATTAAATACTATTTTTTTTAAATAAAAGTATACTAAAAATCAGTTGCATTCAAACTTGCATAAAACAAAATCACAGGAAAAAAACAAACGAAAAAAGCAAAATAATCGAGACAAAATTAAAAAAAAAAATTTTTTTAAATAAAAACCACAAATTAAACAATGCAAAAAAAGAAATTCTCGCTAAATACAACTTGGATGGTTCCAAGCCGCAGTTAGCAGAAAATGAAAAAAACAAAAAAAACAAAAAAAAAAAAACACTGTATGTAAACCAGAAAAGAAAACACGCCACGGCGAAACAGACGGACAAACATGGCTGCACAATACAAACATGCAAAACCCAAAATATTCATCTCACTATTTTGTTCTTGAAACACGCAAATAAAGCCACCGACGACTTACCCTACCAGGAACAATGACAGCAGCAGTTACCATGCCAACAGCTGATGCTGTGGGATGATGTGTAGCAGAAAAGGACTGTGCAAAATAAAGATGAAAAAAAAAAATACAAAATAGATATCTAGATACTACTAAAACTCTGCAGACCTTTATAACGAGCTGTACATACCCGGCATTGTCCAGGAGTCTTTATTTTCATTTTTGTTTCGCATTTCTATTTCTTACCAAATAGAACAAACGATACCGAAATATTTAAATCTAACTCTTAAAACATTCCTTCTTAAAAAAAAAAAAAAATTCAATAATTAATTGAAATTTTTAAAAAAATTTTCACTATTCACGACTCATTCGGTAAACACGTAAGTTTAATAAAGGAGGTGACAATGGTTTGTTTCGAGGTCAACCCCTTCCCCCACACGTATTCAAAATAAATGCAAAATTTCTTTTTATTTAAATCTATTTTCTCAATTGTTGTATTTTATTTTTTATGTTTTTACCATTATAGAAATATCGCTATAGTTTAGATATAGATGTATAGTTATGGCGATGAGATTTTTAGGACATCATTTGTATAAAACAGGTAATGATTGTTAAAATTCTAAATTTGTTTTACTGAATAAGAATTATTATATTATTTAATAAAATAATGTATTATGTTTGATCATTGTAACGTACAAAATGTATTTTGATATTATTTTCATTTAATGCTGAGTTCAAATAATTATGCATAGCGAAAAACGATTGTTACTAAAATTGTTCCATTTCTGAACAAGTGGTGGTAGTATTTTTTTCTTGTGAAGGAAACTTCTACTTCCTATTAATATCACTAAGAATAAATAAAGTGTGGACACAAATTCAGTCTGTTCTCTATAAAATTGATTGGAAAGACATTTTTTTTAAGAACATGCCCAATATCCGTCAGTTATTTGTCGAAAAAGAATTAAATATTGTTCTTGTATGAAAAAGGTTATTTAGTGTTTACATATCTACGAAAAAACTGGCTCTACTTTATATATTAGTTATATTTTTTGTTTTTATTCATCTTAACTACTTAACTACTAGAGCTCTAATCAATTAGCTAAGAGTTACTGCTAGCCGGGTCATACCCACAGGAAGAGGGTGTGTTTAAGTGGTCCAGTATCCAGAACTAATATTACACATCGTCTCACTAAGATATAAACTGAAATCCAACTTCAAATCTTTCCTCTGTCACATGATTTAAGTTAACCAATCAGCTTTTTAACTTTTCCTAAGCGGTTTTAGTAGAACCTTATGTTATCCCCATAAATTATTTCTATATTAATCAAATTTGACCACTTCTCCTCTGTGTTTCTCGTTTCTATGTGACTTATACATTATTTACTACTAGTTGTACCTACCCAGCATAGTCCAAGATTCATGCCATTTTAGTTTAAATTTAAAAATTAAAAAAATAATGTGTAAGTTACAAAGGGATGAAAAATAAATAGCTCAAAATGTAAGGGAGATAACTCATATTTACCTTCAAGTTAAAATAGGAATTATCTGCCTTACATTTTTATCCTTTTATGTCATTATTTAAAATTGTCTCCATTGTAATAATCTTCTTTGCCGGAATGACTATTTTTAGAAAAGAAACCGAAGCGAATTACACTATTTTTAGTGTGAAAAACATGCTGCAAAGATAGAAAGGGAGAAATCGCTAATCGGAATCAAATATGAATTTGTCAGATACATTGCTATTTAGGGTTAACATTGAAAATCCGACAAGATAACTTTATATATTAAATTAATTTTTTTTATAATTTAATTACAAAATAAAATCCACCAGAATGTATTTTGGTATATTCGTAAACAGGTCAGCTATTTTAATCCTTTGTTAATTGTTAAAGAAAAAGAAACCAATGAATTACTTTGATATTTGAAAGCATTTAAAAAATTGTTGAATAGAAAGACATTTTAGATTTTAACATCTTTTAGCAAATCCTCATGTATTAAAAGAGTGAAAGTTTTTGAAGCTATCTACATCCAATCCTTTTATGAATAAAGAGTAAAACAATATTAACATAGTTTTATAACAATTTGGTTCAATTAATAATTAAATGACCAAATGATATCTTGAAGTTTAAATTTAATTTTCAAAATCCTGTTTTGGAATTTGAGATGAGGAGTGATAATTTGGATCATGCAGCCTATTATTCTCATCTTGGTTGTAATTTTTTTTGTGTTTTTATATACAACGTTTCAACCAATGTAACCTCAAACCTTCAGGTGCCTCTTTTTGGACTTGGGAATCTTTCTGTCCAACTTAGGAACCTAAACCCTAACAAACCCAGAAAGTATCTTACTCCTGATCCAATCCTCTACCTGTATAAGAGCCAGATACGGTCCAAGATGAAGTATTGTTGCCACATCTGGGGAGGTGCCACTCAGAGCACTCTCTCCTACCTTAAAACAGTACAAAATTGATTTTGCAATCTGGTGGAGGATGTCCTCTTCTCTTCCCTGCAAACTCTTTCTCACAGAAGAGACGTTGTTAGTCTTTCTCTACTCTATCATTATTTTTATGGTAGCTGCTCGACTGAGCTTCAATCTCTGCCCCCCCCCCCCGCCTAGTAAAACATTCACAGTAAAAACATTTCTAGCTACGACCACTGACAATAATTTTCCTTTCTTCCTCTGTGTACCTAAAACTAAATGGAACTTCCATGAGCAGAGTGCCTATCATAAGAACTGTCCATCTGTGGAACACAATACTATGGGGCTGTTTCCCATCTGACTACAACATGGTCGTTTTCAAGTCCAATATTAACAAATTTATAGTAATCAATTTCAGCCCAGATCCAACTATGGTCTGCAATCCTCAAGGTGTTTGTCTCAGCATCTACCTGACAAACCATTAACCCTTATCCTCGAGTAGCCTTTGGGCCTTGATAAGCTATGACTCTTAAAAAAAAAAAAAAGGAAAAAGAAAAAAAAAGAACCCTTTTTTAATCCACGGGAGTAGATTGTTCTTATTCCGTCAGCCACGACCGGATTCTTAATCTTTATCACTATAGTAAGGAGTGAACCATCAATCTCCAGATAAGTTTCACACAGAACTGACTGTTAATCAATGCCTTTAACCGTTACACCATAGGTCCATATAAAGGTCAGAAAGTACATCGGTCGAACCATTGTGAAAGAAAATAACAACCAAGATGAGAATAAGAGTCTGAATAATCTAAATAATCCAAATTTCAAAATCCTATTTACATTTTTTTTTCTATTGGGTCACCAGTTACCAAGGCCAAAAGCCATTCGAGGATAAGGATTAATGAGATGGAAAGATTGTCATCCGAAAGATGAAGAACAATCAATGGTATGAAGTTTGATTTCTTATGGGGCGGTTTATGACAAGTATTTGTTGGGGTTAGGGTTTGAAGATGACCATGTTGCAATCTTCAGGGAAGCAGTCCCGCACTAATGTGTTCCACAGATAGGAAGCCCTTGCAAAGAAGCTTTGTCCATGGAAAATCCACCTGACGCTAGCCACATGGAGGAAGAAAGAAAAGTCTTTCTTTGTTGTGCTAGAAAACGAGTTCTTGCTGTGAACGTGGTACAAGGAGGAATCAGTGATTGGAGCTCAGTCGAGCACCTTTCATGAAAATAACGATAGAATGGAGAAAGACTAGCTACGTCGCTTTCGTGAGAAAAAAGGGGATGTAGGGAAGAGAAGAACAGATAATTCCCCACGAGATTTGGAACCCGATTTTGTACTGTCAAGACAGGAGAATGCGTTCTGAGCGGCACCTCCCGAGATGTGGCAACAGTACTCCCATCTTAAGATATAACTTTTTTTTTTTAAAAAATACATAGTTTAAAAAAAAACAAAAAAGCGAAACAAAAATGATGCACAGTTAGTAGTTACTAATTTGTTACAGCTGGAAAAATCATGTCAACGCTTCACTTTAAAAGTATATTACTTTTAAGTAACATTCTCCAATTATTCTGGGATAGACTGATGAGGCAGGGTGGTGGGGGGGGAGCAAAAATATATCGGAAGCAGTCCATCAACCGAAGCAACGGTGAATACCTAAAAACTTTTCAGAACCACAAGTGAAATAACAAAAACAAGCATGTGTTCAAAAAAAAAAAGTGCAGATTTTACTAATCAGTTAGTAATTGGTAAAGAAAATTTCATCAACAACAAAAAAAGTGAAATTAAATACACCAGAATGCATTTCGGTTTATTCATAAACAAGTCAGCCATTTTAATCTTTTGTTAATAGTTAAAAAAGAAACGAAATATTGGACAATAATTAAAAAAAAATAAAATAAAATAAAAAAAAAATTTTTTTTTTAATAATTTTAAAACCATCTTTGTCAAGGCAACTGAAATAATGTCCCAAATATAATGTCCTGAAACTGAAATTAATAGGAAATAAAAATGTAGAGTGGAGTAATACCAGTGATCATCGGAGTCCTGGGACACAAATAAAGAGGCATTTTTCATCAGCATTTTATCAACATCAACATATGATGCTCAAAAGGTCGCTGTACAACGAACGTATACCATATTATTAACAAAAATGTTATTGGTAAAATAATATCAAAAATATAATGATAGAGAACCATACGATTGACCCACCTATACAGACGACAAATGATAGATCCCCGTCCTAAACAGTTTCTTTGAAAATTCAAATAAAAATAATGTATAAATAATATATATATACACACACACATATATATTTAACGATTATGACATGATGAACGTTTTGGAGTTAAAATCAATTTAGTATTATGTAGTAATAGAAAAAAAAAATCCACATTTTAACGTTTTTTTATCAGTCTTGAGCAATACAAAAAACTGGAACGTAAACGATGTTTAATGAAACGAAGTAAAGTCCTGTAGTGAATTATAAAAATAATTTATTCAAAAAATTAAAGTATTTATAAAAATATTCGTTTTTTTTAATATCATAGATAATTTATAAACACTTCTTCGATGCATTCTAGGAGCAGCAGCAATTATTAAATCCTATTCTGGGAATTATTAAAATTGCTTTCTCACATAATGAAACTCAGTCCACCTTTTACATAACTTATTTTCAGTTTAAATATGTCACTATCTTGTAAAAACTGATCATGCTAACATATTTACACATTTTAAACACGTTTTTCATCAGGTTTCATGCATAATACTAAATAGATTTTAACTCTAAATCGTTCATCATGTAATAATCTTTAAAAACAAAAACAACATAAAACCATCTTTATTGCCTATAGACAATTTTTAATTTATCGCATTCTGTTTAGGACGGAGATCTCATCATTTACCCGGTACTCTTGGTTCAGATCTTTGCTGGATTAACCGTTCTGCCGGACCATTCATTTCACCATCATCAACAGAGCCCTAACCCATTAATTATATATCTGCCATCTCTCTAAACCAGCAAGGATCGCTAACGATAACGTGTTCTGTCTTTGATTCTTACCTTTGTTCTGTTTGTGTTTACACTTGTATTTCAGAGAGATGAATACAATTTTACATAAACCACCGAGGATTGCTACAGACATAAACAAGCATTAAATGTAATTAAAAATTTTCTTTGATGCAAATAGACAAGTATTTACTTATAACATCATGGCTGCCACTTGAACTTGTCCATGAAACTTTAACTAGGGTTAATATAAGCAAAATAAGGTATAATCTCAAAATAAAGGGAGATTACCACCGGCAAGTACAGACTGAAGCGCAATGACAGATCCATGATCAGATGGATCTGCAGTTAAATCTGACAAAACCCAACGCATCAGGTCAGGGGATTTGCTTAAAGCACTACACTAGCCCAGCATGGAAGTTATTCTAAGGATAAATCGATTGCACTAGTATGGTCATGTGGAACGTTCATCCTCCTGGATAAACCGTTGCAGAAGCATGCATGTCATGAACCGCAGGAAGATTGGCCATCCAAGGAAAACTTGGAAACAAGTGATTGAACAAGATCGTACAGTATGGAATTTGGAGACTGCTGACCTGCTGAACCATAAGAAGTGGAGAGTGAGCTTGCATAATATCATTAAATGTCTGACCCCTGGACAAGGGAAAAGTGACATTAAATGAATAGAAGAGGATGTACGTATAACATCACGGCTGAGACTACCATTGACAAGTGCAGTGTCAACAAAAAAAATTGATGGCGCGCTACACTCAGAGCTATCTGTCGGTCGCCTAGTAAACTAGGCTGGCAACAGGATTATCAAGTTTCCTCTCACGATTTTGTCCAGTTTAAAAGAAGTACTGGACCATCTATTGCTGGATAAACGGTGTTCCACTTGTATTTGCATTAAATAAATGATACTAATAAAATACATAATTGCATAAAAAAATAATAAAATTAAAACAGATTTTCTTTAATTAACCATGGAATTTCCATGGGTACCACTAATAATCCGAATAATAATAGTCTTGATCCTACGTAAGATTTATCACATGTTATTGGCTATTTTGGAACCATGAAATTGATTTAAGTTATTTATATCTGATATAGCTCAAGTCTTTTTAAAATTTTACTTTCAAACCTAATAATGGTTAGCTCTACCTTCAGGATAAAAATCAGCATGAAGTAAATTTTGCAAACCGCTGCCAATCCTAACATCACAAGCTATTCCTTCCACTACTAATCTTTACCGTAATGACAGAGCAATGATCAGATAGATATGCAATGTTGAGTTGGATCAGATCAAATCAGATCTGACATATTAGTTCTGATACTTTGTTGGTGAGGCTGAATATACCAAAGTTTGATGAGCTCCTGATGGTCAGTCGACTACATTGGTTCAGCCATGTTGAGGGGAGCGATTCGTGGGAAATAAATGTACAGGTCTTGAGGTGGAAGACAGGAGGAAAGTGGGGTGACCCAAGAAAACTTGGATGCAAGCCATTAACAAGGATTTTAGACAATTCGATTTGAACGGAATCGATCTTCAGGACTGCAAATCTTGGAGACTGGGATTGCAGGCCGCCAGAAAACATTGGATCCTTGACCAAGGGAAATAAAGACAATAAAATGGATATGATGATGAATATTTCAAGGAGTTAATATTTTATGTTACCCCCCCCCCAGCTGTTTTAATCATTACGTTTCAACATAAAATATGCTTAATATAAATGGTAAAATTAATATAAATAAAAATGTCATTTCATTTCCCTTCCATGAAATATAGTATAGTACACAGCAGACAAAGATATTCTTGTAGTCTAACCGTAAGAAAAAAAGAAAGGTTACAAAGGCAATCCAACTTTCCAACAGATTTCCAGCACCACCGCTTTCTCTTTGTTCTTCTCTTTGTTGCCTGAAAATCAACTCCCTACTTTCCATCAGTCCTTTCATTTATCTCAGTTGATCTCCACATATACTGATTAGTTCTAACTATAAAAGTCTACAATTGTGAAGAGAACCCCTTTTTTTACTCTGGCAGATGGACAGTCACGACATGCGAAGCATCGCATTCTCTTTTCAGCTGGTAAGAGTTCCTCTTTATTCTCACAGATATTAATAAGTTAACAATAAACAAAAAAAAGACAACTCAGATAATGATGAAAGGAAAATAAATAATACAGTGTAATTTACACGGGTTCTAATAATAATAATAATAATAATAATAACTAGTAAGATCCTGTAGAAAATTCAATGGTTGATTTTCTACCATCTTCTCTTTCTTCATATCATAAAAATAATTGTCTCCTAAATATTCTTTAAATAACTGAAACGAAGGTCACTTTTAATGTAACAATACTAGCCGTGATAAGGTAGAGAAAGTAATAATAATGATAGGAAGTAGAGGGAATAATGATACTCATGTGATAATAACGAGTAATGAGCCTGATGATGATAACAGCTGTCTTTGTAATGAAAGTGGGTTATAGAAGTACAGGTTAGCGGCGGACATGGTGAGAAATGAGCAAACAGGGAGTCGCTTTATGGAAGATAGTTATACGTGGCAAAAAAAAGGAAGACTCAACATACTCTTGGGGTTTGTTTGAGAGACGAAGCGGGCGTGTTTTGAAGGACTTCTTCCCTCCCTCTACGGGTTAGGGAAGACTCATACTGTATAATGCTTTAAGAGGAATTTTAAGAAAAATGAAACTACAAAAAAATATTAAAACCCCAAACACAAATATATGTTGTCGATATAATATACTCGCTGTCAACACATATGCGGAGAGACACTGACGTATAATGAAGACTGCTACACATTGCTGACCACTGCGGAGTGAGAGCTATGCTATGCTACAACTGCCATGACAGGGAGAGATACAGACGCCCTATACTCGCTACTACTACCAACATAAATATGACATGCGCAGCTATATTTGTTATTCATCTGATGTGATCCAAACGACTTCTATGGAGTTGTGAACCCCTTAAATAAGTCGTTGACGCGAAAATTCTTTTTATTATGTCTCGTTCGATTTTGAAACAATTTTTTTAATTAAATTTTTTTACTATGGCGACACCAGATAATGATCAATTATAGAAGCTAAGTCGATGATGCCAGAATTCTATTTATTATGTCTTGCTCGATTTTTGAACAATTATTTAAATTTTTTTACTACCACGACACTAGATAAGAGTCAATTACATTTCGTCTTTGATATTTTTTTAAATGGGTGTGGAAGGTGATAATGTATGCACAAATGGAGATACAAGCATATTGTTATACAGATAATAATGATGAAATGCACTAGCATGAAGGAGAAGATAATTTAATTCATAATTAAACAAAAATCATACAAAATCATTTCAAGAAATGAGCAGAAGGCTTAATAATGTACAAACAACCAAAAAAACAAAAACATGTAGTAAAAACAACCAAAGAAGTCCATAATATTAAACATGGCGATAAACACAGAAAAGACACATATGAACCCGAGGATCATCATCATCATCATCATCATCAGTTGATGGTTTTGTTCAAAGCACTGCGAGTGATTTTTTTTAGCAGTATTTTTTTTTTTTTATAAAATGATATCCCACTTGATATCAAAAAGCAGGGACACCCAAGTTCTTCAAGTTACCCTTTTTAGGGGGTTTGCAAATAAAGTATGAAGCCCAAGAGATTCGTGACACACAAAAAATAAATAAATAAATATGGCCGATATATTAGTTCAGAGACAGTTGGGATGGTGCTGGTATAAATAAAAACGTATATTAATGATTTATTAAATATATATATATGAACCCTGCATGCTAGGACTGGACCAAGAAATTGCAGACCTCAATGTTAATTACAAACATGCCACATTTTAGACAAAACTATAAATATGTGTGCGTGAGGTATATTTAGAGGGTAATAATCCAACAGAACGTATAGGTAACAAACATGGAAATGATAAATAAAGCCTGTTCTAGGCGAAATATGAATTCAAACCATGACTCTGTGTTAAATGCTTTTTGTTTCTATTAGTGTCTTTTCTGCTTTATTCCTCATTTCCATGTTTATTCTTTTTGTTTTTTGTCAAGTATTATAAAATAATTATTTAATATTAATTCCTAATGTGATAAAAAAAATATGCTTAATATTGAGGAAAGAGCATTATTATAGAAGATAAAATTATAATAAAAGAAATGTAAAGTTACATACTTTACAAGTTTAATGAATTCAAACAGTACAACAAAGAATCGTTTATAAAAAGGTCCTTTAAACCTAGTTTTTGTTTTAAAGAAACAAGTCTTCTCTTCAGAAGGAAAAAAAAACAATTATTTAACAAAAGTAAGGAAGTTAACATCTTTGAAGTACGGATTAGAATGTATTAAATATTTTTGAAAATCAACAATCGTGCAATATTTTTATAAATGAAAAATTCATTTTATTTTTATTTTTTTAATTTTTTTTTTATCGCGAATTTTTGTTGTAAAATACAACCTTGTCAAGCGAGACTGTCCTATAGTTTGTTTTTTTTTCCTTTTCTTCCTCCTCATTTTGATGGTGGTATTAATCCCGACGTATTTTCGACCCCTCGGGATTAATACCACCATCAAAATGAGGAGGAAGAAAAGGAAAAAACTATAGGACAGTCTCGCTTGACAAGGTTGTATTTTACAACGAAAATTCGCGATAAAAAAAAAAATTTAAATAAATGAATTTTTCATTTATAAAAATATTGCACGATTGTTGATTTTCAAAAATATTTAATTAATTACTTAACAAGTTTTTTCAAATTAATAATGTAAACCAAAGATTTTTTTTCCTTCTGAAGAGAAGACTTGTTACTTTGAAACAAAACAAAAAAAAACAAGGTTTAAAGGACCTTTTTATAAACTATTCTTTGTTGTACTGTTTGAATTCATTAAACTTGTAAAGTATGTAACTTTACATTTGTTTTATTATCATTTTCTCTCCTCTCTCATATTTAGACACACACACAGTGACTAGAAAGTAACTCCCTATTAATAAGTGCTCGTAATTAATTACTGAAATGTAACTCTTACAAGGAATGAATGCGATAAAAAGGTGTATAGCATGGTGTTTTATTTCGAATTCAATATGAGTGCCAGCATTCGCTACCAATTTCTCAAGCCACCTGGAAACCGCATCAACGGATTTCACAAGTAGCTCTTTACTAATTAGTCAACACTTATCAAGACAAAAAAACCATGTGTAAATAAATGTTAATGAGATGGATAGATTCACAGTTGAATGATGATTAATGCTATGAGAGGATTGAAAGTCTCTACATACCACCCAACTCAAAACAGCCGACCCAGAAAACAGCAATTTTTTTGCCCTTCATCAGAAACATCACTCGTGGAATGTGAGGACTAAACAAAATGAGGGGGAGTGAGAATTAGGAGGTTTGCCCCCCCCCCTCTCTCTCTCTCAAGCTATCCATATCATTAAGCCTTATTCACGTATATTTTTTAGTCTTGGTAAGTGGCGACTGATTAGTAAAAATAAAAAAATGAGTTACTTGTGAAATCAGTTGATGCGGTTGCCAGATGACTTGAGAAGCTGGCAGCCATATTGAATTCTAAATAAAACCCCATGCTATACACTTGCTTATATTAATTTCTTGTAAGAATTATATTTCAGTAACAAATTTGAGTACTTAATAGAGAGTTACTTTCCAATTAGCCTGTGTGGGTGTGTGTGTGTGCATATATATATATATATATATATATATATATGTAAAAAAAAGGTTAAGGAAAAGTGGATAAACAAAGTAACATTTTAGTGAAAATAAGGACACAAACGCATCATTAAAGTTTGACCAAGATATTTCGGTTGAAGGATTCTGACCATATTTATTTGGTGATATGCTTGGAATCCTTCGACCGAAATATCTTGGTTCAATTTTAATGATACGTTTGTGTCCTTATTTCACTAGAATGTTACTTTGTTAATCCATTTCTCCATAACCTTTTTTTACATTTTGTCTGAAATTTTGATTACATATTTACTCCCTCATATATATATATATATATATATATATATATATAAATGAAGGATAGTACCAAATTTGAATAGTAGTATGTGGTAAATAGTATGTATCGAATCCAAAAGTGTTGAATATTATATATGAAGAAAAAAAATGAGTAGCTATCATATTGTAAATAGCTTGCACTGTCATTGCCATGGTTCGAATCAAATAGTCTCTTCAGGGCCAAATTAATAAAACAACAGAATAAACTATTTCATTAAAAGTATTCACCATCATCAACATTTTTTATTTAAATTTCAGTTTGATTGCACTAAGATTATTTGCTATTTTGTTTAATAGAAAGTAAATTGTCAAATACTTGGTCTAAAAATTAAAAAAAAAAAAAAAAAAAAAAAATTTCTCAAAGCGAAGAATTTCTAACGAATAAGATAGGACACTGACCGACACGTGATCAAGATGTCACACAACACAAATCATTTGTAGAAAAATTTGAACGTAATCAAGGCGTTACATTTTTCCGGCCTTTTGGCTAGGATCAAGGAGAGCATCCTTCCAGGCATTACCTATTTCTTTCAGGGTGGAGATAAGTTTATTACTTGCTGCTTGAATTGCCGTCATTCATGAGGAAGCGCTGACTGAACTATGGAGGTTATTTTTGTTTCCAGTTCAGTGTGCCTCTTTTGGGGAGCTGGATTTTTCCCGTATTAAAAGCTGAACTTACGTTTAACTTTGCTCTCGTGGTGAAGCAAATAAAGAAACACACATAAGATAGTATATAGTTATGACGGATAATTACAATATACGAACTGATAAGAGTGTTCATACGGTAATGCTATAAAAGTCATGTCTTTCTAATTCCGTTTGTGTATGTGTGTGCATGTATCAGAAGATAACTAGATTTGTTAGGGAAGTGTAACATGATATTTCTAATTCAAAGGGAAAGGGTTAAAAAACTATCTGAAACATGAATCATTATTTTCTCGTGAAAATTTGATTGTACATAAAACCCATTTAACAAAATGGTGAAGCAACAAGCATATTAGTCGAGGCTAATATGGGGTGAGTGGTTTGACCTCACTGACGGATATCAGAAATTGTTATTGTGAATAAATGGCCTTGAATCGAGATATGAAATCTGATTCAATTTGATAATAAAGGGGGGGGGGAAGGAATTGACTATTTCTTACCCCACTTGTCAATCAAAATACTTTCGGCCAAAAAGAGTGGGTAGAAATTCTCCATATATACCACACTTAGGAAGCGTGAGAAGGCTGCAGACGCCGTAAATTCAATTCACTGATGCGGTTACCTTCCCCACAAGATGAGTTAGCTTAATCGAGCTTGTGTCAATATTCTATTTTTTATTTATTATTAATAAATCCAGCATCGTTAACAAAGCACAGGCCTTTTTTTGACAAGAGCGGTCTTCTTTGCTTCATCCAAGTCAATTAAGATTATCATGGCTTACAGAATTAAGAGGAAAGCCCCCTCACCCTCTGCTAGGCAGTAAGAAACATTTTCCATCAAGATTCCAGAGGATCAATGACTTACTAGCCCAACCCCCTAACAAGTTTAAATTGTGAAAGCGACGAACCTTATCCCGCAGGTGAAGATATCTACGAGATATACAGTCCAAATTATTTGGCTGCCCATCAAACGGTCAGGGGCGAACGTTTTTATATGTCTATACATTCCTCAAGAGGCCATTCACTTGAAACCTTGGCAATGTTGATGTAAGCTATATACAATATTCTTGTACATTTAGATTATCCATTTAAAAAAAATTTTTTTTTTTTTAATAGTTTTCCTCTTAAAAGAAAAAGTTATTCTAAGTTTTTGGAATTTATTTTTTTAGGTGCAATGAGCCAAATCAGACAGTGATTCCGAAGGTAAGGAAGAATGTTGTTTCCGTATTTTGAAAGATAATCCATAATCTCACAAGGATACTCCAACAAAAAAGAAATCAGAACATAATTGTGAGAAAAGTTAATCCATTCATATCATCAATAGGTCTGGCTTATCCGTTTTATGACATATCAACCCTGTTTTTGTGAATTATTTAATGCTGAATATGTATTATAAAAGATTCATTGTAAACAAGGGGCTACCAGGGGTTCATACCTTTTATTAGGATATACTTTTACACTAATAGTGTTGGGAAAGTGTAAAAAAAATAAATGGATCGACCGTAGTCGAGAGCGACCCGAAGGCTCTCTTTTTATTAGCTACTGTACCAAGATGTAAGGGAGGCTGCCACTCCTTTGCCTGGATTACTCCACTTACACTTGATCCTTCACCTTAATAATGCTGAGTGCTTAGCAAGGAGGGTATCAAGTATCATTATTTTTAGTCTTTGACATGGCTCGCCAGAGGATTGAACCCAGGTCTCCTGGCCCATCAGCGAACTCTCTACCCATTATTCCAAAGGAAAGGTCTAATAAATAGATAATAGATCTGACGAGATTTGAACTTGATTCCCCAATTCCACAGATTGTATAACAATTTTCCCCATTCATACCAACTTATCATTGGCGCCAACCTGGCCAAGATGAGGGATGAAAGACTGATCAAATGGATACCATTACAAACTATGAAATTGGCCAATTTTAATCTTTTCAGACTAATTGTGCTCATTTACTCATTAATATTGTTCGGAGAGGTATGAACCCGCAGCTTTCTCCCCACAACTATGCTAAAATAGTGACTATTGTTAAATTAATCATTTACGAAAGGTAATGTTTTAGCATTAAATGACCCAAAGAAGGTTGATATGCCATAAAACAGACACACCAAACCGCAACCAACCTATTTTAGTAAAATAGTACAGGGTGACACCCCAAGAAGGATGAGCCTCCAAAAATGTTTCCCATGGAATCGTAAATAAAATTCACAATTCTTTCTGCAATCCAATCATATTTGGTACAAATAAACTTCTTCAGTCTATGCCTGACTTGTCCACCAATTTCAAGTCATGAATGTTCAACAGTCTTTGTTTTATTGCCTTTCAATGATGATCACACCTGGATACAACATGCAAAATTGTCAATAACTCTAACACATTCCTTTCTTGGTACTACATTGATTCGGGCTGTGATGGTTCAGGAATAGTCAGGCGATTGATTTGTCAGACATCATCTTTTCAGGTGACCCATAGATAAAAACCTAGAGAAGAGAGGAGGGTTAAAGTTTGGTGAGTGTAAAACCCATTCAGAATCGCACCTCCTACTGATGAGACAATCATTAAGTGTCCCCGCATATTGTTGAATGGTGATAAAACAAAGACTGTTGGACATTCGTGACTGAAACTTGGTGGACAAGTCATGCATAGACAGAGGTTTATTTGTACCAAATATGGTTGGATTGCAGAAAGGATTGTGAATTTTATTAACGATTCCACAGGTGGCATATTTTGGGGTCAACCTGCAGTAACCTTTTATTTTTTGAAAAGTAAAGGAAACCAATAAAACCTGTTAACTTGATAATAAAATAAAACTATTAATAAAAGATTTTTTTCTTCTAATAAACCACTAATAAAAGTTGATAAATGATAAATGCTTCAATTTCTTTGTAGCTTCTGAACCTACAAAGTAGATGCTAGAAGTGGAAAATAATACCATTAGACTAAGTCTGCCAAATGTTGAAAAAGTAAAATATATAACAAACTCCAAGTTGTTCAAGACACATGGATTATGTGCACTATAGGATTATATTCAGAAAAATATAATTTATATGTTTATACCAGTCACTACTTACCTATGTACTTACTTAAGTCAATATCTACCTGTGATACATTGATATATTTGGCTGACAATAGAAATACATTTTTAACTGTTGACTAAATTTAATGATTGGAGGGGAAGGGGGAGATATAGCCATGTATTTCTATAAGATGTTCTTCCTGTCCACCCGTCAGGATTCAGTTTGAAATAACATTTTCGTCTCCCTGTCATCATTCAGTTTAAAATAACACTTTTGTCTCCTGTCATGATTCAGTTTAAAATAACACTTTCGTCGCCCTGTCATGATTCAGTTTGAAATAACACTTTCGTCGCCCTGTCATGATTCAGTTTGAAATAACACTTTTGTCTCCTGTCATGATTCAGTTTAAAATAACACTTTTGTCTCCTGTCATGATTCAGTTTAAAATAACACTTTCGTCGCCCTGTCATGATTCAGTTTGAAATAACACTTTCGTCGCCCTGTCATGATTCAGTTTGAAATAACACTTTTGTCTCCTGTCATGATTCAGTTTAAAATAACACTTTCGTCGCCCTGTCATGATTCAGTTTGAAATAACACTTTCGTCGCCCTGTCATGATTCAGTTTAAAATAACACTTTCGTCGCCCTGTCATGATTCAGTTTGAAATAACACTTTTGTCTCCTGTCATGATTCAGTTTAAAATAACACTTTTGTCTCCTGTCATGATTCAGTTTAAAATAACACTTTCGTCGCCCTGTCATGATTCAGTTTGAAATAACACTTTCGTCGCCCTGTCATGATTCAGTTTGAAATAACACTTTTGTCTCCTGTCATGATTCAGTTTAAAATAACACTTTCGTCGCCCTGTCATGATTCAGTTTGAAATAACACTTTCGTCGCCCTGTCATGATTGAGTTTGAAATAAAATTTTCATCGCTAAACGCTAATATTGAATGAACAAATCTTATTTTAGAGGTTCTGTCCGTCATGCTAAAATGAAAAATAGTATTTTCATTGCTAAACACACAGATTGAATGAAAGTATCTAAAGAATGTTCTTTCTTTTTCTTCCTTTTCTACGAAAAACCTCCGAGAATCACTGTTCTGTAAACTTGAAAAGCAACAAGTGATTAGCATAATTTTGCGTAGTTATTTTCTTCCTCATAAAATGTTCCGGACATTAAAACGGAGTTCATAAAATCATGCAATTCCTTTTTTTTATCCTTTCTTTTTTAAAATTATTTGATTGTTTTGTTTTTCTTTCGTGGTTTGTGTGTTTTCAGACGAGACTCAATTAATCCTCACTGCAAGGGTCAAGTCTTCGTGGCTGTCCACTTGCGGCACAGTCAGTCTGCTGAAAAAATGGTGGTCTTTGTTATAATATTAATCTTAACAAAAAATAACATTATTATAAAAATAATTTTTTTTTTTTGCTTAAAAAAAATAAAAAATTAAAATAACAACCACAAAAATTATAAAGCATAAAAGAAACCCATTTTGTCCACCATATTCAATTTTCCCCAAAAAAGTTTGTATTCCGAGTTGTCTGAATACAAAATGGTTGTTACACAAAAGAAGCCATACATTTTAAACAGATAATAATAAAGACTATAAGTCCAACATTATGAACCTAGAATAAGCTTTCTCCTTCTTTCGAGAAAACAACTTTTTCTTTTTTCCCCTTAAAGTTGATCATGATTACCACGACTTTTTCAATTAATTAAAATAAAATTTTAAAACAAAAACATTGCACAAAGACAATTCACATATTATTATTTGATTGTTGTGGCTCTTTGGGGATCTTTCTTTAACTATCTTTTTCAACCTTAAAAAAAAAACATTGCACAGAGCAATGTTTTTAAATATTTACTACGATGGTACTCAAAAATGCCTTTTACTATTATTACTTTTTAATTCATTTAAGTTCATCTTAAAACGCTCTACACTATTGCTTTTTTTTAATCTGATCTGACAATTTTTTCCAAAAATATATTACTTTACCAAAAAAAAATTCAATTGGTTAATAGATCTAGTTTTTGAAATTTACCCCAACAATAACCGTCCAAATCAAGGAGAAATTTTTTTATTGTTAGAAATATCAATTATTTTGAAAATTTCAACTAAATTATCTCCAATTCTTTTCTTTAGTAAAGTAGTTAATCTTAATTTCTTCAATCGGTCAGTGGCAGAGAGTGAAATGAATATTCTGCAATAATTTTATTCAATGACTTCAATTAGTTGCATGTGGCCCTCCTGACAACACAAATTGACTCACATGGCCCTCAGGAGTTCCTGAGTTTAACATGCCTGGCATAAATATTAACTACTGCTACTATATCAAAGTCTGGAAAGTTAATTAATCACTAAATAAACCCGCCCCATTGTCAGTACTTGTAAATATATATTGACATGTTTGCAATGAACTTGTCCAGCCAAAAGGAGGTCAACTAAAAAGAAAAGCATACAACAAACAAACCAAGTCTGGCACATTGCTGGGGAGTTTTTTTGTTTTTTTTTATTCTGTTGGCCAGATTAACAAAACAAAAAATTCAATGGGGGAAACTTTGCAAGTGATCTGCAGGGTTGCAGAATCAGAAACGTATAAAGTCTGATCCCAAAAGTTATATCCGGCCCCTAGAGTTCCAAAATATCCGACCCCCTAGAGTTCCAAAATATCCGACCCCCTAGAGTTCCAAAATATCCGACCCCCTAGAGTTCCAAAATATCCGACCCCCTAGAGTTCCAAAATATCCGACCCCTAGAGTTCCAAAATATCCGACCCCCTAGAGTTCCAAAATATCCGACCCCTAGAGTTCCAAAATATCCGACCCCTTGAATTCCAAAATATCCGACCCCTAGAGTTCCAAAATATCCGACCCCTAGAGTTCCAAAATATCCGACCCCTAGAGTTCCAAAATATCCGACCCCTAGAGTTCCAAAATATCCGACCCCTAGAGTTCCAAAATATATGACCCCTAGAATTCCAAAATATATGACCCCTAGAATTCCAAAATATATGACCCCTAGAATTCCAAAATATGACTCAGACTATTTTAAAAAAATCCTTGAATATTCAGATTGTCTTAATTCTTCGGAGATTAAAAAAATCCAACTCCAACTCCTAGCATTCTTACGAGTCCGACTCCCTCCAACTGTGCAACCCTGATGCTATGGAATAATTTGTATGTGTTTTATCCCTAATAAATTCATTGGGAGTGTATTATCCATTTAATACCTAGAAATAAGGTTAGAGGCTTGCTCTCTTTGCTCTCTGAATAGCTATTTCGTTCCAATGGTTCTATATTGTTTTGTTGCTTTCTTTCTATGTTCATATTTATCGATCTACTTATATATCATTAATTTCTATCAACCACCTTACATTCATTCATGTATATTTATCTATCGGCCCATTTGGCATAATGGTTAAGTGTTTGTTAATGGGCCGGGAGATCAGAGTTCAATCCTCAAAAACTGGTACTTGATGCTCCCTTGCTAAACACTCAGCACTATAAGGTGCGGATCAAGAGTAAGTGGAGCAATCCAGAGAAATGAGTAATGCCCTCCCCTACATCTGTGTGGTAGCCAATGAAAAGGGAGCCTTTGGATCGCCCTCAACTATTGTCAAACTACCTATCGATATCTATCTATTCCAGTACACTAATATCTATATTTCTGTCTATCTAGATCGGCCTGTGGTCTATTTGTATATATCTATCTTGAAACGTTTTTACCTATATTTCTATGTATCCAAACTAGTTTTTATCAATATGTCTATTGCCCGAAATTCATTCATATCTTTCATTCTGTTGTAATAGAATATCCTACAACCCCTTTTTCCTATATGGACTTACTAATATATATATATATATATATATAGAGTAAGCACAGGTTTAACAAGTGTCTTGCTCCTGACATTAGTAATATTTTACTAACGCCTGTCTCTCCATTATTGTACACTCTATTGCAATAAACCTTTCTTTCTTCCTTATCCTAACGTGTTGGTTGTTCTTTCCACTCGGTAACAACTGTGTCTATTGTATCCCTAACAGTGGCAATGAGATTCGAAAGACTTACATTGAAAATATTTACAATTGAAGGACCATTTGTTGACGTTGCCTTCCTCTTTGCTAGTGGCAGGGAGAAGAAATATCGGGACTACAGATGTCTGGAGCTTAGCCCCTTCGTTTATAATCGATTCTTAAGTCATTTCTATTTCTTTTTATTACTACTGTAATAGAATATGTTACACTTTCTTCCTATATGAACTCATTATATATATAGAATGAACACACCATTGCTTCTGGCATTAGTTATGTCTCTCCATTATTGTACTCTTTGTTGCAATAAACCTTTCTTTCTTCCTTATCCTAACATGTTGGTTGTTCTTTCTACTCCGTAACAACCTTGTCTGTTATTACCGTTTCATCAAGGATACAACACGTTCTATCTACTCTTTGACAATCTTCTATTCATATCTATCCATGTCATTACATTCAAATAAAAAATTGAAATTTATAAAATAACATCCTGCATTAGTGATGCAGACGAGAGCTGTAAAAAAAAAAGGATAAACATTTAAATTACCCCTTATTTGTTGTTACAGAATCAATGCTGAAAGAAGAAAATTACCACAAATTTTCGCATATCAGATCTTGGCATAGAGTCACTTCTTGGAGTTCATAATAATAATTTTTTTTTTTAAAAAGCAAAAACAAAAAACAAACAACAAAGAATATGATCTCAGCTAACGAACCAATCATACCAAGTGTTAGCAATCTATAAACTACTAATTTAAACAAAATATCAGGTTAGATATCTAAAGTGTTTTGTTTTTTATAGCATGGGCAGAAGAGATGATAGGAAAAAGCAAAACGCAAAAAAAACAAAAACAATGATAGGAGGGAAAGAGATGTCAAATTTGGTTTAGCTGCAATATAAAACCCATTTTATACAACTAGTTGAACAGAAATCACCATTTTACCCATAGCTGGAGAGAAATTGTGGGTTCATACCTTCCCAACGCTATTAGTGCATGAATTTACACAATCAATTAGTCAGGATTTGAACTTCTTACAGTCGATCTCATAGTCTGGACAGTATCCATTACGTTTGGTTTTGATGTTTTCTTTTATGGCATATTTAATGCCGAATCCAGCAAAAAAGTAAAAGATTGTATGCTTTAAGTTCTTAATATTTTCGAATATTTTTTCATGATATTTGGTTTGTTTGTTTTGCAATATATCAATATTTTTCAGTTTATTTAATATCAAATCCAGTCATTTTGAAAAAAAGTATGCTTCAAGTTTGTAATATTTTCAAATACTTATTCAGGGTTTTTTTTTTTTAACACATATCAACCATTTTGGAGCTATTTAATGCCAAAAACTCAATAGCTATAATATACACAAGAAGAAGTTTGTCTGTCTATCTTCTATAGAAATGAATATGACGGTACCAGGTAGTTAGATAGTGATTGGCTAGTTAGTTGTTGGGTTTCACGGTATATCATCTAGGGTTAGTTAATTTTAAGTCAAAAACATAAGTATACAAAGGGTTTGTAGATTATTTTACTTTGTAGGCATATATATTTTTCAAATAAATAGTCCGCAAACTATAGTTTCTATTTAACCCATAGATGACAGTCAGGCAGGTACTACTATTAATGGGTGATTCCAGACTTGTCAAAGCTGCCAAATTTGAATCTTATCATCAACAGTAGCTTCAAGTCATATAAAGAATATTAAGGTAGTGAATCAGATGTTACTTTTCACTGGGAATCTAATGATGTGCATCAAAGTTTCAAAATCTAATATATGAAGTAAAGCCAGTCTATCATTTCTTTGTCATCGATAGCTTTCTTCCTACAAAATCAATATTTTATTCTGGTTCGTCAGTTTTTCTTGATGATCGTTGCAGCAGGTTATTAAGAAAGAATAAAATATAGTTTGATTTAATTCCTTCCAGAAAATACTTTGTCCTGGTCAGAATTATTTTCAAATGGCTGCCATCTTAAAAATAAAGGAGACATAACTCTGTATTCATCAATACAGAGTTACCTCCTTTGATTGGAACAAAAATAATATTTTTGGACCCCCCCCCCCTCCCAATCCAAAAAACAGCCTAGTTTTAAAAGAGCAAAACAAAACAAATTGAAAGTCAATACGCTATCGGGCAACACCATGTAGGAACAGCTAGTTATATATAAAAAGAGTAACCGAAGGATGTTGAGCAACATTTAAATGTTCTATCAAATAATCTTTTCTTTTATAAGCTCATGTGTAGTGTTCAAATTCTATGATTATTATTGCGTCACTTTCACTAATACCCTGGAGAATGAATCCATCTCTACTAGTTTCCAGCTATGGGTGAAATCGTAGGGTAGGCTAGACTCTCAAGCTTTGGTAGGGCAACTACTCTTGGAGAAGGAAAACTCTGAAAAAAATTCAAGTCAGATGATTAAGCTTTGCTTTAAAAACTGCATTGCCAATTTGCGTAGGGAATAGTGGTACTCTACCAAATAAGTTGACTACTTAACACAGGAGTTTGTCGTAGTGAACTGGAAAAGGATGTGTGTCCGACTCTGTAAAAGTTGAAACCGGGAGAAGATCATCTCCGGAAAAGGCATTAAAAATGAATTACTTGTGTGGGTCTAGTTGTTGACATACTCTCCAACCCAAACTACAGCAAATTCCAAGGGTTACCAGGAAAGTGGGGAATGCCGAAGCTCTATAGCGAATTAGTATTTGTGAGTAAAACAATACTACTTGGGTTGGTGCATAATTATTACGGCTTTTTTTTTTCATCAAATTCTATTCAACAAAAACAATAAAAATTGGCGGCTTGTTTAATTTGTTTCATGAAAACAATCTTTTCTTTTCAGAATGCAAAAATCATATCCATATGCTTTACCCCTTTAAGAAAGGTTGGACTGCAGCACAGTCATTTAGCGATCTCAATGAACTTTTAGGTGAAAGAGTAATTCGCAAAAGTCATTACAAATCGGAGTATACAAACCTTGTAGATGAAGAGGGAATTAGTCGACCATCAAATTTCAACAATCAGACATTTTTTGGCGTCCGTGAAAGAGGAAGAAAGCTCAACAATGCTAATGTTATCTTAAGACTTCAATGTGGACCATTCAACCATTATTCGTCATCACAATGTATAGAAATTGGTTGTGTGGGTCCCCCACAAACTCTTTTGTCTCGAGAGGATTACATTGTGAATTAACTCTCCAGGAAGTAATCCTCTCTACCGCTTTGATTAGGTGGCACACGTGTATCAGTAAACAGCTGAAGACCTAGACAACAATCATCAAAGATGGCTTTTCTAAGCTCTCAGATCAACCGACGATTGGTCTTAGACGATGGAATCATGAGTGGTTAGCTATCTCATGCAACCTTGCTCAGGACCACCTCACGCAAACTCGGGATGTAGTGAAGACCAGGGAAGAAGCCGACTTAACCTGACCAGGATGAGAGCTGTGGCAACAACAACAAGTCGAACGTGTCCGAATTTTTACCAAGTCGCTGAAAATTTTGAAAAATACAACAATACTTATGCACCAACCCAATACTACGACTGTACTACAAAGATCAAGATTGTAAATGGAAGAAAGCAAATTGGGAAGGAGGGAGGAACGAATGTTTTTTTAACTGGCATAATTGAAGGACTTCGATTTATATATCCTGATGGTATGAAAAAGCCAATTCTATTTAGATTAGCCGCAGAAGACTCAGGACTCCTGCTTATTAAAAGCGAGTTCAAACCTGGAAATTTATTTTAGACTCTGCTAATTTATTCTTTGGAAGAAGAAGGCAGAGGACTTTGCCCACTATCTGGAGAAGAAACTTTGTTATTCTGAACCACGATCAATGAAGCGAACCCTTTTTGGCTTTTATGGTATTACTGCTATTGGATTATTTACTTAGGTGCTTGTGCATATCAACCCTGACATTGAAATATTTAAAGAATGTATAAACTTTATTATGTACTGACACAGCTGAAAATAAGATTGTGCAGAAAAAATTACGCAAATTCATCCAGTAGTTATTAAATTATAAGAAAAAGAAAAAAAATGATTTTACGTACATTTTGACATTTTTGTAAACAATGCAGACCCCAAGCCCCGAAATCGTGAACATATGAGTTATCGTCCTTGACCACTGGAAAATCTAAGATACAAAATGGTGGAAATATCTACCGAGTGATAAAATCGTTTTTATTTATAATTAAATAAATACTGGATGAATTTGCATAATTTTTGGTGTACAGTCTTTTTTTCATCTACCACGTAAGTACATAAAGTTTATACATTTCTTTAGCTATTTTATTTTTTTAAGAGAAGCCTAACATGTCAGGGTTGATATGCACAAGCACCTTTACTTACATAACACTAATACAGAGAGGCTAATTTACTAAGGTTTGATAGAAAAAAAAAAAACCCAAAACCCAGAAAAATCGAATGACTAATTTCTTTATGACTAACAAGGATACACAGTGGCATCTAGGGGTCCTAATTCTGTAGATTACAGAAGAAAATAAAACTAAAACTAAACAATCTTCTTAATATTATAATTTGAAATGTTTAAGTTCATTTTGGGACAAAATCAAGTAAAAAAAAAAATATGCCCCGGTTGAGCTTCAAACTCACAACCTCTATAAATACGGCACGCTAACTGATTGAGCTATCATGGTACTTAGTAAATTGCCACACTATTAACTACATAAACAGAACAGGCAGCTGCTTTCTATTTCTTACACACTCTCTCTATAGTCGAATGTATCAACTGCTTAGGAAGAAGGAGAGTAATAGCCAATGAAAACGCTTGAAGTTTGAGTTGCTTAGTCAAGTAGAAATTAACACTTAAGTACATAAACTAGAAGCTGCATACGAGTAATGAATACTGATCGGCAATGACAGACCGATTTCAGATTTGCTGATTCAAAAATTAGTGTATTTATATATTATTATTTTAAACTATAATTATTGTAGTCATGTTGTTTTTAAGTTATATCTCAATTATTTTGTCAGTTATATTCTGTAAATAGCTAATATTAATATGTTTATAAATATTTCTTTAAAGAAGACTCTTCAATTTAGCCAATGAAAACACTCAAAATATGATTTGCTAACGGTAAATATCAGAAAATTGTCCGTTATTAAATTTGTATAAAATGTTATGGATGGCAGTGATAGTAGATCTGAGTGAGAGAGCAAAAGTTCCTCCGCCTTCCTTTATTTATGACTAATAAAAATTAAATATTGATCAGGATTAAATATTAAAATCGATCGGAATTGCAACTTTTTTTTAAAACAAATATTTGCCTTATATGACTGATAAAACAGATTTGATTATGTACTTTGTATTAAAAAAACCTTTTCATTACAAAGATACCGAGGAAAAAGCTGTATTTTATATATAAGATTAGAGTTGTTATTATCATTATTAAGGTTATTTATGAGATAGTCTTAATGGAACTCACTTGACCATAGAATGAAGAGATGGCCTGAAATTGAAGGAAGACAACATAGGGAAACAAAATTCTTGAAAATAAAATAACAATGAAAAATATAGAATATTGGAAATGACCGTCCCTTCCCAAACACATCCATTCACATAGACTTTTTCTCTTCAATTGAAAGAAAATTTTCCATTTTGTAATGAAAGCTATTAAAATTGATTCCATACCTGAGAATCAACTTGAGAATCCACTTGCGACTGACTGCTATCCTCTTCAAGAACAATTTCTGTGTTATACGCCACTTGACGATAACCTACAAAGAAAATAAATAAAAAATAAATGAAATCTATAAGTAGCAGATTTATCCAGCATTGACTGGATATCAGATATGTTTAACATAACTAATGGTTTGGTGCATAATTATTGCGACTTTGTTTTCAACAAATTTTATTCAGCAAAATCAATAGCAAATTGTCAATTTATTTAATTTGTTTCATAAAAATAATCCCACTTTTCATGATGCGTATCGAAAATCATATCCACATTCATAATATTTATGCTCTACCACTATAAGAAAGGTTGAAACGCAGCACAATCATTTCGCAATATCGATGAACTTTCCGGCTGAAGGAACAATCAGCAAAATCCAATGATTCAGGAAGTTCAAATCAGACGATACAAGCCTTGCAGATAAAGAAGGAAGAGGTCGATCATCAAATTTCAACATCCAGGAACTTTCGACAGCCATCGAAGAGTATACAGGCTTGACAACAAGAATGTTGGTTGAGGGTTTCAATGTGGACCATTCAATCATCGTTCGTTGTCTCAAAATCTTGCAAGACTGGCTGGGTCCTCGACAAACTCTCATAAACAAAATGTTACTGTTTTTCTTGAATAAGATTTGTTGAAACAAAGGCACCGACCCAATGATCAAACTTGGGAAAGGTATGAATTAACTCATAAATTGGCAGCAGGCAGTAAATAGTATGACTACTGTCCTAAAAATTAATTCAGAAAAATAAATTTTTTGGATTACTCTGACTACTTTGCAAGGATCCATCGCGCAATGGATAAAAGTGCTAAGTTATAATCAGTTATAAGTGACTGTCTTCTAGAGGTTGAAAGTTTAATCATCACTATGGGTTATAATAACATTACAATTACGAATTACTTCAGACTTCTACCCGGTCATGGCTGATGGAATAAATATATATATATATATAATAACGAGAATATTTTTGTAAAATATTTTGAAAACCTGGACAACGCAAATTATTTATGTTTTTTTAAATAAATTATTTATTTACTTTAAAAACTTTTTTTTTTAAACTTGAGTACTTTCGGTGATAAACACCCTTGTCAGAAGTATAAGCATATTTTTTTTTCTCTTCTTTTTACGTATAATCATCCCTGACTGAGACATATCTATCGCAGTATATATTAAAAATTATACAGCATAATTACGTTGACACATCAGTTCCTGTTAGATCACTGAAGTTAAGCGACGTTGATCCTGGTCAGTACTAAAATGGGTGACCATTTAGGAATACCAGGTGCTATATGTGCTCTCTGTTTATCTTAATATATTTTTGATTCTCCATTAGCACGAATGCATTTTACGTAAAAAAACAAAAAATAGGGGAGATAAGTCAGTCTGTCATTTCTCATTAAAGATGTAAAATGCATTCGTGCCAATGGAGAATCAGAAATATACAATAAAACTGATTTATATTTTTAATTAAAATTCTACTCGATAATTTTCCCTAATTTTTGGTGTAGATACCTACTTTTGCCTTATATGTAAGAATATAAAAGTTTTCCTGTTAATTTATTTGGAATTGCCAGATTTCACTTGTGTATGTCTACCTACAAGCACCCAAATTTAAAGAGAAAATAAAGTGAAGAGGAGTATTTTTATACTCCCTGAATTTGTTGTTATTCTACAACTTCGACCACAAACAACAGCACAAGAATGTCTACTGTTGTTATTACAGCAAGAGGAGACCGGTTGCTGCTATCAACATCACTTCGGCTATGACAACTGCGAAGCCCAAACGTGTCAACAACACACAATACAGTTGCTACGAGACGATGCCAGCAATCTGTTAGAATCAAAGTATTCCGACAGTAGTGCTACAACCGCAGTGCAGAAACCCAAAACCAGAGTTACTGGTCTGCCTCTTCTATTGAGCCTGCCGCTACCTTCGACCAACAGAATGGTTCTTCAACCGGCTTCTGTCCCAAGTTGGCTATTTCCCAAACAATGGCTTGTTAGTCCAAGAGGCATCATCCTGACTGCTTTTAGCTTGCAGAAGAGCATCTCCATCCTTTCATACTCGGCTGGAAAATAAAGAGACGTTGCTTACCTTTAATTTCTGGCATGTTGAGGTTTTGGTTAGCATCAAGCAGAGACTTTACCGGCTGATTATTGATTCTCTGTGCCCATCTGCCGCGAGGTTGAGTGGGACTTTGTGGTTCCTCAATGCTTGATGGGATCTGCTGCCCTTCAGACTGAAAGAAAATAAACGTTTCAAATATACAAAACAATGGAAACAGATACCCACTCTGTGGTTTAGTGCCATTTGAGTTATCCCCCCTTTGCAGATTGGCTGTTTGGAGTCTCTAACCGCTGGATGGCTCTGGTGGGGAGTCAATTTGCATAGGGGTGGATTTAACAGTATAAAAACTGTACTCTTGATTGAAGAGTTGTTGTTCAGTGAGCAAAGTGAAGTGGAGAGAGAAAGAGGTGCAAAAGGCAGTTAGCAGTCGGTGGAGAATACATAAATTTTATTTTTTCAAGAACTTTCCTTTTACGGATAGACCAGACACTCTTAAAGAGAGGGGGGGGGGGGCTATTCTAGGAAATTTGGACATGATAAAAACTAAAGTGATCTTCCACTTGTAAGAATTAACAAGACAAAGTAAAACAGAAAGACTACATTCTCTCTCTCTCTCTTTCATTAAATATACACGTACGTAAACATAGGTATAGCTTGGAATAAATGTGAACCTCTGTGTACTTCTGTTCCCAGTCCTGAACCACATTACCATTTTTAATCTTATTCTTTTAATTTTTAACATAAAGTAAAGTGTTTTATTATTTGGATGATTCGGACAACTGTTTTCATCTTTGATGTCATTCTTAGAACATTTTGGTCGATGTAATCTTTGGCCTTCATGTACATCTTGGAATTTCGAACTTAACCCTTTATTTAATCTTTGGGGGTAGATAGTTCTCATTCTATCAGTCATGACCAGGTAGAAATCTTAAGTGGTTTTTATTTTATTGTCAGTATCGCTTTAGTGAGGAGTGACATGATACTAAGATGGATTTAGGCAAGCACGGTTTACTGCAGATATCCTAATGGGCATATACCATACACTGGAAAAGGCAGGTGAAGCTGGAGCGGTAGCGCTTGATATATCCAAGGCCTTTGACAAAGTATGGCATAAGGGGCTCCTCCTAAAAATTCACTCATATGGTATTACTGGACGAATATTTAATATATTAGATCCTTCCTAACCAAAAGAAAGATCCAGGTTGTCCTCGATGGCCGTTCATCTAAGCAACATGACATAAATGCAGGTGTACCCCAGGGATCCATCCTTGGACCTTTATTGTTCCTGATTTTCATAAACGACCTCCCTGATGACATTGTATCTGAGATGAGTATATTTGCTGACAACACCATGCTCTACTCTCATCATGTGAGTAAAACAGACGCGCACATATGAGAGGCAATGGCTGAATCCTTAGAAAGTGATCTCCAGCCTGTAGTGGAATGGGGCCATAGATGGATGGTAACATTTAATGTTGCTAAGACAAAGCTCCTTTCCTTCAACAACTACAAGAAACCTCTTCAACCACTGATTGCCATAGCTAATAACACCCTACCTGAGAGTCCAACGTTCAAACTCCTCGACCTAACATTCACAGGTAACATGAACAAATACATAGAAGACATTGCCAAGGCTGCTGTAAAGTAAGTGGACTCTCTCTACCATACTAGAAAACTTCTCACACCTAACAGTATCCTATATCTCTACAAAACCACCATTAGCCCATGCATGGAGTATTGTTGTCACATCTGAGCTGGTGCACCATCCACTAGTCTCTCCCTCTTAGACAAGGTCCAAAAAAGAGTCGCTAATCTGATAGGTCCCTCACTATCCACCAAGCTCCAGTCCCTGTGCCATCACTGCAATGTTGCATCTTTCTGCTTGTTTTACAAGTACTTCAATGGAATGTGATCCAATGAACTTGCTGCTCTGGTGGCCCCTCGACATAAATACACTTGACCAACCCGACAATCAGCTATATCCCATCCATTCACTGTGGAGGTCACCAGATGCAAGAGAGCCTTCTATTCCAATAGCTTCTTTCCTCGAGCTGCCGGCCTTTGGAACTCTATCCCTGTTTCCGCGACTGTACTGACATGCAGAAATTTAAAACTAATGTGAACAAGCATCTCGCTGCAAAGCTCCCAATTTAGGATGACCCCATAAACTTTAACCCTAATTCTCAGTAGCCCCTTATGTCTACAGTGAACTAAGTTAAAAAAAAATATTACTCGAGAATTCTACACACCCATCGCTTATGGAATGAGAACAATCAACTCTAATTAACTAAATAAAAAGTTGGAAATTCTGTATAGATTTCCGAGTGTGATTTAAAGATTCCTGAATTCGATAAGACACACTTGAAGAAAGTCAGAGGTTACATTGGCCGAAACATTGTGAGAATAACATCCAAGATGAGAACAATAGTCCGAACAATCCAAATGATACATTTTCATCTCAGAAATTCCCATGATTATGGATACCCAGAGTTTGGAATTTTGAAGCATATACATGATTGACAGACAGGAAATGCTCAGTTTAATAGATATATACACCAGTGTGACCCATGTCTCAGGATTGCCCGGAAAAAAACAAGGAAACTAAGAAACTCCTGCTTCCACCTCTGAACCCCATCTTACTATTTTTATTACAATTTTTTTTTTACTTTCTATAAGTAATAGAATTATGTGTTATATTAAAATGAAAACAATTGTTGAATTAGAAAATGATATAAACAAAGTTAATTAATGAGATGTCCTTTTGCAAAGAAATATACAAATTAGTTAACCTTACCACTTCGATTGCATACACATGATTAGTATATTAAAAAGATATTTTTCTATTGTGTGGATTTGAATTTGACATTTTAATCTCAGTATTAGTGTTCCTAGAACTACTCGTCTGTGGAACACAATACCGCAGGGCTGCTTCCCAGCTGACTATAACAGTCGTTTTCAAGTCCAATGTTAACAAATTCTTGTTGAGCCATCCTATTAAATAATCAAATTCTGACTAATTTCAACCATCGTCTCACCGTCCACTTGACAAACTCATTAACCCTTGTCTTCGAGCCTTGATAAATGGTGACTCTTTAGTGAAAAAGAAAAACAAAAGAAATGACTAAACTTTATAATTACAGAGATATATAAAGATATCCATGTGTGTATGTGTGTGTGTGTCCACACATAAGTTGTCAATGATTGATATCTGAAGAAAACCAATATTATATTTGAAATCAGATGTTTTAGCTCGATTTTAGATTGTTTTCTAAACATTGTTTTCTATAATAATTTATGGTAAAACTAGTTATTTTGAAATTATGAAACCCAAACTCTTAAACAGGAACAATCTGTGACATGCAAGTTGTCGCTACAATAAATAATATATAATAACGGTTTGGTTTATTTTATTTAATGGCCTACCAACCTTTATGGTCATTTAATGCTGACAACCATTTTTGTAAACAAATGTTTTACTTTTGAAAACAATCTGTTAGAAGGACACTATTACTATTTAACCCATAAATGGGGGGGGGGGCGTAAGGGGATTTAGTTTTGGTTGACATATTTTATACAATGCAGAATAAATCTAATATATATATATATATATATATATATATACTAGCTGTACCTACGCAGCATTGCCCGGTTGTGTATTTACTTGCAATTTGTTTTGATTTTCTTTTAAACTATTCCGGTTTGTGTCTTTTCCAAAATATTATTTATTTTGTTCAAATCAAAAGGAAATAATTCCGTATGGACGAATACAGAATTACATCCCTTCTCTTTTTTAGATTTCAGCCATTTGAAACTAATTCCAACCCAGATAAAGTATCTTTTGTAAAGAATAAATCGAATTACATTTTTTTCTTCTTAACATGTTGTAAGCGTCCACGAAAAAACCTGATGGACTGTAATCAAATACTGATTTTATAGGGGAAAAAAAAAGCTATCGATGAAAAAAAAATGATAGAAACCAAGTTATATATATATATAGTCTCGGAAGTTTCTCAACCATTAAAACTATATAAAAAAAAAAAAAAAAAAAAACTTATAGTCTCAAGTCTTCCAGTGGAAAATCACTCATGTAAGTCAATTTATTTTTTACAGTTATTATATTAGTTAGTTTCTAACACTATTTTAAGGGATCATCAGTATATATATATAATTAAATAATATTTAATTATCTATAGACAACCTTGTTACATCCTTTAAAGATTCAAACAACTGGCCTACCTACCAATGGGTTCGAACTTAAAACCCTGGGTCTTGTAACCCAACGTCATTAACCCCTTGGCTAGCAGGTTAGCTGTGCGATTGAGATGTGTAAATACAATTTTAATACAAACCTGTACCAGTAATTACATCTAAAGTGTTCAACCAAGGGGAGGGAACTATAGTGTTACTGCAAGGGCCATATAATTGTGTTAATCAATCAATATATTAGTATGAAAATATATTACAGCAAGGAAGCGACGCAAACGTTCATTTTTCATTCTCAGAGGAAATCATCGTGCTAATTAGTCTGATTATTTTTCTGGGAATAAAACATGAACGTTTCTGTGTAATTTACTTGCCATAAACAGATTTTCATAAAGACATGCATCGCGTGTGGGCACCTTCGACAGTATTAGATCTCAAACCTTAAACTAACAGTTTACAGTGAGTTTGCTAAAAAGGAATGATCGTAGACAAAGATTTGAAGTGCTAGATTTTTGGGAGTGATGCAATTTGCAGACGCACAATTGCATTAAACGCCCGGATGTTCAACTCCGGGCATCTATAAAAAAAAAAGAAAATTGTATCGAGGCCAGAACGAATTGGGCAGTGAGTGAAGTGACAATATTAACAACAGTGGAGGAAACAGGTTATTTTTATCAGTTAAACTTTGATTGCATTTGAAAGAGAAACCGAGAAATTGGAGTTATGAAGAAAAAAGAAAAAACTGTCTGAGAAATTGTATCTCAAATTTTTGGATGTTTGCCTGTCTTTCAAAATAAAAAAATGTGAAAAAAAAAACATGGAGGAAAAGAAAAAAAGAAAAATGGAAAAAAGAGAATAAAAAGGTAAAAGAAAAAGAAAAGACAGAAAAGAAAGGAAAAAAAGGAAAAAGAAAAAGAAAAAAGAAAAAAGAAAAAAGAAAAAAGGAAAAAAGGAAAAAGAAAAAAAGGAAAAAGAAAAAAGAAAAAAAAGAAAAAAAAGAAAAAAGGAAGAAAAAAAAAGGAAAAAGAAAAAAGGAAAAAGAGAAAAGAAAAAAAGGAAAAAGAAAAAAGGAAAAAGAAAAAAAGGAAAAAGAAAAAAAGGAAAAAGAAAAAAAAGAAAAAAAAGAAAAAGAAAAAAGGGGAAAAAAAAGGAAAAAGAAAAAAGGAAAAAAGAAGGGGAAAAAAAAAGGAAAAAGAAAAAAGGAAAAAGGGGAACAACAAGAAATCTGTTGATCCTTACCTTCGCCTTTGCCCAGCTGGGTAACTGACCAATGCTGATGCGGAAATCCATTGGATTGGTACTGGGGTCAGAACCTGCCGGGTTGATTTCCAGAGAGTCGTTCTTCAACAACATGTCCTGTATTCCCGTGACAGGTACTTCATGGGGATGTCCATTGGAAGGGCTGCTAGTAAGAAAACCGGTGACCCTGTGCAGTGGAAAACTTTCATTGCTGTCTGTTTCATCAAGTGTGATAGGTCGGATTGGCTTCATGGGGGTCAGTGGGGATCTAGAAGGATTAGAAAAGGCAGAGTTAAAAAAAAAAAATAACTGACAGCAAATGACATTTGCATTCCAAATATGTTAAATGTGTGTGTGTGCATATATATATATATATATATATATATATATATATATATATATATATATATAGAAATTCCCAAAACAGTTTTTCATGATAAACAACTGATGATCCTTTAAATAATGTTAAGACTAGCGTAAATTTTTGAAAGCAAACTAATATAGTGACTGCAAAAAGTAAATTGACTTACAAAAAAGTGATTTTCCACCGAACGACTTAGGACTGAAATGTTTTTTTGATTTTTTCTTTTTATATAGTTTTAATGGTTGAGAAACTTCCGAGACATATATATATATATATATATATATATATATATAGGTATCACAAACCAGTCTAGTTTAGAGTGCGAAAAATTGGTAAATACAGTGAATTTCCCTTATATTTCAACTTACGATATCTTGTTTATTTTAGGGGTTATTTTGATAAAATTTCTATGTAAACAAAATTTTCTCTTTTCTCTTTATAAATGTACACTTCTTTCTCTTGTAGCATTAATAGATTTTTTTCCAAGTTACTTCAAGCTAGGTTTCTATTTTAAAAGTACCAACGATTTTTATTTTATTGTGTCATTTTTTGCAGATTATCTCGTGGTGGGAGGTATTGCTCAATGTGTTGACTGGCTTTATCTAATAATTATTGCTTCAATCATGATTAATTTTCATTTACAACAAAATGTCATTAGATTTATAAGAATTTTCACTTGTTTAAAGTCTGCATTTTTACTTACACACTGAAGATTGGCTTCTGGAGTAAGACGACAAATTTAATTTCCAATGAACTTAAAATAATCATAATTCAGTAGTTAATTGAGTTAATAAATTTGGTACCATTTTATGTATTTTGCAAACAAATATATATATATATTTATTTATTTTTAATAACTAATATAAGTTAGCAAAAAATTTATACGGAACAAAACTTAGATTTAGTATACGGAACGTTTATGTTTTTGCCTTTTAAGGGAAGTGGGGTCTGATCAACTCTGCTGGGAAGCCATGAAATTAAATACTGTCTTGTTTTTAAATTCCCGAAACAGTTTTTCATGGTAAACAACTGATGATCCCTTAAATAATGTTAGAAGCAAACTAATATAACTGTAAAAACTAAATTGACTTACATGAGTGATTTTCCACTGAACGACTTAGGACTTAAGGGTTTTTTTTTTTAGTTGTAATAATGGTTGAGAAACTTCCGAGACTATATATATATATATATATATATATATATATATATATATTTGTCTTCTACACTCATATTATAAACACAGCTTAAGCTCACATACACCAAGCCAACCATCAATAGGAAATCCTAGAGTTTCTCTCTCCTTTGGGCTCTTCAATAGGATACATCTTGACTCAGGATTTGAAATCAGAGTCATCTGCATGCAAAGGTGCAACTCTGCCATTGAACCACCACACAAAATACAAGAAAATTCAGTGACAAGTTGTCATTTCACATACCGGTGCCTCGGATTTTAAATCCTGGGTTGTGATGTATCCTACTGAAGAGCACAAAAGAGGGCAAATTAAAGTCTAGGATTTCCGGTTGACTTGGTGTGTGTGCTGTGTTTTTAAAATTTTTTATTGAATGTGCTTTTGTGATTATAATGACATTTTTTGTTTAATTCTGGTGCAGTTTCTCCTATGCAATATCTTTTTGTTATTCAGGTTTTCATGTGTATATTTTGTGGTGAGGTAGATTATGCCTTTTGCTAAGCAGTTATTTTTTAAACGACAATGTATACTAATTTTACAGTTACAGTTTTTTCTTTCTCCATTATTAACTTTGTTTTCTAATTGGGTGATTACTATTTCTATCAGAGTCATTCTTATGAATTAATTATTATTGACAAGTATAACAAGGATAATGCTGGGTAAGTACAGCTAGTGTGTGTGTGTGTGCATATATATATATATATATATATATATATATATATATATATATAGCCTGATGATTTCCGGTGGTAATGAAACATTGACACCTCTGTGTAGCTTACTTCTGACAGATTTATAAACTACTAAGCTCTACTCATGTATTGAGCACTGCTGAAGTAAATACTGGAAATATATACAAAATATATTATATCACCTTATAATATTTTATGTGTATATAAATAAAATAGTAATAAATTATATGTGTGTGCATGTGTATAATGGCAAAAAAGAAATTAACAGGACATTGTTGGGAACTATCGGAAGACACATTTAACATAATTAGATCCTTGTATTAATGTTGTACTAATAGTGTAAATATCTATGAAAAATAAATAAATAAATTGTCAGATTATAGGAAAAAGGTAATTTGAGGAAATACTTTACTCACAATGAGAAAAAGAATGAGAGAGAGAGAGAGATCATAGGGGTTGAATGTCAATTCTTATGCAAACCATTCAAAATGGTTGCAATGGATAAAGATAATGAAAAATAAAAAGAATATGGGATGCCTTAATTAGCACGGCTACTGTCACTCTATAATGATATTTCTACCTCGCAAAGGGAAAGTAGTACAGTCACAAAAGAAAACAAAGCAGACAAAAAAAAAGGTTTGATAGGAAAAAAAGTTTAGTCAGTTTACCTTATATGAAGAAAGAGCATATGTTACAGCAGGGAGACGGGACAGACAGATGGGTGGACACGGGCATCGTAAATATACAAATATGCAGTTGTGAGCCTCGACTAAATGTGTGTGCACACATATATAAAGTGTTGACTGACATTCATTACACAAGGAATTGGGTGGCAGGTTTTTATATTAAGAGATGATTAGCAAATTTGAAACAATTAACCTAATTGGTAAATTAAAAACAAAACAAAGAATGTGTATGTGCGACGTTTCATTATTTGGATTATTCAAACTACTGTTCTCATCTTGGATGTTATTCTCACGTTTCGGCTGATGTAACCTACGACCTTCTTCAAGTGAGTCTTGTCAAACTCAGGAATCTATTAAAGGTCCACATGAATCCGTGGCGCAACGGATAAAGTGCTCAGTGATAATCAGTTCTAAGTGAGTCTTCAAGTGGTAGAAGGTTCAATCCTCAATACAGGTAATATGAAGAATATAGTTAAAAATTACTGAAGACTTCTACCCAGCCATGGCTGACAGAACGAGAACAATCTACCCCCATGGATTAAATAAAGGGTTCAGTTTGAAATTCCATACAGATTCCTGAGTTCGACAAGTTGCATCTGAAGAAGGCCAGAGGTTACATCGGACGAATCATTGTGTGAATGACAACTAAAATGAAAACAATAGTCTATAATTCAAATACCTGGCATTGCCCGGGAGTCATTTTACTTTCATTTTTGTTTCAGTCACCTCTTCTTTCATCTTAATTTCTTGTAAAAAAATATTTTGATTTTTTCAAAGATAATTTTATGGAGGAATATATATTATTTAAATTAAACCGATTGGATGTCTTTAAATCCCTTAAATGCCTTCTTTTTTTTTACCAATTTTTTTTTTAAAATAGGAGTTAAATGTAATTATTACAGCATCATTTGGTCATTAAATTATTAATTGAAATTAAATGTTATAAAACTATAACTAAAATCGAGAAAAGAGGTTTCCATGTCTAGAAAAATCGAAAAAAAAAAAAATTAAAATAAATAAAGTGGTTTACAATATTAGCAGGCAAGCATGCAGAGAGATCGAGTGAAGATTTACATGACTAATACAGGGAAGGTGGGAAACTGGCGGTCAGTCTGCTGTGCGAGCAGGCGTAAGTGAAATGCATTCTGATGGATTTAATTTCGTAATTAAATTATTCTATTCAGATAGGATTTTTAAAATTTTCGTTTTATTTTATGCCACTGTAATTTTGATTTCAATAAATATTTGATTAATAGAAAATGAAAAAAAAAAAAAATTTCAATGTGCGATTATAAAAATTATGCTGACGCACAAACACGCAAAGTTGTCTCATAATTTTATTGATATAAAGATTAACTTTTTTAACGAAATAGTCTATTAAGTTTTGAAAGAATTCTTTCTTAAATCTAATTTGGAAGAAAGAAAAAATAATTTTATTCATTTTTGAAATTGGTTCCCTAAGTAGGTAGGTAGGTAAAACAGAGTTAATCAACTTCTTTTTTTTTACCTAAAACTTGTTTCTTATATATTTGAATCACACAAAATACATGCTAAAATATTCTTCAGTTTTGGGATTGAGTTATGCGTAAAAAAAAAAAAAAAAAAATTTCTTACTAAGTGTCTCTCTATCACTCTCTTCCCCTCTCATTGTATTTTGTTTAACCTCTTCTCTTATTTTATATTGTTTCTCTCTCAGTATGTGTGTTTATTAACAGTTACAGAAAATAAAGCAGAACGAAATAAAAAGATAGGAATAGTCCCTTATAAACAAAAGGGAATATCACCCACCACATTTAACCTGACCTGTAGTTTGAGAAGAAATATATATATATATGCAAACATTGTTGAAAATAATTTAAAAAATTTAAAAAAAAAAAATTTTTAATTCAAAATACTGGAAGCTATCTACATAAAAACAACAACCTAAAATTAACAACATCACATATAAAACCAGTGGTAACATTTTACAATGCTTAACGTAATGTGATTTTGTTCTGTGATGTCATCCAGCATAGCTGAATTTAAATCGTCAACGACTTCCTGGAACAATGCGAAAAATGTTCTATGGGCATTTCTCCGCCGTCTTTTTAAAATTCTCTTTCTTCTCCATCTTTTCGGTTCATTTGCTTTTGACACCTGAGGACGATTCGACAAAGAACCGAAAACGTTTGTGAAACCTATGGAACATTTATTAATATTTTTTTATTTTAATACAAAAAAGACCATCATAAAAATTGAAAAAATAAAAAAGGTATAATTAAACAGACAAATTCTTTTTTAACAATGTTTGCATAAATGAGAAAAGAATGCTGCCTAAATACACACAATATATATATATATATATATATATATATATATATAGCAAGCAGAAAGAAGCTAATTTTAGACTGTCTTTATATTTAACCAGCTTTACAAAGCTACTTTTTCCTGATCCAAATAATCGAACCCAAGCTCAATGGGTGACCCAAACAGGTCACTTTTTTTTTGTTTTCTAGTAAAATACTAAAGGCCGTCTTTCTGTACACTTTCCACTTCCATAAGTAAAAGTCTGATTTCCATAGATAACACATTGCATGCTTACCAAGTAGAAGATAGAAAAACGTGTGTGTGCACTGAATTGAATTGCACAAAAAACAACGTTACCTTTGGATGGGGATTGAACTCAGATTAAGGCTTTCTTTTGGTAAATTTCCTTTCTCTTCCATTCTCATTTGCATATGTTTGGTAAGTTGTGAAGAGAGGCGCCAAATGAAAATACACCTGTAAAAAGAAACGAAAATGTTGAAGAAAGAAGAAGCATTGGACGAAGAAGAAACAGATGTTGTGAAAGAAAGTTAAAAAAATAAAAAATGATGCTTAGGAACCAAACTGATAACATAAGCAATGAAAAGAAAGCTGGGTGTAAGAGTAAAAAAATATAGTGTCGAAGAGGGATGCGGGTGGGGAGCATAAATAGATCTGATGCTCCAAAGATATCATTTATTATTTCTCTTTGGGCATCTCTTATTTTATTTCAACATTTAATAATAATAATAATAAATTTATATATATACATATATATATATATATATATATAACATAAAAATAATTCTATTACAGACAGCACGAAAAAAACGAAACTAAAAGAAAAAGTGAAGAAAGGTAAAAAAACAAAGAAAAAGGAAAAAAAGGAAAAAAGAAATAAGGAAAAGGAGAGAAAAAGAGAAAAAGAGAAAAAGAAAAGAGAAACAAAAGAAAAAAGAAACAAAAGAAAAAAGAAACAAAAGAAACGAAAGAAAAAAGAAACAAAAGAAACGAAAGAAAAAAGAAATGAAAGGGAAAATGCAAAAAAGTGATGAAAATACTAAAAATAAAATTAAAATAATTAAAGAAGTAAAGCAAAGCCCCCCCCCTTCATATAAATCCCAGACTAGAGAAAAACTCATGAAATTGTCAATAAGTCAAACAAAATACAAAAACTAATTACCTTTAACGAATGAAAAACAAACATAACTATTTAACCAGAAAAGGACCAATAGAAATTGACACCGATTTTCAAAATTATTTCTAATCTCTTGTATAACAATCATTTCAGAAAGGTATTAATATAACGCTCTCATATTTATATTCTTCATGTCACGAGTTGGTTTGGCAACATTATTATGACAACCGGTTAAACAACAAATCACTTGTGAAAAAGTATTTGTGGCAGAAATTCGAAAGGTGGGACCCATAAATGGTGAGGTTCTTGAATGTTGAGTTTTTTTGTTTTTTTTAATAGATTTTCAAGACTTATTTTTAAAATATAATTAAATTTCTTTTGATCTCTGCACCCAACAAACCAAACTGCTAATTTAGATGCAATATTTCAAGTCAGAAAGCTTTTAAAAAATAAATTTAAAAAAACTTCTTTTTTTTAAAATCCAATCCAAACATGGAGAGAATCTAAATTTATGCCAACGCGAAATATATGTACCTCCATCCCGTCACAAAATAATTAGTGAGTATAAAACATGCTAACTGAAACCATTTCAAATATTGAGGGGAATCAAGAAAGAAAATAACCAGTCAGACAACCCCAAGGCGGGTTGTTTAAGGCGCACCCTGGAAGGTTGCAAAAATATAGCTGACTCCCAAAGGAGGGAGACAATTACTCTGATTTTTAACCCAAAGGACAATTTTAGACTAAAGGCCACGGGTTGTCTATGTGGACAGTGACTGTACAACGCATCAATTAATAAATCCTGGGCCTCACATATAGATGATGACATTAATAAAAAAAAAAATATGAGTTTTATAAAGTACTAGCCTTCGAATGGCAAGCCCAACTGGATTATTAGTTTACAAATTACAGTTATTTAAGTGAAGCTACTGTTGCAAATTTTCAAAATAGAAAAATCTGAATTTCGTGTGTTGATAAAGCATTGCTTTCTGATGGGAAAAATACTGTTCAAGCAAGGCAATGCCTTGATAAATGTTATTCGGAAACAATGGTTAAGAAGTGGTGCAGACTTTAAACCTAGTCTACAGACACAAATGATGCTGAACGCTCAGATCACCCAAATTCGGCAGCTGTCTTGGAAAACAAAAACAAAAAACTAATTTTGGCTGATCGTAAATTGAAGTTGTATGAGGTATCAGTGAAGGAGTTGAAGATATCAGAAGTTAATTATTCCGTCGGATTCATATTAAATGTGGCTCATATAAAAGCATTGGTAATCCAAATTTTCGCCAATTTCATACGAAACTGAAATATTTTTTCAAGATCAACAAAATTGCAAGCAGAAAGGGTTAATTTATGCCAATTTGGTGGCTTTTATGAAAAAAACAAAAAAAACACATGCTAATGTATAAAAACCTGGTTTTTAGTTAACTTTGAGGCATCAAAATCTATTCGCGGATTTTCACTATTCGTAGGTGTGTCTGAAACGTAACCACCGTATATAGCGGGGACCTACTGTGTGTGTGTATATATATATATATATATATAGGGTAAGGTACACGATAAGTCATGAAAATGAAATGTCGTGGTAGACAAACGGAAAACAGGTTAGAATGCAGGAGAAAAACAAACATTGTGTGCCTTCAAAATAAAATAAAATTGTTTCCAAATCTTCACTTTTTCTGAAGACGTTCGATAATACGAACGAAACCGGTCAAATCTCTTGTTTTTTGTTTTTCTCCTGCATTCTAACCTGTTTTCTGTTTGTTTTTTTTTCAAACATATATATACATATATATATATATATATACACACATACACATACTAGGCAGTCTAGATCTGCAGAGTTTAGTATAAACAAATACAAAGATACTGATAGCAACGAGAGACGCATAAAAATTTGAAAGGATGTAGCAAAATCTGAGACATGTTTCCCAAATACGCAATTTTTTCATAAAAAAAATGCTACACTGCAATGCAGACAGAAAATTGCCACAAGTGTTGGGTTTCTTTTATATTCTTTTTTTTTTTTCTGTGTTTCACATTCAAAATATTATTCGATTTATGTAGAAAAAAAACTAGTGGGGGATGTCCTCTTCTCTTCCCTGCGGCCTCTTTCTCACTAGTTTTTCTATCTTTATTTTCATGGTAGGTGCTCGACTGAGCTCCAATTTATGGTTCTCCCCCCTGTAAAACATTCAGAACAAAAATGCGTCGATCTATAACCACTGTCAATAATTTCCCTTTCTCCCTTTGTGTACCTAAAACTTAACAGAACTTCCATGAGTAAAGTTTCTTACCTAGAACTACCCGTCTACAGAACACAATACCACAGGGCTGCTTCTCAGCCGACTAAAACATGGTCGTTTTCAAGTCAAATTCTTGTTGTGACGCCCTCTTAAATAATCAATTTATGACCAGTTACAACCATCGTTATTTCCTCACGCTGTTGTTTCACTGTCCACCTGACAAACTCATTAACCCTTATCCTCGAGTGGCTTTTGGGCCTTGATAAGCAGTGACTTGTTAGTAAAAAAAAAAAACATAAAATAAAAGGACTAGGTTTTTATTTATTAGATTTTTAAATTTTCGCTTTTTCTCATCTCATCACAGGAATTGTAATATAAATTCTTGAGACTCATTAAAATCAAATTTGTGCGTCTCAGGACTCCCTAAATTAAAAAGCTATCAGCATCATTGTGTGTGTGTGCGCGTACATATATATATATATATATATATATATATATATATGTATGTATGTATGTGTATGTATGTATGTGTATGTATGTATGTATGTAGTCGTTTTTTGTCAATGTTTTTGCGGTGTGCTTTGAATGCTTGTTTGTTGGACTTTATTATAAGAGTGTCTAGGAATGGTATCGAGCTGTCTATCTCAGTTTCATGTGTGAATTTTATGGAGGGTTCTACTGTGTTGAGTTTGTTTTTAAGGTTATTGATATCTATATCTATGGGGGAGGAAAATAAGAATATCATCAATGTATCTGAAGTATTCGATGTTAGGGGGTAGTCTAAATTTGAAAGGGCCGGATTCTAAGTCCAACAACAAACTAGCATTCAAAGTACACCGCAAAAACACTCACAGAAACGACTACATACACTTCTACTCTCATCACAATATATATATATATATATATAGAGAGAGAGAGAGAGATAGAAGAAAAAAGAGTGATAAATATGTGACGATTGTCCAAATTTATTTCAAATTTCAATTGTTCAATGCAAGGTGTATTCAGTAATAAACTAGTGTTTATTATTCTTTCCTTAAGCCAAGGCTTTTCAAAGATCGAAATCTTATCATCAGAGGAGAAATACAGATGGATAAGTTGGCTTTCGAAAAAACCAAAGTTCAAATATTTGAAAAATATGAAAATTATTATTAAAAATTATTAAAATAATTTTTGTTAAAAAAACGTATTGAATGAAAAGAAAAGTTCCGTGAAAAAGATATGCAAATTGTCCGGGTGGTAAATTTCCGTTGAAAAGAAGTCCGGTGAAATGTAGAATGTGAAGAAAAACTCTTTGCGAGGGAGCAGATTGGAGAAAGTGTTCAAAATCAAAATATATATATATATATATATATATATATATAAAAATAGTATATTGGAATTTTTTTTTAGATATCATTTCGCATTTGATTATTATTAGAAATTTAGGAAAGCCAAAACGATGGGTTTTTTTTCTTTAAAATAAATTTTATTCACATTGAAAATACGAGCTAGCTTTCAGTCTTAATAGACCCTTATCAAGCAACTTTCTTTTTTTTCTTTTATTAAGCATTCTTACTTTTTCGTCTGAGATATAAAAATTTCTTGTGAATAGTAATCCATTGTGTGTTGATTCAGATGGTGTGAAAGTCGTTTCAAGTGTCACACGTGGCTATGTGTTATGATTGATAAGTAGTATATTGGTACTTTTTTGGGATATCGTTTCGCATTTGAATATTATTAGAAATTTAGGAAAGACAAAACGATACGTTTGTTTTTTTTCTTTAAAATAAATTTTATTTACCTTTAAGATATGAGCTAGCTTTCAGCTTTAATAGACCCTTATCAAGCGATTTTCTTTTTCTATTAAGCATTCTTACTTTTTTCGCTGGAGATATAAAAATCTCTCGTGATAGTAGTCCGTTGGATATTGATCCAGATGGTTTTGGTTGTTTTGTTTTACGGCATATCAACCCTCCTCGGGTTATTTAATGCTGAATTCGGTCATTTTGGGAAAAGTTTTTATGTTTCAAGTTCTTTATATGTTCAAGTATTTATTAATGGTGTTTGGTTGAGTGAAAGGGGGAATGGAGGGAGAGGGAGGAAGGGTGAAAGGAGGAAATTGTTTTTTTGTTTGGTGTTTTGCAGAACATGATAGAGCATTGCAAAGAGAAAAAAACAATAAAACATCAATGTTTGGTGCATTTGGGGTCAGGAAGCCAATATCTTCAGACTACCTCATCTGGTAGCACCAGTGATTCAGATGGTCTGAAAGTCTTATATATATATATATATATATATATATATATATACTTGAAAATAGATGACATCATAAAAGATGAATGGTAGCTTTTGAAAAAAAATAATGCTCATTTATGTCAAAATATGAGTATCAACTGTTGTAATAGTATATCCTACAACATTTCTTTGTTATGTAGACTTACTAATACAGAAAACTATATATAGTGAACACTGTATTCACTGCTATCTTGCTTCGGAGATTAGTAATGCCTTACTAATCTGACTATCCATTCATTGCACTCTCTATTACAATAAACCTTTCTTTCTTCAATCGCGTTGGTTGTTCCTTCCAGTAAAGTAACAACCTTGTATATTGTAACCCTTTTCAAGGATACAACATCAACAAATATCAAAGCTAAGAAAGTATACATGTAATAATATAACAAATACTGATCCAACGGGTCACAGGTAGTTTAGTAATCCAATAAATCCCTACCTAATATTACATAAATCCCTAATTACAATTAAATAATAAAATAAGACCTTACCTAATAATACAAAGTTCATTTTTTTCAACATCGTCAGAAAGAGAGTTAATAAATAAACATAAACAGAGGAAGTGAAATTGTACAATCCTAAAATCTCATATCCGCCATTGTACACAAGTTTTGATTTGTTTTCATTAAAAGAAAGTTAAACAAAAACGATTTTAAAACGCGGATGAAAATTGTCAAATTTTGACTGCTTGCTGTTATGGCTAGGTGATTTTGTAGAAATTCAATTGGTAATACTTTCAGGTGAAATCAGTAGAGATATAAAAGCTTTGTCACGCATCAACATGTTCATACTTATCTATTGAAGTCTAATTTCATTCTTTTATGTACACATACCAGCTATACCTACCCGGTGTTGTCCAGCAGTCGTTTTATTTTCAATTTTGTTTTTCTTCTTTTTTTTCTTTTTAAATTCTATAAATACTTAAGATTCTTATTTTTAATACTTAATTTTATATCGTTACTAGCTGTACCCCCCCCCAGCGTTACACAAGAATGTTTACTTCCATTTTTGTATCGCCCCCCTCCCCCCTTTACAAATTAACTTTCTTTGTTTTGACTCTAAATAATTTATGTGACTAGAACAGGTACTACGCTTCTGGGTCAGAGTAGACCTAAGAGTAATGAGAATAATATAGCATGCCTTTTGAGAAGGAATAGGCGTGGACAACTAGTGTCAATGTCTCTAGTTACTTACCTCACCACAAGGGAAGTTAGACACCCGGTCGGTTTTTATTGTGAGGGGGGGGGGTAAATTCAGCTACTCAAAATGGGGCACTCAGGATTGGGACAAAAAATTTAAATCGCCTCAGTCTAGAAGGATTTTTCCTTCACTGACTGAGGATAAAACAAACTACACTTTGATTCTAGATCGAAAGCGTAGTACCTGTTCTAGTCAACATCTCGGAGAAGTTTGGAGCTGAAATAAAACTGACCTAATACCTGTTGCGGCATTCACCCTGAGTAGGTTGAGCCTGTTTCCTTCAAAGGAGGAAGTTTCTAGGGAATATGAAATTCACAAACGGTCCCTAATCGCATGTATATCGCAAGGGGAGATAACACCAATTGTTTTTGCATTTTTTTATTTTTATTTTTTTGCAGGGAGGTGTCTCCATCCTCCAACATACAGTGCCTGGAATTCCAAAATTGTCACCCATCTGGTACCGACTCGGCTCAACATAGCTTAATAGGTGATCTAACGAAAACCGGTGTTTCAATGTGATTATACCTAATAGTAGGTGATGTGTTCACCAGATGCATAAATATCTGAAATTTTGTAAACCGTTTAAACACTCGGAAAGAAAACAAAGTCACAGGTTGCATCAAACTGATAGACAATAACAGGTTTGATGTGGGATGGATGACAGTTTTGCTCAAAATTTAATCAGCGTCTGATGCAGTCGCATTCTCTAGAAAACATTTACTTCGATTCGATCTTGATTGCGAAAAATAAGGTTTTACTTTTAACAAATTTATCTTGAGTCTATTTTAATGCAAATTCTTTTTCGGATTGAAGTTTATTTGTACGAAATATGGATGGTGTGAGTTCAGGGAACTTCTGCCATTACAATCCAGCAGTGTTACCACGGTCATGTCTGTGCAGTGTGATTTAAAAAAAACAATAGGGCCTAAAACCCGCTCGAGGATAAGGGTAAACAAGATGGATCGATTGACAGTTAAATGGTGATGAATACTATGAGAGGATTGAAAATCTCCACATACCACACACTCAAAACAATAGCCGACCCTGAAGGAAGACGTTCTTCCCTTTAGTCAGAAACATCATTCAAGGAATATGAGGACTAAAGGAGAAAAATGGGGGAGCAATAGTTACGAGGCTGCAAAAATAAACCCACGGTTCACTGCGATCCACTTTCTACATGGTGATGTATGGAAGTAAAACCACATGTTGCAGAGAGAGAAATAATATGAAAATAATACAATGGATGTGTAATGTGAGTCTTAAAGACAGGGTTAGATCTGATGACCTCAGAGGAAGATTAAATATGGACAGTATAAGGAGATGTGTACAGGTTTGGTTTATGGCATGTTAACCATCTATGGGATATTTAATGCCGAATAAAGTTGTCAAATGGAATTCTATAGGTAGGATAATTATTTCATATTATTAGAAAACATTACTCTCAGAAAAACATTACACCTAGAAAAACATTTTACAATGAGAGTGGGTAGGAACATTATTTTAGAAAACATTACTCTTTGAACACATTACTCTTTGAAAACATTACTCTTCAGCAGTGGTAATCTTCTTTGTTCTCAACACAATTGACCCTCAGCCACCGCCTTCTAGTATCTATTTGCGAGGAAAATAAAAAAGAGAAATAAGGTTTTGATTTTTAGAAGAATCAGATTGAATATTACGGTTGGGGATGAACTTATAGATACTAGGGGATGACATGACCAGTCGATTGATCGGATTGGGCCTCTCCGACCTCCCATCGAGCCGAAGTGGAGTGTTGCAAGTTACATAACCATTTATGCAACCAGGCCATGGACTGCTCAACCACCAGGATCCCGTCCTAATGCAGAAAGGAGGCCTTTTTTTGGGGGGGGGGGGGGATTTGCATGGGGTTGCAGTCGGCGAATTTGTGGCCCCGCCGACAGGGCGAGAGATGTGTGCAGAACAGATGACTGTTTGTTTGATCAGATTGAAAGAATGGATGAAAGTGTTTGTATTAGTAGTTGTCGAACAGTTGAGGTAACAGGGTCAGTTGGCAAAGGAAGACCATGGGAGAAAGTGATAAGGATGGATTTGCGTGAAAAAGAGATAAATGAAGACCTGTGCAGAGATTATAAAAACAAAATTCAAAGTTTTATTACATCTTACAAAGAAATTAGACATATTTAACCAAAAAGAAACTATATTGCTTTGATCTGAGTAGAGTGTTTTCATTCCATCAGCCATAACATTCTTCGGGTGTATCTTTTCGAACTTGGGAACCTAATAGTTGAACATGGGAATCTCTGGTATTATTTGGATCATTCAGACTACTATTTTCATCTTGGTTGTTATGTTCACAACGTTTCAGCTGATGTAACTTCCAACCTTCTTCAAGTGCATCTATTCCAACTTGGGAACCTAACAGTCGAACTCGGGAACCTGCACAGAAATTAAAACTGAACCCTTTATTTATTACACGGGGGTAGATTGTTCTCATTCCATCGGCTATGACCGGGTAGAAGTACTAATTATTATGTTATTCTTAGTTATTATCGCCTGTAGTAAGGATTGAACCTTCAACCTCCAGAAGACTGTCACTTAAAATTGAGTGTTAACCAGTGCTGTTACCATTAAGACCCCATGGCTGACAGAATGAGAACAATCTACCCCCATGAACTGAATAAACGGGTTTAGTTCGAAATTTCGTAGAGCTTCCCGAATCTGACATAAGGATTCACAAGTTTGAAAAGATATACCTGAAAAAGATCGGAGGTTACATTGGCCGAGCCATTATGAAAATAACATCGAAATCCGAATAATCAAACTAATACAAATTATCAATCCTCATCTCAAAAATTTAGAAACATAATACAGGGTAGGCAAAAATAAGGGTCCTATTTTTAAAAATTCATAACTTTTTTATTTATTGATTTTTTAAATTTTTTTTTTTAGAATAAGTAAAGGACCCCTTCCGAAGCAAGCATGAGCCGTATTAGCCCTAAGGAACGTACCCTCATTTAGAAAACATTATTTTTGCTTAAAAAACTCAAAACAGTGTAAAAAACAATACTTTAGTTTTTGTAAGTTTTAAGAAGTGTTTTTCGGCTAAAATTTGTTTTGTTTATTTCAAAAAATCTCGGAAGGGTCAGTCTACACACACATAAAGTTTGGTGAGTTTAACTTTTATTTTGTGGAAGTTATTCAAATTCAAGTTATTCAAATTTAAAGATAGGACCCTTATTTTGGCCCACCCTGTATAAGTAGCTTTTTTTTTCTTTGCAACCTTCTCCAATTACGCACAGCAAAAGTATATTTACTTGAGCATTAACAAAAAGGCACGAAAAGAAACAAAAATTATACTCGTCCTCATCGATCAAATTTAACCTAAATTTTGTACCTATTTATATCTCTCCGCTATTGAGCCGGTTATCGTCAGCTTGATAAAATATAAACACCTAAATCCAGAAATATAGACAAGAAATGCATCACCTGAATAACAGAGTACAAAACCTAGACCCCCACGTTTATTATTAGGAATTCCTGGTGTTGCCCGGAAATGAGTGTACACCTGTTCCCAGCCCTGAACCCCATATAATCATCTTTTTTCAGGTTACGCGGAACGCATCATTCTGTAAGATGGAATCACAGTACCCAGGTTTCTACTAATAAGGTAGGTGTGTCTTTTTAACGGTTGCGTTCAATCTCCCATAGCCCTCATCTGTGTGAGAAGGAATTTTCACATTATGCAAGGGTCGGAGGGTCTTTAATCGTTTTTCTTAGATTTTTTCTGTCCAACTCATCACTTTCAATGAATTTGTACATATATATATATATATATATATATACGGACGCCCAGCTAGACGCTGCCACTATTTTTCATTTTATTTTATTTTTCTTCCCAACATGTCTACCCTACATGTATCCGTGCTTGCATGATATCTTTTCCCTATATCATCATCCTGATGAAGTCTTATAAATAAAGACGAAACGTTGATGTACACATAAAAAAACATCCAGTTTTTGGTTTTCCTTTTTCATTTTACCATCACGTCGGATTACCTTCATCCTTCTATTCCCATATATATATATATATATATATATATATATATTTATAAATAAAATTTAAATTTTCAACACATTGAGGATTTTGACCCCTAGAGTAAATGTGGTATTGTGATGACTAATGATTCTAGCAAAGAGTAGATTAGACAGAGGATGACCAACGACATTCCACTTCCCACACTTTTGATGGCCTTGTGCTTAATTTGTTTAAAATCTAACTTGTATTTTTATATTTTTTGTCAACTTATAGGGTTATAAATAAAAAAAGGAGCAAATAAAGAAAGAGATCGGAGGACAACATCCCGGAGTTGACAGGGCTGGCGCTGAATCGCACGCTCAGGAAGGCAGAAGATCAGGAGGGTTGGAGAAAGCTGGTTGCCAGGTGTGCAGCATGACATTTTCTTTTTTAATACTAATGAGTCAAGACTTACCGAGGTCAAAGGCTATTCGAGAATAAGGGTCAATGGAATTTTCAGTTGGATGATGAACAAAACTATGAGAGGATTTAGAACGATAGATGAGATGGGCAGAACTTCATGTGTTGACATTTGACTTGAAAACAATGACGTTGTAGTCAGCTGTTAAGCAGCTGCATGGTATGTTTCCCCAGATGGTAAGTTCTTGGAAAGAAACTCTGTTCATGGAAGTTTCATTTGGTTTTAGGTGCACAAAGAAAGTAAAGTTCTAGATGAGTTTTTGCTGTTAATACATGTCCTTATAAACAGTTACACTTGGATCGTACACAAGCCATCAATCAAAATTTTTATCAAGAAACAAATTGTTTCGGAATTTTTTTAGATGAGGGTTGATAATATTCCGACTAATTTTCTCATCTTGGGTGTTTTTATCACAACGTTTAAGCCAATGTAACCTCCGACCTTCTTCATGTGTACATTGTCGAACTCGGGAATCTTTCTGTCGAACTCGGAAATCTGGACGGAATTTCGAACGGAACCCTTTATTTAATCCACGGGGGTAGCATGCTCTCGTTCCATCTGCCATGACTGGGAAGAAATCTTCAGTAATTCGCAATTCTTCGTATCGCCCGCACTGAGGATTGAACCTTCAACCTTCAGATGACTGTCACTTAGAACCAAATTGTACTTAGTACTATATCCACTGTGCCACATGCCACCCTTGTGGAGGGTTCCGTTCAAAATTCCGTCCAGATTTCCGAGTTCGACAAGGTACATCTGAAGAAGGTCAGAGGTTACATCGACCGAAACGTTGTGATAAAAACACTCAAGATGAGAACAGTAGTCCAAATATACCAAATTCTACAAGAAACAAATTGACCGAAAAAAAGTGAAAAGACTCTTTTTACGTCTAATGCATGCCAGCATGTAAAACGAACGTTAAACCAAATATGATGATGCTGACACATAGTACACAATATAAAAACTATCCGAATGTAACAAGATTAGAGACAGGTGTGTAAAAATAATGTTGAGAACGGTAGTTTTCCACATGAGGCTAAAGTAATAATAATAAGGTTAGAAGAGTGGAAAATTCCATTGGAAGTTACCAGACTAGAGTTATGATTAGATCACAGGATATTACATCATGAGAAGAAGTATGTGTTAGAGAAGCAGGATCAATTCCACTTTCTGGTGGGTTTGCGACATCAAATTGAGCAGACATCTCTTTCGAGGTCGACTACCTCTACAGGGGTGGAGCAGAAAATTACAGCCCATCTAGATGTACATAGCTGTAAATTGCAGGGTAAAATAAACTAAACCCTAGAAGCAAATAATGGCTTAGTTATTGTTTTTAAATTCCTACCATTTTTACAGCTGCTGAAGGAAAGAAGAAAAAAGCTGAGAGACGAAAAATCCACAGAGCAATTTGCGACTTGTCAACAGAACAGGAGTCTAGACAGAACACCGACCAGAGATGTTTGTTGCAGTCTGGGATCGGAGAACACTCCATCATATTACAAATAGAAGTATGTGTTTTTATGAACTGAAAACAATCAACGAATTAGAAAACAGTTTGATTTATTAAGCAACATTACACCATTGATTGCATACACATAATCAATATACTAGAAAGCCATTTTCTTTTTTTATGAATATGAATTTAGCATTTTACGTAATTTTCTGACAATTAAACATGTCATTTCATCTTGAACAAAAAACAAAAGCTAAAAAGTTGTCATTGTTTAAAGTTAAAGAACACACTAAAACGTTATCTTGCCAGATTTTAAAAGTCACACCTAAATAGCAATCCATCTGACCTGTCGCTACTTAATTTAAACTAGCTTATTTTTTTGTTGTCCCCATTCCACTTGGTTACTTGCACGAATGTATCTTATTTTATAGCAGTTTTTTTTCTTAAAATACTTATTCCAGCTAAGAAAATTACGGCTCTTTCATCGTTTTGAGATTATAATCTCACCGCCCATCGCATGTTAAGGATTCTTGAGCTTTGCATAAATAAGTGTGAATTATCAATCTTTTCCTGCCTTTATTTTGTTCCAAACAGACATAAACCACTTGTGAAACAATTAAAAATTGCCGATCAACAACAGAACACAAGAAAATACTACTCGCATGAATCTGAAATTTTCACCCATTACGTCCCACCCCCACTAACAGTGGTACTATTTCAGAATTTTCCTTCTCGTACACTAGTTGCACTACTAAAGCTCCAGGATTTAGTCTGCCCTACTATTTCATTCATAACTGAGTGCCGAAATATTCGGTTGTGGATGGAAAACAGAATTTTCCACGTAAACTTAAGATTAAGTAAAAAAAAATAATAAAAAAAGTGTGGGCGGGGGGGGATTTTCCATTAAAAGTTGAGTTATGGGTTAAGCTAATATGTTCAGGAAGTTGCATCATTTGTAGGAAGTCTCAAACTGTGGCGGAAAAGAGATAGAAATCTTTCCTTCTGGTTTGGGGTCTGTGATACAGACGTACCTGTTTTCGGAGGAGTCTTCCCCACTCCACAGCGTTTAGAGGAAATTAAAAAGGAAATAAAACCAAGTCTAACATAGAAGCTCAAATTGAATTCGTTATTTCACAACTTTAACTACAAACAAGAATGCTACAGTGTTTATTACAGCGAGAGAGACACAAATCAACTCCACTAAAACTATGGCTGTTAACAACAACGAAAGAGAGAAAGACATCACTACCGATTGAGCTGACTACTTACAACGCGTCAACTAACAACGCAGCTGTTTACAAGACGTCTGTCGACAAAATGACAACCGGCAATCTGCTGGGGTCAAAAGAATTCCCTGCATAACTCCCCAGAGGAAATTAAAGATAGATTCATAGCTTTTCCGAGGGTATTAGTGAAAGTGATGCAATAACCTCCAACATGAACAAAGTGTAGTATCTGTTCTGATGCTACACTTAGTCTATTCTGTCCTCGGTCAGTGAAGGAGAAGTCCTTCTAGACTGAGGCCCCCCCCCCCTCATATCTAGAGTGCCCCTTTTTGGGAAGCTGAATTTTCCCCACATTAAAAACCGATCTTGTGTCTAACTTTGCCCTCTTGGGGAGACAAGTAAATAGCACTCCCCCCCCTCAAACCCGACACACAATGCCGACAATCTGCGTCCGCAACCATAGCTCACTTTCCTCAGCATAAATTAAAAATTATGAATTCTTGACTTACCCGTCTCCTGAGACAGAAATTAGATGCTTGAGATCGTTTGCAAATTTTATGCCCGTCGCAATCTCCGAATGTCCATAAAAGCTGGCGACAAGCTCTCCTGTGTAGAAGTCAAAAAGAGACAGATTCTTATCGGTGCAGCTGGTCACAATGTAACTTCCCGAAGGATCCAATTGTAATTTGATGAGGACACCATCTTCGCTCACGGAACCCTTGTACGTCTTCTTCAGTTTGGCGGATTTAATGTTGTAAATCCTAAAAGGGGAGAAAGAAAGTACAAAAAAAATTAAGACTGACGAATTACACATACATCACCGATTTTCTAGTAACTTATTGTTCGGCACCATTTTTTAATCAAGACAAAATCACAAGATGGAACTTGATAATCCTGTTGCTGCCAGACTAGTTTACTGGATGGCCAACTGATGGCTCTGTGTGTAGCACGCCATCAAATGGTTTGTTTACACTGTACCTGCTGGTGATAGTCTCCCTTTATTTTTAGATTATATCTTATTTTGTGTTGGTTAGGGTTGTGTTGATGAATCATTATTATTATTACAGTGAAATCGGATGGTCTGGCAAAACGGTTAATCTATAATATATTTTAGAATTTTTGAGATGAGGATTGATAATTTGTATTATATGGGTGATTTGGATTACTATTCTAATTTTGGTTTGGTAGTAAAAAAAAAAAAAAGAGTCTATATCGGCCATTACATATACATCATATGAAAACACTTTAAATCTACTCTTACCCTATGTCTGACCAATGAATTTCTGACAAGGTTTAAAAAGAGACCTGATTTTCACTTTCATTTTTTTCTTATTTGTGTCATGCAAAGAAAGCGGTCATGATTTTTCTTCATGCAAAGATTAGAGGATCGATGTTCAACGGGTCATGACATAGGTTACGCCTTCACCCAGGTATTGTTTTGTGACAAATAACATTTTTTATGTTTGCCTTGAAGGTTTTAAAGAAAAAATACAGTAAAAAGAATAGAAAAGATTGACCGGTCCACAAAACATAACAGATAATAATAAATAATTATTTTTATCGACTGTTACAGTAGCAATACACATGAAAAAATTTAAATTGCTTAAAATATCTCAATAATGGCATATATAGAAAGAGCTTGATGATCTAAGAAAGAATCTTTTTTAATTTTTTAAATCTGACTAAAAATAAGGAAGTTATGACTATTTTTGTGCCTCACACGATTGAATATTTTCCCCTCTTTAAGACCATATGTGTTTCGTCACATTTTTTACACTAATTTTTCAGTAAAAATGTTATATCTTTGTTAAAATACAAGATTAAGCAATGAAATTTACCATATAAATGTATTTTTGTACAAGGAATCAGAATGTGCCACTGAAAATCTCCAGAAATTAATGATTTCCAAGTAATCTGCACTAAGTGCACATTAATATGCTGCAATACCTTAAAAATACCATGTATCCATTAAAAGAAAGAAGTTAGAAAACTCAAAGTTGAATTGAAATACATTTTATGTACAAGAAACTAAAATCTAATACTAGGACTGTTTAAAAATGAATATATTGCAAGATTTCTTTGGCATTATTGTAGATTAACACCTTCCGCTAACTCACCCCTTACCTCCCCAAAATATGAGATTCTACTTTTTTTATTTAGGCAATTACATGTTAACACCCTGAAAAACTTGGCAGAAAGAAAGAAACAAAAACAATTATTTTAGAATTTAGAGTGGGGATCAGTTTCACATAAAATAATCCCCCATTTCAAGGCCATTCTAGCGTTTTAGGACAGTTAATTATTTTTTCTATGGAAGATAAATCCTGTGCGTTTTTCTTGTTTTGTTTGTTTTTTTTAGACGATTATGAGGGTCTTTGTGGGAGGAGGGGGGCTTACCACTTGAACTTCAGGTTAGTGGTAGGGCTAGGGGCAATTAAGTGTGAACACCCTGAAAACTTAGCAGAAAGAAAAAAACCCAATTCATTTAGAATTTCGAGTGGGGGATTAGTTTCACATATATTTAATGTAGAATAATTCACCATTTCCGGGCCATTCTAGCGTTTTAGGGCATTAATCAATTTTTTTCTATGGCAAATAAATCCTGTGCGTTTTTTTTATGGGGTCTGCGTTTTTATTTTTTTATTTTTTATTTTATTTTTTTTTTTTTAGACGATTATGTTTGGTTTTAATGGGCTTTTTTGTAGGATTAGGGCTTCCTACTCGGACTTAGGGTTAGTGATAAGGTTAAGGAAGGGGTTTTGTTTTGGATGGAGGTTGCCATTCGGACTTAGTGTTAGGGTTAAGGGAGTTTTTTAGGGGGTGGCTTGCCACTCATATTTAAGGTTAATGGTACGATACGTTCAAGAAGGCATTTTTAGGAGGTGGGCTTGTTAGTCGTACCTAGAGTTTATGGTAGAGTAATTATTTATTTTATAAATTTCACTAAAAGGCAAGAATGGCCGAGAAATCGGAGATCATTTTACATTAAATTTATATGCGAAACTGATCCCACTCTAAATTCTAAATTATTTTTTGTTGTTTTGTTTTTTCTTTTTTTCGCCAAGACTTTAAGGGTGTTCACACGTAATCGCCTAAAAAAGTAGAATCTTAATTTTTTTTTTAAATTGGCGACTAGAAAGTCATTACTACTAGAAGTTCGAAAGTTGAGTGAAAACCAGTATTTTTTAAAGTATTTTTTATAAAAGAACCAAATAGGATTAACTTTTTTCAGCACAAGAATTTTTGTCTTATTTTTACAAAGCTTTACCAGACTAGTTAGCTGCTGCTGCTGATTGATTGTTATATCAGCAATACTAGCAGCCATTGTTGACTTTCGCTCAAAAAAAGGATAATATTTTTTCGGATAAGGTAATTTAAAATTACTACTACGGAAAGACAAAACATACAATTATAATTTTAATGCATAAAAAAAGATAAAAGATCAATTTATTTACTAGTTGGGTACGAAATATGTAACAACATTTTTTATATTCCTATTTTAAAACTTTTTAAATTCGTTCTAGAATGAAAATTAACAAAAATCGCCTCGTGTTTATAGCTGCTATTACTGCTGCTACTACAACCAGTTTTTCAAACTATAAATAGAAAACGCTTTTTTTTTTCCTGATAGGGTCATGAAATATCATGACTACCAAAAGAGAACACATATATACAATTATAATTTTAATGCATAAAAAAGTAAAATGATTGATTTACTTACTAATTGGGCGACAGAAATGTATTTTTTCAAAAATGTTCAACCGACGGCGAGTTGAAGTCTTATTTTTAAAATTTCAAAAAACTGAATGAGCCGAATTACTTCGTACACCGACAAACATTAAAAGTGATACTTTCCCTGATTAGTTTCCAAATTTCAGAACGAAATTCCACATACAGCAATGATACGAGACTTTTAAACGAAGGGGGGGTTAAAAAAAAAGTGACGTAAATTGCTGAAAATAGTGTTAACATTTTTTTGCCTTTATTTGCTCAAAACTCTTAAAAATATATAATGTATATTATTATTCATGAATGCACCTGAAAGGATATTCATTTCCTAACAAAATGATGGTATTTTGAGCACTTAAAGTGCTTTAGTTTTTAAGATATGACTATTTTCATAGAACTACCCTCAAATCTGTGATTATCCAAACAGTTTTCTGGTCGATGTGTATTGCTAGTGACAGCATTTAATGTATGATTCTTGTGATAGTAAACAAATACATGGTAACTGAATCAATCATTTAAATTTTTTTATTATTTTAATGTGTATTAAAAGAAAAACGCTTTTATGAATGTAGAAATAATTATTGAAGGTGAAACAATCTTAGGTTTAGCATAAAATAATCATCATTATTATTATTATTCTACTAGTACACCCTAGGCTGGTTCATCATAAAAGAAAAATGAGATTCTACTTTTTTTCGGCGATTACATGTAAACAGCTTGAAAAACTGGGTGGTAAAAATAAATAAAACACAAAAAAATATTTTAGACTTCGGAGTGGGGGACCAGTTCAGCATATAAATTGAACACAAACTGATCACCCATTTTCTGAGCAGATAGCATTTTAAGGACATAATCAATTTCTGTTTTAGTTAAATCTTGGCCATGATGGCAAGTCTGGGATGTCTTTTAGAAATTGACTTCAAAGCTAACCTATCTCCAGGTTTTTATTTATCTCTTCCTCTCAAGTCCATTTTATCACTTAGGGATGTGAGTGATCAATGGTAAAAAAAAAATCTGAAATCGAGATGAATTCCCCAAACAGGAAGGGGGGGGGGGGGGGGGGATGCACCCCTACCATTTTCCCAACCACACAGAATTTATCTCCCATAGCAAAACATTTTTTTTAGTTAATGGCCTAAGAAGCTAGCATGGCTCAGAAATGGAGTATCGTTCTATGTTACTACATCCTCCTCTCATGAAATTTAACATAGAATGATCCCCCATTTCTGGCCTATGCTAGCTTTTTAGAGCATGTACCAAAAACATGTTTTGCTATGGGAGATAAATTCTGTGTGGAGTTTTATTTTTTATTTTGGTAGTTCATGTTGAAAATTTAGTAAAAGAAAAAAAATGATTTACCCTATCATAGACACTAGATCCAAGTGGTAAGCCTCCTAAGAAAAAAAACCTTTTAACCCTTAGTCCGGGTGGCAAGCCCACCCTACTAAAACCCTACCTTAACCGTAGCACTAACCCTAGGAGAAAAATCATCAAACAAAAAAAATCATAGAAGCTTCCTGTTCTGCACACATCTCCCTATACTGTTCAGATTTAATCTTACTCTGAGGTTATCTAAGCCTATCTTTAAGACTCACATTACACATCCATCGTATCATTCTCATATCATTTCTTCCCATGCAAAGCATGTCATCACGCCTCACTGACCAGGCTTAATTTCAATACATTATCACACTGTGTACACATGCCTAGATCCCTGAAGATCTAATAAATGTAATTCTTTACCTGACATTTCTATCTTGGCAAGCGGTGGCAACAAACTTTTCAGTTGGGTCAACGTCCATGTCATATAAAGTGGTCTTTCCTACCAAATGTTGATGTAAGGTGAACTGAAATTCTGGATGCTGAAAAACAAGAATATAAATGGGTCAACATTTGTTTTATATATTATTAAATATATAATTTCTTAATAAGGAGAATATTTTTTTTTAAATATTTCGAAAACCTGGACAACACAAATTATTTATGTTTTTTAAAATAAATTATTTATTTACTTTAAAAACTTGAGTACTTTCAGTGATATACACCCTTGTCAGAAGTATAAACATATATTTTTTTATTTTTCTCTTCTTTTTTCGTATAATCCTCCCTGACTGAGACATATTTATCGCAGTCAAGTTGAAATTCTATTCTCATCTTGTAATTTAAAAAATGAAGAGGGGATCTTTTTTTATGGCAAATTTAATGGTTGTTATTACCAACATCACCACAAAACCAACAAATTTAGTTTTAAAAATAAATTATTTATTTAATTATCAAAAAAAAAACCCTTTTTAGTCATTGCTTCAATACAGAGTTCATTTTTTAAAAGAAATTATTCTAGGTTCGTTTTGTGTAAACGTACGTGTGCGTAAACTTAACCAAAGTTATCATTCGAATTTCAAAATAATAATTTTTGATGTTAAACTTTTTTCATTAAATCACTTCAATTAATATTACTACTAATATGAACAAAACTCTAGCTTATAGATACGAAAATAGGAGATAAAAATTAGAAATGATTTGTACAGAATATTAATTTATTAGAAACTGTTTATAAAATTATTATACAAATGAAGCATCTGGATGACCGTGTTTTGGGAGTTTTCCAACCAGTATATATATATACGGTGTTTGAAAATATTTTAATGTATAATTGAATAAGCCTAAGGTGTTTTGATATAAATATAGTTCGGATTTCCTGGATGTGCAAAAAGATGCACCTGAAGAAGGTCGGAGGTTACATTGGCTGAAACATTGTGAATAAAAAAGACAAGACGAGAATAGTCATCCAAATAATGAATCCTCATCTAAAAAATTTTGAAACATGAAATCACCTCTAATTCTCCACTCTATTCAATCCTAATTTTTCCAATATCTTCCTGTAACAGCAACTTTTTACTCTTTGTATGAGTTTTGTCACCCTTCTTTGTATGCCTTCCAATCTCAATATTACATGTCAAGACATTTCAGCTCATTCCTATGTGCAATACTTGGTTTGAAGCATGAGTAATACTTCTTATTTTTTCTTTGTTTTAAATCTAATCCAGTTGCGAATGCTTGTGTAAAAGAGGGGGGAGGGGGAGACAGAAGATTTTGCAAAAAAAAAAAAAAGATAGTGGTAAAAAAAGAAAATGGCCACCAAGAAATGTTAACACTTTCAAATCCTCAATAACATTTTTTTAATTTTTTTTTTTAATCATAACCAAAAAGTAAGAAAGGTATCTTACTAGCTGAGCATTACGAAATAAGAGTGATTTATCGGCACTGCAGCTCAGCATACGAAATTGTCCATCATTATTGGTGAACTTGACTGCAGTAATTGAAGAAGAGTGGTCATCCAGGGTCTGGAGGAGGCCATGATCTTGCTCAATATCAAAAATGTGAATAAAACGATCCCGGCTGGCTGTTGCAAGAAGACGAGGTTCTGAAAAATCAAAAGAATTTATCATTTTAATTCATAAAATTAACTTCTAGAGAATGTTTTGGGAACAAGTACAAATTCAGAAATAATGGTTAAAGAATAAATTTATAAAGACATTTTGGGGGTGGAATTGATGAAATGTTTAAAAGAATTCAATCTGTCTTCTTCATTTAACGTGTCTCTTCCATATCAGATGCAGTTGCACGTTGGCCATGGCGGCACAAAACGACTTTCTTCATGAAACTATAATTTATGTTGGTTTCAATATGGTATTGTTTGAGGTCATCTTTGACTGCATCATTCCAAGTCTTTCTTGACCTGTCTTTCTTGACCTGCCTTTTCTTCGCTTACCCTCAATTGAGCTTTGTGTACATGTGTATATCCAGCTAGAGGTCCATTCAACATGACCATACCAGTCTGGGCACCTTCAGCCTCTACAGAAGAGTCAGAACTATTGTCAAGGCACACACACCACAAATCCACAATATATGTATATTCCTATTATGCATTCTATGATATTGTACATAATTATATAAATGTGTAGTATGATTGGGAGAGATTATAATCATTCCTAATTACAAAATATCAGACAGGGCAAGGGTGATAACCCCGATTCTGAAATTTATACTATCGCTAGTTTAAGGCTTTCTTATCTAGAAAGATTGATCAAGCCAAGTGAAAACAAAGTAGGAGGAAAAACGTTTGCAACTCGATAAATCTATTGATTCAAACCGGCTAAAAACTTGGATTCATGTCAACAGACCGTTCAGAGTTTGAATCAGTTTACTTCGTCCAAAAAGATTGTCTGGTTCGGAAACTACAGTGGAAATATGATTCCAAAAAGACGAAAAATTTCAAATAAAAAAAAAAAACTCTTTGCTTAGCAGCTTGGAATGTTTACAATATCAGCAGGCAGGCAAACTAGAAGAGTACCCGACTCAAAGTCCGCAGTAAACAGTGTTCGGTCAGATTTAATTCCTGATATTAAAGACTTCCTGTTTTGGGTCGCTTACTCTTTTGGTTTGCCAAGTTTTATACTAATTTTTATTCATTAATTTATTTATTAAATTATTAGGTGAAAGTACAGAATAGTTAACAAAGTCCCTCCTCACTCCATGTTAAGAATGACTTTCTAAATACTCTTCTGCAGTTTATGGATCGTGCAGAAATAATAACGCTATTATTTAGAAAGCCATTCTTAAGAGGGGGGACTTTAACTATTTTGTACTTTCACCTAACAATTTAATGAATAAATAAATTTGGGAAACTAAAACTCTCGCCAGAAGTTATATTACGGATAAAATTTAATATCAGGAACTAAATCTGACCGAACACTGTTTGCTGCTGACCGAGTCAGGAACTCTTCTGGTTTGCTGGCAGGCTCATAGAGAGAGAGAGTAAAGATTTGCATGATAAATGCAGAAAATAGGAAACTGGCTACTTGTGAGCAAAGGGGAAGAGAGCCTTTTTTTTTAATAGATAAGACACCAAAATGCATTCTGCTGGAATATTTTATGGAATTAAATTGTTATAAAAACAAAATTTTTTTTTTTTGATGTTTGATTTTACTGGATGTTGAAATGAATTTTGGATATAGCTTCACAAACCGTCAGCCAAAAATTTCATTTTCGCCTCTAGTTATTTTGTTGAGATTTGTTCTGGCATGGAATGACAAACATTGTAGACAGTCTTAAAAAAAGTCAGGTTCTTCCGTTTATAGAAAACATCCTATCAGTGATGCCATCATTAGTTTTGCATTCTCATCTCCCTGCTGGAATGCTCTGGGACATTTTTAATCCATATGTAGCCCTGCCAGTCTGCTTCTCTGGGGGAACAAAATAAACGAGTTCTCTATCCCGATACTACACGATTCATATGACGGATGATCGTCACTTGTTGAAACGAGCCTAAAGAGACCGCTCGGATGTTTCAGCGCATTTCTCTAGCTGTCGATTATGACCTCATCCTGCAACGTCTAAGTCGTGATGAAGAAAAAAAAAGGAAAAATTTGCCCTCGTGTGTAGGCAAGTAAAGGACTTATTGAAATACACTTTTATTTCTTTAAATATATTCGATACTTTAAAAATAATTTTTAAATAAAATTCTTTTTAAATAAATAAAAAGCAGATGAAGATTGAGGACTTCAGGTATTTTATATCTTCTAAGATCCTGAACTCTGGGTGTGGATTGTGGTGGCTGATCTCGGACATCATTACACCCACACCTCACACGTTATTGGGTTGTTGAAAGAGACCCTTTTTCACATCCAGTATCTTTTTTCCCCTTTACCATAACAAAGTTGAGATCACACTGAACACAATGATATAAACTTCATAAGTATATCCTGTGTAGTTTCTGATTTTTAGCCAAACACAGAATTACAACTTTTGTTAATATAATAGAAGATTAAGTGAATATGTGTTGCTGTGATACTCAACATTGGGGGAGGCACTATCGGTTCATACATTTCCCTTTCAATGTTTGACTATGTCAAATGGAAGTGAATAAACTGAATCCATTACATGTTTATTCTATGACTATTATTTGTTCTAGTGTTCTTATTTTGTTTTACTCTTTGTACAGTGATTAAACTTAATCCAGGACATATGTTTTGTATTGCTCTATTACTTGTTTCGCTATTGCTATTACTCTTTCCGTAGCAACATTTGGACGTGAGGATATTAAAAACGGAATTTTCCACATGAAGATAGATTAAGTAAAAAAAGCAGAAAATTCAACTAGAAATCATAAGAGTAGAAATTTGAGTTAATGTGTCAGGAAATGACGTTGTGGCAGTAAGCAGAAGTGGCAAAGAAGACAGTAAAAATCTTTCTTTTGCATGTCGAACGTCAAATTGAATGGACATATTTTTCGGGCTCTTCCACTCACCCCTAAAGGAGATGGATGGGAATAGATTAATACTATGCAATCATCTAGATGAACTTTCTATGTGATACAAACTAATGTATTTGTGTAAAGCAAAACAAATCAAGGGAAAAATATTTAGCCCAGAGAAAATAATGGAGTTGTTGTGTTTTAATTGCTTCAATTACCAAAAAGAAGACAGCAGCAAAAAAAAAAAATCTAACATCACTGCGACTGCTACGGTTATAATAATGATTGTTACGGAAACCAATTGGTTCCAGCTAGCATATCTTACCAGTTGAAGATCTGTCTCTGACAATCATTCCAACAACCTAGAGATCAACCTAAACAACCAGACTCTTCTTTGTCAGAGTGACGTATAGTTCAGCTCGGTTCTAGGTGGTATACCCTCCTAAGCATTACCTCTTATTTGAGGAGTTTATTGCTGATAGCCTGAGGTGCCTCTACTGAGGAATGTTGATGAATCTGTTCACGGCTATTTTTGTACCAGCCAAAGTGCCTCTTTGGGGAAGCTGGCTTTCTCCACCTTCCAACCTTGTACCACATCTTTCTGCAGTGGGAAACAAATAAATAAAGATCAAATGTGTCAGCTAACAACACTAGAAGCAAAGTGTAGTATCTGTTCCGATACTACGCTTCATTTTTTGTCCTTGATCATTGAAGGAGAAATCTTTCTAGACTGAGGTACTTTTAAATTTTTGTTCCAATCCAGAGTGCCCGTTTTGGGGGGAGCTGGATATTTCCCTACATTAAAAATCCATCTTGTGTCTAACTCTGCCATTGTGGGGAGGCAAGTAAATAGGAACAACACAGCTGTCGACCTGACGATGACCGGCAATCTCTTGGGTATCATAAGAATTCCTCGCATAATTCTACAGAAGCTCAATTAACACAATATTTTTTCTGAAATAACGATAAAAAATTTCTTACCTGTTCCAAAGGGTGAATATTCGAGCGACAACACTTCCGCGTCATGGGCTTCGATTGTTTTCACTTCAGTAAATTCTTTTAAGTCATAAATTCTGAAAAATTAATTAAATAGAAAGAAACAAGTTAAATGCAGCAAAGAAGGTCAACACAATGAAGCAAGCTATTCTAAATATCGGTCAGATTATGCCATTCTTTTATTCAAATGAATGATGAAGCGTATGAGATAAAGTCTCTGTATTAATAATACCATCAGACAAGATCACTTGTGTGGGTTTCTTTCTCGCCTAAACTTGGATGAATTTTTATTTCATTTATTGAAATCAAAAATGAAATATGTGAAAAATAAAATAAGGTAAAACTATAATGGATTTAAAAAAATCCTATTTTAAAAAAATAAATAAATAAATAGAATTCGCTTATCACGTAAAATTGAATGCAGGCTTTTTATTCGTTAAGATAAAAAGCTTCTGAGAATCCCCTCAACCATGCTCTATCAGAAGCTTGGTATTGGTGGGATTTGGGATGCCTTACTCATTTGGCATCTCAGGTGGTTTGGCCATGTACAGCGTGTCACCTCCTGCATCAACTCAATAACATGCATGGATACCCCAGGTGTGTGGAAAGCCAAAGAAACCCTGGCTTGAGTGCGTATGAAGTGACTAGACTGCTTGCAACATGACTGGTATTAACCCTATTGATCAGACCATATAGAGAGCAGGCATGAGACGTTGCCTGGCCAGGACACACGCAGCACCTTAAATACCAAAATCAGATGATGACGATGATGATGGTGAAAATAATGTGACTTACAAGAAACGGTTCCTTGTAAACGTATCAGACATTTTAATCTTTTGTTAATAGGTGGAAAAAAAAAAAGAATTACTTTGTGACCTCTCAAAATTTCAATGGAATTTTGAAGCATTTAAACTGTTTAATAGAAAGTAATTTTCAGCTTTAAAATTCTTAGCAAATCGCAATGTATTAAAAGATTGAAAGTTTTAGAAGCTACTTACATCCAAATCGTTATAAAACTATAACTAATTTTCTTACGCTAATGTTGTTTTAATCTATAAAATTATTGGATCTAAATAGCTTCCAAAACTTTCAATCTGTTTTTAACATAGACTAACCTGACATTTCCTGTGCGATCTCCGGATGCCAATTGCTGTCCATCCGGACTCACTTTGATTGATCGAATTCCATTTTTACCTTCCTTGCCATCAGTTTTATCTGTGGTTCCACCTTAAAAAAAAAATTAAAAAAAGAAAAAGATTAATTCACAAAAACTGCAAATTAATATTTAATAATTCTCACATTGTGTATTCGTTTATAAAAAATTCTGTTTTTATATCGAAAACATTCTATTATGATGTACAGGGAGACCCCCCCTCCCGCCTACCCCTAAAAACAAAATGTCATCGATAGAACCGGTAATAAAATTCACAATCCTTTCTGCAATCCAACCATATATTTTGTACAAATAAACTTATGTCTATGTCTGACTTATCCACCAAAGTTCAGTCACAAATTTGTCATTGTACTCCAGGAGATCATCAACAATGAACCCAGCAAGTCAATGGATGCCATTGCAAGGGTGAAACGCGTAGATGAAAATCTCATCAGGCTGGTGGTGCATGTTGAGATCCGCTACGTTTCATGCAAGATGCGCAGCAAAGAACAATTTCTGTCAAAGTTGATGCAAGAAAGCAACTGAAACACAAAAAAGCTGATCAACAATTCTGAAACACCCACTGACGCCAGACATGCTACGGTTCTTTTCTGAATAGAAAAACTTCCGCGAGGAGTAGAAAATAAACTCCCAGAACAACACGTGGCTCACTGTCTCATCCAAAGACATGCTTAGAGGTATGCAGACAACAAAAACAACCGTGGTCTTCAGGGTCGTCATGCCATCCCATTTCTTCCCTTAATACCTCAGACTCAACACCGATAGCTACATCACATCTGGGATGGTGCATCATCCACTAGTCTTTCCCTATTAGACAGAGTTGCTAACTTAATAGGTCCTTCACTATCCACCAAGCTCCAGCCCCATCACCACAATGTTGCATCCTTATGCCTGTTTTACAAGTACTTCAATAGATTGTGCTCTGATGAACTTGCTGCTTCATTGTCCCCTCAACATAAATACACTAGACCAACCCGACAACCAGCTAAGTCCCATTTATTCACTGTGGAGGTACCCAGATGCCGGAGAGCCTTCTACTGCAATAGCTTCTTTCCTCGTGTTGCCGGCCTCTGGAACTCCCTTCCTGCTCCCAGTTTCCCCGGCTGTACAGACATGCAGAAATTTAAAACTAATGTAAACAGACATCTTGCTGCACAGCTCCCAACTTAGGATGACCCCTAAAACTTACACCCTAACTCTCAGTAGCCCCTTACATCTACAGTGGCAGCCTGCCTTGTTTGTGGTGAACTTAGATGATGATAAAAAAAATTTTTTTAAATCCATGTTCTGAGCAAAGTAGTTAAACTTTGGATCAATCAGGTAGGTAATATACATGGCAGCAAGACCTCAGTGACCTGCTATACCAGCTGAAAGACTAGGCTGGCTGTCAGAGAACTTTGTCAAGCACAGTTCATCGGACATCTGGCCTTCCAGTTCACCCGATTGCAACTCCTTTGACTATTTTGTGTGGGGCGCAGTGGAACAAAACATGAACAGATCCAGCTGCAACACGAAGGATGAGCCAAAGGCCAGAATCATCAGAGCCTTTGGGGGCTAAAGTCAGGAGACAGTGACCAAGGCCAGTGGCGTGCCTCAAGGATGTCATCAAAGCTAAAGGCGGGTTCAGCAAGTGAAACTGACAGAAATAGTCATGGAGACAAACTGACCCAAATTTCATGGATAAATCTAAAAAAAAAATTTAAAAAATTTTAATAAATAAATAAAAAATTTAAAGAAAAAAAAAATGAAACCTGTTATTTTTTATTAGCCAGTAATCTTGCAAACAAACAGTCTGCACCCTGTATAACTTTTAAATTGAAATCCTTGGACATAATGTCTTTTGACAGAAATGATATCTCATTTAATTTCTCTTGCAGTCCATCCTTGTCTTCTATGGTTAAATTAAGAGATCTATATTATATCAAAACCTTTGACTTATTTTTAAAACCAAAGATACATTTATTTTTCAATCCAATTCAATTTAGAAGCCTTTAAAGTATTATATACATAAAAAGCACCTCTCCCCCATTTTGTATCATTTTTTAGATTTTTCTGTATTAAATCAAAATTTAGTATTGCTATTTCCGCTTTCTTTACAATTTCAACAGACAAATGTGTTTCTATAATACGAATTAGTATATACGTTAGTAATCAATGAAGCACAAACATGGTTTGCCACAAACATAATGACAATTATTATAATATTAATAAAAGTGCTAGGGTCTTGGGGTCTCTCCCTACAAAACTTTGATGCTCCCTGCTCTACTACATGTCAATTTTCAAGTTGACCAACATTGAAGCCACAAATCTTCAAAAAGATCATTGAGTGTGCTTGTTATAAATTACCAATTTTTACATTCCACATTAGAATTTAACAGATAGAAGAGGACATAACGGGGACATCAAAAAACGCCTCACCTGGTAGGGGGTTAGGGCGCGTTGGCTATGGATCCCAGTTTATCAGATTCCAAAAGCTGCTCAGTGCTCAGACAACTTAATGTTTTATCGTTTGGTAAAAAAAAATATTTATTTGAAAACAATAGACCGATCAAGGGAAGTTACTCTGCAATTAATAATTAATATCAAGAGTTATGCCCCTTAGATTTTCTTTTTTTTCTTATTCATACACAGTTAAACATTATTTACATCTTGAGTGTATGACATAAAATAATCAGATTCTCCCTACGATACTAATAAACGTTGTGTATCTACATATATGTGCATCAATTTTGCTAACAGTTCTATCGGGACTGCCTCGACCGCTTGGGGGTCTATTAATGACGCGCCACACCCGTGACCATCTTAAATTGACTTGGCTATACGAATGCATCTCCATCGCCGTTATTTAATGGAATACCTTGAACCTGCTGTCGGCCTGCCCAGCAAACAGGACATCCGATGAAACTTCCTGATATTCCAATATAGGCCTTTAAAATTTGTCAGTGGAAAAATATTACTTAGAATAGTACGACAACAAAGTAAATGTTCACATGAACTTCTAAATTTAAATCTAACAGTTAATTCATCAATGATTTCCCCGTTCCCCTCCCACTCACCAATTAAGGCAATTGGTGAGTAGGAAGGGAGCAGGCAAGTTCCCATACACGCACACTCTTTCATTCTCCCTCCCCCTCTCTTTTGGAAATTCATGGAAGATTACTACAACAAAAGACACCTGAAGACGACCAGAGAAAAAAAAAAACTCTCCTCTAAATGTCGATCCATCCCCCTACTAATTTTTTTCCTCTTTACCCCAAAAGAATGAATATTACAAAAAAAAAAAAAAAAAAAAAGAAAAGAAAAAAAAAAGGTGTCCATATTGTGTCAGAGTCAATGCTGAATAATAAAATCAATGCAAATTATTGTTTTAATCTAAGCCAAATTTTCTTTCAGCCAGAACTTAAATTTCTGTTGTAATTTTGGGGAAATGTGTTTTATTTTTTTGTATGAGCAAATATGTTAATTTTTTTATTATCTCTGGAGTTCAGTAGGCCACTTGTAATTATGCAATGTGCCATTATTGGCATATGTGCCGTATGTTTTCCATCCCCGGTTTAGAGTGTGGATGCATTTGCTAGTACGCATAAAGAATCATTGCAAATGAGTCAACATAAGGACTTACCTGAATGCTCCCATTCACATAGGAAGGCATAACTAGGATCTGTGTAATAAGTCTTCAGGATCTCCTGTTTAAACCAAACAACAAAAAGACATTATAGATAATTATTTAAAAAAAAAAAAAGAAAAAAAAAGAGAGACGGTACTGTAATATTATTGCTGTAGAGGAAGTACTAACACTGTCTTTCCTTACGCAATGAACTATTCCGAGCAGCATATCAATGTTAACAATTGTATGTAGCCTTGAGGAGTAGGTCATTATATTCCTTGTATACATTAGAAGCTAACTTGCAAACAGGGTCACGGAGTATGTAGGTATAAAATCCGACTCCTAGGATTTAAAAAAATTACTACTTCCGTTATTCCCAAACATCCGACACCAAATCCTTATTTTAAAGTTTTTCAATATTCAGTAATAATCAGAGTCAGATTAAAAAAATCCAACTCCGACTCCCAGCATTCTTACAAGTCTGACTACGACTCCTTCCAAAACTCACGATTCCGCAACCCTGCTTGTAACTACCTGTTGCATTGTTCACTTACAGTAATAAACGCTTTTATATTTGTATCTTGGTTGTTTGAGCTATTAAATAGCTTCAGAAAACATTACACAAATTATATCGAAATTCTTATCATTAGAAAAGCAAAAATTTGTTCATTGGCGTTTATGGTATGTCATTAATCTTTAGTCATTTTGTGCCGAAATTGTACATTTTTTTTTTGCATCTGATTGCTTTGTTGGTTATCTTTATTCGTTTATTTTTAAAGAGATTTTTATTCCATACGGCACCTGGTCTTCACAAATGCTATGCCATTTACTACTGGCCAGCCTCAACGTCACTAACCTTTGGTAATGTTATAGGAATCAGTGTGTTAACGTGATTATGGCTATATATGCAGAAATCATAACAATCACATCTCTTAATTTATTTACGTAAATCAACTGAACTGATTATAATTGTAAAATATTTTTTTTTTTAATTTCATTGAAAACTAACTGTATCTATCTGGCCTTGTCCAGGATTTTTTTTTTACTTTTTAAAACGTTTTTGCCTTTTTTAAATTGCTTGAAAGAAAACATTTAACTTTTTGGAAAGTTAATTCAATGAAGAAAATATCTGTAATTAAAAAATTGAGTTCTACTATAAAATCGATAGGACATCTTATGAAATGTTGAAATTTAAATTCCACGAATGCTTTTATAGATCTTAAATTTCAAACTTAAGCCTGATAAATAGAAAGGAAAATACTATTCCACAGTAAGGCATTAGTGACAGACTAATCTTTCTATAATTCGCCTTATTCGGACTACTATCTTCTAAAAAATTAAGACCGACTAATCTTCGCATAGACATTCTTGGGCGCATCTTATTTTAGATGTGTCCATTCAATCTGCGTGTTAAGCGATGAAAATGTGATAGACAAAGCCCCTTCAAAAGATGTGAGGTCACATCTAAAAAGAAAGAGCAAAAAAAAAACTCTGAACACTTACATGGCTATAGATGTTACGTTTGTAAGGCCCGATTTCTGTGAGGTGTTGATAAATATTCCATACTCTGATTGTGTCATCATTGGAACAGGTAATAAAAGAACCAGGTGGAAGGCAAGGTGACGTCTTCAGTTCTTCTTCTGTCGGGTAAATCTGAAAGCAAACGAGAAATTAATTTTTTAAGATTGTAATAACCATGGCCTCCGTTCAGTCTTGATAGACAATGGATACCCCCTGTAAAGGTGGCTGCGCGTGTAATTGTGAAGCAAGGGTTGCGCAATCTCTAACCACACTTCTGAATCGGCACTGCTTAAAAAACACACTGCCGGTATAAGCGGAGAGCACATACAGCACCTGGTATTTCCAAATAGTCCCCCATTTTAGTACTAACCAGGCTCAACGTCGCTTAACTTCGGTAATCTAACGAGAACCGGTGTGTCAACGTGATTATGCTGTATATTGCAATAATTAACTAAGAACAACAAAGATATTTTTTTTTAATTTTGCTGCTTCTACAGTGGTACACCTAGATAAAATATGGCTGTTAACCAGAAAATAGCAAGAAACATTCATAAAGTACTTACTTGGAATGGAAAAACTACTGTTAACAAAAATTTACGGAAATTAATCCAGTAGTTTTCATTAAATAAATTCAACATTTATCCGTAGACAGAATTTCGCCACCATTTTCGGCATCATTATAATAGTAAAGGGAGATAATTCAAACTTTTGGGAGAGAAATCATTTAAAAGGAGATTTAAAATGGGGTAAAACGCGAAACGGAATTCCCTTGAATATCATGATAATGGCGACGATTTTCCGCCTACGGATAAAAGTTAAATTTATTTAATTAAAACAAAACTACTGGATTAATTTCCGTAAATTTTGGTGAACAGTATTTTTTTTCATCTGTAGTAAGTACTTTATAAAGGTTTCTTGCTATTTTCTTTTTAACAGCCATATTTCATCTAGGTGTACTACTGGAGAATCACAAAATTTTTTTAATAACACTATGGTGAGCTAGAACCCTATATGAAAAGTAGACAGTTGATTGGTTAGCTTAACTATATGATGTACGAGAAATTGAATATAACGAAAATCTAGTTATTTTGAGTTTTGATATACATCAGAAATTAATTGGATTTTTTTTTTTTTTTAAATATATGAATACAATTTAAAATATTACATTTTTATAAATATATTTATATTAAAACGATATAATGCAAACTTTTGGGGGGGAAGTAAAATTGACCAGAGTGCTCAATTACCGGTGTTTAAAAATATATTTACTTGTTGGAATACGTCATATCAAATAGTTTTGTGCTTTACATCACTTATCAATGACTCCTCAACCCTGTTTTCGCAACACATAGATTCAGTTTGAAAACAAGGTTAACGAGTCCTTAATAAGTGCCATAAAGCACAAAACCATTTACTATGACGTATTCCAACATATAAATATATTTTTTAAATAAAAAAAAAAAATTTAATTTAAAAAAAAAAAAAAATATGAACTCTATATTTGATGCGCATACGCGTCCTCATATTTAAAAGTGGAAGAAATAACAACCGACACCACACGTCCATATTACACCAACAAGGACGGAGTAATCCAATAAGATCAGGATTTCCAGACACACTGATGAGGCCAATTATACTTAGCGAAATATTTGTAATTATTATAAACTAAAATGAAAGTTTATAAAAAAGAAAAGAAAAAAAAAGAGAAAATCTTTTACGATTTTTCTTTTAAATTAATATCGCATCTTAAATATGCTTTGAAGGTATTTTGCCTCTTTTCTTATTCTTATATATTCTTAAATAAATATAGGTATATTAAAAAGATATATAGGTTTAAAATTGTCACAATGTATTAGTTAATTAGCGATGTGGGGACATGTAAAAATATTTTCACAATAAAAGCAAAACCGATAACACAAGGTTATCGCAAAGACGATGTTATGTTACCATGGTTATATACCATGCGTCTATTTCTTTTTACATCTTTAAATGGCTGATATTTCAGGTAATAGCACTTTGACTAGGCATGTGGAATTATTGATTAAAACAAAGTGTAAAATTATATTTAACTTACGTGACTAGCTGTTTGCTTGATCTGTAATTGACTGCCAGTTTGGTTGTTTGGCTTTAGTTAAGTTTTGGTTTTAATTTGTTATATTGGTGCAGCTTTTGTAGTTTAACTGTTTTTGTTGTTTGTGCTGTGTGTTCGTGATTATTGATTAAAGCAAAACGTCATGCAATATGGTGAAGCTGTGTTATATAACTCTTCTAATCAGCTAAATCTATATATAATTCGGTGCCGGCTTCACTGCTTATATATATATTATATATATATATATATATATGTATATATATAATAAGGAGAATATTTTTTTTAAATATTACGAAAAACCTGGACAACGCAGTTTTTTATGTTTTTTAAAATAAATTATTTATTTATCTTAAAAACTTGAGCACTTTCGGTGATATACACCTTCGTCAAAAGTATAAGCATTTTTTTTCTCTTCTTTTTTCTTTAATCCTTCTTGATTGAGACATATTTATCGCAGTCAAGTTGAAATTCGTCTTGATGTTATCGACGATTAATGTTGATATGCCAGTGTGTGTGTAGCACACGGTTACGTGAATAGGGTAGAATAAAAAGTTCATACATGGATGCGTTGATGAAATGGCGATAAGAATATTTTGAAAAAATTGGACAACAGTTTTATGTTTTTTAAAATAAATAATTTATTTATATTAAAAACTTGAGCACTTTCGGTGATATACACCCGTGTCAATCAAGAAGGTTTAAACGAAAAGAGAGAAAAAAAATATGCTTATACTTCTGACAAGGGTGTATATCACCGAAAGTGCTCAAGTTTTTAAGATAAATAATTTTTAATAAATAATAAATAAATAAAATAGGTTTTTCAAATATTTTTTCTTTTAAAATATTTTCTTTACTATCGCCATTTCATCAACGCTTCCATGTGTGAACTTTTCATTCTACTATATATATATATTATTATTTCATGTATTCACATAAAATGTTATAAGGAGATATAATTTTTTTTGTATCAATTTTCAGTATTTACTTCAACAGTGCTCGATACGTGAGTAGAGCTAGGTAGTAAGTTATGAAAATATATTTATGGCAATTAAGCTATACAGAGACTTCTGCGTTTCATCCCCGGAGGGACTCGTCAGGCTAAAATGTATGGAGTTAGTTTTGACGGGTGTTTTTATATACACGTCTAGCTAATAAACCAATCAGATTCTTTGTTGTTCTCTTAGCCAATCGAGAAGTCCAATGATTGGCTAAGAGAACAACAAAGAATCTGATTGGTTAACTAGCTAGACGTGTATATAAAAAAACTAACTCCATGAATTTTAGCCTGACGAGTCCCTCCGGGGATGAAACGTGGAAGCCTTTGTGTAACTTAATTGCCATAAATATATTTTCATAACTTACTACCTAGCTTAACAGAGCAAAATACCAATTCAAGGATGGGTGTTCTACTAATATTAAATAATACTAACCTCAAGATCCCAAATACAACCCGAGTGAAACAAGGTGGACCAAACTTTGCCGACTTTCTTTATGTCATGCACATCCCAGATGTACAAACTGTGGTCGCTGTATACACAAGTAATCTGTAAAAAGGAAAGAACATCGATCAGTAAATACATAAAATATAATAAACTAGTTGTACCGACCCGGAATTGCCGGGGATCAGTCACGTTCAAACCTGTTTAGTAAATATTTCTATGTTTTATAACCACCCTTTTTTTTTTTTTCGTTAGATTCGGTATCTAAGCGTGAACCTGGTTTTGATTTAATAAAAACAAAGCAATACTTAAGACAAAAGAATGAAGTTAACTTTGCTTTTGTTTATAAAGAAAATAATTAGAAAACGCAATTGTAAATAAACCATGAATGAAAAATAAAGAGAGTTAAGAAATGCTAAAATCAGTATGATTTTTCTTTTAAGGTAATTATTTAAGAATATTTATACACATATAAATTTTTTTAAGTTAATTGTAGCAATGTATGTCACTCTATTTCAAATAACATGGTACAACAACAAAAAATGAAAATTGGGTAGCCAGAATCAAAGTTGAATTTGTTAGTTTAAATACAATTTAGGTCTAACTTTTAATACTTGGCCAACATAATTTTATATGTTAGCTAGAATAAGACAAAAATTGTCTGCCTGTCCTTTTTTCACCACCACTTCTCAGACCCAAAATACATTAGGAAGAACCAATCAAATACATGCCACATGGGAGAATGTATCTCCGACAATAACAATAAAAATAATTCTTATATCGGTTTCACTACCACAACACTTTCCTGAAGACTAACCATACATCTCTCTGACACTAGCTCCATTTGCCAACACCTAAAAAAACATGACTACCCCCTTCTTAATATAGACGCATACTAGTTAACAATACTAAAATAATAGACCACGATACCAACACCAAAAGATTAAAAATTCTTGAAGCCCTGTACATAAAAACTAAACATTCCACAATCAATAATGTGAATTACAAAACTAGTCACAATATTTTAAAGTGTCCAGCATAGTAATAAACGTTACCAAATTCTTAGCCATTAAGCAATGATACGTTTGAATCTTGAACGCACTCAGAACGTAATCAAATTCTTAACGGTGAAGCAATCAAACTTTTGAATCTTGCACGCTTTTAAAACGCAACATCAATATTATAGACGCTCCTTTTAAGTTGAAAATTACTGGCAATTATAATAATAAAATAAACTCAACAGTAACGACATATTTTTTAAGAAACCAAAATTAACACCGCCTGAAGATGATTTGACGAATCAAATCGAAAGTACTCGCAAAAAAGGAAAGAAAATGGAACAAGAAACACACATGTAACTTATATACAGCAATTTGACCGAAACACTAAATGGACCATTCGGAAATTGAAAAAATAAAAAAAAAGTTTTATCAAACAAAAACACTGTATTATTTAATAATGTTTGCCTAAATATGCTGCCTAAATACACACAATATATATTATATACATATAAATATATATATATATATATATATATATATATATATATATATATATATATATATATCACACACACACACACTAGACCAGGCATGTCAAACTCAGGGTCTCCCGAGGGCCATGTTCGTCCATTTGTATTGTTATGAGGGCCGCACGTGAGTAATTTAAGTCGTTTGATAAAAATGACTGCAGAATACTTTTTGTTACTTAAACTTAAATACATACAAAATGTACACAAATGATTCTGCTACATTCACAAATTCAAAGAAGTGAAGTAGTTCAACAAAAGAAAAGTCATTAACAAAATTTTAAACGGCAAAGATTTGTATGCAACTGCAGTAAATCAATTTTTAAATCAATAAAATGTGATATATCGTTTTTTAAGTGTAAAGAAACATCAGAATATAGAAAAACACAGATTTTGGGTTTTTTTCAATACACGTTTATTCAGATTAAATTATAAAAATTGTATTTTGCCTGATACATGACGAAATACAGTATCTTTTATGCAGGGTACGAGTGTACTTACAGCAGGCCACATATGGCCCATGAGTTTGAAATGCCTCTACTAAATCACCCATAACTTATTGAGTAAGTATTAGTTATACATACAGCATTTCGCCATAATAATAATTCATAAACACACTAATTATTTACATTCCATTTTTCTAAACTGTTATAGATATCTCTGGTGCGACCCATTATGGAATATGGCATCCAAGCTTTAGCCCCCTATTTCGTTTGGGGTATCCAGAGACTTGCAACACGGACGGTCCTTAGACGTCACATACAGTTCTATGAACAATGGTTGGAGGCCCTCAACCTGTATTCACTAAAGCGTAGGCAGCTACGTGGAGACCTAATCTTCACTTTTAACATCATCCGCAGCAAGGGTGGTTTTAGTAGTGCTCTGGAGGCATCCTACATTTTATTTGGCTGGCTTCAGTAGCGCTCTGGACGCCTCCTAAAAATGGTAGCAATACATGTAAATGGCATATAGTAATCCAAAAATGCTCAACATCCTAGATAGAGCATGTGTGTTTAAATGCAGCGTTAACCAGGAGAAACACATTCTGTTTTTTTGTTAACTGGGCGTGGCTCGAGAGCCATAATAGCAAGAATTCACTATTTTATTTGGTAAGTGGTATAAGTTAATCTAAAGTGCTCAATATTATAGATAGAGCAGGTGTCTTTAGTTGGTGTTGACCGAGTGTTATCAATGCCATAGAGCAATCCTACATGGATCAGGTTTTTTAAACATCACATTGCCCGGGAGAAAGGCTTTCGTTGTATTTTGTTATACTATTGTATACCAGAAAAGGTGTTCTGTGTTGCTTGGGAGTCGGTGTTCAATATCCTAGATAGAGCAGGTGTGTACAATAATACAGTATTATATTTTCAAGGTGGTAGTTGCTTGATGGAGAAGGGAAGACAAACTCAGTGTTGCCCTAGAATACACTAAAATAAATATAAGTTTCGTTAACGGAGAGGGGGAAGATAAGAAAATTGGCATTGCTCGGGAAAATTAAATTAAAACAAATATAGACTCCATTATTTTCTGTGGAAGTTGGTGGGGAAGAAACTCAGTGTTGCCCGGTAGCAATAACTTTAAAACTGAAATCTAATGTGAATAACTTACAATATTATTATTTTTAATACATTAAAACAAGAGAGAGAAATTGGCTCGCCACAGGTGAAAGAGGGGTGGGGGAAAGGGATGTGGAAAAACGGGGAAGGCGGCAATAACGAAAGATATAGAAATATATTGAAATAAGTAGAGAGATAGAAGTTTTAATATAAAGATGTTACACACAATTTTAACCTCTTCTATTGTTTTTTTTTTTTTAATGGCCCCAGGCAATGCCGTATAACCCTGCTAGTATGTATATATATATATATATATATATGGCCACCTTCATTGTACATGTAAGCAACTCCACTGACATTAATGGACTCATTTATAGAGAGGCCTTTTATGAAAGCTGACCAATCAATAATCTGGCCTCCCACTCACTAAGCCAGTATTCGGACACAGCAGATGGTCATCAATACCTACACACATTCAAGTTGATGAAAATGCTTGATTTTATTATCGGTCCACCTGTTGAGAAAATCACCACCCAGAAATGGACGAATTTTCTGTCTTTCATCAAACTAATGACGAAATAATGACGTTTGAGCAGGCAAAGACAAAATATATCCTTTTCTCAAAAACCAAAAAACAAAAAGAAACATTAGCAATGAAGTATAATTGATAAAAACTTAAGTTAAAAAATAATTCTTTGTTTCAGAATTTTTGCGATGATAATTTAGATTATTTGGATTATTCAGACTATGATTCTCATCTTGGTTGTTATATTCACAACGTTTTCACTGATGTAACCTCTGACCTACAATAGTCAAACTCGGAAACCTGTACAGAATTTTGAACTGAACCTTTTATTTAATTAACAGGGGGTAGATTGTTCTCATTCCATCAGCCATGAGTGAGTAGAAGTGTTAATTTCATGTTAATCTGAGTTATCGCCTTTGGTAAGGATCGTACATTCCACCTCCAGAAGACTTTCACTTAGAATTGATTGTTAACCAACGTTTTCACCTGTTACGGTCACGTGCCCATGTTGACATAAAGATTCCCAAGCTTGACCATTTAGTTATAAGAATAATAGGCAGAATAATCCAAATTCTTTACTTCACAAAGTATGAGAAGACAGATTTACTGATTCTCAGATAGTGATACTTTTTAACTATTTTTTATCCTGCTGAGTGAATAGGCACCCTCCTCACCAGTCCAATCGCCGATAACCAATGCACTAAATAGTACTGGATTACATAGTACCACTAGCAATTCACAAATGCTGTGAATATATATAATGTAGTTTTATACTACATAAACACTATTACAGTCTACACCAATCAACTAGCGTTTCAATGTTATCACATCTCTTCACAGACTATCAAAATAAAAAGTGAAAAAAAAAACAAAAAAACTTGTATTGAAATTGTCGGCAGTAAAAAAAAATGGATGTTAAGAAAAAATAAAAAAATAAAAAAATAAAAAAATAAAATCCGATCCAAGGTCGTGCCAGCCAAATATTAGTCACTTTTTGTTAACCCTTCAAGCTTGCATTAATGAACCCCTCACTCCTTCCTCTATCTTAACAAACGCCCCCTCCCCTTCTCGATATAACTATCATTTTGAAATACACTAGACAGAACAGAAAAGAGAAAAGTAAATTTAAAAAATAAAATAAATAAAAAATGATATTTAAAAAAAGCTACAGACTCAAAACTAATTCATATTTAGAACTCTAAAATACATAAATAAAACTAAAATCTATAATGTTTACGGTCATCTTTAAATAATTTTGATCAAAAGATTTAACCTTATATTAAATAATATTAATATCTTGAAATCATGAGAATTTTAATTAATCTATTATTAGGAATCTGAGTGAGGTACTACACGTAACCAACCAATAACTATATGAATCAGCACTATAATTTAAATAAGTGTATGTCTCACAAATAAACCACTGTAGCATTTATTATTATTATTACCATTACTATCAAACCTATTATTATTACTACCACTATTATTATTATTATTATAACCATTACTATTATCATTAGTTATTACTATTATTATTATTATTGCTACAACTACTATTATTATTATCCTTATTATTATTACCATTATTACTATCACTACTACCATTATTACTACTACCATTATTATGATTACTACTTTTAATACTACTACTATTATTACAACAACAATAAAAACTACAATCCTAGGCCTTGATTGAAACATATAATATTATAACTTATTTCTCTTAAAATTTACCCTGAATTAAGATATAGGAGGATTTACAAATAATCCTAGTTGTATTATTTTAAATGTTTTTTGTTTAATTAAGACAAACCTCCCAATGTTAATAGTTTACTGAAATTCTACTACATTACAAAAAATTATACTTACCTAGGGATGCATTAATTTTATGCTAAATTGTCAAGTTATTTGTGTTAAATTCTCTAGATTGTTCACAAACTTATCTAGAGTTAACCGTTTGAAGTGCCTACAGTTAAAACCTATCTCATCTTGTTGATTAAGTAGACAACTTTCATCAGGTAACAACAATGGCCAACTTTTCACTAAGACAAAGAAAACAAATGGGGTTGTGCAGTGTAGGTGTCAAAGACTTTTTTTAAAAATGCTCCATTTTATTACAGGAACTATATTCTTTTAGAGATATTATGTACTTGCTTAACCTTGTGTTTTAACAAAGATATAACATTTTTACTGAAAAATAAGTGTAAAAAATGTGACAAAACACATATGGTCTTAAAGGGAAAAATATCCAATTGTGCGAGACAACACAAAAATTGTCATAACTTTCTTATTTTTAGTCAGATTTTTTTTAATTTAAAAAGATTCTTTCTTAGATCATCAAGCTCTTTCTATATATGCCATTATTGAGATATTTTAAGCAATTTAAATGTTTTCATGCGTATTGCTAATACAAGTACATAAGTTGTGTTGATGTACACATATGTATCAGTATATAAGTTATGTACAAGTACATAAGTTGTGTTGTGTTTAGAAAATCTAACAGGACATAAGTTACATATAAGTACATAAGTGTTGACGTACATTTAGGAAATCTAATATCGCGCTATGACACTGGTTTTAAATTGTTTACAATTAATAAAAATATAGCATTTTATGTAAGAAATATTTAGTCTTGAGCTTGAAAAAAAAAATCTTCGATAGGGGCCGACGTTCTCCTTTGGACCACAATAAGGTCCGACAAAAGTAAGCGATATATCGATTATTGGTGGGAGAGATAGCAAGTAGATAATCATGCTGCAAATCAAATCAATATATCAATCACATATCAGATTCAACAACCGACACCAAAATAGAATGTTATGTAAGATTTGAAGTAAGATATCAGTTGCTGAATGTATTTTAGTGAGAACACACATGTAATTTATTGTTAGTCTTAAATTGTGTTTATTGTACTGAAATATTTTTAATAGTTTTTTTACTTTTAGGTAATTTTCAAGTTTTTTCCTTCATTCTGACTTCCGCTTTCTGTGGAGCTGATTGTACACCAGTGCTAATTGAGACAATGTCTCTTCTGAATAATGATATGTAAAATTTTTTTACTACAACCGGAGCTTTTTTATTATAAATATTTCTTTTAAAATTGAAAATGTAAAGTTTTTGTTTATTTTTATCTAATACTTAAACGAATTCGTCTGTTTGCTAGAACTTTATTCAGTTAATTTATTTGTTTATTAAGAAATAAAAAAAATTTTAAATTCTGTTAAAATAAAAAATATATAAATAAATAAATTAAAAAAAAAATTTTTTTTAAATAAATAAAAAAAAAAATTCTGTAAAAAGATCAATTTCGGTTGATTACAGATAGACAAGGAAGAGGCTGCTTAATCTCCAACTATTATAGGGATGATCCAGTCAAAAGTAACTCAGAATTAAGGGAAATGGAGTCATGGTTAATCCTGTTTTAAGATGAAATAACTTGTCACTTACTCAAAGAGTTTGAGCTACAGAAAAACAAACAATCTAAACCCATATGACCCAGCCAGCCAATGAGAAGTATAGAACAAAAGCCGTGAATATTAAGTACATATGACTAGCTTACCTTTCTGTTAACATCATCATAAGTCAAGGCCATAGAATCAGGATAAGTAGCATCATTCTTTGGCAATATTTGACTGTAACGATAAAAAGAGATGGTTACTTTATCAATATGACGTTTAGAAAATAGATATACAGTCACCAACATTGCTTGTAAGAATTCAAAGAGCGTATTTCTTTCATTTTTTGTAACATGCTTTTAAGAAAGATTCTTCAAGCATGAAAAAATTTCTCTTAAGATGGGTAAAAAAAAACTCTTCCACATATTCGAAGTTGTTTAAAAATTGATATACATTTACTAGAAAACACTAAAAAGATCACCCTGTTTTTATTTTTTAGAACAAGCAAGCAAAAAATAGCTCTGCCAGGTGGTTATAAATTTTTTTTTTTTTTCAAAAATTAAATCGATCATTACTGAATAAGCCCCAAATTTTCAGATAGATTTTTTTCTTTGTGGTGATGGTGGCAGCATAGTTTGCTATGTAATTTTAATGTAAACTGATACCCCTTGTTTTCCCCCCACTAAATATTGTTCTCGTTCTGTCAGCCATGACTGGGGGAAAGTCTGAAGTAATTTAGAATTATATTTTTTAGTAATGCCTTAAGGCTTGCAAAATTCATACTAGAATTGTCCACATGGATTGATGGCACAATGGATAAAGTGCTAAGTAATAATCTTCTGGAAGGTTGAAGGTTCAATCCTCAGTAGTCAATACTAAGAATATAATTAAGAATTACTTGAGACTTCGAACTGGTCACGGTTGATGGACCAAAATCAATCCACTGCCGTGAGTTAAATTAAGGAAACATTATGAGAATACATCAAAGATGAGAACAGTAGTCTTAATAATGTAAATAATATAAAAATGAATATGTAAAATCATTTTTGAGGTCTATCTGATTAGATATTTAAGAGAATTTGATCTGTATATTCCTACTATGTAACTCACTGTATCTAGCATTGTCCGGGAATGTTTTTACTTTCAATCATGCATTGAACATCCCAACCACTATTTGTTTTTTTCTCTTAATTTTTTGTGAGATAATATTTTCATTTCAATGAAAGAATTTCATTAGAAAAACAGTTTTGCAATAAAATCAATGTAGAAATTTAAATACCATAAATATTTTTTTTTCTTTTAATGACTAAATAATCTTTCTTTTAAACCAGTTATTGCATTTCCCAAATTTTTTTTAATTTGATTTTTGAAGTTGAATTAAATTACGGAATTGAATAAAATTGCTTAAAAATAATTTAATTAAAAATAATTTAATTAAAAATTTGTGTGATTATCAATTGCCACAGAAAGACTATATATTGTCTGACAAATTTATTATATAGATTCTGTGAGATTGTACACAAACATGACAGAAATAAATAGACACCCTTTATTATCGTTATTAACAAAGACTACTGTCAGAGGGTCTTGTCAGATGATATTAATTATTTTCCATCTTTGATAAATTCGACAATCATTCGGTTAACAGTGGAAAATGAAATTGCGATTTGACACTAATTAAGTCCACCTTCAAATTGACCTATAATAATATGGCCGTGCTTATTTCTTTCACAATGACATGTTAGGCCTCTCTTAAAAAAAATAGCTAAAGAAATGTATGAACTTTATTATGTACTTATGTGGTAGCTGAAAAGAAGACTGTACATCAAAAATTACACAAATTCATCCAGTATTTATTAAATTAAAAATAAAAAACGATTTTATCGGTCGACCACCATATTGTATCTATCAATCGCCAGATTTTATCATGGATCGCCAAGTTATCTCCTTTGCCTAACAGTAAGCTGAACTAGTTAGAAAATGTCTACCAATACGTAAAATCGTTTTTTTTCTTTTTTTTCTTATAATTTAATAAAAACTGGATGAATTTGCGTAATTTTTTCTGTACAATGTTATTTTCAGCTAACACATAAGTAGATAACAAAGTTTATACATTTCTTTAAATATTTTCATGTCATTGTGAAACGAAAGAAGCAGCAATATGGCTCCTCTGAAACTGACAATTTTAATGCTTCATTAGTCAGTGTCATACTTGAATGGTACTATAGGATAAATATATTGAAATCTGAAACACAAAACCATGCCAATTAATGTTATGGTGTGATGGTGATCTACCCTATTTTTCAGGAATATATGGACTCTTCCAGACTCACGTGCTGGTCAAAAAAATAGAACATATGTATAAAACTGTAAAAATCATTCCGTTTGAGATCATTTTTGGCTTTTAAATTGTGTAGGCGAAATATTCTATATGTAAATAACAATTACAACTATTGTTAATCATTTGTAATATTTGCATATGTCAGACTTTATTGTCACAGAGTAGTTTATTGTCACATTGGGAAATTCAGCGTTTCAATTTAATAGAACATTATTCGTTGAGTAATCTTAAACTCAAAAAAATTGTGTTTAAAAAGATTTTGCAAGTAATTTAATCATAATCTCTCATTATGGGTCGCTCTAAAGACATATCTTTGTTTAAGAAGCAGCGAATGTTCGATTTGCGGGAAGTAGGAAAGACGCACATGGAAATCGCAACCAAGGTCGGATGTTCAAAATCGGTAGTGATCAAAGTGCTCCAGAAAGATGTTAAGGGTGTTTCCAACAGCAATTGCAAGAAATGCGGACGAAAGAAAAGCACCACTGAAAGACAAGACCGGGCACTGGACAAGGTGGCAAAGAAAAGTCGATTTCAGTCAACAAGCCACATTACTAAAAGTGGAAACAGGCTTCTGGTGCCGACGTTTCACGAAGCACTACCTACCGAAGGCTCCGGCAACTGGGATACCAAAATCGTATAGCTGCCACCAAACCGCTCCTTAACAAAAAACAGATGTTGAAGAGGCTACGATGGGCAACTGCTCATCAAACCTGGACTACAGACGAATGGCGGCGTGTGATCTTTTCAGATGAGTCTCGATTTTGTATTTCCTTCGGCGACCAAGGGCCACATGTTTGACGAAGATCCACGGAACGGTATAACCAAGAATGCGTCAAGAAGTCTGTGAAGTTCCCGCAGTCTTGCATGGTTTTGGGCTGTATGAGTGCTAAGGGTGTTGGTAATTTCTGCTTCCTCAAAGGAAATGTAAACGCAACAGTGTACCAAGATATCATGGAAGCTAATTTACTGGAAGTGCTGGATAATCAGTTTGACAGTGACGCCACATACATCATTTTTAAACATGACTTGGCACCGACACACTCTGCCAAGTCCACAACTTCCTGGCTCCGAGAACAATCGATCCCTGTTCTTGAATGGCCGGCGAACTCGCCAGATTTTAACGTTATTGAAGCCTTGTGGGATCAGATGAAGAGGAAGCTTCGCAAAGAAAAACCTACTACCCTTGCAGCCATGAAGATTGCAATACAGAACACATGGGATTCGGTGTCTACACAGTTTGCGAGAAGCTTGTTGATTCCATGCCCGGCGAATTGATGCTGTTATCAAGGCAAAAGGTGCTGCTACTAAATATTGATTAATTTTTATCTGTACTTAAGTTAATAAAAAAAAACTATTTTGTTTTCTTAGCTGTCTTGTTCTATTATTTTGAAACGCGAAATATTGAAAAACTGACATTGCAATTGATATGAAAAAAGTGTCTATCGTAAACCAACTATTTCAGTTAGTTTAGCATTATAGGAATATTTTAGCACCAATTACATCTCACAGATTGTCCTCAATAAGAATGAAAGATTATGATTAAATTACTTGCAAAATCTTTTTAAACACATAATTTTTTTTAGTTTGAGATTACTCAATGAATAATGTTCTATTAAATTGAAACGTTGAATTTCCTAATGTGACAATAAACTACTCTGTGACAATCAAGTCTGATATATGCAAATATGACAAATGATTAAAAATAGTTGTAATTGTTATTTACATATAGAATATTTCGCCTACACAATTTAAAAGCTGAAAATTATCTCAAACGGAATGATTTTTACAGTTTTATACATATGTTCTATTTTTTTGACCAGCACGAGTAAGTAGATAACAAAGTTTATACATTTCTTTAAATATTTTCATGTCATTGTGAAACGAAAGAAGCAGCAATATGGCTCCTCTGAAACTGACAATTTTAATGCTTCATTAGTCAGTGTCATACTTGAATGGTACTATAGGATAAATATATTGAAATCTGAAACACAAAACCATGCCAATTAATGTTATGGTGTGATGGTGATCTACCCTATTTTTCAGGAATATATGGACTCTTCCAGACTATGTACAGAGCTTACGACGAAGTGTTGTAACAGTTTCGGACGCAGTCTTTCTGTAACATACTATTCTGTACTTCTGTAAATAAACACTCCTGTAAATCTACCACCGTGTTGTCTTGTGTATCATCGGCCCGTCAAGGCTACAACAATTTCAATGTTTTATTGTTGCTTTTTTACAGCTCCAAGTGTTGGGCGTAGGCGAAAAAAAACCAGAAAGAAGACTTGGTTATGAAGACAAAGATGTTGCGCTGAACTTCCGGTCCAACCAAACTCAACCATATCCAAAGTTATGCTAATCACAGACAAAATGAGAAAAAAAATAATTTGTATTGGACATGTAATGCACACAATACGACACCACCGCGAAAATGATATTAAGGATGGTGGCCCCTGGGAAAAGGCCAATAGGATGGCCGAAACAAATTTGGGGGTAATGTCATGAAACTTGGTTGATGCAACATCACACTTGGCAGCATACACAACCTTTTTTGCAAAGCTTCTTGCAATTGTGTACGTGTCTCTACTTCCTCCTTTCTTCCACTGTATTGCAGTGTTAACCCCATCATTACACCACCAAATTTATTTCTTCCATAAGCACTTCTTCGTATGGCATACACTAGCAGCATTGCTCAAGAGACCTTCCGTCAGTTGTTGCAAGCATCCCTCTACATTCATAACCTGGTAATTCTTTGTGTATTCATTTAAAACATCTTTGAACTTGCTTTGCACTTCTTGGTTTTTAAGCTTCCAGGATCTGATTTCAGGATGTGACGTTACCCTGAAATCACATACAAGAAGCCTGTGTTGGGTTGCACATTCCTCGCCAGGGATGACTTTGATGTTCTTTATGCATTTAAGATCTCTCCTCCTCAGCAAGATGTAGTCAATTCAGAATCGTATGAGATCAGATGATTGGTAACTTTTGGTTCAGGAAGATTTACCAATCACCAAAGTGTTGGCCATCGCAAACTCCAGTATTCTCCCCCCTTCAGTGTTTCTGGTTTCAAACCCAAATCCACCATGGATCTCTGCATTATTATTAAAAACTGTTCTGCGGCTACGGTAGTCAAATGACATCCCATAGCTGCAATCAGTCCTCCATGCTAGTCCCAGGCCATCTGGCCTTGTCATGCGCAAGTTGCTGTAGGCAATGAAGTTGTTTCGCTGTACGTAGTGATCCTAGCCGCATAGCCATCTGGATCTTTGCCTATGTGACTATTCAGTCACCACAAGGGAGGAAGAGACCTCTCTCAGTTTTTCATAAAATTAGTCCTTTTCAGCATCGCTAGGGCCAACTTGGGGAGCATACATAGACAACAACAGAGTTGCCTACTATCAATTTGATCAGAAGGGTTAACTATTCAGCAGAAGTTATTGTGCAATATTTAATATATCCGTGCGATTCATAATATCTTATTTAAATATGAAATTTGTGTCATGTAATTTTCTTGATAGTGCGAGTTCTTTAACTGTGGAGGGCTTTATATATAAGCATTCCTGTATTTAAAGCTTTAAATACAAAAATATATATTATTGTTATGATTAATTATAACAATATTTTTTTAAAGATGCATTAAAATTATAGAAAAGCAACATGTTAAACCAAGATCGTTTATAAAATACCAGAAAACATGTGTTGCGTGTCTCTTGCGTGATAAACATGTGAAGGACAATTCTTGATGATCACTTACTTGATACTGACTGCCGCGGACATATCAACGCCAAGGGGATGCGGCCGGGGCAAGGAGGCAACAAAGTGTAAATTGTGGGCGTCAAAGACACGAATGACACCATTAGCACAACCAATGAAGACGTGTTCTTCACCGACAGCCATTCCTGTTGCATTCTTAGCCTAAAATTGGATAAAAAAAAAACAGGGTCAAAGAAATGATCCCCAAGGAGAACTGATAAACCATTTAATCTCCACGTTTAGCGAAAAAAAAACATTTTTAACATGTCAATCGTAATCACCTGACAAAAAGTAAAATCTTGTTATTTTTTATTTTTTTTATTTGAAGAGTGTGTGTGAAGGGGGGGGGGGGGCGAAATGTGTTAATCTACAATACCCCTTTTTTTTTTTTAAATACTGAAAGTATTGACTGATATGTTTTAAAACAGACAGGAAGACATTCATTGATGAAACAAAAGTCTTCTACCTACCACCCATGAATCGTTTGAAGTATGGCAAAATTAACATTTTCAGAGAGAGGGGAAAGAGAGGCGAAGCAAGGCAAGATAAAACGTAACAGGAAGAGGAAGAAAGAAAAAACAGAGAAAGGGAAAGAAAGAGAGAGAGGAAGAAAGAGAAATAATATCAAGCCCAATAGGGAAAAAATAAGGATGTAAAGTTCTAGGGATTCAGCGTTTTCTCATTTAAAAAATTGTTTTTAAAAAGGTGGAAATCTGCTTTTTTCTGAATTATAAAAAGCAGAGAACTCACATCTGAATCAACTCGGATAGACTGTTTACATTTTGCCTTTCAGATATCTCATATATCAGTCACATTTTTTTCTTTTACTTCTGTTACCAGGGATTGAATATCTCTTAACCAACACCTTTATCCAGTACAACATGATAATAGAAAGGTGACTTTCTGAGAGAGTACAATAACAAAACTGTTGTGAACATAAGTACAGTTTCGGTGTTGTTAGCTGTTTGGTTTTATGGGATGTTGACCATCGTTAGGTCATTTTATGTCGAATCTGTATGTGTTTTTGTGCTTCTCCAGATTAGGACCCAAGCTAAAGTCAACTTGGTAGGGTTATGGTCAGCGTTGGTCCTAATCTTGAGAAGTACCCGTGTTTTGTATATGATTGGTTTGTAGTCGTATATTTTGTAAGCAAATAATCTAAATGATAGTCTCTATTTAACCCATAGATGGAGCCCTGACAAGTATATCCACTACGGGTCAGAGGAGTCGGAGGGAGTTGTAGGTTTTGGAAGGAGTCAGAGTTGTAAAAATGATAGCAGTCACATTTTTTAATCTCTGAAGAATCAGACAATCTAAATATTGGAAGACTTTAAAATAAGGAGTCCGAGTCAGACGTTATATTTTCCAACTTCGTAACCCTGGTGGTAACTACTGCGTGACTTCACACTCTCTAAAACTCCTAAATTGGGGGCTCACCATCGGATGCAGTTTTGTGTCATACCTAGAATTTTCGGAGAGTTTGAGTAGTTGATAGGGTTGGGAAATAAGGTAGGTAGAACAAAAAAGGCGAAACGGCTGGGAAAGGTGGATTTCGAAATGGTAGAGTAACGGCGAACACCTTGTCGAAATATTTTAAGGTCGTGCCCAGGATGAATTCTATTTAACCCATAGATAGGATCCTAACAAGTACTACCACTCCGAGTCAGAGTGGACCTGAGAGTAATGACAACCATGGGGTGACTCCATACTCCCAAAAGCTCTCAAATTGGGGCCTTACCAACAGATGCACTTTAAGGTCAGAATCAAGACCAGCAAGGGTTTTTTTTGGGGGGGGGGGGGGGCTGAATATAATGTAAAAAATAAATATCTCATCAGAGAAACATCAGCAAAATAGTTAAGTAATCTAATTTGTAGTAATCTAAATAATAAAGTTGTAGTTCCTGTCTGTGTTTGCTGGTTCACAAATTTCTCCTAATGTTTTAGAGAGACCCCCAAAACCTGATTATATATATATGCACGCAAAACATTTGTAAATCAATTATAAAAATCTGTATACAATAAATTTGTTTATAAACTAATTAAAAAATCTCTCTCACACACACATATATATATATATATATGTATGTATGAAGGAAGAGAGATAAAAATGTGCGAATGCCAAATCTATTTCATTTTCGGTTGTTGAATGCAAGGTGTACTCAAGAAAAACATCAACCTACTTGAAATACATACAATATTTTAAACTCAATTCCTTAAATACTATTATCATTCGTGGTCCATGGAAGTATTTTTTAAAATAGCCCTAATTCTCCAACTTACATCCTAATAAGCTCTTTTTATCTACGGTTGAACTGAACATCAGTCTGTTGGATTTATGTTTTGACCATTTCTGACACAGTAGCCACAAAATCTCTACGATGAATTCTTTCCATCTTTAAATTTTTCTTCAATGGACATTTTTCCAACTGGACATGCTCTATATTTTGATAACCTTTTTACACACGCACATTTACTTTCCATTACTTTATATTGTTTCTTTAAATTTTTCAAATTTTGAAATTTGGCTATACCTCTGCCAATTTATCCATCTATGTAATTCCTCTGATAAGATTTTAATCTTTGAAAAGCCTGGCTTAAGGAAAGAAAAAATAAACATGTTTTTATCAAGTACATCTTGCATTGAACAACTGAAGATGAAATAGATTTGTCATTCGCACATCTTTATATCCCTTTCCTTCATTTATCTTCATAATTGCTCTACCCCATATATTGAGCTTTAATCATTTCACTATAGCTTCAATTCTCTAAAAGTATACTTTTAGTCATACATACATACATATATATATATATATATAAATTAGTAAAAAAGTTAAAAAAAAAAAATATATATATATATAATTGAAGATTGAAATATCGTAGAGAAATTTACGCAGCATGCGAGACGCCATTTTCCGAGGAGACAGACATAAACAGAGGCTGAAGAGAGTTCGGCATAGGAGGCCCCTTTGTTTGGATTTTAAACCGACGGTACTGATGCCTTAATTTTCTCTAATTACATAAATAAACATTTTTATATATATATATATATATATATATATATATATTCTGAAACTACATTACCCAGGGTATTAGGATGAGTATATTTCATATTGATCAAAGGAGGTACCACATCATTGTATAGGCTGGGCGCAAAAAGAAAATAGGGTTTCTGATTCAATCTGGTCTTTCCTGATAGTGGTAGATATAATAGCCTTAAGATATCTTTATTTTAGCAGTTAAGATTTTCTTTTTTTCATCTTTTAATAAAATGAAACTTTCAAAGGAAAAAGGGAAACAATGACAGAATAAGGTTGAGAAAATTGTATTTAAAAGTAAATTTTATTTAAAAATGTAGCATAATTTTATTTTAAAAAAAAACTAAAAAAACAAACTTTAATTCAGCCAAAGTTACCCCCTTCTCAGAAAGGTGCAGCAATAAAAACAAAACAAAAATTTTAAAAATAAATAAATAAAATAAAAAATGAAAAAAGTAAAACTAAAACAAAAATTTTTTTCTCTCTCTCATCTTACAGATTAAGAAACTCACAAAAAAAATAAAGACATTACTTCTTTTCAGGATCTTACTGGGTCAGAGGGTACATGCAGCAAAAATCATTACAAAGAAAACAACCATCCTCAAACACAATTATCTTTTGTGCTTTAACCACCAAGCCATAAAGTAGAAAGGTATTCTTCTAATATATACACATACCTAACTTATATATGTATATATATATAAGTTAGGTATGCGTGTGTGTAAATATATATATATATATATATATATATATATATATATATATATCTATGTACAATGTAATCTCCTAAACTAATGAACGGATCATTATGAATTTTGGAATATATATTCTCAGCAACCCTGTGAGTAACATGAGCACATTGTTTTTTTGTAAATTTTACCATTTAAAGGATGCGTCCACCCAAACACGCACCCACCCCAAAAAACTTTTAAAATAAGTTAGATACAAATAAATTTAATAAAGAAAAGAATTGCTCTACATCAAGTTTTGAGTTATATTAAGTAACTAGTAATTATATCCTCCTTTCAGTATTTACTTCAACAGTGCTCGATACGTAAGTAGAGCTAGGTAGTAAGCTATGAAAATATATTTATGGCAATTAAGCTACACAGAGGCTCCCGCGTTTCATCTCCGGGGGGGGGGGGAATCTTCAGGCTATATATATATTTGTATAAACAGTGATCCATATAGACTATAGGCACCCATCGATAGACACAAGATTTTCAAAACAACCTTTTCAATCTCGCCTACTTTTTTTTTTCACTGAACAATTATTCTGTCAGGCAGTTCAACACGCGAGTGACTGAAGCAAAAAAATAAATAAATAAACGACAAAATTCTTGAGACGCACTTCAAACATTTCACAGCCAGTGAAGCAGAGAGAAATATGTCAGCCGGAATCCATCCTCAACTGCTGCTCAATGATGCTGACATTCGGCCCTTTTTGATGTTTCACAATTGGCATGAAGGCATCGCGTCAACATAAGTATTAACAGAGACTAAGAATCTTTAAAGCTAACGCTTCCAGACATAAGTACCAAGAAAGCAACTGAATTAGTGACGGTGAGGTAAATTCTCAAACACGATATTTATTTATTTATTTATTCTTCGACTTTTTTTTTGTTTTAGATGCGTCAGTGCATCACAATGAAGGGTTTCCGTTTATGAGTCGGTTACGCTTCAGTTTGAAATATCATTTTCTTTGATCGGTGATGCTTCCATTTGAAATATCATTTTCATACCAGGGTCTTTAGGCTTCAAGTTTTTTGAAGGCTTTTCGACACATACCAACTAACCCAACTGCATCCCCGCAAATTTCATGCTTTCTTTTCGTAAGATTTATTACAAAAGTATTTAACACTCTTTTTGTCGTTCATCTCAAATATAAATTTATTTCAGTGAAATGCAGGGTTCGTTTGGCATATCCATAATTTAACACTAAAAAGGGGGGGGGGGGGGTGCGTGAGACGGAAGAGGTACTGTTCATCAGTTCCTCATATTTACGTGTTTTCTTAAACCTGTTACACCGAATTCCGAAATAGGATTTCCTTAGCTCTGTCAAGACCGAAGCTGAAATAGTATTCAGATGATCTGGAAAAAAATGTGGTGACACTGGAAATTAGAATGTATGCCTTCCAATGCTGTGAAGCCAGGAACTCAAATATTTGACTTCGACTCCGACCTAAGAAATCATCTTCTTTCACTAGTAATACATTATTACAAATACTACAAGCGGTGAAGCGAAAATTACATACCCTATAAAATATTTTAACCCAGTGATTTGAGTAGCAGTAAGAGGACTTGTGACTGACAGAAAGGTATCTCCTTCAACTCCCTCTATGACATTAGCAATCAATAGACAAACTGCTGATCAGAGTAAATATAAAATTTGAGAAATTCAGATGAAAATTTAAAAAAGTTTTTTTAAATAGGTATTAGCAATTGGTGTAAATTATTGACAAAGATTTTCATATGTAGCTTTTGGTAATTAACAACAGTAAAGAGAAATTTCTCGCTCTACTTAGGAGATATTTTATAGCGTTTTGATTTTGAAAAGGATGATGATTGTTTATTTTTTAAGAAAATCGAAAGAATCAAATTAAATAAACAATGAAGTTACTTTAACCAACTGTACAACTGGATGCATTCACATATTGACATATACACATGGGTATGTGTAAATTTTCTTTTCATGGGGGTTGATGATTGGTCTATAACTTACCCGCAATTCCACCCATTTGTCCAGCAAGCGTTTCTGGTTGAATTCGCACAGAAGTCCTGATTGGGTGATTGTGTAAGTGTTTTCAGACATGCTACCTTTACCGCAGGCAACATCACTGAAGAAATTGTTTTTTTGCTCACCAAGGATCCCAGAACGACCCATCAACGGTACAGTTTCGTTTATCTATAAAGCAGATGAAAATAAAATATATAAGTACACACATACAGCATGAATAAGAATTCTTTTTTCTTTATTCATAGTTTGTATCAAGCTTTCTTTATAAAAAAAAAAAATTTTTTTAATGGGGAAAAATAGTATTTAAAATTTTTTTGACCACCACATTCTCTCTTATGTTATTTTATTGACATATATGTTATTGATAACATGAAAAATCAACTTCTGATTCTGAACAGATACAATCCAAGATAGCAGATCTTACACACACAAATAGCTCAATATCCTTTCAGATAGAGCTTTATAAAAAAAAATAATTAAAAGGGGCTTATCTTAACACTTTACTGCAGTTTCACTGTAAATCCGATCATCAGAAGTGTATTCCTCTTCCACGCATCTGTATACATTTGAATGCAAGCTCAAACATTTTGAGCTCGCATTTAAATGTATACAGACATGTGGGATAGGAAAACACTTTTGACAAGGTTTAGAGAGCTGGAGCGAGATGGAACCAACAGTATTGATACGATTGATTCTTATTTCGTGTTTGTTTTTCCTGAAGAATACCAGAGACGATTGTCAAATTTGTAAACTAACATTATCTATTCATCTTCTCGTGAAAAAACAGTTGTAGAAATTAAAGATGCTTTGTTGGTAAATTAAGTATTTATCTTGTTTTTTGAGTATTTATATTACATATAATAAAATAAAATTTTAAACACCCTGAAAAATAAAAATAAATAGAGAGCTGCAAAAATAAGAAAAAAAAATCAAAAAGTGCTCAATACATACAAAAATTTAGAAAATATGCAGAGCTGATATAAATTCAAATGAATAAGTAGCGGTTTACTACCCAGGTTTAATCAAACAAGGGTTGTTCGGTAAAATCTTGATGAGCCCTATTTGGTGACATCTGAGTAGTAAGTAAGCATCAGCTAATTTATTTGAATATAAACAAAGGACATGACAAAATTTGGTTGGTTGTGGTAAATTTACTAAATAGTATCTACTGAACTCAAAAGTGCTCAATACCATAGTAAGTAGAGCAGTAATATTATTGTATATGGCTTACAGTGACATGCCAAGTTTTTTTTTACCCAAAGGTCTCTTCAGAGCAAAATGCCTTTTCAAAAAAAAGTTATACACATTGAAATGTAAATATTTTTCAGTTAGGATGCCATGATCTCATTGGCTGATGTATTTAATTGAAAGTAAATAGTCAAAAGTTAAAACTAATCTGTGCTGAATACTGTAGCAAATCTCAAGAATCAGTCCAAGAGTTTTGAAGTTACAGCACAGGCATACATAAATAGATAGATAGATAGATATCCATATTCTTCCCAGAAAAAAATATGTGCCCTCCAGATGCAAATATTTACTGATTTTATGAACGCATATAAAATATTTAAGTGTTGTCACGTTTCTTGTAAAATGTACAGACAATGCTGGGCAATTATTTATGAAATACCCACCCCCCAATTTTAATTGACATTTCTTTCTGTATATTAAGTAGATATTGCCTGCTCATCTAACATATAAACTTATCTTGCCGGATTTTTAAAGTCAGAGACAAATAAGATTTAAGCTGATAAATCAAACTTTGTTGTTTTTTTTACTAGCCAATTTTTATTTCTTATTGTTGTACTGTGTTATTGACAATATAATAACATATTTAGCTATAATTTACGTTTTTTTAAATACTTAGTACGGTCCAGGTGTCTGCTAATATGAAACATTTTTAAATAATCACCTATAAATAAAAAGCAGCAAGGATGATAACTTATTTTAAATTTAAGAATATGATATGAATTGTCTCCCTCGAGTTAAAAAATTTGCAAACAAATAAAAATTAAAATGACTTCACTGCATACTGGGCAGCACTGCCTAGGTACAGCTAATTATCTACATAATAATTTTATCTTGTCCCTCCCTTAGTTAACATGACCACAATCTTGCTAACACGCATGTGCTAAATCAAAGGGAGGTAATTCATCCAAACTCGACACAGTTGTAGTAGGATTAACACAGCTTCCTTTGTATATGTAAACAACTGATTTTTTTTATTTTTATTTCTTCCAGGTTCATTTTATTACAAAAGTTTTAACTAAGAAATTTATTAACCAAAAATTGTCTAAAAACACAAATATGTAAATAACACAAAACAATAGAACACATCTGTACACATTTAGTTTTTATTAAGCAAAATATTTTTAATGAAATACGGTTACAAATTACCTTATATATATATATATATATATGAGGAATAATAGAAACAATGTTTCAGACAAAATGCAAAATAAAAATAGAATTGAGGATAAGCGAATCAACAAACTAACAAAAATATAAACTCAAACAGATAAAAGCTCTATCAATATATTTCAGTTGCTAGAAAGCAACCATCCTCGGGTGAAAATAAGAACTTTAATGAACAGAAATTCCAATTGTAGAAGACGCGTCGAGTGAAAAAAAAGTAAACAAACAAGTCAGGAACAGTAGAAAGAAAGAAAGAAAGAAAAGATGGGTATCAGCATTTGACGTAACTGTCAAAAACAAACAAAGACGCAGCAGGTTTAAATACAAGTAAGGAAGGAAAGAAGGAGGAATAGACATCGTAGGAAACTTCGTTTGTCTGTTATACGACACACTAACCCTTTTTCAGTAATTTTATGTCTAAGAAAAATGATGGAAACGATTCATTGATTAGCTTAGTTTGTTCGCTTTATGACATATCAACCCAAATGGGTTATTTAATAACAAACCACAATACCTACTGTAACCGATTCATTATCTATATAATAATGATGATAATAATGATGATAATAATAATAATGATGATGATGATAATGATGATGATGATAATGATGATGATGATAATAATGATGATAATAATAATGATGATAATAATAATGATGATAATAATAATGATGATGATAATGATGATGATAATAATGATGATAATAATGATAATAATAATGATAATAATAATGATGATAATAATGATGATGATAATAATGATGATAATAATGATGATAATAATGATGATAATAATGATGATGATAATAATAATGATGATAATAATAATGATGATAATAATAATGATAATAATAATGATGATGATAATAATAATGATAATAATAATGATAATAATAATAATAATAATAATAATAATAATAATAATAATAATAATAATTATGATAATAATAATAATAATGATAATAATGATGATAATAATAATCCAAAAAACCTGGAGAAAAGACTGGGAGAAATTGGAATCAAAGGGACCATCGAAACCATACAAAGCACGGCAATGATCAAAACAGCTGCAATCTTAAGGAAAATCCTCGAATGCGGAAACCAACCCGCATAAGCTACAAAGGGTAACCAGTCACAAGGAATTTACAAAAGGGAGAAAACAAAACCACACGAAGAACACAACACGAACCAAGGAACAGAAACTGCAAGAAACATCACTTCATAATCCACCCACCCCCAATAAATTACACCGGCCTCAGCTATCACCACACAAAAATGAACCAAGGAACAGAAATTACAAGAAACACCATGAGCTCCCCACTTCTCTCCTCACCCCACAAAAAAAAAAAAAAGAATTTAATTTTTTTTTTTTTTTTTTAAATTTTATAAATGGTGCCGGCCTAGGCTAACATCAGAAAATATTTGTAGAGGGTTGAGGAGGATGAGAAGACCTAGGAGGGCCAGCACAAACCAGACCGCCACTGGAAAAGTGCAGAGAATGCTGGGACCTTGGGGAGGCTTATTGCCACCAAAATCCCAGAGAAGACCAATTGTCCTTGCCAGCGAGAACTCAATGGTAAAAGGCTGTTGCGATACCGCATCGTTATCAAAAAGAGGTGAAGAATACTAGAAATCTGGGGAGGCTTGTCATCACTCAGACTCCAGGAAATACCACTGGTTGTTGTCGGTGAGCAATCACTGACAACGATCTGTGTGAGAACTCCTAGTGAGTACACATAATAATAATAATACACGTATTCACATTTGTGTGTATGTTATCACCTTTCACACACATTTAAAAAAAATGATATTGCCCAATTGCCAAAGGTGAAATGCAATGCAAAAAACTAATTGAAAATTAACTGGTGTCACTAAGGTAAAAAATTCCAATATTACCAATTTAAAAATAAATGGTTCCAAAATCTCATTATGTAGCTCTGTCGGCTTAACTAGTTAAAACCCCCCCCCCCCCAAAAAAAAACCCTCCTATTTGCATTATTTTTATTCTAGTACAATTGTTACAACTTTCAATGTGTTAAATAATTTAAGAAACATTTAATTCATTTGAAGAATATTTAGTTTATAGAATTTGCAACACCCTTTTCAGAGTCTGCAAACAAGTAGATTTGCCATTGCTCCTTGTTGAAAGCTCAGCCAGTAAATTCCAAACAGACATTCAAACGAAAATAAACATTTAGACAGTCAAACACCATCCTAGAAATCATTGGCCCATACGACATGTGCCAATGCTAATTTGTGGACAGCTGCACAATTATTCTAGGGTTGCTCTTTCATGCCGTCTCCTTTTCTTAAATTCCCTATTTTCCTTAGACATGTGAAAACTCCAAAGCAAACAACAGAGGAAATAAAAACAGTGAAACATTATTTATCGTTCACCAATCACCAATAATCTAAGACAAAAGCGACGTCTCCACAAAACAAGTAGCAAAAGTCTACTATGCGAGAGAGTAGGATTTGCTACGAGTTATTTTCTTTATTTATTCATGTGCAGATGTACCCAGCGTTGCCTAGGTGTTAGTGATGGAATGATTCCAATACAATTACCGATTCCGATTCTTTTTAAATTTCTAAATATTTACCTATAGAGTTGTATTTTTTTTTTTTTAATTTTCGGATCACCTTAAAAACCCATGTAATATGTGCATATATTTTTGCTAACATAAAAATACACTTGTGGGGTGGAGTGGGGTGGGGTATCTATAGATTTTAGTTTTACTGGTAGTTTAAAATCAATAATTATTTATCACTTTATCATTGGTACAAGCAATAGAGAATTTTGTTTTAAACAGAAACAAACAAAAATCGGAAAATAGGCACAAATTTTTCCGATTCCGATACCCCAAAAAGTTCCGATTTTTTCGATTCTCTATTCCGATTTCTTATCCCAACACTAGTAAGTGTGTGACAACAGAGACAAGAAAATACCGGCTTCAAAGTGTGTCAAATACTTTGTATACCGAGCGACTGTTTGTTAGAGGGGAAAAAACTTGTGCTCAGATTTGTAGATTTTATAGTTGTTACTAATTTGCATGCATGTGTTGGACAATGGCCCTGTGAGGTCGGACGCATGTTGAGTGGACGTATGTGTGGGGGATCGTTTGGTTTGGCTTGCGCGATTTAGTGCGGGTGAACCCGTAACACAGAGTGCAAAATAGGGCTGTTCTCACAGTCGGAGCTCACAAGCGTTGACAGGGCCACCACGTTGACGAGACCTCAGGTCATAGGTCAAGGTGCACCTGTACATAGGGGTTCAGTGACGTCACGGGCTCTTGTGTGGGAAACGGAATTTTGCGAGTCAGGTTTTTGGAAGCAAGCTGAACAGACGTATTTCTCTATGGAGTCCGCAAATAAAAAGAGGAATTTATTTCCTTAAAAGAATGCAGGCGTGATGAAATTCATTCCTCTCCCCTCCTCGAATGGTTAAGGACTTAATGGATCATAGATACTTAGGAATTAACTACGATAAAAGTAGTGAATTGATCTCTCTCTTCATTAGTAAAACATCTCTAAGAACGACAGAAACTTGACGCCTAAATAAAAGTAATCACATTTAGAAGAGAGAGTATGCCTTGTTTTTCGCTGTGTATGAGAATCTTTGTTACAGTCCAATACAACGATGATGATACTGGATGCGCGGCGTGTGGCGATGATGGCGGCAATTTTCCACAGCAGTCCCGAAACGAGGAGAGAACTCAACTGCTGGACGACATCGAGACGCCACCCCTCCACGACAAAGAAGAAAAGGTACGAGTAATTAAAGGACTATGTAACACATGGACAGCAACAGACTTTAAAAAGATGGAATAAACACAGATGAGGCAGAACGATTTTGGCAGCTGAGAGAGAGTGAGTGTTGGTTTCGGTAATTTTCTCAATTCTGATATGGTGTCGTTCCTCCCAAAGTTTCGATCATCATTGTAACCTTATTGTGTTACACGGAATATATATACATTTTTGTTTCTTTCAGTATCAAATATGCCGGAGCACATAGCCATAATTATTCAACCTCCTTCTCTATTGCAAGAATAGAAATTAGAGTGTCTAAAACCATTCTACGATTTTAGAATTCAGAGGAATCATGCATAGACATGATGAGAAAGATTAGCAAACATCACGGATGAAGGTAAAAAAAAAATTTTTTTTTTTTTTTTTTTTTCTTAATTGTCAACGGTTTTATTTAACATTTTCTTTTAACACATCATGTTCATAATCTCTTGAAACCAATGTTCTCATTTTCATTTCTAACTTCATACTAATAATTTGGCCTTGGGAAGTTCAGCTGGCTCCCAGTTTGAACTGAAATATGTCTGCAAATGTGTTGCCAAAAATGTTTGTTTAAAGAAAGTATATATATACTTTGGCATAGCACCAAGTAATTTTGAGAATAAATTGTAGCTAAGTATGTTATTATATTGCCAATAACAAAATACAATAATAACAAATGAAAATTAACTAGTCAGAAACAAAGCGTCATTTGTCAGATTAAATACTATTCAGGTCTGACTTTCGACAAGATAACTTTATATGCTAGATTCTGTAAGATTTATTTTTTTAAATTGACATGAGGTACTGTTTTGAACAAGAGATGTCGAAAGAGATATACTAAATCTATTACATGATGAAGAGTTATTTTTTCTGTCTGCCTGTCTGTTCATCTAAAACTTAGAAACTATTAAACCTTACATATTCTGATTTAGTATGACATCAAGCAGGTTATGGTAAAAAGAATTACTATCCATTCATTTAGTGTCACCAGGAACCAAATTAATGACTGGAGTCAGAATAAAGATATATTCTTCCATTCAAGACGTCAAGAGAAATAAATAAGAAGTCAAGAGAAATAAATAAATAGTTTTGAAGTTATTTCCTTTGAACCAATTAAAACTGAAAATTATAGAAATTAAGAAATAAGAATGAAAATGGTAATATAGGGGATCAGGGCTGGGAGCAGGAGTACCTTATTCATGTCTGTGCAAAGCCAGGTATCGTTGCTAATAAAACAAATAAGTTAGTAAAATATAGTTAATGTTGTAGCAGTGCTATCATTTTCTTCCATGGGAAAAGTATCAAGAAAACATCTTGACTCTTGGTCCAGGAAAAGACAAGTGATTAGGATAATATACAACTGTGAAATTCAGTGTCAAAAGTAAAAAGTTCTGCTTTCTGTAAATTCTCATTACCTATATAAAACTCTGCAGCCCTTTTCAAATCGCCCCAACCCTTAAGAAAAAAAATAATGGCAGCTGGGATCTTCTTCAGACATTTTTTTTTTCTTCTGCAGTTTAACAGTTGCAACATAAGGAATAAAACTGATAAAAATGTCGGCACTTCCTCTACCTTTTATACATCTCCATTTTTCTTCCCATAAAGAATTTGCAACATTTCATTTGGCACCTGATAATTTCCTTCGCAAAAAAAAAAAAAAAAAAAAGCAAAAAAACTAGAACAATGGAAGCAATCCTTCACTTTTACATGCTTTGTGCACTATTATATGATGAATGTTTTCTTTCATTTTTACCCCCATTTTTCAGTTGCAGACATGAGGAACAAAGTGTCATCACTTCCGGTGTCTCAACATTGTTCTTTTCAAACTGAAACAAATCTGCACGGTTTCATTTGGTATTTCTGAAGGAATCACTGAAAACAAATAAAACAAAAACAAAGAGGAAGAAAAAAACTATTCAGAAGCATTCCTTAATTTTTACAATTTTGTGCAATCTAGCACATAAAATTATCTTGTCCAAATTTTCAAAGTCAGACCTAAATAACATTTAAGCTGACAACTCAAATCTTGGTTCTAACTAATTAATTTTCATTTGTTATTGTTGTACCATGTTATTGGTAATATAAGGACATACTTAGCTACAATTTATTTAAGAAATTATTTAGTACGGCCCAGACGACTGCTAATATAAAACATTTTTAAATAACCACCTAAAAATAAAAATCAGCGGGGGTGGGGGGTGGGGGGTGAACTCATTTTAAATTAAATAATATAATAGGCGTTGTCTACCTTAAGTTAAAAAAATGTGCAAAAAAATAAAACTTAAATGACTTCATTGCATCCCGGGCAACGGCAGGTAGATACAGCTAGAAAGATATAAAGAATTCATTTTTATGCGCAATTTTTTTGGCGTATAAAAATTCTGATGTGAAACGAAAAACGAAAATTGTCCGAGAAATGTTCTAACATTAACGTACAAGATTTTTATGGATGAAAAGAAAAAAATTTATAGAATTATTTATTAAACAACCGAATACCCTGATTTCCCCTCACAGGAAAGTTGCTCTTTCACTTGACCGATTTTTCTTTTGCATACGAACCTCTTGTATATATGTACTAGCTGTAAATTATTATATTGCCAATAACATGGTACAACAATAACGAATTAAAATTGGCTAGTCAGAAACAAAGTTTTATTGATCAGTTTAAAAGCTATTTTGGGTCAAACTTTGAAAATTCAACAATTAGATATATATACTGGCTACCATGACACGATATCATCCAGGAGTATTTATACTTTCATTTTAAGCAGACTCCACACTATTACTGTAAAACCCTTACGAATAAATAAAAAATAAAGCTGCAATTACACAATCCGTGCCCTTGAATCCCATCCAGCTTTTCTCTTTTTTATCCCTCAATAATCTTCTTTTTTCTTCCCACTTAGAAACTGTCTTGCTTATTTTCGGCTCTCGAAACAAGGAAAACAGTGAGCAGCTCATACAAAAATAGATTTGGGAGGGTCCTACTAACCACCACATTTAGCATTTTACTTTTCAGCAATCTCTCTTGTTTTTTATTTTTTTAGCACACCCCAACTGATGAATTTGTACATATATTTTTTGTAAATAACAAACGTCAAACTATTGGGAATAATGCTAAGTAGGTTTAATCCATAGAATGAATGTGGTATTTTGGTGACAAACTAGTTTAGAGAATAGACTAAGAGGACGACAGCCGACACTCATTCCACCCCATCCAATTTACTATATTGTGAACTTTTTTTTTTAATTCAGAGATCACTCAAATCTGAAGTAAAGTGATATTTATTTTCTAATATTGAAGTTTCAGATTGAATACGAAAAGGTAATTTTTGATGCTGAAAACATACAAATAAAATTATTTTTTTTTATGAAAAAACATATTTGTTTATTAGTAGCACATGCGAAAAATATTGCTTATTTTGGGATTAGGGTGAAGATCACATGTGAACATTGGTGAAATTGTACTGTAATACCCATGCGTAGCGTGATAAAACGTCAACAGGCAGAAAATACCTGCAGAGAAGTAAAAGTTTTTAAAAAATACATCATACAAATAGTAATATCTGTAAAAAAAATTTTTTTTAAATAAATAAAAGAAACTACACAATGAAAAAGTTTGAAAATCTGGAAAGAAAAGATTTTTGTAATTAGTAAAGAAAATCGTTTTATATTTGTTATATGAAAACAATCCAATGGATATCTGTACCTACAAAACTTTTTAAGCAAGAATCTAAGATGGCGATAATGATCCGTTCTTCCTTAATAATAAAAGGAGCTTCATATCTTTAAGAATACAACAGTCAAGATGAATAATCTACCCCTTGTAGCATGTCATAGAAACAACCATAGAAGTTAGAAAGAAAAATATTTTACCTAGTATTAAGGTATACAATTTTAAGAATAAATAGTTTAATGTTTATTGTAAACACGTGTAAATGGTTATCAGATAGACGAAATAGATAGAAATTTAAAACCTTTATTTTTATTAAGGGCCTCTGTTTAGGTCAGTAAGGAAAATGTTTCCACTTCAACAGTAAGTAATATTTGGTGAAAGAATTTTGAGGTCGGTCATTCACACTACTAAAACAACTTTACCCAACCATTCCCAAATTCCTTAAAACATACTACCCACCACTTGATCATACATGCATGTATAAGTGTGTGCCCTTACGTTTTCACTAGACATACGTCTGAACAGCAGCCATCCCTTCCCAGTTTCAACCTTGTACTTTTTATATATTTTATTTGTTTTTTGTCCTATCACAGCATTTAATAGCTGTACGACTAACAAAACTGTGACACTGAAATTTTTGCCCGCTAACAATTGTGCATTGTTATGTTAGAAACTAGGTATCGCATGATATATTATTTCAATTGACACGATACTTTAGTTTGATTTTCCATTGATACCTTTAATTTCACAGAAAAACTGGAAATTCAGCCCTCAGGGATAAACTTACTAAATATAATCGATTCTTCATTTGATCTGAAGTTACATTAGGTATCTTCAGCTCTGCGGGCTGAGTTTCCAGTGTTCCCTGAAACCAAAGGTATCGATGGAAGATCAAACTAATTTATGTCACTTGAAATATATATATATATATATATATATATGCTTTTTTACAAGTAATTGAGCACTCCCGTCATTTTTCCTATTACACACACACAGTTTGAATTACCTACTAGACACTATCCTCGAGTGTCTTCGGTCTCTCTGTACAAGGGTTTGTCAGGACAACCTGACATGAGGATACTTACTCCTACAAGTAAACCCTGACCAAATATTCAAAATTACATAGTATCCGCAGCACAAATAAGATCCCCTCATACGAGGAATAGTGCATCTTCTCCTAGTGATGTTACCTCAAGTAACACCACGTAGCTGGATACTCCACCAGACTAGATGAATTCTTGTCCTGGAATCCGGTAAGACCAACAGACCACAAGAAAGATATACTATGACATACTTGACTGGTCAGTTGGGGAGAGAAGAAATTTATTATTCTTAACTTTTTTACTAACTCAATGTTTGAGAAATAAAGGAGAATTTTAATAGAATATTCAGGTATCTATGTATCTCATATAGAGATCAAGTGTTATCCCTAGGAAGGGGCTCCTTGATTTCTGAGAACTTCGACTGAAGTAAAATGAAACATTAAGAAAAATATATATATAGTTGGGGGATGATTGGTTTGGAAGAACGTCAGGATGAAGAAAGTCCCTTTGTAACACATCTGACTGAAATTGAATATTGAATAAGAAAAGGGTCACCATCTTCCATGAAAAACACCAAGCATCTCCACTAAAATATGAATCAACTTTATTTGAAAGGAAAAATGTAATATGAAGAGAGTTGCAAGGTCGGTTGGCTTTTGTCACAAACAGAATGTGATATCCTGAAGTTCAATCTCGCCTGCACGCTTCTACCACAAGATGAGAACAGGGTAGAAAGGACGTCTTTTCGGCACAAAATCTACTTGGGAACTGATTTATCTTTGGCACTAAATTCTCTAAGTGGAAATCAGTAGGTTGAGTGCATATGTCAGTGGTTCGTTAATCGCCTGTGTATCAATACGCCAACCATATTACAACTCGACATAACGCAAAGTATTGCGCACACATATAAAAAATAGATCTTTCATGCAACTGCTACATATGTTACTATCCATACCTGCCCCGCAATCTTTTTACTTATATTTTGTTTACCAAATTTTTTTTTTTTTTATTAAATAATATTTTGAAATTTTAATTTAATTATTATGGTATCGTTTGATGATTCAATTATTAATTGAATCAAATTGTTATAAAACTATATAACTCGTTTTTTTTTTTTAAGGTAATGTTTTAATAATGTCTATAAAATTATTAAATGTTAATAACTTCCAAAACTTTCCATCTTTTGATATATGAGGATTAGCAAAAAAGAATTTTAAACCATTTTAAATGCTTCCAATTTCCTTTCAAATTTTGATGGGTCACTTTTTTTTTTTTTTCAACTATTAACAAAATATTAAAATGGTTGACTTGTTTAAAAAATCTAAATTCATTATGGCGGATTTAATTTCGTAATTAAATTATTTTTTTAAAGTTAGTTTTATTTCTTGCTATTAACTTTTTGATTTCAATAAATATTTGCTTAATAATAAATAAAATAAATAATTCAATGTGTAATTATGAAAGTTATGTTGACATGAGAAATATACACAGAAAATTGTTTCATTCACACACACACACATATATATATATATATATATATATATATTACACATACACACAAATACATAAAACACATAGGATACAATGATATTTTATAAGAAACACAAACAGAATGCTGTACAAAGACAAAACAAAGCACAAGTAGAAAGAAAAAAAAGAAAAAGACAAAGAGAAAGAAAAAGAGAAAGAAAAAGACAAAAGAATAAAAAGTGCCTCAAGTTCCGCCACAAAATTTGAAATCATAGAATAATTTGAAGATTCTATAAAAATACTAAAAATATGAAGAACCGATAATATTAACCATCCAGTGAGACAACAGATACTTAGCATGGTAAAAGCTTCAAGATAAATGAAAAAAATCAGCTCTTTCCAGGCATGCACCCCTATTTTGGGAGGTTGGTTGGTTCTTGTGCTTTACAAGACAACCTTTGTTAGTTTATTTTATGTCAAAATCATGCGCAAGTTTTATTTAGGAATAATTTGTAAATTAAGTTAATTTGTTTTATAGACATATTTATTTGTAAATGATAGATTGTATTTAACTCTTAACATCCTATTGAAACTTTTCAAAATCCCAAACCTACATCCTATAAGGAATTATAAAAAAGAACATGGCTAAAAATTTAAATGTTTATAATGCCTTTACGTTAACAGATCGTTATGAAACTTGACAGAATGACTAGAAAAACAATGTTCTTTAATATGATGTTGCATTTAAAATAATAGTCACCAAACCAATTATTTGAGTTATTGTCAAAAACAAACATTTTGGAAGATTTCTTTTTTTTGAATAATGCACGTGGAAAATAGTCAGTTAATCATTATGAAAATGATGAGATAATCAAATAAGTGTCAGTACCCGGATGTAAGTCTCAAAAGAAGACAAGAGTTAGTTACTTTTCATTGAGAATTTTGAAACTCATTTTAAAATTGATTTAAACTAAGGATCATCATTTTATGCATAGTCGGGCAGATTGTGAATACAAACATCACTTCCAATCAATGCCGTATAAGACGTTAAGAGTTGATAGATGGAACTGACAGGAACTACCATTTTGGGTCAGAATGAACTTGAGAGTACTGGCAACTAAGGGGTGACTATATACTCCTTAATTCTCCCAAATTTTGTGTGTATTCGTGTGCGTTACTTTCTTTTTTTTTTTTTTAGGTTTGGTAGTTTTGTTTTACGGCATATCGACCCTTTTTGGGTTATTTAATGCCAAATCTGGTCATTATAGTAAAAGTTTTTATGCTTCAAGTTCTAAAAATAAAATAAAAAAGGGGAGGGAGAAAGGGAGAGGGGCTGTTGTTTTTGTTTTTGGTTTTGTAGAACATAATTAAGTTTTACAAAAAAAAAAAAAAAAAAAAAAAAAAACGTCAATGTAGGTGAATTTCGTCTCAGGGAGCCACAGGGCAGCCTGATCTGGTATCACCAGTTTTTTTTTAGTTTTAGTTCATTTAGTTCTCAGAGATCAACACTAGTGGGACTAACACTTTATGAGTTACATTTATATACAATCGCTCTTTGAAGGATCTTTCTCGTTTTTCAAATCGTGAGTAAGTACAGCAGTGGAGAATAATTTTTTTCTCTCCAATAAACCACTTAACTATGTTATAATTTCTTTTCCTTGTGGTCTTTGCTTGGTTTAGCCAAATTCCAGGACCAGAATTGTACCGATCCAGCAGAGTATCACACTTAGTGTTGTTACTTGTGGTAGCATAACGAGGAGACGGTGCACTGTTACTCTCATCGTATGAGCCAAGGAGACATTATTTGAGTCACGAATACTGTTATTTTTATTTGAATATTTGGTCATGGTTTACTTCTAAGACGAAAAGGAAGTATCCTCATGTCAGGGTATCTTGACAAACACTTGTACAGATAGAGCGAAGACACTCGAGGGTAGTGTCTACTCGTAAGCATTCAAACTCTGAACGCACATAATTAAATAAATTAAGTTTGCTTATTATCTTTTAAACTTCATCGCTTAACATTTAGAATTAAATCCTAGTATAATAAATATAAATGGCAAAACATAGATGGGCAAGTCAACTTTCTAGATATACAAACAGATGGACAATATAGGGAGACAGAATGGACCCCGAGGCAATGAAAAAGACCTAGAGAAAGTTAAAAATCCCAGTGGAGAGACGACCTCGACAGCCAACTAGGTTCTACTTGGCCATGCTTAGCCAGGATAAAACAAGGTGGAAAGAAATCAGTGAGGGGTTTCTCCCCCAGGAGTGATAAAAAACGATGACAATGATGATGATAGTTAGAACCGTGTATGATACCGGTCCTTGGTCACTACTTATAACAGGTGGCGTTGATCAATCTTTGACGCCAGTTACTCAGAGATCAAGGAATAATTCTTCTTTATAGGATCATCTTAAATTCAACCTTCATCTCTAAAAACGTTCTAACTCAGCTGGTGATGCCGTGGTAATTAACGATCGTCTGTCAAAATAAAGAGACTCTTCGCTGCTGTCCCTATTTACTTGCCTTCCCACGAGGGCAGAGTTAGACACATGGTCAGGTTTTAATTTGGAAAAATCCAGCTCCGTAAAAGGGGAACTCTGGATTGGGACAAAAATTTAAATCATCTCAGTCTAGAAGGATTTCTCCTTCACTCATCGAGGACATAGCAGATAAAATGTAATATCAGAACTACACATTGCACCTAACCAAAGAACCAAAGAAATAGAAACTTTCAAAATATGTAGTCTTTTTTTTTTTTTTTTTTTTAAATCAAATGATTTATTCAAGTTCATGCCAAAACTTCTTTGAGAAAAAAAAAAGCAATTTGTTCCAAAAATGATATGCAATTCTTACAATAAAGATTTGCACTCCAGAATCCTTGGTGTAAAGGCCGGTAGGAGGTCAGAAAACTTCTCTCCATTCACTCAGCAATGAATTCTCTTCTGTCAACTTCTGTACAAATTCTATTTCAGCCCTTTCTATTAAAATTGTCAAATTACCAAGGTGATTTTCGAGGACCGCACACTCTGCTTTCCTCCGTATTTCTCTCCTTCACTAAGGGTTTCGCTTTCATCCCCTTCCTCGCTTACTAATATCAATCTGGCTTCGCCCGGTATTTTTTGGGGAACATTTAACTACCTTTTTTTTTGTCTAGCGAAACCTAGCAATCTACTTTTGCTCAATGCTTATTTATATTTATATTTGCCTATCCTTACTTTCTGACATCCCCATTTGTTTTTAAACAAGCGTTATTCAGACTTCCATAACAATTTTAGCTTACAGCTGTCTGACACCAAAGGTCACACAATACCAACTTATAATACATAAATTATGTTCTCAGCAGAATTCAATTTAGTAAGTGTTATTTAGTGATGAAAATTTCACCTAATACGTCATCTGACCATAGAGGTCACACAATATCATCCGCTGGGAACTCTATCAAAAATATTTGTTCACAACAGAATTCCATTTGGCTGTGATGGCCCTCTTCAGTTCAGGAATAGCCTGGAGATTGTTTTGATAGGTATTATCTTGAAGATACCCCCACGGATAAAAGTCTAGGGAGGGGGGTACGGTCTGGTGAGTGTGAAGCCCATTCAGAATCTCATTTCCTACTGATGAGACAATCACCAAAATGTCCACCCATATCATTGAACGGCAATAAAACAAAGACTGTTGGACATTCATGACCGAAACTTGGTGGACAAGTCAGCATAGACTGAGGTTTATTTGTACCAAATATGGTTGGATTGCAAAAAATCATCGTCATCATCATATTTGGTTCAACGTCCGTTTTACATGCTGGCATGTGTTGGACGGCTTTTAGAAATTGACTTTCAAACTAACCTATCTCTGGTCAAGTCTTTATTTATCCCTCTTTCTCTCAAATCCATTTTTATCACTTCCTCCCATGTTTTCCTTGGCCTTCCCCTGTGAACTGACTCTGCCACCTTAACCTTTCTACATCTAACCCAAGAACTCTCATCCATTCTTTCAACATCGCCATACCATCAAAGTCTCCTGTTCTGCAAACATCTCCCTTATACTGTTGAGATTTAATCTTCCTCTCGGATCATCAGATCTAAGCCTGTCTTTAAGAGTCGCATTACACATCCATCGTATCATTTGCATATCATTTACCTCCAAAAGTATAGTGAATTTTATTAAAAATTCAATGGGTAGCATTCTATACAAGATTATAGATTATTAAGGTCTTCCATAACTAACAGAATGAAAATGAATGAGTGAAAAAGAGTAGGATAGGGCATAGTATATTTGTTTCCCACTGTCACTACTGGTATTGAATTATTTGTGAAACCGACTCCAGAGTCAAATTTCTTTCTGACGATTCCCTACCCCTGATCTTCAAAACTATCCAATATGTGATGGTTCCAGAGGTGCCAAGAGACTGACTTTCTCAGTTTGTTTCTACTGGGGAGGTGCTACCCGAGGAAGAGCAGCCTCCTAGAGCTAGACTGGATTTCCCTCTATCTATATACTACTAAAATTGTGGGTTTAAACGGTGCTAGTGCAATGTAATGACTAAATAAAAGAATTTACTCTTTTAGAATATGTACTTTCCAAATTAAAAGACAGTCATGTTAAAATACTTAAAAATATTTAAATTATATATATATATATATATATATATATATTACATTTATTTATCAATGTTTATATTACAGAAGATCAAAACAACATCGGTACCGTTGGTTTCAAATCCTAACAAAGGGAACCTCTAAAGACCTCTTTATCAGAACTCTGTTTAAACAGATTTTTTTTTTTGTTAGGATTTGAAACCGACGGTACCGATGTCGTTCTGATCTTCTGTAATACTAACATTAATAAATAAATATTACGCTCTTATTTTTTATTTTTCTTAATACCCGAACACTCTACTGGGATTCTCATGCACTAACCTTACATAGATAAACTTTCCCGATAAAATGTAGGTTATGAAAAATATTTTTTTATCTTCTGTGGTCGTATCTGACCTCCTCCATATCATCCTGAAATATACTCGTCTACCGCAACTCAGATTCCGATGCTTCTATTTTTCTCAGAATACGACTTTAGCGGCCGAACTCCGATTAAAATATTTCCTGAAATACTCCGTCCTCCTACCTCAAATGTCATTCCGTTTTGGGATTTTGCTTTGAATGCGGTGTTCGTCTAAGAACATAATTTGAAATAGACATTATAAATTTCCTGAAAGGCTGCTTTTCTCTTCCTTACGCATCAGTGTAATTACTGGGAACCTTTCCCCATATCATATATATATTTTTACACTTCTATGTCCAGTGCTTTTGTTCTATTCTTTGTTATACTGCACTCCCTATTTCCTTATAATTCACGTTTTTTTTTCCTCCATAGGAGTTTTTTTATGAGGATGTGTTCTTCCCCCTAAATTGTCCTTGTCCTTATCTTCTTCTATAATCTTCCTCCTACCCTCTTACTCTGCACATTCTCTTTCAAGATGTTTATTTTTAAAAAAAAACTCTGTAAAAAACCTCTTAATCCTCTTCAACTTTTATTTTCTAATTTTATTTATATTTTAATTTTATTTTTGTTCTTATTTCATTATTTATTCTTTATTTTCATATTTCTTCATTTTTTTTTACTTTATTTTTTATTTTAATTTTATTTTATCTTATTTAATTCTATAATCTCCTTTTAAAGTGTTTTTAATTTCTGATTTTTATAGGAAATTTTGAAAAGGAAATACCCTCGATAAAAGTCTTGTAATTTTTTTTTTTTAATTTTAATATGTATCATTGATTCTTCACCCCTCTGATAAGAAATTTGTTTAAATTCTAATTTTTTTGCGGAATTTTCAAAAGGAAAACTCTTCGAAAAATTTTGTGTTATATTTTTTTATATGTACCGGTGATTTGTTTATAAGTATTATTGCGTTTTTTCCTTCCCCTATTCTTTCTAAATGTTTTTGATTTTCTGTAAGACGTGCTGCTATAGACGCTGATGAAGAGACGTTTTGGACTAACTTTATAATATAAAGTATTTCCAAACTGTTTTGGAAACGATCGTACGCCATAATGGACTTGATGTTGTAATTCTTGGAACAGTAAAAGTAATGCTTTGCTTCATTAAATGTTTATACAGGGTGGTGCAAAAGTCGCGCATTGGTTTGTTTAAGTGATAGAAACTACAACATTTCAAGTAATTTACTAGGCTTTTCTGATAAATAATACATTTACTTGGTAATTTTGTTGCAGTAGGTTTTAAAAATAATATCCTTTAAATGGGCACCATTTTCGGCCTCACAAAGACGGGCTCTAGTTAGGGCATTTTCCATTACAGTCTTTAGAATAACTGGCTCTAGTTCTTGGATTTCATGTCTAATATTATTTTTAACCTCTTGAATCGTTGTAGGCTTGTTCACATATACCCTTTCCTTAAGATAACCCCAAAGGAAAAAGTCAGGGGCTGTTAAATCCGGTGAACGTGAAGGTCAGTTAAAATCAGAAAATCTGCTAATTAAGCGCTTGCCAAACAATCCCCTTAAGAGCGCCATACTTTGTCGGGCAGTGTGGGCAGTAGCTCCATCTTGTTGGAACCACATTTCTGGGTTGTCCTGAGCAGATGGCCTTAAAAAATGTTCAATCATTTGTTGATATCGCTGTGCAGTTATCGTCACCGCGACACCTTCTTCGTTTTCAAAGAAATATGGACCGATCACTCTTTCCGAGGTAACACCACACCATACAGTACATTTTAGTGGATGTAATTCACGCTGATGAACGATTCTTGGATTTTCAATGGCCCATATTCTGCAGTTTTGCTTATTTACGAACCTGTTTAGATGAAAATGGGGTTCGTCGCTCATTATCATGGATGAACTCATTTTGTTCTCTGGCTAATTGCTGAATGTGAACAGCATAAGCTACGCGTGATTGCAAATCTGTGGGTTGTAATGCCTGTACCAATTGAATTTTGTATGGAAACAGATGCAATTCACGCAAAATTCTTTGAAGTGACCTTCTGGACATCCCAATCTGAGTGGCTCGTCTTCGAGTTAAGGTGTCTGGATTTTCAGCAATGCTATCCTCAACGAGTGCTACATTTTCCGCTGTCCGTACTGAACTTAGTCTGCCAGATCGTGGAAGATCACTGACTGAACCCTGCTGCCGAAATCGGGCCACAAGACGATCAATTGTGGTCTGACTGGGAGATTGTCTGACATTATAATGCCGACGATAGGCTCTTTGGATTAAGGATATTGAACGATGGTTTCCGAAGTTCAATAATTTTGGTTCGTTGTTCAGTGCTATATTTTTCCATGATAAATTATCAATGTTTATATTTGTAATATTCTGAAAAATAGGGAGAAAATTTGATTAAATGTGAAAGTTGTTACTGATTCAAACTAATGCGTGACTTTTGCGCCACCCTGTATATATATATATAAGATAAATGAAAGAGGGATAAACATGTACGAATGACAAATCTATTTCAACTTCGATTGTTCAATGCAAGGTGTACTCGGTAAAAACATGTTTATTATTCTTTCCTTAAGCCAAGGCTTTTCAAAGATTAAAATCTCAGAGGAATTAGATTTGTCATTTGTACATGTTTATCCCTCTTCTTTCATTTATCTTTATAATTGCTCTATCTAGTATATTGAGCTTAAACCATTTCACTATAGGTTCTATCTACTAAAAGTATACTTTTAATTTCATATTTTATATATATCTATATATATATATTAAATAAGGGGGTGACACAGTGGCTAACAGCACGAGCTAGGTGTGCCAATTCTACAAAAAATGAAAAAGTCTAAACTTTGATGTTAATTTCATGAAGTCATAGACAAGAGGTTTTACAAAAGTACAAATTTGCTTTTGTTTTATGGCATATCAGCCTCTTTTTCAAGTTAACGCTGAAACTAGTTATTTCCGTAAATATTTTTATGCTAAAAGTTCTTTATTTCTTCAAACATTTATTCATGGTGTTTCCTTTCATTATTCATGATGTAATTGCATGTGTATATACGACTGGATGCAGTTTAATGACACAGACTATTTCACTCCTAGATGCTGTGGGGATTTCTGTCCCTAAAAGAAAGTTCAATTCTCGCTCGAGAGAAAATAGGAATTATACTTTAAGATAAGCGCTGAAAGTCGAATTTGGAGCGACAGCTTTTGAAGAGAAAGAACAACAACCGTGTATATTAATAAACAATTTTACTTAGACAAGTAATAAAGAATGATATACGAAACGGTAAAAAGGTAAATGGAATGAGGATTTGCAAATGCATGCATCTACGGAACTTATCTAATCTGGTGCCTGTGTTGTAATGCAGTTAACCGTGATATTGAAAATGGCAAAAGAGATGGGAGCCCTAAGCGTTTGAGTTTATATAGGCTGGCTCCTGTGACCCTCTAAGGAAACAGTGATTAGGTATACATTTTGTCCAATCCATGCGACTCTTAAAGGGACAAGGGCAGACAATCACACTGACCAATCTATGAGTGTTTTAGAAATTCCAATAATGGGACCCTGACAGATAGAACTGGGAGTATTGGCAATTAAGGGTGTGACTCTACACTCACTAAAGCTCCCAAATTGAAGCTTCATCATAGGATGTATATTCATATCATAGGAAATACAATTTCAAGAAGCAAAACAGAAACATCTTCAGAGAGAGACAACACGTAAGCCGTAAAAAGATTTTTATAGCCAAAAAAGAAAAATAGAAGAAAAATCCCTTTTCATTCCTTATATAAATTAACAATGATGATGAATAAGCTTTATCATTCAAGCCATACATTGAAGTAATAGAATCACAGCTAGTAATGTTAGAATATATATATATATATATATATGTAGAAAATGAAAATAATATTACAACATAATGGAAAATGGAAAACCAAAAGAATTATGTATTCATCAACGTTTCGTCTTTATTTCAAGATTTCCTTAGGAGAATTGATTTGGAGAAATAACACACAAGTACAAATCTTTGAAAAACGGACCAAACTTTTTCAAATATTTGTACTTGTGTGTTATTTCTTCGAATTAATCATCTCAAGGAAATCTTGAAATAAAGACGAAACGTTGATAAATACATAAATAATATTTTTGGTTTTCCTTTTTTCATTATATATATATATGAAAATATTTAAAAAATGGTGAGTAAGGTATTTGAGGAGATATGTTATTTTTATCTATAGTAGGAATATTATTTGACTTTATATTTTCTATATACCAGAATTATCAACGGCAGCCGCTACAATGACATAATAAATGAATCACATGACGGTCATATATTAATCTTTTTGGACTACTATGTATGGAGTGTACTTGACAAAAAGGTTAATAAACACCCTATTTATTTATCTTCCTCCCACAAGGTTAGATGTGACACAAGGTCGGGAAAGTGGGATTAGATAAGCCAGCGCTCGAGAGGTGGCACTCTGGCCATTTAAAAATTGCCTGGGCAGCCCCGTCGGCATTCCCCGGTAGAGGCGCCTCAGACAGTAATAAACTTACTCCTCCCCAAAGAGGGGAGGCAAAGCCTGGGAGGGTGCACCCCCAATAGACCGGCGTAAATCCAGACCCAAAGGCCCGGACGATACCGGTTTATTAGGCGGGGTAAAAACCCCTAAACACCCTAATAGCACTAAATTATCCCTAAAAGTCTTCATAGAGTAATGTTCAATATGTACAAGGACCACCTGATCATAGCATGTAAGCGATTCATACCTATCAAAGCTGAAAGACTTCTTACAAAACAATATATTTAAGCTCATCTTCAAAAACGTGTTTCAGTAAAAAAAAAAAAAATAAATAAATTAAAAAAAAATCGTTTTTTTGTGTATGTATAAATATGTCCTCAAATACATTACGCATGCTGATATATATTAAACTACACTGTTGACATAAATTGGTTAAAAAGGGTTTCAATCACCCGTATACCGTACTTCGCCAGACAGATCTACTGATGTTAAATTTGACATTTATAGATCTGTCTGGTGAGGGACTACAACGTAAGGCTGGTTGAAACCCTTGATAACGAATTTACATCAACAATGTAGTTTGATAGCCTTCTTTAATTTAACTGAGTTGACATCAATAAATCCGTCTGATGAGATATTACATAAAGTTGAATGAAACATCATACGACTTGAATAAGGCCTATTTTCACACAAAGATTTGTCAGTCATTATTTATATAAAAAAATAATGTCTGCCCTTTTTAGCTGCAGAAATATCACACACACACACGCACACACAGAAAGTGATAGAGAAGTTTAGTTCTTACAAAGACATTACTACAGTATGGTTTACAACACATCTCACCTGAAGAAGGCCAGTAGTTGGCACATAACTGGCCGAAACATAATGAACAGGGCCACTCTGTATACAAAAGAAGGTATACCAAAGATAAATGAATCTATAGTTCAATATCGGGTCAGAAAAATGCTATTAAAAAAAAAAAAAATTTTTTTTTCCATTTTTAATTTTTTTTTAAATTATAAAAAAATATTTTGAATTAAAGAAAAATAAATTTTAATTAAAAAAGGAGAAAAAGGAAAAAATACAATTTTTAAAAAAATGGAACCGCAAGTATAATTATGAGTAGACCTTAAATTATATATTTTTTTTAAGATATGCACAAAGATATATATATATACACATTTATACACACATAAAATCGGAGACACATAATATCATTACATTATACACACACGTACATAACATCGATGCATACATATATACATGCACATGGATGGTAAAACAGTTACCATCATTGATTATACAATTGTCAAGCAGAGTTCAAACCCATCGAATCTATTTACATTTACTACTACCAGTAGGGAAGGTATGAACCCCAGCTTTTCCTCTGCAATGGGTCAAATAGCAGAGCATGTTTAATGAATTGTTTACAATATGTACATGCATATGTAAATGTGCATATACCGCACATGCAAGCGCATAAATACACATGCACATATTGACAGAAATGAATATTTACAGACAGACGCACACATGCAAACAAATACATTTATGTAATTATAACTTTGATACAACATATATAGCAAAAAAAAACACTTTCATGAAATACCAAAATTTGTTTTCAATTTTAGCCTTATTTTGGCATTTTCTTTTGGTCACGTAAACTTTTCAGGATTTAAAATACTATATATAACATACATTTCTTCATTATTATGAATAATATTTGGATGTTTGCCTGACAACCCCCCCCCCCCCTTTGTTTACCACCTAACCAGTATTCGGCAGGATCTTCATCATAAGACATGCCTACATATTTATCACCTTACACTTTTTATTTCTCTCACAACCAGTATTCAGCAAGACCTTTACCCGAACACAATAAAATATCTATCAGGATTAAATATTAAAAATCGATCGGAAATATAATTTTTTATTTTTTACAACATAAACCACCATTTGCCTTATATGACTGATGAAACAGATTTAATTATGGAGCTTGTATTAAAAAAGCTATCAATCAGAAAGATAGGGAATGGAAAACTGGCTCTATCTTTTATGTAAGACTAGCTGTCCATCCTCGAGCAACGTCAAGAAGAACTAGTCTTATTATTATATTAAAATGAAAACAATCATTGAATTAGAAAATACAAACGAATATTTATTTAATGAGATGTCTTTTTTGCAAAGAAATATTCAAATTAGTTAACTTTACGACTTAGAGCAAGAAATGTCCCAACTCTATAAATATATAGATCGTCTGTTAGATTAAATTTACTTATTTATTTAAACATAATTAAACATTACTAAACCGTTCCATTTCTTTTATTTATAATCTAACACAGGCATTTTTCAGCCATTATGCTAGACCATTACGTCATTTGCTCCACCCCAAGCTATTGGAGCTGGGACAATCTACCACTTTCTGCATCCCCTCGTTCTAGGGTATGACGGCAACAAGAGACCACAACAAACTCATAGGGGGATAACATCAGATTCTTAACTTCCATTTATTCACTGGGGTCATACTTCTGACCCCACAGCCGTCAATCATTCTCAGTTTTTAGCTTTCGACCAATCCACCATTCTCTGGCCTTCATTATCTAATACTTGTTCAATATAATAACGAGAAAACAAAACTGTTCACAAGATACAAATACGAAATATAAGGTGTTAACTTGTTAATCTTCTGTCTAAGTTTGATGCACAGGAAGTGTAAAAACGGATACTTTGAGTGAATGATTGAGGTGTCACGTGTACTTGTCGCACCGATTTATTGGCCAATCAGAATCGATTAATAGTAAATATATGTTCAAAAGTGCGAGACTCTCAGCGGTAGTTCTTTTTATGCTGTGTGTATATTTAAATAGGTAATTGTGTTGCGATATTAAATAAGTCATAAAAACGGATAATACGTGAAATAAAAACTAATCAAACGACAACAGAAAGAAAAATGTCAAGATAATTCTCATGAAAAGCCATTTTTAATACTTAAGAAACTCCGACTGAAAATAACAACCCCCCCCCCCCCAAAACAAAGAATATGCGCGTAAAGTTTTACTTAAAAAAAAAACAAAAAAAAACAAACCTAATCTGCTCTCTTTTTGTCCTTGTAAATAAAGCATCTGTGTGCCCATAGATTCATTCCTATTTTAGTCACAAAATATTAAGGGAATTTTTTTTTGTGTGTCTATTAAAAGTGAAAAAAATTCTTTCCCTTACATTTTATTATCACTTAAGATTAAGCCTCCTTTTCTTTGCTCATAAAAATTAAATTTGCATATGTGATTCTTTCCTTTCTTTATTAGTATCAGTTATTATTAAGATGAAGCCTCCCTTGTTTTGCTCATAAAAATTAATTTGAATACGTCATTATTGAAGTGAGCCAGAAACACGTATGTTCACTTTCATTATATAGATAAATAATAAAATGTTGGTACCATTTTTCACCAGGATTCACAGAATCCTTTACGGAGCTTCTGAAACAGTTTCATATAATTAATATTCCTTCAAGAGATATAAAAAAAAAAATCGAAAAATAAAACGCTAGAATATATTTTTAGTAATCCCTATTCTCCACTACCCCCAGGGAACCATTTCTAAGAGAGTGATGGGGAAAACAGAATGGGGGGAGGTAGAGATAATTTGGCATCTTTCGCCATGTAAAAAAAAAAAAAAAAAAAAAAACTTGTCTTCATTCCAAGCACGTTTCTTCTTTATCCTTGGAATGATATACACGGCAAAGGTGCATGTGTCCTTGATCCCCACCCAACTTGATTTATCTGCTGGATAACACTCTCCACATTTGGGATTCTACAACAAATCATTAGCAAACTTGAAAAGATATCAAAAGAAAAATGGCTTAAATTTTTAAAATCACAAATGATTTCTAAAATATTTTTTTTTAAATAAATGATTTTTTTAAATATTTTTAAAGAAAAAAATTTTTTAATTAAAAAATTAAATTTTTAAAAATCTGATAAACGTTTGAAGTGTTATGCATAAAATAAAATATATACCGCTTTACTTGACCTTGAGCAGAGGAATGATATAGATAGATAAGTTGGCAGTGGAAAAGCCAAAATTCAACTTATCTATCTGTATAATTCCTCTGATAAGATTTCGATCTTTGAAAAGCCTTGGCTTAAGGAAAGAATAATAAACATAATTTTATTACAGAATATACCTTGCATTGAACAATCAAAGTTTGAAATAAATCTGGACATTCGTACATGTTTATCACTCTTCTTTCTTCTATCTTTATAACTGCTCTATCTCGTATATTGAGCTTAAACCATTTCACTATAGGTTCTATCTACTAAAAGTTTACTTTTAGTTTCATATTTGATTCTACTATATATATATATATATATATATATATATATATATATATATATATGTATATATATATATATATGATGATTATGGAAATATTAATCTAACGTAATTGAAAAATGAAAGCCGAAAATTGCTTGAATATTCATTAACATTTCGTCTATATTTCAAAACTTTCTTAAGATAAATGATTTGGAGAAAAACATGGAAGTCAATATTTGAAAATATGCAGTGTCTTAATTTTCTCTCTCTATATATATACATACACACAAGATTCATAAAAATGATAATATACCTAGATTTAAATGAATATGTCTAGTTTAGTGTAACACAATTTGGCTCTCTAGCCATGTAAACTCTAGTCTTGGTGATCATTGAGGGTACAAGCACTGGTTTACAACTTGTATTTAAAGCAAGTAACAATGCAGACAAATATATACATTGTGTAAGCATGACTTGTTGAACACGGATGTGTGTATGTCGTTAGGGCCCAGACATTAGCATCCATTTTCTTTAGCTAAGTTACCATCTTTCAAGCTCAGGATATCAGCCAAGACCTAACTGAGATCATTTGTCTGTCGAGACCATTCATTGCCGTCTGTTTGCAGTCATCTACTTGTCTGTTTCTACCTCGTCTGCTCAAATCGATTTGCCTCCTAAATATATCTACCTTCGACCGAAAATCCTAAATGTCCGATCTTTTTCTCAGTTACTCTCAGCAGATCACCGGAATTGGCTACATCCACCTGTTCCACAGCTCACCCTCTCTATCGCTAATCAACCACACAGAAGCTAACAACTAATTGTCATAGCGTCATTCTGTCTGTACAACACAATAGACCTGTCCCTTCCATATTGTTGTCTACCTCCTCATCATTTTTGTATTGTGATTTATTTCCTAACTAATATATAATACCATTAGTGATTATGTCATAAATTTTGTATTCCTCAAAGTTATATATACATATATAGCAGGATCAAATATAAACCAAAAGTAAACTTTTAGTAGATGGAACCTATAGTGAAAAGGTTAAGCTCAATATACGAGATAGAGCAATTGTAAAGATAGAAGAAATAACAGTGATAAACATGTAACGAATGTCCAAATTTATTTCAAATTTCGATTGGACAAACCACATATTTTTTTACTGAACTTTTCTTTCACTACATTTTAAATAATATTTTTCAAATATTTGAACTTTGGCTTTTCTACAGCCAACTTATCTATCTGTATTTCTCCTCTGATGATAAGATCTCGATCTTTGAAAAGCCTTGGCTTAAGGAAAGAATAATAAACACTAGTTTATTACAGAATACACCTTGCATTGAACAATCGAAATTTAAAATAAATTTGGACATTTGTTACATGTTTATCACTCTTATTTCTTCTATCTTATATATATATATATATATATATATATATATATATATATATGTAATAGCTAGCTTTGCCAGCTCATTATCGCTTCGCAAAGTTTGCTACTTGAAATAAAAATTTTAAATAATAAACATTTCATCCATAAGTTTCTTGTAAACACAAGACAAAAACTTTTGTATTTATTCATATAAATAAACATTAACATTTATTCATAAATAGATATTAATATTTTCGTAATTTTAATACAAATTTATTTCTTTTAAATAATATTGTCAAGAAATGAAAAGACAAAATCAATTCGCCTGAGCGATGGTGTGTGGGTGTGTGCCCTCCCCCCTTTTTAACTTACAATTTTTACATCGAATTTAAAAACAATAAAAAAAATGTAGCATCGGTTACTAACATGAGGGAGCAGTCAGTCACTTGCTCCTCTTTATGTCGCATGCTAACGAGAGAGGGGTCAGAAGATGTCAGTCACCCTTTCTTCTTTCTGAACTTTTGCTTATGCCTCGTATATCGTTCTTCCTAGTTAGTTTAATTTAAATTACCTTCCCTGAAAATAAGTCAGCAAATATTTTCAGAAAGGTTTAATAATTTGTCCTTTTTTTAATTAAATCATGTTAATGACATAATATTGACAAAAATATTGCATATATATGGAAAAAATAGAACAAAAAAATTCTGAGTGAATAACACCAAACATTAATTTATTATGAACTGTTTAAAAAATAGTTATGCAAATTAGGCATGCAAAGATCTGTCTACGATATATATACAGTATTTCAAAATATGTTGTATAATTGATTTTAATAACAATAACCAGTTTTGATGTTAATATTGGAGTGATAAATAAAAAGAAAACTTTTGCATTTATATATATATATATATATATATATATATATAAAAGAAAATGAATGATGAAAATAAAAATTGGATAAAGTAAAATATTTATTAATTCAAATATTCAAGCAAAGAATATAAAGAAAAACCTTTTCCATTATTCTTTTCTTTGTCTTTTTTATATATATTTTATATTTTTATATTTTATTTAAATCAGATTTGGATTTTGAATTTAATCCATTTTATTCTTTTCAGTTGAACAGCCCTTTTAATATTCTTCGCTCTGCCAAGGAAGTACGTGATTGGCAATCTATTCATTTTTTGATTTCTTCAAAACTTTCTGGAGAGATATATATTTATATTTGTTTTGGTGAGTTATTGTATTATCAACTGACTTTTAATTTTGAATAATTTAAAATTTTGGACTTAGAATTCTTACTATTCGGACCCTATGGATTACGATCCAATGTTCACTTTATATCTGCTCCCTCTATTCAACCCACTGGATATTGACATGAACACACTGTATTTTTATATTTTTCATTGAGGATGGTTTGTTGCTCTCTACTTGTTATATTTTTAAATATTTGCTAAACAATAATACATTTTTTTCTGATTTTGCTCTGATGAAAAGACCTTATTTTTGAAAATACATGGATTAAGGAAAAAACGTTTTTCTTTAAATTCCTTGTTTGAATATTTGATGAATTAATTAATATTGTACTTTATCCAATTTTTATTTTCATCATTCATTTTCTTATATTATTGCTCCATCAAGTATATCAAGCATTGACTCATCACGATAGGATACAATATAAAGATATATTTATCTTTGTTTCATTTGTGTGTGTGTATATATATGTATGTATATATATATATATATATATATATATATATATATATTTAATGAACAGAGACCAGAAGAAAAATGCTAGTGTAAGGGAGATAGCCCTATTTTAACCTTCAAGTTAAAATAGGAGTTATCTCCTTTACATTGAGCTTTTTTTTTAGTTCATTATTTTAAATTGATTCCATTGTAACAATTTTCCTAGCCAGAATTAGTATTTTCAGAAAGAAACAGAAGCAAATTACACTTTTAAGTTGAACAAGCTGCAAAGATAAAAAAGAAATTTCTCATCAGAATCAAATATCGATTTGTCAGATACAATGCAATTTAGGCCTTATGTCGAGAATCAGACTAACTTTTCTTTATATATTAAATTATTATTAGTATAAACCCCTATAATTAGCTACTTACACACTAGGAATATGGCCACATAATTAATGTCCATAGTCACAAATTAATGAGCAAAACAATTGAGGCTAGTATCAACAACAGTTAGGATCAGTGGCTATTTACACAAAATAGATACTGATGATCCACGAAAATTCTGGTTTTCACCTGAAGAGATCTGAAAAATGACTCTTCCCCATCTTCATCAAATTGACAAAACTTGTACTTTCTTAAAAAATATCTAAAAATAAACTCACTAGTTCCTTCCCCCAAATCCAACAAAAGCTGTGATTTATGGTTGTTTATATTATTCAAGGAGTAGTGATCACAGGGGAAGCCGTCACGCTTTGTTTATTTTTCTTTGTTTTGTTTACTTTACTTTCCTGCACAGTGGGTAATTTTATTTTAAAAATAATGTTTTATTTATTTTACATTTACAAGAAACAGCCAGGTAGGTAAAAAAGGAAGAAAGAAACACTTGTCCTGAGCCATATCTAAAGTGTGTGGGATCGACGAGAACCAAATGGGGCATTACATAACAGCATTCTATATTCGAAATGATGGGTCACTGATTATTTGGTCAGTGAGACTTACTCAACTGTTGGGGGTAACATACTATAGTTGTAGCTGAGAGCTTGTCTAAACAATTGCAAAAGAAGAAATATACAAAATAATGCGCCCTTCTGGACACAAATATTTAATAGTTTTAGGAAAGCAAATAAAAAAAATATAGTTTTACTTACACCATTTTTTTTTATATGAAATTTTGATAAAGCAATAAAAAAAAAAATTTTTTTTAAATAAAATAAAGTAAAACTAGTCTTTTTTTATTTGCTTTCCTAAAACTATTAAATATTTGTGTCAAGAAGGGTGCATTATTTTGTATATTGCGTTTGAGCACATGCAGCCGCCTGCAACCATTGATGAGGGTAGAAAACCCAAAACGATGTCGTCTGTAGATATAAAAAACACTTTAATATTTAAAAAATATTTATTTATATATATATATATATATATATATATATATATATATAATAAATGTTTGTTTTTGTTTATTATCTATGTACGTATACGTTTCGTCCTTTATAATGGGGACTCATCAGCATAGAGATATGACTATTCACTACCAGTCATGCAATTCGAAACCCCGGATTACGAGTATTTTGCAACTTAAATCCCGACGCCCGAATCACTCGGCCCATGTTGAACAGCGAATAAACGGTGATAATTTTAATACTTTATGTGGCGGCTTGACGTCATAAGAGCGTTCTACTTAATGAAAGGAACGATGCATTTATAGCTAGCGACGTCATATATATATATATATATATGTATATATATATATATATATATATATATATACTAGCAAATATATGCTTCTTTTGGTTGCATACTTTTGCTAGCCTGAAAGGATATCATGGTTAATGAACACATACTACAAAGGAGGAGATAATGACAGAGGATGATATCATGATGAACGACCCCCCCCACCACCAAAAAACAATGGAGGAGTTAATGCCTAGGAGAATTATATCATGAAGGACAACAGAACAAATAGTAAACTACACCCTCCAAAATAGAGGTAATACCTGGGAGGATCTCCCCACAAAAAGAGAAGGTGATGCTTGCGAGTATGGTATCATGGTAATAGACAGATACTCCCCCACACACAAAAAAGGAGAAGGTAGTCCCTGGGAAGAGAGTCATTACAATAGAACAGATACTACATTACTCCTTCCTCCAAAGGAGGATGTAATACCTGGGAGGATTACCCCAACCCCTTATAAAGGAGGAGGTAATTCCTGAGAGGAAGGTCTTATGACAACAGAACCGATACTACACTACTCACCTCCATTAAAAGATAATACAATAATAGATTAAATCAGTTTTCTTTTCATTCAGTCTAGCTATAAAAACAATATTTTTATGGTTCCTTGGCCTTTTGGCTAAGATCAAAGTGTAAAATTACAGATGTATATTACAGAATATAAATTTATTAGAAACTTAAAGAAAAATAAATATGCAAATTAGGAATACCTAAAGCTTTCTATTTTTTTCAAATGTTTTTCCCCGTAATTGATTAAAAATAGTGAGGCAACTAAAAAGTTATTACTCTTTTAAAACAAAGCCGATTTGCAGTAGTTTGTGGTACGTCGACAAAATGTCATTTGAACAATTGAACTTAGTCAACCATGACTTTTTTAATAATTTTTTTTTTAAAATAGAGTATTAACTTATTTTAAAAATGAAAATACTGCAAAAAGAAAAAGGGACAGAAAACTGTCCCCTTTTTTCTTTTTTTTGATTGGCAATCTTAAATATTCTCATGCCTGCAGAGAAGAAAGTATAAATTTGACCTATATTAGCTGCCGATATCGCTTTTCTGCCCCTGTTTTTTGGATTCCAACAGAAACCAATCCAATAAAATGTCTAGAACCTAGAAATCTATAATTATCAACCGATTCCATCCTGTTTTAACTTTTAAAATATATGATGGAGATAGTTCAGATTTTTAGGGAAATCATTGCGACTGACTTGTAAGACCTGATTTGCTCAGGCCTACTTTATCACAGTCACCATAGACTCAATATAGAGTGTGAATGATATTTGAAAGATTACTGTCTTGGAAAAAAAAAATAACCGAGTAGATTCATTTTTTTAAATGTCTTCATCAAATTTGGGTCAGTTTGTTTTCATGACTTCTTCGGTCGATTTCAATCGATGACCCTGCCTTTGGTTTTGATGACAGTCTTGCAGCGGCCATGGAATCGGCGACAGGCCTTTGTCACCGTCTCCAAACACTCCGGTGATCCTGGCAGTTACCTAGTCCTTTTAGTAGCAGCTGGATCTATTGGTGTATTATTCCACCGTGCCCCATACAAAGTCGACGGTTGCAGTTATGTGAGCTGGGAGGAGAGATGTAAGGTGAAGTATGATTAACAAATTTCCCCGACAGTCAGGCCTGGGTCTTCCGGCTGATACCACTTAGCCTGATGATTTCCCCTGGGAATAAAACAAAGATTTCTGTGTAGCTTATTTGCTACAAGTGTTTGTGGGTGTATATATATATATATAAAACTTAGTGTAATTGTTTAACTGCAAATTATATTCCTGTTTTTTGTTTTGTTTTTTTTCAATTTCTATTAAGATATGTTTTTGATAATGTTTCTTGAAATTGTTCTATTAAAAGAATATCTCTCCAATTTAATTAATGGCGAATTTATCTATTATTTTTTCGCTATAAATACTCATATTTGTATATTTCTCTTTCATAAAAAAATTTCTTTGTGCTATTGATGTATGTTTTTTCTATACCTGCACTTTTGACAGTCTTTATTTCCCTTATTGTGTCCCTTCATATGTTCAATTTTATTGCTTTGTATACTATTAGAAGTTGATTGTTCTTAACATATCCCAACCATCCCTCATCCTATCAAATTGCTGTATAATTGAGAGTGAACTATACTCTAGTCTTGATGCTATGTTTAGTCTTCGAAGTTGGTGTCTATACCCTGTGCTGATGAACAGATTTGATATCAATAAAAATTCATATCGTCTCAGAAATGATCATGTTGAGTTTTTGGACCGTATGTAAACGGATATGTCATAAATTTGTTTACCTAGGATCTATAATATTTATATACATAATATATATAATATAAAAATATATATATATATATATATATATATATATTTGTATTGGAAGGAAAAATCAGAATTTTTTGGAGCGTCAGAAAAATTTTAGCCTAATTTCTGATTCCAAAACCGATTCTTATAATTTTTTTTCTTTGTTGTTTAAAACTTAATTTACATTGCTGGTACTAATGATAAAATGATAAATATTTATTGATTTTAAATTACCAGTGAAACTAAAATCATAACGAATCTAGGTAAAGACAGCACCGGAAAAAATGGCACGCGGAAAAATAGAAAAAAATGGCAAGTTAAATAAATAATTTAATTTTGAATAAAAATTGTTTTTTTTTTGTTTTTTTTTAATTTTTACTTTCAACCATTTCTAAATGTACTTTATAAATATATTTATTACACACAATGGAATCTCTGTGGTTGGTTACAAAATAGAGAAGCTAACTGTTGATTCCTTTGAAGGTTAAAAGACAAGTACAATTTTAGAGTAAAGACCCAATCAATTAATTAAATTGGGGTTATGATGCCTTGATTATATATTGGCCTTTGTTGGCTGAATACAAAGACGAATTAACGATTTGCTCTGGGAAAAGTAACTGTCATAACAGACGACACATGCATTAAAAATCTGTATAAACAAATAAAATAAATAAAAAAAGGCATCCGTGTGTTTCAAATTAGAGGTTTTGCGTCCTACCACAAATATTTAGGACAATTGCTTCTGCCGACCATAGAACTAAGACAATCTCAACAAATAACCGGGCTGGGTTCTTTTTATTTGTTTTCTCCGATATAAATAAATACGGGTTAATTAGAGGCTATTATCTTCATATATGGAAAAGGTCCAAAGGTTTACCTCTTCCCTCACCTTGTTCTCACACCTTCTGCCAAGATAATATGTGGGTTAAGGTGTGCCAATTAATTTAGCTTTATCTAGGCTCTCAAATTGGAATGGAAATGTCTGTTCTCAAATATCGATGAGAGAAAACTTGTATAACTTCTTAAATATACAATAAAGTCAATTTTCTCTTTATTTCTTTGACTTAAATAGCTTTAATAACAAAAGGTACATACTTAAAACTGTTCAGTCAGTTTTGTCAAATATTAATCCGTGTTGTTAAAAAACAAGTTTTATTTTCAATCATCAATTTCATTTGTTTTTATATTTAATCCTGATCAATATTTTTTTTTTGTCATTAATAAAGGAAGTGGGAGGAGTTTTACTCATACTCTAACCACCCATGAACACTGAGGAAAAATATTAAGACAGAACTTTAAAGATTCACTGATAAAAAAGCGGGGTAAGGAAGTCTTGACTTGTCCTTTTTCCTTTCTTTTCATTTTTTTCTTTCATTGCCTTTGGCTGACAGAGGAAAAGAAAGACAAAATGAAGAGAGAGAGAGAGAGAGAGAGAGAGAGAGAGAGAGGAAAGGAAGACAGAAAAAATGCCACCTGTTCTGGTTTTAATGCACTGTGAGAGACAGAATTGATTTGGTGGCTCAATCAAGTAGCATGCTGTAATTGGAGGCAAAGGTTGTGTGTTCAAACCTCACTCGGGGCATAAGTAAGCATTTTTACTCTGATTCTGTTCTAAAATGAACTTAAACATCTCAAATTACAATATTACGCAGAGTATTCCGTTTTACTTGTATTTTCTTCTGTAATCTACATACTTTACAGAAATCCGGATGTTTGGCGACGACAGGTATCCCTACTAGTTATATATATTATGTTATTTCCTTTCATCTGTTTTTTTTTTTTTTTTTTTTTTTTTTTTTTTTTTTTTTTTTTTTTACATATTTATCATCCCTAGGGTCATTTAATAAGAATTTATTGTTACGAATAGATACTTTTAAAGATTCATTGCAGACTGCGCCTGTAAATAATTCATATAAAGTGCAGATAGGTAATATGAGGTAATATGATTTAAAAGTGCTCAATGTGAAAAGAACAGAGCTAAATAACAAAGTTTAAAATTAACCATATAAAATATGAGTTAGGTTTTTAATTGTTAGATTTTAGCTTATATATATATATATATATATATCAGAACAACATCGGTACCGTCTTCTGTAATACATATATAAATGAATATTACGCTCTTATTTTGGAAATTTTTTTAATAATCGAGCCCTCTGCTGGGGTTCTCTCTCACTAACCTTACATATATGTATACATTATATATATGTTATTTATCTTCCTCCCACTGCAGTAAGATGTGACACAAGGTCGGGAAAGTGGGATTTGAAAAGCCAGCACCCGAGAAGGTGAGCACTCTGGACTACAAAAAATGCCTGGGCAGGCCCGTCGGCATTCCCCAGTAAGGGCACCTCAGGCAGTAAGTGATAAACTTACTCCATCCCAAAGAGGGGAGGCAAAGCCTGGGAGGGTGGACCTCCTAGAACTGCACAGGATAAACCCACAGACAAGCTAAATCAAGGCCCGAAGGCCAAAACGGTACTGGTCTATAGGGTGTAGTATCCATCGGAACAGATACTACACTTTCTTCTTAGCCAAAAGGCCAAGTAAGCGCATTATACATACATTATATATATATATAGTCTCGGAAGTTTCTCAACCATTAAAACTATATTAAAAAAAAAAAAAAAAAAGAAAAACTTATAGTCCCAAGTCTTCCAGTGGAAAATCACTCATGTAAGTCAATTTATTTTTTACAGTTATTATATTAGTTTATTTCTAACACTATTTTAAGGGATCATCAGTTGTTTACCATGAAAAACTGTTTCGGGAATTTAATATATATATATATATACACACATACACACAGACTAGTGTATCAAAAATGACAAAATTATGCTTTGCCAGTGTTCACACTAATATTCATATGAAAATCATCATTACGTTAGTAATTGTATTGTTTTTAAATTGTAATTGTTTTGTTTTTTTAATTATTATCATTTTTGATGATCCAAAGAAAAAAAATCACTTGACTTTTTATTTAGAGTGAAGGATTTCTTTTCGAATTCATTTCAGGTAAGTCTGCGGTGTTTGTCTGATTTGTTATTTTAATTCTCTTTTCTCCCCACCACTTGAAATGGTTTCGTCCGGACACTAGAAAAAAAAGCATGTTTTTACTTGCTAGTTCTTGTGTGACGAGACGGATTTATATTTATTTATATACAAATAAATACACATTGGTCTTTATTATAAAGTAGAGAATACTAGTAAGAAGACCATAAGTTATAAATATAATGAAGTAAAACATGTTTCCTATTTATGGATGTCAAGCGTGAACAAAGGCCCCATTATTTTAAACCTTTATTAATTTAAAAGAACCCAGGATGATGTGCAACTTATTGGACACCCTGTATACTTAAACAGACAAACAACATTCTATGTCTTTGATATGTATCCATCTAAAACTCTCTGATTTGGTTGTTTTGTTTTACGGCATATCAACATTTTTCGTGTTATTTAATGCTGAATCCAGTCATTTTGGCAAAAGTTTTATGCTTCAAGTTCTTTATATGTTCAAGTATTTATTCAAGGTGTTTGGTTTGATTGTTTTTTTTTTTACGGTATATCAATCCTTTTTGGGTTATTTAATGCCGAATCAGGTCAGTTTGGTAAAACTTTTTATACTTCAAGTCCTTTATATGTTCAAGTATTTATTCATGGTGTTTGGTTTGGTTTGGTTGTTTTGTAGAGGAAATTTTTTTTTTTGTTTTTGGCTTTGCAGAACATGATTGAGTTTTGCAAAAGGAAAAGTAAAAAAAACAATAACATTAATGTTTGGTGCATTTTTGGTCATGAAGCCAATATATTCAGACAGCCTGATCTGGTAGCACCGGTAGAACTCTCTGAAAGGTAAATCTTTACAGTACAAAATAATTATGCAACCTCACACGAGAAGATACGCATGTACTTGGCATCCATTAAAAAAATGATATTAGTCTGTCATTATTTTTATCCTTGATGTAATAAAATTCCCAAAGGAAAAAAAGTAAATAGAAATTTTCCTATCAAACTCCTCCTCCCCCTCTTCCTCGGAAACTTCATTCTATTTACTGGCTACAAAGTGTAACTGTACTCTTTACGTACTTACGCTGTATAGATCCTTGCTTAATCCCAAGAACTGCTTCTATATAACTACTTACCCACCTTGTCTACTTACCTACCTACAACCATCCCCGCATTTCCAACTACAGGTGCCGGTACTGATTATAATCTCCGAGCCGAAATCAACTCAAACTTGGAGGTCCTTGTTATCAACAACCTGACTTGCTTCAAATGAGGGCGTTAATAGATCTTTACGGCGTACTTTAATTCATCCATGAAAGACAACCCACTTTAATACCGGATCTCTGATGGATATCACTTGCCGCCATATCAATTTTCTCTGACCTATTAATATGCATTACTGGATGCAAGTGCGCGGAAATAAAAGTCAACTTTTCAAAAACGATCGTTCAGGCATTAAAAAGCGAATCAAACGAAGACAGCAAACTTTGTAGGTAGAGCTTTATAACGATGATAATTTGTTGTATCTGAACAGTTTACTGCAGTTTCATGAATATCCATTTATCAGAAGCGTTTATGATATTCCTCAACGATGGTATACATGGTCTGTAGAATGTATGGTAAGAAAAGCCAGTTAGCATGAACTGTCGACTATGTTGCCGATTTTAGATCTATATAAGCTTTATCACCGATATTGAGCACTATCCCCTAGTAAATATAGACACTAATATATTTTAGAGGTAAAAGATGAGAATAAAACACAAAATTTTCAAAGTTAATTGTTGCCGATAATATTTATAATCGCATTGTCGGCTTCCCCATCCTCTGATGAGAAGAAATGTTTTCTTTGAAAATCCATGGATTAAGGATATGAGGCTCCTTGCTCTGAACTTTTGATGTTTTTAATAAATATTGTATCTTTACAATGTTTTATTCTCATCTTTTACCTCTAAAATAAATTGCTCTATTTAATATATTGAGCTTTACACTATCACGATAGATTATTATTATTAAATGATAATTTAATTATCGTTATAATTCTACACTTAAATATTATTAGAAACTAATACATATATATATATATATATATATATATATACACATATACGAGGCCTGTCTAAAAAGTATCCGACCTTAGGCCAGAAAAAATATTTCAAATACGTGACAAGGTTGGGACCCTTATTTCCTTCAAAACAGGTCCCTTGTGCTTGCACACACTTAGCCCACTGATCCATCCCCACTGTCAGAAACACCTCTGGAAGTCTTCTTTTGGAATGGTGTTCATCTCAGCCGTCGCGTTAAATTCAGCAGGTGTTTGGAGAAGATGTGATGTGTAACATAAATTAAGGAGTGGTTCAACCGATTCAAAAATGGCTGCACATAAGCGGATAATGACCAACGTTCTGGCAGGCCCCCAAACTGCTCGGAGTGCAGCTGTTGTTGAGAGGGTGTAAAAAAATAGATAATGCAGAACATGCAGTTCTTGTATCCAAATGAAAAATGTGTAGGAAATGGCTTAAGAAATGTTTAAATGAATGATTGCTGCCTTTATATATATATATATAAAGTGGAAGGGGGTTCATGAGTATGTGTAAAGAAAGTTTGAACCCCCTTTATAGACAGTGTGACGTTACCCACATATATAAACGTACACCTACGTGTGCACGCACGACTTTCCTTTCACTGAACGATATATGTTTGAGTGACAAAAATATAAATACAGGGTGTTGCAGCAAGAGATACACCGAGATCGCCACTGACATGGTCTGTCACAAGTCGACGATCGAGAACACACACACACACACATATATAAGAGAGAGAAAGAGTCATCTACAGACTGTTTCACTGTATCACAGTTGTTCAGTGTGACTAGACAAAAAAGTACTAACAAATTGGTCTGTTCCACTAAACCCGTCTTGATCTTTTCAATTTGTCTAATAATCTTTTTTGTTTTGTAATCAAAAAGATTAATAAAAGTTTTAAAGTTATTGAGAGTACTTTCAATTCTTTCACAAATCATCTTCAGGTAATATTAAAAACGAATGAATATGAAGCTGGAAAAAAGTAAAAATAAAAATTCAATAAAATCAACTGAGACTTGCATTACGTGTATCTGTTAAGTCAACAACGAACCAGTGTCAGTTCCAGGTAGGAGTTAACAATTCATAGTTTGGCACTCACATACAGTACAAAAGTTATGAACCTCCTTAAACTAAAGTCTAGAAACGATTGGCCATGGTTACTTGGGTATTATTGCCAAACTTTGACTGTAGCTTCACCTGTTGTCTGATTGGTTGCTTTCATCATGTGACATAGATAATAGGGATTTGAAGTTATAACAGTTGTATATAAGAATTTAGTAGGGGAAATACATGTAATATAATATCCTGCAAGATATAGGCATTTAGACACACACCACAACTCGGTCATGCCCCCTTATGACGATAGCCAGAAAATCTCAGATAAAGAAATGTGACTGAGAGAAAAATATAGGAGAGCATCCTCTATCCTGGCCCCAAAGAAGCAAACAATATCAACATATGTACAGCCTTCCATCATGTATATAACATGACAAGAGACTTTAATAAATTGATTAGTTGAAAATTCTTACTTTAGATAACTAAACATCTTAATATTTTGCAGTTTAAACAAGCCATACTTTTCTTCTGAGTTACTGAGGCATTTTTACAAGAAAAAAAAGTAGGTTGGTATCAATAGAACAGAAAAAAACAACAACAAACGTGCAGAAATGAAAATATATTTTGCAAACGTGATTCTTATTTCAGAGTCATGCCAACAACAACACTGTGCAAGGAGTGTCTAAACAGACACAAATACATTTATTTATTTATTTATTATATATATATATATAATGTTGTTATAGATGTTATTTATTGTTTACCAGTTCCACACCTTCCATGTCTTGTGAAATTTTCCGACACGGTTACATTTTTTTCTCTTTTCGGTAGCGTCTCATGCAAATACTTTTTCCCAGTTGGGATTAGGTTCAAGAATAATTTATTCCTGCCAAAAGATTGCATGAGACATAAAACCTACATCGTAGATAAACACAATAAATGAAATCTATGACAACATTCACTTATCTTTCGGAATTTTTGAGATGAGGATTGATTATTTGGATTATTCAGACTATTATTCTCATCTTGGTTTTTATATTCACAACAATTTGGCCGATGTAATCTCCGACCTTCTTTAGGTGCATATTTTCGAACTTTGGAATCTAATAGTCGAACGCGAGAACCTGGACAGAATTTTGAACTAAACTCTGTATTCAATCCATGGGAGTAGATTTTTTCTCATTCTGTCATCCACAACCAAGTAGAAGTGTTAATTATTATGTTGTTCTTATTTATCGCCTGTAGTCAGGATTGAACCATAAACCTCCACAAGAGTGTCACTTCGAACTAATAGTTAACCAACGTCTTTACCTGTTAAGTCACATGTCCATGTGGCGATAATAACTAAGAATAACATAAGATTAATACTTTAACCCGGTCATGGTTGACAGAACAAGAACAATCTACTAGTTCGAAATTCTCCACCCTCTCTCTCTCAGACATGATGTTGCTTTTCTATAAATACTATTATAGTATGTGTTCTTCAGAATTGTGTGATCTATTTCCTGCTTCCTTTGTTCCTGCTCGTTTGACTCGTTGGTCTAGTGGTCTCCGTCAATTAGTTGTTTTGATACCTCATTGTAATACAGCTCCCTATTCCAGTAGCTTCTTTCCCAGAACTGTAGAATTGTGAAACTCTCTTCCTGATGACTGTTTCTTCCTACCTATAGCCTTGGTCTTTTCGAGACTACGGCCAAGTGGCTTCATGCCTTGTCTGGAGCGATTACCATGAAAAGAAAAGCGATATTTCAGTTGCATCAAATAACCTTAATCTACACTAAAGATTAAGGTCGTTTGACACAACCGTAATATCGGTTGCCTTTAGAGATGCATCTGTTTTTGATGGATATCTACTATTCCATGTTCAAGTATGCAATATCAAAGAACTATTACACAATTATAATTACTGTAAGGCTATAGTCATGTTGAAGCACTGGTTCTCATTAGATCATTGAAGTCTAGTGACATTAAACATGGTCAGTACTAGATGGGTTACCATTTGAAAATACCAGATGCTGTATTATGTGGGGACGACGGTGCTTTCATGAGTCCCTCTATACAAAAAAACTTGTAAAAAAAACTCAATTATATTCCAATAACCATGTTTTTATTTTTATTTTTTCATATTTCCAAAAAACATAACATTTCTGTAAGATATATTTTTTACGGTCCGTTTCATTTGTCTTGTGCCAAACAACATATTTATATTAATATCGTCTCTGCAACATTACAAAATCATCAGAAAATATATATATATATATATATTTTCTTTGTCGTACAAAACTTTAAAATGGCATTGAAGAGACAATATTTATTATTCATAATGAATTTAAGAAATTAAAAAGATGAAAGGGCAGCTGACCGGTTTCGTACCTTGCTCAACAGAGCCAAATATCGAGGTAATGTATAAAAAATATAAAAAAGATGCTATGAGAATTATAGCGAGGGAAAGGGGTAAAAAAAAATTTTAAAAAAAAAAAAAGAAAAGAAAAGTTCAATCAAATAGAAACAACATTAAGCCCGAGGAGATTTTCTCTTTGTTTGCAAAGAGAAGGTCTCAAGGACTTAATATAAATTGTTTCTAAGATCTTGAGATGATAAGGGGAGTGCGACTTACTAAGAATGGAAAATAAGTCGACACTGAATTTAGAGGCACAGGTGCGATTATTTATGAGATGTTGACCTATCGACGAACCATAAGTATTATTCAAATCGTCAGTTGGTAAATAATTTGCATTGCGAATTTTTGTGGGCACGTGTTGTTTGATATATATATATATATATATATATATATTTTTTGTTGTTTTTTTTTTTTTTTTTTGTTTTTTTGTTTGTTTTCACCCAAAAATTAACTACTGTATAGTATAGGTTTTTTCAAGACACTTTAATCCAAGAACTTTTTACTCTTTGTGAATTTTTTCTGATGATTTTGTAGTGTTGCAGAGACGATATTGACATAAAAATGTTGTTTGGCACAAGACAAATGAAACGGACCGTAAAAAATATATCTCACAGAAATATTATGGTTTTTGGAAATGTGAAAAAATAAAAATAATAAAATAAAACCATGGTTATTGGAATATAATATGAACTGACATATATATATATATATATATATATATACACACACACATAATGTTAAGCAAAGTTGAATCTGGTCAGTACAAGACGGGTGACCATTTTGAGAATACCAGATGCTGTATTATGTGGCCCTCTCTACAAAAAGCTTGTGAAAAAAAACCCTTAATTTTTCATGTTCTATTTAGTATTTAGTCTGGAGCAATTTCCATTAAAAATTTGAAAAAATTCTGTATAGGTTCCAGAGTTTAAAAAAGAACACCTGAAGAAGGTCAAAGGTTACGCTAGCCAAACGTTGTGAATATAACAAGATAATCCAAAATAATCACATTATCAAAAAAAAAAAAAATATTCCGAAACCTAATTCTGTATTTTTGGGATAAGAATTTATTATTTAAAATTTTCGGACTGAACAAAGGCAGCAAAATGATGAGTTAACTGAAAGAATTCCATAAAGCCTGAAAAATGTAATGCAGTCTATCTCCAGGACTTTAATGATGAGTTGGGATAAAAATTCTATGACAGTTCCCGCATTTGACACAAGGCACCTGAAGAAGGCTGGTGGGCAAAACAGTCGAAACATTACAATAACAATCAAGATGAGGAAACCCGTCCGAAAATTGTAAATAATAATTTATTCATCTGTTGCAGTTGATCATTTTCGATTTTAGAAATTAATCTTTTTATTTAAAAAGAAAAATATTGTGCGATTTGCATAAAACTAACAAACACGTTGAAATGAGGTGGGATTATTTACAACACAATTTGAGGAATGTGATAAACAAACAAACGACTACAAACAACGACACCAAGTTTTCATTTGGGAAGGACTTACCGAAGAACCCACGCGCTTTTGCTGAGATAGAAATAAAGAATAAGCTATTTTTTGTTGTAAATCAACATTTATGAGATCATAAACGAAACACTTACAAGAAATGAAAAATATAAAATAAAAAAAATAAAAAATTCTTTTTAAATAGTCTTTGAAGTAAAATAAAAATTCCTGAATGTTTTAAATATGTAGAAAAGTTTTTGGTAACATTTTTTTTAAAACTAAAAGACTAATTATCTCGGTAATCATAAAACAAACAAAAAATTCAGCTTCTTCCATTATAAGTAGGGGTGGGACGTAATGGGTGAAAATTTCAGATCCATGCGAGTAGTATTTTTTTGTGTTCATTTATACATAAATAACACTAAACAATCAAACATTTTGAAAATTTAGCAAAATTCAGAAGGTGCAGACCGAAAATAGCCGTTAGGGCTCCACGGACTCAAAATCCATCATTTTTCGGTGAAAAAGTGGTTTCATGCGACATTGCAGGTCCTAAAACATCCTCAAAAGCTATGAATGGATATAGATGGTTAAATCTGATATAGTACTTTAATTTAGGACCATTTTCAGGCTGTGAAAGGGTTTTCATGAATATAAAATAGACAAAAACTAGTGACCTGCACCTTCTGAATTTTGCAAAGTTTTCAAAATGTTTGATTGTTTAGTTTTGTTTATGTATAAATGAACACAAAAAAATACTACTCGCATGAATCTGAAATTTTCACCCATTACGTCCCATCCCTATTATAAGTTTAGTATTATTGCCATTGTTTACATGAACACGTCTCCCAAAAGCGGCATTTCTTTTTATATTTTCCTTGCTTTAAAACAGGTGCCAAATTGCTGGCATCGCAAAATCGCTTTTCCTTAAGAAGGTTTTTGATTAATTCAATTTTCTTTCATATTTTTTTTTTTTTTAGCAAGCATTCCGCATTTTAAAGTACAAACCGACTGCAAAAACAAATAAGTTTAAAAAAATGTATTGCTTACTTTAACGTTGCTGTTGGCCATGTACCAAAACTTCACATGTCGGTTCCCAACAGTCACAAAATAACTTCCATCTGATGAAAATGCAACGGCACTAACCTATCAAAAAATAAGAAAAATAAAATAAATAATTTTGAAAAAAATTTTAATGAGTAAATCATTTATCTGAGTAAGTGTTATAACATTGTAGCACCAAAAAGACATTACATCTTATTTCTTTTTCATGAAATGGGGGGGGGGGGGAACACATCTAATATATAAAGTAGAGACGTTTTTTCCCCTGTACCTTCTCGGAGTATAGGAAAATAACCACATGCATCACAGGCTACTAAACTCACCACTATACTACACTTATTCACTCGAGCATGTTTTAGTAAATTTGTTATTACTTTTTTCTACCTAACACTAAATATTACATTTGGTCACCATCAACATCTCTCCGAAAAACTAACTCCATATAGGTGGTAGCAAAAACTTTTCTCCCTAACAATTCTGTACTGCCACTCTACTCATCAACACCGGGAACTAATACACAGTTTAATTTTCACAAAACACCGGTTCTTATTTATTATTTGCCTGGTATTAATTTACTACATAATATAAAGCAATACGCAAAGACTTAATGACTGCTCCTGTTCACTCCGATGATTTTCCGCGAATATCAGATCACGTTATTTCTAATTCTACCTATGACTTCTACATTTACATTCATTCCGGAATTAAGCGAATGAAATTAATGAACACAGTTCCTGCAACATTTATTCATTCAACATGGCGGCTACAATTTCTTGATCGAATCGACATCCTATTTAATTCAATAAGCGCCAAGATACTGGTAGACCCCGATACATTTACAAAATCATACAACTTTAACACGCATATTATAGAAAACTTGCCCAAATCCAGTCATTTTCATCAACTACAAATGACCTAAACCGTGTCATTGCTGAATATTAACATAGCACGCATGCCCATAATCAAGCTTAGCTTAATTGACCTATTTTCACATGTATTTTAACTCGAAACCGTGGCGCAGTCGTTAGGAAGGCAGGTTTCAAGATCGCCAGTTTCAGCGTTCGATCCCATTCTACTCTACCACTTTTTCCTTTTTTTTTTTAAATTTATAACATTCGCCAACACGGTAGAGGGGGGGGGGGGAGAAATAACAATAAGCCGTTTCTTTTTTTTTATTCGACGTCATGCAATAGGTAGTACTTTCTCCCGTGCAACGCCAGGAGACGGGTTCCGCTAGTATGAAATAAGGGGGGTTTCCACATTTGAAAATCTGTAATGTACTTCAAATGATTATGCGTGATGTTGCTCCTTATGGTTTTGTGTCACGTAGCAATTATGTTCGTTGAGATTTGTATGTAACTCGTCAACATACCACATATCAAAATAGGACTGAAAATCTGGACTTACTTGGTATCTTTTCAGCAGTTGATTGCTTAGTCATTTCGGACAGCATTACCTTCAAGCGAGTTAGAACACAATGAAGACACGGAACAAAAAGGATTTTACGTTGCTTAACTTGTATTGCTTTCTCTCAAACTTTTGTCTCTATGTAGGCAGGCTCCCTAACGACGGTCTCACTTGGAGATCAAAGCACAGGACATCCTCACTTCTCAAAATCTGGTTTGCTTTCCAGCGTTTTTCAATTAGCTTACAGTATTTATCAACATCGATTTTTTTTTTTTTTACACATTCTTTCGAAACAAAACAAAAAAAAAATTTAGCTGAATAATTTTACCTACCAAATTTCCTAAATCAGAATCCATTAAAACAACCCTGCCCTGAATTTCAGATGCAACCAAATCTCACCCCACACACATTCCAATCACTAACCCATATTTCGTGTAACCTACTTATATCACATTTAATATTGTTACAAGGAGTAAAACTTCTTTTTTTTTGAAAGGGTCAAATGAAAGATGTTTGCAGGTCAAGGGACAAAATTTAAGGCAACCTGTAGGTATCTATTATCTATTAAAAAATCAAATTCAAAATAAAATGAATACGTTTCTTGTAATATTCGTCTTGGAATAATGGTTAGAGCGTTTGCTAATGGGCCAGAACACCAGGGTTCAATCCTCGGTCGAGTCCTACGAAAAATGGTACTTGATGCCTCCTTGCTAAATACTTGACATTATAAGGTGAGAATCAAGGGTTAGTGGAGCAATTCATATAAAGAAGTGGCTTCCTCCCCTACATTTCGGTGTAGTAGCCAACAAAAAGAGTGCCTTCGGGTTGCTCTTGACTACAGTCAATCAGTTTGTTTTTTTAATAGAATTCATTAAATTTTTTTTTCAGCTATTTAATTCAGAAATCCACAATTCATGTATTAAAGATATACAAAATGCCATCATTTATTTTTGTCTTCAAAACAAACGATTTTTTTTTCAGAAAACAAAAATATAAATACTTTATCTCTATTTATAAAATCATCTGATCGTCTGTGTAAATACGAATCATTATGATTTGTTAAATTAATTTATAATTTATTTAAAAAATGATGTTTAAAAAAAAAAAATTTTTTTGTTATTCATTACATTTTTTTTGGATAAAATCTATTAATATTTTATTTAAACTATTTTAAACAAATTATTAATAGATTTAATCCAAAAAAATGTAATGAATTCAAAAAAAATTTTTTTTTTTTTTGAAATGGCATTCTCCTCTGGCTCTTAGCTTTTTATTTATTAATTTAAGAGTTTAAAAAGAAATCGAAGGTATTTATGGAGTTTAAATTTCAACATTTCGTAAACCAGATCAATTGTATTGCAAAATAGATTTTCTTTTTTAAATACATATATAATTCCTTCGTAGAATTACCTTTCCAAAAAAGTAAATTTTTTTTTTTTAAATATTCAAATATTTTAAAGAAACTAATCAATAACAAAGAAAATCGAAATTCAAAATACTCCCCCATAATGCCGGGGAGATAGAACTAGTTCAAAATGCAATTATAATGGTTACATTTTTTTTTTTTTTTTTTAAACAAAACATGTCTACTAATATTTTCCTGCGTGTAACATGACTTCCCATCTCTCAACTTTTTGGAGGGATTTTTTTATTAATTTATTTTTGTGTTTTTAAACTCTCAGCAGACATGGCCTGTAGACCCTAGGTTGGTGATCTTAGTAGCAAGCAATAAAAACTAAAAAATATAACTACCACACAAATATTAATGTACATATGCTAATTAGTCTTGATAAATCCTGATTTTAGATGTTATCACAGTTTTAACAATTATAATAATAGGTTATTATAATTACGTTTAAACTGTGATAACATCTAACGGGATCAGTTTCACTTGAGACTTAAGTAGCAAGAAAAGTCTCCCGTGAGATGGAATATTAGTATATGAGTGTACACCTTCTGTTAAGAAAAAAAAAAAAAAAATTATGCTTCGCCAGTGTTCACACTAATATTCACATTCCTACATAACATCAATCGGTATAGAATGAAAGGAAAAAAAGAAAACATCTCATTATGGAAACAGAGTGAAGGATTTCTTTACGAATTAATTTAAGATGGCAGAGCGAGGTCTGACTTGCTATTTGCTTTCTTCTAAACACATGAAATGGTTTCGTCCTGCATTGTTTTTTTGTTTTTTGTATCTGTCATCTAAGTTAAACAGTAGAATGGAGATTTTTATTTTTTGAGAGTCTATTTCATTTTAATTTCTGTGACTGTCACCATTGTTATGCGAGACAGCTGCAGTTAAGGTAATAGGTGTAGTCACCATGGTGACCATCACTGATATCATAGTTCCAACCAAAGTTATATTCTTTTGTCGGAATATTTTTGTTGATAGACAAGCACAAGATCACTTACTTTTGAAGATATTTTGTTAGATGCCACCTTATTATTGGTCCTCCAGTTCCACACGTTCACAATCATATCATGTTGGGTCCCAACGGAAACAATGTACTTCATGTTCGGTGAATAAGCCTGAAACAAAATCAAACATTGTGGATAGTACAGAAACGAAATTTAAAAAGCAGAGGCTTTTGACAAAAAAAAAAAATGAATTAAATTTAAAAAAAATTAAAGTTTGAAAAGTAATAAAATTATTAATGCTGTTTTTTTCCAATCTTTTTGTACCTCGTTTTCAACACCTGATTTACTTATGTTGGAAATTTTTCGTTGATGAAGACTGTTACATGTCTCTACCCTGATATATGTTACCAAAACCACAGTATGTGTCTACTACTTCAATCTCTTCTGATAAGTGACGTTCGATTGAGAAAAACAACCAACACTTTTTTTTTATCAGATCTAGTCTTTATGCATTTCGTTTTGAAACATGCTGAAGTACAATTGAAAGAAGATCTGATTTCTAAAACTTGATTTAAATACACTTCTAAATCAATAAAAACTAATATATAAGTCCTAACTTATCGAAGAATTAAGATATTTAGCTGTCTTACTATACAGGTCGAAATTTTAAAAAATCCATGAACAGAGCTCTATATGAGTCTTCTTAAATAAACATAAATTTAAAATAATTTACCTATATATATGTATATATATATATATATATATATGGTTAAAACCAAACTAGGTAAAAGATTCCTAAACTTAATTAACTTGCATTTTCCTCCCAATAATATCCACCATAAATGTTTTAATAAAAATACCCTTAAATTAAGTTACAGTTGTAGTGAAAATTTAGAAAAAATAATTAAAAAAACATCATAAAATATTAAACGACAACACTACTTCTGGATCCAATAATAAAACAAAAATGAAGACCTGAACTGCATTAAAAAATAACAATGTCTCCTGCAGCAAAAATGTCTTTCAGCCTCAATAGTCTACCAGGCTACTATTACAAATAAAGAAAATCCAACCCAGAACAAATAATATTATATAGGCATTGTTGGAAATACATTCAAAGAAAGATATAAACAAATGCTCTTTCAATAATTTTGACTATTTAAAAAATACTTCACTTTCTATACACCAGTGGGAATTAACCAATGATAAATCACCAATAGTTAAATGGAACACCATTAGAAAAACTAGCACTTGTACTTCTAAATTCACCCTGTTACTTATGCCTAAATGAAAAGCTTGAGATAATTATATTTAGTGATAGAGGTAAACTTCTAAACAAAAAACATGAAACCTCAATCAACTGTAGGAATAATACGTCACACCTTCTCAGTAACCTACATACAACCATTTGAACCCATAGTACTACTATAAAATAGAATTAAAAACCATAAACCATAACCCAATCCATTATCATAGTCTCTACCTCATTTCCTAAAATAGATTACCCCCTCCATACAACATTGTCCCCCTACATATTATATACTAGTGCCTCTCATTATATATATATATATATATATATATATATATATAAACCTTCACATATTTATCTACCCATTTTATTGATTTATTTAATTATTAACATGCACTATAGTACTGAAACAAGGTAAAGTGTTGTCTTTTTAATCTAACCACACAGTCCACACACACACACCCACATCATATACTAGTATTTATAATTAATACTCATTTACATATTTACTTAATTATTTATTTTATCTATATTTTATTTTTATTTATTTATTTAGTCATCTATTTATCTGTTTACTTATTAATTCTTTCATTTATTAACTTACGAACAGTCCATTGTACTCGAGAAACTAATCAATAGTCTTTATAATCTAACCATATAATATGTATATTTTACATTCTTTAATTTCTCTTGGGTTTATTGAATCACCACTACTTTTATTACTTTTACTATTCCCTCCCTTTTTGTTTTAGTTTTAGTTTTATTGTTATTGTTAGTACTATTGTTATTATTATTATTATTATATTAGATAAGATTATTATTATTATCATTATATTCTATCAATACTGTTATTATCATTATATCTTATCAATATTATTATTATTATTATCAATTTCATTTTTATTATTAACATCATTAATTTTTATTTTTGTTATTATTATGATGATGATAATGTTTAACATTATTATTTTTATTGCCATCACTACTATTGATATTATTACTGCCATTACGATTAATAATCATCATTATCGTCACTATTATTATTATTGGCTTCTATTATCATTATCATTATTTTTGTAGCTATTGTCATTATTATAATTATTATTATTTTATCATCTATATATTAATACGATAGCGTGTGTATTCGTGTCACGCTTACATCAAAAGCTCTGTGCATGCGTGCCACACCTCGATTTGGAAAAGTATTCAAGTCACCTAATTTTCGTAATATTTCAAGTATTTCCCTTTGGCACAACGGTTAGCGACATATGATTTTGACGTCGGCCCGACTGGTTTATAGTTTGATCCCAACCAACCTCTAAGATTATTTTTTCTACATCGAGGGGGAAGGTAGGAAGGGGACGATCGGGAAGACACATTAATATGATAGCGTGTGTTATTGTGTGTGTCGCGCTTACATCAAAAGCAACGACCTTCCGAATCTTTGTATGCTACTCATGAATTGGAGCCAAATTTAATTTTATCTATCTTATTCAAACATATATAGGTTAGGAACAAGATAATTAGCATTAAAACATCATTTTGTGTAATTTACACAGGTCCCGCTAGTTATTATTATTATTATTTCCTAGAAAAACACTACTGATATCACTGATTATTAGTATTGTTTATTGGTTTTATTATACAAGAAACTTAAAGTTACTATCACTTTTATTACCATTATTACTGTTATTATTATAATGATGGTTCTAATAATAATTATTATTATTTCTGTTATTGTTATTGTTATATTTTTATTATTATTGATAGCCGTGAAGATGTTGAATGGTATGAATTGTATTGGTATTGTTAGTATTATTGCTTATTAATGCCATTTACTTGCAATCATTACCAAATTTGACTTTAATTATGATGTTAACTAAATTTATCTCCATCGAGACTTAAAAAAAAAAATTTTTTTTAAATAAAGAGAAAAATTAACTCAAACAGCTTCTATTACAAAACAGATCCCCCTTACCCCCCTCAAAAAACAGACAGACCTCAATATTGAACATTAAAAATTATGCTTCCCTCTTTCTCATGTTCGCTGACACCCCCCCCCCCACTTCGTTCAAACTGTAATATCCGGCCTAGCAACCATCCCACTCCTCTCTCTAAACTTACAATTCAACATCTAGCAACCCTCTCTCCTCTAAAATTACAATTCGACACCTTGAAAAATATAAGACCAGGTCTTTTTTTTTTTTTTTTTTTTTTTTTTTTAACTTTTCAACTAATAGTTTTTGTTTTTTTTTCTCATTTATTTAAAATCTGATCATGTGACGTTTCGGTTTTGAATTTAGATTTTTTTCCTTTCTCTTTCATTCTTTTGCAATATGAACATCTAAGTGATTGATCAAACTTTTCCGCCTGATGAGATCTTAGTTTCTAATAACTAATGATTGATAACATCGACATGCCAGTGTAGCGGCTTTTTGTATATGTCTGTATAAATAAAAATAATCATATATATATATATATATATATATATATATATATGGTATAGACGATATTTTTTTTGCAATTTTCAACTGCCAATTTATGCATATAGTTTTATTTTCGTTGTCAGTCTTATCTACATGAAAACAGTGACTATATTGCCATTATTTTTTTGCAAAATAATTAATTATAGACAATATTGAACCTACATATTTGTGGAAGAGACACAGTTCTTCTTGTAATTGGTGCCGGATAAACAAATAAGATTTCAGACTGCCTCAGTATCAGTAGGAGGATAATAGAAAAGGTCAGAAAATAATGGAAAGAGTCGGGATTCGACGCCGAAGTTCATTGCAGAAGGTGACATGCTACTCCATTTTTTTTTATGAGGGCCTCAGGCTGAATACCGATGGCTACATCCGCATTCTGGGCAAGGTAGTGAAACCCTGGATCAACCAGATAGATGCAGATAGGCCATATGTGCGGCAGTAAGACTAAGCACTCTCCCATACAAGCTGGAAGACCCAGGTCTGGCTGTCAGAACTTGTCAACCACACTTCACCGGACATCTTAGCTCACCTGACTACAAATTCCCCCTCGACTTCTTGGCATGGGACGCGATGGAACGAGACACAGACAGATCCAGCTGCAATACGAAAGATGAGCTAGAGGCCAGGATCACCAGCCTTTGGGTGCCTAAGTCACAAGATAGTAACAAAGGTTTGTGTCCGGTTCCAAAGCTGCCTAGAGGCTCTCGTAAAAGTTAAAGATGGGTTGTTTAAATAAAATCGACAGAGCTAGTCATGAAGACAAACTGTCCCAAGTTTGATGAACAAATTTCAAAATATGAAACTTATTTTTTCCTAGCCAGTAATCTTGCAAACAAATATTATCTGTGTGCATGTGTGTGCGCGCATTAATAATAGATTTATTTTGTCAAGACATTTTAATCAAGCCAGCTACTTGACAAGGCACTTGAATCCTTCAACCTCCCACCCAACTCCCCAAAGAGTCAAGTGTAACAAGCATTCAAAGAAGGTAACATATTTGAGCCACTTCTTGAGCAGTATATTAGGCTATAAAGTCACATTCATGATTCAGCTTTACATTGAAAAATAATCTCCTGTCAGGTCTAAGCAGGAACAAATCTCACTTGAGGATTATAAATGCAATCCCATCGAAAACTGTTTCAACTGGAAATAACTGTCGGTGTTATCCGATACGGAATTTAAATCAGTTTCAAGTTGAGTCAAGATTTTGTTGGTCTCAGTGTAAGCCTGAGCATGATGACTAAATTACAAACACTGATTCTTGTTAGATAACCAAAGTTAAGCAACATTGAGCTTGGGTAGTGGTTGTTTGCTTTTATGGCATCTCAACCCTAATGTCAACCATAATCACGTTGTCACACCAGTTCTCATTAGATCACTGAAGTTAAACAATGTTGAGACTGGTCAATATCTGATGGGTAACCATTTGAGAATACCAGACGCTGTATATGGAGATGACAACAACTCTTATCCACCAGTAAAGCCAGACAAAATGATGGGTTTCCATTTGACAACGCATAGAACCTAGAAGTCACACAGCCAGGTCTATAGGAAGCAGCTTAGTGAATGTGTGCTCTCAACCGATCAACCTGCCAAATTATGTCAATGGAGTACTCCAGTTCAACCAGGGTTTTTTACCCCACCCAATAGACCGGTATTGTCCGGGCCTTCGGGTCTGGATTTACGCCGGTCTATCGGTTGTCCGTCCTGTGCAGTTCTAGGAGGTGCACCCTCCCAGGCTTTGCCTTCTCACCCTTTGAGAAGGGGTTAGTTTATTGCTAATCGCCTGAGGCGCTCCTACTGGGGAATGCCGACGGGGCTGCCCAGGCAATTTTTAAATAGCCAGAGTGCTCAAATTCTCAAGCGCTGGTTTTTTCCCCCACTTTCCCGACCTTGTGTCACATCTTACCTTGTGGGAGGAAGATAAATGGAAACAAGAACTACTACATTGTCTAGAGGGGTGGGGTATGTAAACCAAAACATACAACTATCAAAAGACAAAAGAAATCAGACAGATGTCATGAAAGCGTCTAGAAAATTCATGCCACAGCACGACTGGATAGGATACAGGATATGCCAAAACCAAATGGTTTGTATAGGGTGGTCCAAAATTCTTCTTACTCTTACTAAAAAGTAATAATAATAGATAAACAATCACCAAAGCACACAAGTTCTGGTGTCAGAAAAATGAGAGTGTTCATATAAACCTTCTAGGTGTGTGACTGTGTCAATGAAAGTGAATAAACTGAATCCATTACATGTTCTTTTCTATTAAAATAATCCAAACTATATTACTTGTTCTTCTAGTGTCCTTATTTTGGTTTATTGTTCTTAAAGTGAATAAATTGGACATGTGTTTTGTTTTGTTGTATTACTTGTTCCTCTATTGCTGTTACTTTTTGGTAGAGGTAACAAGACTTCCGGACCATCCTGGAGATTAAGTGTTAGTTTACTTATCACATAAATCCAGTCATAGACACATGTCCGTTTGTCCAAACCGCTATCTTTGTTTTCCCAGTCAATAACCAACAAAAAGCAAGGAAGATCACTCAAAGAACTTATTACAAAGGAACAAAACTCTTATATCTTAATACAAAGGGAGATAACAATAGGTACTGTAACTTTGTGTCAGCGTAGACCTGGGAGTAATGGAAACTATGGGGTGACTCGACACCCCACAAATTGGGGCCTCTTTACAATATTAATTACATGGGTGACTCTTTGGGAATAGCAGGTGCTGTAAGCAAAAACACTTCATCCAAACATGTAGAAGTAGCGATGCTTTAATGTCTATCCTGGGTATTTATTTTTACTTTTTTTAAGTCAGTTTAACGTAGGGAGGGGGAATATCCAGCTCCCCCGAGGGGGCATTGTGGTAGATTACAAAGATAGCTGAGAACAAACCCATCAACATTCAGTTGTAAGGACGCCTCAAGCGACAGGCAATAAATCAATCCCCATCCCAAAAGGAGGAGGTAATGCCCGAGAGGACGGCCTCCTAGGATCAAACTGAGTCATACCTTATTCAGATAATTAAATTTTGATTTTATATAAAGATACATTCAGTTGAGTATGGTTTTAACATTGTAAATTAATGAATGTTAACTTCCAGGTTCTCATTCCAAAAGATGTCATTCTATTAGTTAAATGTTTTAAATGCTTTCACTTTCCACTAAACCAAAATTATTACGCATGAAAAAAATTTTTTTTTAAATAGTTAAAAAAAAAAATTTATTTTAAGAAACTTAAGTTTTTCCATTTTCCAAAATTAAAAATTTCAATTTTTTTCCTATTTTTTTTTATTATTATTTAATTTCATAAATTGTCAGCAAGAATTGAACGAGAAACAAGTTAACTTTCATTAATTCAAGATGCTACAACTGTGGTTTGTTACTTTTAACACCTTGAAAACCAAGCTACTCTCCTTTCGCCACCAATGCTCAGGTTCTTTTTTCCGTAGTTGAAATAAATGACTTTCTCCTTGAGGAGGCCCTTTATTTCAATAAGCTCCTAGAACTGACTTTCACTCCAGATCTTAAACGAGACACTTATATCCAATCTGTTGCTATGGTTGCTGGAAAAATGGTTGGATCATTTTACCACCCCAGAAAGTACCTGACCCCTGAAACAAATTCTGGCTTTTTTTTTTTCAATTATTAACAAAATATTAAAATGGCTTACTTGTTTACAAAAAACAAAAATGCCTTGGTTTTAGTACTTTACACTATTGCTCTTTTTATTTAAATAATATATTGATAGTAAATAATAGATTTTCAGCAATAAAGAAAGAAAAGCGGATGCTCTTCCAACTGAGCTCTTTGGGCTGGCTATATCTCTTATAATGCTGAGCATTTGTTTTTACTGGCTTAAAAACAGAGAGCTGCTGCTATCTAGTTAAAATTGCATCCATTTGAAAAATGTCCCTAAGCGGATAAATTATTTTTAAAGAAATTTAATCAAAATACATTTTTTGTTAAGAACATACACCAACGTTTCACAAAAGAAACTGATGAATCACAATCAAACATTGATTTTGTAGGAAGAAAGTCATTAATCACAAAGATTTAAGAAATGGACATGCTTTACTTTATATATTAGATAATGTTGTAGTTTCTGATTCTTTATATGGTTGTTTGTTCATGAACTCCTGTTGTATTTTACCTTATCCATGGGTATATAAACCATTATACACTTGTGTCATCATCGTGAACCCAGGGGGTTGATCGTCTGTGAAATACAATCACTTGGACACCAGTGTTTTTATAATAGGTTTATTGAAAAGGACAATCAGAGAAAAATAGAGAGACAACTTGTATATATGTGAGAGAGAGAGAGATAGCCACACTGTGTATGCTGACCCCCATTAGGGACAGCAGTCAGATGCATCCTTCCTTCTCAAAATCTTGTCAGCTCTTAGAGAGAAAAGCTTTGCCCAGAAATAACATGTTTCATGACTTCCGGTTGATGTCACCTCTGACCCTTAAACTTTTCCATACAAACAGGCCCTCATTATGTTTTCGCAGATAGATCGACCACCCCCACAACCATATATTTTCTAAAACTACATTATCCAGGTTACTTGGATAAGTATATTTTATTTTGATCAAAGAGGATATAACATTATCGTGGAGTCTGCATTCACACTTGATATCCATAAAAAAAAGGAAATATGACGCTTTACTTTATTTTATTTTATAACTTGAAAATTATAGAAATAAAAAAAAAATAGAAATTTTAATAAAAGGCTTCAGAGCTTGTAGTATTAGTGTACAAGGGGTTCTAATTGATTCCACGAAACACCAGGTGTGCCTCAAGCAGGTTAAAGACTATAAATTTATTGAAATTTATTTCAATAAATGTTACTTTATTTGCACCCCCCTCCCACCCAATCAAAGGTGAGTACATCCTTGAATTTTACCCCAGCCGAGCTGCTCCCAGGCTTTACTTTCTCACTCTTTGAGAAGGGGTTAGTTTATTACTAACTGCCCGAAGCGCCCCTGACGGGGATGCCTAAGCATTTTTTGTAGGCCAGAGTATTCTACCTATAGGGCGCTGGCTTTTCAAATCCCACTTTCCTGCCTTTGCGTCACATCTTCCAGACATATGAGGGAAATAAATAATATCCTTGAGCACCACTCCCAAAATTTAATGTTATAAAATGTAAAAAATAATAAAAAAGCTAATATGGCGTCATGGGCAGGATGCAAAAGGACATAGGGCTACTCATTCCATCTCGAGCAACACCGGGGATCAAGATGAACAATATCCGTAGTCCTCATCAGAAAAAGCAATATAAGAATAGAAGTTAAGAAACCTTAGCAGTAATATGTTTTTAAAGTTAAGTATAGATACATAGTTGACATATACAAAAGGTTACTTAGGTATGATTTAACAAGGTGTGAACTTTGTTTCACCTGTCTGCATGATACGAGAGACTGGTTCAGTTTAATCATGTGACGCTGATGTGAAAGGTTTTTCAAATATAATTCAATCCCAAAACTGTCTAATATATTAGCATGTATTAAAATATATAGGGAAAAAAAATCTTAGTGAAACAAACGTTGATTAGCTCAACTTTAGTATAATCATAATAATAATATACAGGGTGATTCATAAGTCACTTAACTTAGCTATTTAAAATGATTACCATATGAAGCACAAACATACTATGAACTTTTGATGATTGCTATCTTACTCTCTAATTACTGCTATTTGTTATTTTAAATTTGTTCGTTTATATATTTGTTTCTATATATACTTATTTCATAATCAATCAAATATGCTAGAAAGAGTCGTAAATTCCTTGCAAAAAAGAATGGAGCTATGCATGCAGAACGAAGGTGGACATTTTGAAAATTTGCTGTAATTTTAAACTCCCATAAATGAATTTGTTGAATAAACTTTCTGTTTTGTATTACCGTATTTTTTAACTTTAGAATTTCAAAAATAAATAGCTAAGTGACTTATGAATCACCCTGTATATCTCCTTGGGAATCTCCTGTTTTAATTAATAATATTCCAATTTTCAAAATATATCATATACAGATGAAAGTCTAATTTTTTTAATATCCATGAGTCACTTCACTACTAACCAAGGCCAAAGGCGACTCGAGAATAAGGATTAATAAGATTGTCAGTTGGATGATGAACAGAAAACGATGGGTGAAATGGGCAGACTTTGATTACTTAAGAGGATGGCACAATAAGTATCTGTTGACATTGGACTTTAAAACAACCATGTTGTAGTCAGCTGTGAAGCAGCCCAACGGTACTCTGCTCCACAGATAGGAAGTTCTTGAAAATAAACTCTGTTCATGGAAGTTCTGTTTAATTTTAGGTATACAGGGAAATGGAAAGAAAGTTCTTTGCAGTTGTGGTAGCTAGACCAATGTTTGCTGTGATGTTTTACAGAGGGGAACCAGTAATTGGAAATCAGTCAAGCAAAAACAATAGAGTAGAGAAAGACTAGCAACGTCTCTTCTGTGAGAAAGGAGCTCTAAGAGAAGAGATCATTCTCCATTGAATTACAAAGTCTATTTTGTACTCTGTCGAGGCAAGAAAGAGTGTTCTGAGCGGCATCAGTACGTCATCTTAAGACATATCTGACTCTTATGCAGGTAGAAGATTGCATCAAGAGTCAGATACTTCCTGGAGCGGTAGAATGATCCAACCATTTTTCCAGTAACCCAGGCAACAGGTTTGATGTAAGTCTTCCATCTGAGGTCTGGAATGAAAGTCAATCCGAGGACTAGGAGCTTATCAAAGCAAGGGATTTTCTCAATGAGAGAGCCATTCATTTCAGCTGAGGAAAAATGAGGGTCTGAGCGTTGGTGGTGAAAGGAGAGAAGCTTGATTTTAAAGGTGTTAAAGGCAACAAACCACTTTTACCCCAGTGCACCATGTGCTCCAGGTCAAAAGAGAGAGAATCAGCAAGATCTTGATCAGCAATGCTCTTCGAAGTGCTGCCATATACAGTTGTGTTGTCTGCATAGATGTCAATAAATGATCTCAGAATACGATTTGGAAGATCATTGATAAAGATCAGGAAAAGAGTTTGTGCCCCGAATAGATCCTTGAGGCACACCAGCATTGATACTTATGTACTTCAGACTTTTGCCCATCAACAACTACTTTTATAGACCCAAAAAATGTCCCTGCAAATTATTTTTTTATATATTTTTTATCATTATTTCTGAATGTGTTCAGTTTATTCTTCAAATGATGGCATTTTTTTTTTTTGTAATATACTTTTGGAACATATTGCCTAATTGGCAATGTGTTTCAAAGAATATTACTCTATTAGAAAAAATATTCAAGAATTATGCGGTAGATTTACTTTAGTTGATGAGAATAAAATCTATCTTTTGTATTTTTTCTTCTCTGAATGGTGAAAAGACGGACGAGACAGCTGTGAGGGGGATCGGTTCCACATGCAAGAGGGAAGGTTCCATTAAAGAGAACAACTGAAGCGTCCAAAGATAAAATACAAGAATCCAAAAAGAAAAATAACCACATCCAAGAAGAATTATGAAAATAAAGGAAAATAAATCGTGGGTCAAATGTTTTCAGATGTTTTTCATTCCACCTGAATTGAAAATGAATGGAAGCGTGAAAACCCCGAGTGAACAATCAGGTACAATCAGGTGTACATCCACCCCAAGACAACACCTCTTACTCCAAACAAAACCACAAAAACATAACGAATAACAAGGAACTAAGAATATGGTAAAAGTTCCCATGAATCTTGAAATAATCATCCAGAGTGTTGGTTACCAAATTTGGTATCTTTTAAGAAGAAAAAAGCCATCATTCTGTCTTTTTATCAGCTGTTCAAGAACCTTGAAAACATCTGAATGCTAAACACATCTGGAATATAAAGGTTAATGACTATATTTCTAAGTAGAAATCCGTGTCCATATTTTCATTTAAAAGGTATTGCTTTTTTTATTTGTATTGTAATAACATTATTTGCATTCATTTCATATTGCATAGTAATTATTAACACAATTCTACCTTCTTTTTTTAAATTTTAAATTTTTAAATCTAAACAATTTTAATTATCCTTTGAAATTACAAAGCTATTAATAAATGTTTTAATACTGACGAGTATAAGCACACAAAACATATGTATATAGATTAGTGTTGGGATGATTAATCAGAATCGGAACTTTTTGGGCTATTGGAATCGGTATCGAAAAAAATTTAGTCTAATTTCTGATTCTAAAAACGACTCTTTGAATTATTTTTCAAACTTACTTTTCCATTGCTGATACTAATAAATTTTTTTTTTTTGAACTACAAATAAAACTAAAATTTATAGATCATAATAATATCAAAATACAATGTAAAGCTATTTTACTTGCGTAAAGAAAATATTTTTAAAATTAAACTTTGCATAAATTCGCTAGGTATAACCGTTAAAAGAATGCTGTTGATTTACAAGGTCCTGAAAAATGTTTAAAAATTAAATTTAAAAAATTTGTCAAGAAAAATACTGACAAACATCATTGATAATTACATTAAAAGTAAAATATAAAAGTTTTTTTTTTTAAATTTGTTTTTACTTCATTTATTTTATGCTGTTAGGCTTTTGTCCGTTTCATTTTAATTATATGGTGAGTTTTTGTCCCATAACATTGACAAACATTACAAGATGTGGCCAAAAAGTGTGAAAAGAAAAACTTTAAACATTTTGAAAGGCTTGGTGTGGAGTTGAATTAGGTATAGTAAATTTAAAGATTTTCATGGCTCTGTGCGAGAACACACTTGTTCATATTTGATTTTGAACGTAAAACAAAATTTCTAAAGATATGAAAAGAAATAGAAGGCAATGAAATCAAAGACTAATAATAAAAATGATTCTTGGTTATCAATATTATTGAAACCGTTTAACGGTACAGTTGTTACATTTTCTATCCACTGACAAGAACACAAGTACACTCCTTTCAGATTACATGAAAGACAGTGAAAATTTGTCAAGATAAAAATGTAAGTGACTATGTATATATTTTTAAAACTATTTAAGAAATTTAAAATGTGTTTTATGAATTAAAAATTAATGAAAAACATGTTTGTCATTAATTTTTGTTTCATATTTAAAATTATATTTTGATATGTTTGAATTGTTTTCTTTGTAGAAGTAGATTATTTTACTATATAAGATTAACACTTTCTGCCCCCCCCCCCCCCACACAAAAATGAGATTCTACATTTTTAGGCGATTACGTATGAAAATCCTGAAAAACTTTGTGGGAAGTAAAAAAGAGAAAAATCATTTATTTTAGAATTTAGAGTGGTAGATCAGTTTCACATGTAAATTTAATCTAAAATGAGTCCTCATTTCCGGCCTTTTAGGGCAATTTAGCCTCTCTCCAAAAAATTGCTTGGGGGGGGGGGGGGGGGGTCTGTGCATTTATTTTCGTTTTTTTTTGGGGGGGGAGGGGGGGGCTACCTTTTTAAGCGATTACATCTTGTTTTATGACTTTATTAGTAGAACTTAAGGTTAGTGGTAAAAAGAAATTTAATGAACAGCTGAAAAATTTAGAATGGCCTGGAAATTCAGATCATTTTACGTTAAATTTATATACGAAACTGATCCCCAACTGTAAATTCTAAAATAATTGTTTTTTTGTTTTTTTTCTGACAAGTCTTTTAGGATACTCGCACATAATCGCCTAAAAAAAGTAAAATCTCATTTTGGAGGGGTGTGATTTAGTTGAGCATGTTATTAATTACTTGTGATTCTATTTACTTGTCTCCCCACGAGGGCAGAGTTAAACACAAAGTCGGTTTTTAATGTGAGGAATCCAGCTCTCCAAAAAGAGGAACTCTGGATTGGGACAAAAATGTAAATTGCCTCAGTCTAGACGGATTTCTTTTTCGTTGACTGAAGACAAAAAAGATAAAACACTTTGAATTATTTATTTGCTAAAAGATATAACATATTTTGACAAATTAGACAAGAATGTTGTTTTTGTTAAGATTTTGTGTTCAAAGGAAATTCTTGCCAATAACAGAAATGATAGGAAAGGTTGTTATTTAATTGAGAAAAATGTTTCCTCCTCCTCCTTTTAATTATAATTAAACCTAAAATGTGTCCGATAAATAACATTTTTATTTTGTTGGCTTTATTTTTTTCTAGATTTCTCTAATTTTTTGCTATAATTGAGATATCATTCTTTGTTGGATAATATGTACAATATAGTTAACTTCGTAAAAGAAAACCGTTAATAAAATTAAACACGTTTTTCCTATTGTTTAGTTAACTAAAAGTTTTTTTTAATTTCTTTCCAAACAAATATCTTTAAATTTAAGCATTATAATCTTGATTTTCCTCCAGTTTATTAAATTAATTTACAAAGAAATGTTTTCTTCTTTGAAATGAAAATAAACATTCATTAATTACTAATAAAGTTTTTTGTTTTTTTTTAAATAAAAAAATAAAAAATATTTTCGATAAGATGGACGAAAATTATCAATAAATTGTTTGTAAATAATAAACTTATTCGGTGGCAGATACCCAATTAATGTACTAAAAGTTCATGCAAAAATATCTGGCTAAAAAAAAATATTGGCATGGTCAAATTCTTTGGGGTGGAATTACTCTCCAGCAGCAAATTCGTTGGAAAGACCTTTATAAGATCGCTATTAATCCATAAAATCCTATCATCCGAAAGGAAATTGATTTACCTACAAGTTTTTCCAATGTGTATTGCTTTTTTTTATAACTTATTGGTGAGATACAAAAAAATGAACATCTGTTTTTTTTATAGATTTTGTTCCGGTACAATATTATACTAAAAAAAAAAACCCTGACGTAAACAAAGTGTTAGTTGATTTTTTTTTAACATAACTTTGGTATATTATAATTTAACCTCATGAATCAGCATTGTTCTTTTTTGAAAAGAGCTCTAAATATCGGAAAATTTCTATATAAACGACCTTAAATCAACACCATTTAATGAACTCTTTCAATGGGGAGGTCTACAGTTTCATAGATGATTACTTTTTATGCTGTGGCTGTGTTCTTTCCGGTGCTTTCATTATTGGAATCAGGAATTTAGAACAGAATCAATAATTATATCAGAATCAAGAAAAATTTTAAATAAAAAATAAATCATCATCTCTAGGAGTGCTTCTGCCATTACTAGAAAGAGGATGCGATCAAATAACACCTCATGCAAGGTTACAGCACCATTAATGCCGAACTTTATTGCGAGCGACTTATAAAGAATTATATTCAAGAAAAACATTTCATTAGATTAAGCCCGAAATAATAGATCTAGAAAACTGCATTGAATCATATTAACAAAAAAAAAAAAAACATAAAAATCAATGAAGAAAAAAAGTAATCCAGTTAGTCATGTTATTAATAATGTAATCCCCCTCAACTCTTTGCCCATTTATTAATTCAACAAAATAAAATACGTAAAACTATTGGTTTATAATACAGGGTGTCTCAAAAAAATGTACTCACTCTTAGAATGGCAAAATGTGCAGAAGATGTCGAGTTTGCACACAAAATTGTGTGGAGCGATGAAGCAAAGTTTTCTCGTCATTCTACGAGTGAGTACATTTTTTTGAGACACCCTGTATGTAAAGATAAACTAGATTTACTAAAGTTTTTTTTTTTTTCCTCCTTTTTCTTTTTTTTTTTTTTAGGAAAGAAAATTCTAGATTGCACTTCTCAGCATTCGGGCTAGTACTTACCTCCCTCCCACCGTACGGAAGATGCGACACAAAATCTAAAGGTGAGGATTGAAAAGCCAGCGCATAAAAGGAGGTGCACTCTGGCCTAAAAAAAATGACTGAACAGCCTCAGTCGGCATTCCCCGATGGGGGCACTTCACAAGATTAGCAATAAACTAACACCTTTTCAAATCGCAAGGAGGTAAAGCTTGAGAGGGTAGACTTCCTAGAACTGCACAGAACCATACCTCAGCCCGAGAGAAGCAATGCCACCTAGCTTTAACACGGCTTAGACTCTATTGGACTGATTGCCGAGGACGTATCCTCAACTCGTATGTAAAAACGTTTGGGCTAGAACCAAAGTGACGTATCTGTTCTGTCCTCAGTTAGTGGAGGAGAAATCCTTCTAGACTGAGATAATTTTAATTTTTTTTTGTCTCAAACCAGTGTCTCTTGATGGAGAAGCTAGATTTTCCTGACATTAAAAACCGACCTTGTGTCTAACTCTGCCCTCGTGGGGAGGCAAGTAAATAGTGACTTAGGTGTGTCATTGAATTGAGATAGTTAAAAAGGATGTTCAAAGACGCATATAAGATCAAAAGATCTTGAGGATGTAAAAAACATGTCATTTTGCAACTGCAGAAGCACCAAAAAATGTATTAAAAGTCACATTGTATGGCAAAAATTATGTATGAAAAAAGATGATGAAACGTAAAAGTAAAGTTTGTCTGTCATTGGCATATTGCGCTACATATTTGGATCAATAAACAGTGGAAGAAAAAAAAACAGTCTAGTCCGAATCAAATAGCGATTTATCAGAGGGATTGCTATTTGGGTCAGACTTAAAAGATCTGACAAGATAAATTTATGTCAGATATATTTTTTAAGCTCCTTCAGATACTCAGAGAAATAAAATGCCATACTTACAACACAATTGATTCCAAATTTGTGTCCATGAAATTGAGCAACTTGTACCTTCTCTTCGACGTCCCATACTCGAACAGCAGGTTGATGACCACTCTGGAAACAAAAGAAAATAAAAAAGGTTTTAAAATAATAATTCATCTTCAAAAGGAATTACAGAAAACATGTTTATGAGACAAAACACAGAAAAAAACTATTTGCCCAGAGTTGGAGAGTATAGAATAAAAGTCTGACATTTTTGCAGGAGTTTTTTTGTCTTTTTGCGGTTTTTTTTTTACGTCTTCGAAGTTAGGATTATTTTCAGCCAACTCCCACCTCTGACTTTCGCAGGTCATCATTTTTTATATCCAACTAAGTTTTAATAAATCATTCGGTTGAGCTTCAAAGTTGCCAGTAATTTGACAGAGTTTAAAAAGTTTGTTTTTTTAATCCAATTTCGAGTTTCATTAATATTCACTCCTTTCTCCCCTTTGCTGGCACACAAAACTGACACTATGTAGCCAGTGCCTCCTTCCTGCATTCGTCACATAATTAGAACTCATCTTTTTATCAACCTGCTTGCCAATTTGATACTTAGCTTCTTATTTATAAATTTAAGAGTTAAAAAAGAACAAAAAAAAGAAACCCTCAAAAGTATTTATACAATTTAAAAAGAAAAAAAACAAAAAGAAAAGTAAAAAGGGCACCTCTGGATAGGTACAGTTAGTTTTGTTGTAAAGTGTGTTGGTCAAATGAATAGGTGGGTGCATGTGTACATGTTGATATGGGGAACGTAAACATTCCAAGATGCTGTAAGCCAACTAAGGGTGTCAGACTTCCCAGTTCTCTTTAGAAGATCCGTCTTGGAAAAGGTTACTGGGATAAAAAAAACCATGACAATTGCCTACTTCCAGCTATCCAAACCTGTATTGAGACACCAGTTAAAGATGCTTATTTCCAATAAGTGGATGTAATTCAGTGCACTATAACAAGATCCCCAAACAAAAGCCCTTTGATTGAACAGTAAAGACGGATCAAAGAGTCGGTCTTGTCTGGACAAAAGGCGTTCATAATGTGTGTATAATATGTGTGAGGAGGAGGTATGCAAGTGTTTGTGCATGTGTATGCATATGTTCAAGTGTGAATACCCACCTCTGCGATTGAACTCAATCATTCAGTTCATATTGAGTCAATAGTTGAATTTACATTTCATCTGCTACAATAAAATTCAGCAAGCTATAGCCATGTTTGAAAGGAAAAATTACAGGAAATTACATAAGAAACCGACATTCAGGCTAAGATCAAAGTAATAGTAAGAATGCTTAGAAGAACCACAAAAAGAATTGAGTTGAAACCGACTCTCTTTCCACAAATTGAGTAGGGGAACTTCCATAGTATTCCTCCAAGTCTTTAACTTAACAAGTAGACCTTCCATTGTTTCACAGGCAAGTACTAAATCATCAGCATGCAGCATCTCTTCTTGACAACCCATATGAAACTCCTTGAACAGCGTTTCTAAGACACAAATAAAAAGCAACGAACTCGGTACAGAACTCTGATGTACTCCTACTTTAACATTAAAGCTATCACTAAATGTGCTGTTAATTCTTACACGACTTTGTGCATCTCTGTACATTGCTTGAACAACTTTTACCAATCATTCACTTGCCCCTAGTTTACACAAAGCCCACCAGACAACATCTCTTGGCACTTTGTAAAAAGCTTTCTCCAAACCCACAAAAGCAAAATACAGGTTCTTGTCATAATTTTTTGTTTTTAAATGTAATTAAAAACTGTGATACAAAATATCCTTTTGCACGGACAGCAGGATGAATGTAAACAATCCGCTTTGGGGATTAAATTAAGATTTCATAAAATCCACAAAATGTTACCAACTATGAAGAATAAAAAAAAAAGAAAAAAAAAAAGAAAATCATAGTTCACAACAGGCTGTAAAGTAAGAATATAAAAAACAAAACACTGGTCAACATTTGTAAATAATCTCTCATCTCACAAAAAAATCAAATGAGAAAAAAGAACTAGGTAAATACACATTTTCTTTAGAAAGATCAGAATACAATCACTAAAATTATATAAATATTAACTATCTGATAAGGCATATCCATCACCAAATATGGTCTCATATCAAAGAAAAGGCAAAAAGAAATTAACTGGAAATTTTTACCAAAAAATAAGTATGTGTATATCTTTATATATTTGCATGTACAGGATTCACTCCTAAACTAACAATCATGAATTTTGAAACAGTTTCTAGGCAAAAGGGGCCGTAATCTGGGCTATATTTAGTTTAATTTAGTTTTATGCAAAGGGGGCAAAGATGAAAATTCAGATATCTCTGAGTTTTGTAAAATTTTAACAATAGGTATTAGACATCAATTAATAAATATTCCCTAAATTTCAGTTTCTTTGAAGCATTTTAAGAGATTTGAAAATTCAAATATTTCAGATTTGCATTGAATTTGATCCCGTCATTAGACACTAATTAAGCAAAATTCCCTGAATTTCAATTTCTTCTCAAGATCATTAAACTTGAGACATTTTCTAGAATCAAAATCATGTACTGGATTTTGATCAAAATTGGAATAAGGATTCTAGGCATACGGTTTGGTAACATTATATCTTGATTTTAATCTTCATACGGGGATATAAATATGGTGCAAAACTATTCTGCTCCAGAATTAATTTTACCTGTCCTAGGACGGGTATTCTTATAGTAATATATTACTTACATAAGACCAATATTTTTTTTAAATAGACTAGTATATCAGTTTTCAAAAAATTATTTTAATCTTCGTTAACGTTCACCTTCACTCAAGGAATTAATTTTAAAAAATAAATAAACGTGTTTTTCGCCTAAAAATGTTTTCCTTGATATTAAAAAAAAATGCAATTTTTATTAACAACAATAACGTCCAGTTACTTATAAAAGTTGTATTTATTTTAATAAAGGTTATTAGTTGTTGAGTTTTACGGCATATCAACCATCGTTGAGTCATTTTATGTTGAAACTATGTTTTGCATATGATTGGTTTTAAGATTAATTCATTTTAGAGGCCTAATATATTTAGTAAATAAATAATCTGTAAACGATAAAGTCCCATTTATGGGTTAAATAGAAACCGACAGGTACTGCCACTTGAGGTCAGAATGAACCTCGAAATAGTAGCAAAGTAAGCGATGACTCGATGCTCTCCAAATCTCCCAAATTGGGGTCTCACCACCAGATGCACTCTAAGTTCATAACCAACATCTTTGATAAAGGACAGATGACTGTCCGAAATATTAAAATTATGTTAACATCTATAATTTATATGCTTTTGTTTTCCATAAGGTTCATTTTTATTTCTTTCAAATGTGAAGAAATTCAATTGGTAAGGAGAAACGAGAAAGCAAATAGCAAGTCAGACAACCCCCGCCGTCTGAAATAAAGGTGGAAAGAAACCCTGCATTTTTAATAAAAATAGTCAACAGTTGGTGTTTTTGTTTTTTTCCCTTTAGTTTATCAAAAATTATAATTTATACATGAAAAAATTAAATTACTGACATAATTCAATGATTTTATGAATATTAGTGCGAACAATGGCGAAACATAATTTTTTTTAATGTCATTTTTGACGGAAGGTGTACACTAATCGTATGTATAAGTGTAGTTGAACACATCACTACTGTACCCATAGCTGAGAGGTTCATACCTTTCCCCAATGGTATTATTAGTGCATAGTTATTAACACAACAGATCAATAGGATTTGAACACAGCATAACAGTTTCCATAGTTCACAAATGTATCCATTGAGCTTAAGTTCATTTTTTGTGCATTAATGTTAGAGAGTTACAGGGGAGATAATTTATATATTATCATAAAAAGTAAAAAGAAAAATCCTCATACAAATTGCAAAATGATAAAGATCACATTTTACAGCAGATGGCGAATTTCCTCACCCCTCCACAAAAAAAAAAAAAAAATCAGTGAATCAATCATCTTGTCAGAAGAAAATGCTGACACATAAAAAAATAAATAAATAAAATAAATTATATTAGTAAGAACTGAATAAATAAAATCTGCCAAAATTGTTGAACTCTACGTAACCGTGAAATAACCGAGAATCTTCGTCAGTTTTTAATCTCTATAAAATACCTTTTTTTTCTTTTTTTTTTTTTTCTACCTCTGCTAATGGGTGTATCATTTCAAATCATTTCCGATGACTTTTTAAACAAGTGTAATGACTGTTCAGGAAAGAAATTAATGTTTACATTTCATAAGAAGTTTTTATATTCGAGTATGAGGAAGTTTAAAACATGAAATTAAATTTCAGACAAAATGAAATCTTTAGTTCATGGAATAATAGATAAGCATGAAAACAGTCTAGTAGAAATAATAACACAGACACATCTCTAAAGCCAAATGTAAGGTCGGTTCTCTCTAACACTTTCTCACTCCTGAAGCTATTCTCTATCTCTACACATCTATCAAACCATGTATGGAGTACTGTGTCATATTTATGCTGGTAAATCTCTTTACCATTTGAGGGTTCTTGATAAGGTGCAGAAACGTATTTGCAATTTGATTGCCCCTACCTTCTCTGCACCTATCTCTCACGTGATGTTGCTAGTCTCAGTCTTTTCTATAAATACTATTATGGCATATGTTCTTCAGAGTTATGTGATCTATTCCTTGCTTCATTTGTTCCAGCTCGTTTGACTTGTTGGTCAAGTGGTCTCCATAAATTCGCTGTTTTCATACCTTATTGTAATACAGCTTCCTATTCCAGTAGCTTCTTTCCAAGAACTGAACGCTTGTGGAACTCTCTTCCTGCTGACTGTTTTCCTCCTACCTATAGCCTTGGTCTTTTCAAGATGCTAAGGCATCTCCTGTTTTTGCAATAAGCATCTTTCGTTCTTGTTCACTGCTTACATCAAGTGGCTTTATGCCTTGTCTGGAGAAATTTCCATAAAAAAAAAGAAAAAAAGAAAGATATTTCAGTTGTGTCAAATGACCTTAATCTACACTAAAGATTAAGGTCGTTTGACGCAACTGTAATATCGGTTGGCTTTAGAGATGTATCTGTTTTTTCTACTCGGCTGTTTTTCCTTTTTATCTACTATTCCATGTTCAAATATGCAACATCAAAGAACTATTACACAATTATAATTATCGTAAGGCTATAGTCATGTTGAAGCACTGGTTCTCATTAGATCATTGAAGTCTAGTGACATTAAACATGGTCAGTACTAGATGGGTGACCATTTGGAAATACCAGATGCTGTATTATGTGGAGGACGACGGTGCTTTCATGAGTCCCTCTCTACAAAAAAACTTGTGAAAAAAAACTTAATTTTTCATATTCTATTTAGTTTGTTCTTTGTTTATTATCTCAATCCTTTCTATACCCACCCATACATTATATATATATATATATATATATATATATATATATATATATTAAGCAAAGTTGACTCTGGTCAGTACTAGATGGTGTGACCATTTGGGAATACCAAATACTGTATGTGGGAGGATGACAGTGCTTTCACGAGGCCCTGCCTGCAAAATAAATAAATAAAAACAACATTGCCAAGAGATTGTGGAATGACAACCGAAAATGGAGGTTATCCTCTATATAATGTCTACATTTCTCACTGTGAGAAAACATGGCATTGTAATGCACACAAGGTCCATGTAAAGAAAAGAAATATCACACTGAAACACGGGTTCTTGTCAAATCACCAAAGTTAATCAACATTAAGTTTGGTCAATACTTAGATGAGTGACCATTTGGGATTGTCAGATGTCACAAGTTTGGAAAGTGAAGTGACCACAAAGTCACTTTCTCTAACATCATTGCCTATAAGTGAAATAGTAGGGTAGGCTAGACTAAAGCTTTGGGTGGGACAACTAGTCTCTGAGAGGGTAAAGTACGAAATAAATTACTAAGTTTCTATCACTCTCACCCTCTCTTACCGTCGTATTTTGTTTTATCCCTCTTATTTTTTATAATCTCTCTCTCGTTTATAAACAGTTGATGGTAATAAACAGAAATAAAAAGATTGGAATATTTCATCCATCATCATCATGGCCATCATTCGAATCGAGTATACAGGTCACAAATGGCTTAATTTGTGGGTTCTCATATGAGAAAACAGTCCAATTTGAGATCCACAAATCTGGCATTCATTATCGTTTGGCAATTGATTTTTGCGATGCACTATTCTTGCTGCTTTCAGTTCTTCAACGTGATGATGCCATTCACTTTCAAATCTTTCCACGCCACTTCTTATTTCATTCCTCCACTTCACTTGCTTCCCATGTTGTGTGATCAATTCCACACATCTTCATATCCTCCTTCAAACAATCCTTGTACCACTTCTGTCCTCCAACCCTCCTAGTTCCCACATTCAGTTCGGAATAAAATATTTTCTTAGGATAGGACTGGTCGCTCATTCTTACAATGTGACCAGCCCATCTCAAACGATTTTTAACAATAAAAGCCTCTATACTAGAGAAATCAGACTCCTCCAGGACACAGATGTTGGTTCGACGATCTTGCCAGTTAATTTTTAAATATTTTCGTAAAAGTCTTTGATATAGTTTTTGAGTGCTATAAGATGTCAACGGTATGTCGTCCATGTCTCTGATGCATACAAGAGTGTTGAAAGGACAATGGCTCGACAAACTAGTATTTTGGTATCAAGCCTTAAATCTTTATCATCAAAGACTCTGAGACGAAGTTTATCAAAAGCAGCACTTGCGCACCTAATACGATATTGGATTTTGTCATCAATGGTGACATTGGAAGCAAGGTGGCTACAGGTATGCAAAGCGATCCACGTTTTCTAGAAATTTGCCACCTAATTGGATATTAGGAGGGTTTTTGTTATCTTGAGGTTAGGTTGAAATACCTCAGTTTTTCGAACGTTGATTTTTAGTCCTAGTTTAGAGTATGCATCAGCAAAGGCATTAATCGAGGTTTGTAAGTCCTCAAGTCAGAGCACAAACCATGTTATCATCTACATATTGAAATTCAATAAGAGAATCAACATTTGTTCTAGTTCTGGCCTTGTAAACTCCACCATCCATTCTGTAGTTTATGAATATACCAGGTGGAAGTTTACCATCCATTAGTTGCAATAGAGCTGCAATAAAGACTGAAAACAAGGTCAGTGCAGCTATACATCCCTGTTTAACCCCAGATTTTACCTTGAATGGATCTGTAGAGCTGCCATTTGCGATTACCGTTGCAGTCATATCTTTGTGAAGAAGTTTCATTATTTTGATGAACTTCTCTGGACAACCAGCTTTTGATAAGATTTTCAAGAGAAGTTCACGGCTTACACTATCAAAGGCTTTTGTTAGATCGATGAAAGCGATATATAGAGAATGCTGTTGCTCTCAGCATTTTTCCTGAAGCTGCCATAGACTGAATATCATGTCGTTTGTGCCACGAGCTGGTCGAAAGCCACATTGTAACTCAGGTAAAACAGACTCAGCGAGAGGTGTTAGGAATATTTACTATATAAACGAAAGGAGATATTACCACAAGTAGTAATCTATTATTTAACCTGTAGCTGTAGAGCGAATATAGTGAGCAGAAAGGAACTAATTTTTAAAATTTATTTTAAATTTTTTTTTATATAACTGGCTTTGCAAACTCATTTTTTCCTGAATCAAAAATCTAATCCAAGCCCAACAGGTCACATTTTTTTTAGTGTTATTTATAATCAGGGTTTGTTCTTTTGTTGGGTTTTATGGCATGTGAATCCCGTGAATCCTGTTAGGCCATTTTATGCTGAAACCACATGTATGCTTTGTATATGAATGGTTTGTAAATTAATTTATTTTGTAGATATATATAAAAAACATATTAATATTTTATTTGTTTTTATTTATGGACCCTCTGCCTTAAAATAAATATTAACATGTTAAAAGAAAAAAAATTCCGAAATATAAAGGTTTATTTACAAGTTGTTTTGTAAATAGCGACCACGTGTATTGCGAGGTCAACCGGAAGACGTCGGTGACTTCCGGAACATGTTCCGCGTATTGTGTTAATGAACTGGGATCCTTATTGTACTCTTGGTCCATATTTTGTAACTAAAGCGTCTTCAATTCAGGGTTACAAAATCAGAAAGTATAAGGTTCAACTCAGACTGCTAGGATTCAAAAATTATGACTGACTCCTTATTAACAGACAAAGTTTTGTGCAATATCCAGGACATGATAATCAAGGAAAATTAGTTATTAATAAAAGGAAAGTTGTAAATCTGTGTGTGTGTGTTCCCTGGCTAAAAGTCAGAAACTACACAAGGTACACTTACAAACCTTGCATCTTTGGATTCAGTGTGAACTCTACCTGGTTACGGTGAGAAAATACTGTAATGTTTATTCCCTTGGAGTCACCGAGGACCAAATTAGTGCATGGGAGAGCAAAACGAAAAAAAAGAAAATTACTATTTTTCATTATTGGTTCAAAAACACTAAAATTAGGTCAGTCTGTCAGTCAACTTTTTTTTGAGAGGGGGGGAGGGTAGTTGTATAAAGAAAGATGTTACACACTATTTTAATTCTTGTTTTGTTACCCATGCCCCTGGGAGTAGCCTTGCTAGTATATATTAAAAGCAAATGTGTTTTCAAGCAATTCTGTTCGGTGGAGTCAAAATTGAAAAGTCAACAATTTTTGCACGAGTCTTACTTAGATTTTTTTGTTTTTATAACAGACTTTAGAGTCAAATTTTTCTCAGGCGACTCGTCAGGAGTTAGCAAATTTTACAGATGTTAGAGTCTGGGTTTTAAAAATGAAGTCCGTTATTTTAATTTTTAACATCCAATTAAAGACAGAAACACAATACCTATTGTAAACGATTCATTGAATACAAGTTGCTACTTTACTACAGAAGGGGGGGGGGTAAATCTCAGGTTCATACCCAAAAGCTTAAGAATTTAAATTTGGTTTTCAAGATGGAACAAGAAGCGTCAGTCGCACGGATGATGAAATGCAGATAACACAGCCATCTCCGTCTTAGACAAATAACTTAAAGAAAAAAAAATCATCTGGCAAACATAAGCCAACCCCCCCCCCTCCTCATTTTCGTAAAATATTACAAAGACATTTCGGAATAGATAAAAAAGATTGCCGTTCCTGGTCACCCCAACCCTCTCATTCCCTACCACAATGGAAGAAAGCTCATCTGAATCTCATCTTTTAGCCGATGCCAATTCTTCCTTTCATCTCTTCCAAGTCTGGCACGTTTTTCATTATTACAAGAGTTCTTCCATCCAAATGTAGCATTAATTATACACAGCGGGGATGAATTGGTGGATATGCTATCAGTTAAAATGGTTGCCAGCCTGTATTTTTTCTTCCTCACTCCTGTTTCTTTGCTTTTATTACTATTACCCTTGGGAAAAAGGTATGAAACTGTCCCTCTTTTGGAAGTGTTGGTGAGGCAGTTGTTACTGACATGAAGTATGGACTCAGCGTGCCATATTACAGTTCTGTCCATGCCATTATATCATTTTCACTAATACTCTTGGGCAAAGGTATGAATCCATATATCCTTCCACCCACCAGCCATGGGTTAAATAGTTGTGTAAACTTATTATGGCTGCCCTCTCCCCAAATATTTGGCTCAAAGAAACGAAACCGGACTGGCATCAATACGTCAGTCATGTTACTAAAAAATAGTCTTAGAATTTTCTGAAAGTGTCAAAATTCAGGGTCTCAGAGTAGAGTAACCCAGAGGTCAACTTTTTTCTTAAAAATAACTCTCTTCCCTCTCCTGTTTTATTTCTTCACTTTTCACCACGTCCCTCTTACAAATATACATTCTTGCGATTTCTGGTCAAGTATTATTTAAAAAATCAGTTTTGACATGACTTTTGCATAGAGCAGATGAATTTTCAGACTACCGGATGGGGAAAATCTGGGCATCTTCTTCATACCGGTAAACGCTCCTTCATTTCACTTCTTAACCCTTTTTTTTTTATTTTTAAGGCATACTTTTCAGGTTTTCATTTCTGTTTCACTTAACCAAATCTAAATGGCTGGGCTCAAAGTTTAATATCTTTTCTGTCCTCGGTCAGCAGGAGGTAATTTTTTTATGCATTGTGATTTCTTAGAAAAGGTTAACCATCTGAATGAATTTGTGAAATAAAAAATCATATTTAGAATAAATAATTCATTTACAAAATTACTTTATTGATTAAATTAATTCAAATAGAATGTATTTCGGTTTCTTAGAAAACAAGTCAGCCTTTTTTAATGAATTACTCTGTAAAATTCTATTTTTCCTGCTTTAAATTACTATGTTATTCCTTATATATTATCAAAAAAGCATTAACTTAACTCCCGGGCTATGCTGGGTAGGAACAGCTAGTAGATGAAATTATGACTGTCTACTCGTTAGACAAGCATGACCATCTCTGACAGTCAAGAATACAAGATGTCATACATATATCTCTACATTTATAAAATTGAGACAACTTCACTTATGTGTATGTATTTCTCGCATCAATGTAACTTTCATAATTACACATTGAATTATTTTTTCATTTACTATTAATGTGATGGCGTGAAATAACAATTAAAAAACTCTTAAATTTGATTACAAATTACCAGAATGCACTTTAGTTTCTTTGTAAACAAGTCAGCTATTTTAATCTTTTGTTAAAAGTTGAAAAAAAAATTGAATTATGAAATTTGAAATTGAAGCATTTACTTCTGGCTTTAAAATTCTTAGCAACTTCTCATGTATTAAAAGATTGAAAGTTTTGGAAGCTATTTACATCCAATAATTTTATAAATAGAGATTAAAACAGCATTATCTTAACAATAATTAGTTATTGTTTTCTAACAATTTGGTTCAATTAATAATTTTTTTTAAAACTAATAATTAAATTTAATGTTTCGGAATTTTTTAAATGAGGATTGATAATTTGAATTATTCAGACTACTATTCTCATCCTCGTTGTTATATTCATAATGTTTCAGCCGATGTAATCTGAACCTTCTTCAGGTGCATTTTTTTTTTTTTTTTTTAAACTTAATAGTCGAACTCTAACATTCAATCCACAGGGGTAGATTGTTCTCATTCTGTCAGTTTTAACTGGGTAGAAGTGTTAATTGTATGTTATTCTTAATTATCATTGCCATGTGAACATGGTATTGGTTAACCAACAGTAACGGATCCATCTGGGGGTTGAAGGTTCAATCCTTACTACAGGCGATAATAACTAAGGATGACATAAAATTAATATTTCTACCCAGTTATGGCTGACAGAATGAGAACAATCTACTCCTATGGTTGAATAAAGGGTTCAATTCGAAATTTCAACCTAAAGATTCCCAAGTTCGAAAAGACGCACCTGAAGGTCAGAGGTTACATCGGCCGAAACATTGTGAATATAACAACCAAGATAATAGGAATTCAAATAATCCAGAACCAAATTGAATTTAACTTCCAAAATCCTATTAATAGAAAAAACATTTTCTTTTTTAAATTATAAAAGACTCCCAGGCAATACCAGGTAAGTACAGCTAGTAATTTATATAAAATGAATAAACAAATTTTTATAAATGACTACTACTACTACTACTACTACTACTACAGAGACTGCAATCTACTAACAACACTTTCAACAACAAAAGTCCACAAAAATGACCAGGCGAGCTAGAGTCACTAGATGAATGTAAACTCATAACGAAGGATGATAAACAATGAGAATTTAATAGGGGAAAAAAAAAAATGAAAATGGATACAAATTTCATATGAAAAGGAATTTATTCAGATGACAAATGACAAAAAAGAAGTTTTAACTTATTAATGTTCTTTTTAACATAATAAAAACATGATAAATGATATGCCTTCATTTAGTCATTAGATGTTTTATGTAAATAGAAATAAGTTTCATATATATCTAATATATAAAGTAAAGCAAGTTCATTTGAAAATTCATAAACTGGGGTATATCTGTTAAGAAATTCTTTTTGTATTACTAAAAATAATACATTTCTATAGTTCTATATTATCCTTATGAATAATATAGAAGTAAAAAGACCTATTATTTTGCTATCTAAATTACATGTGTTTATGGTGTGTGCGAACACACTATGTAAATGAGATGAAAAGAGATCAAACTTTCTTTAAATGATCAGAAAGACGTTAAAAACTATTAGAGAGTAGTTGAATTCACAGTGACAGAGGGCTATAGAAATACATAGATAGCTAAGTGGGAGATGGGTTAATTGCTCGGTTAATTACAAATTACAGTTAATAGAATTAAAATGGAATCTTTCAAATATAACTCAATCCCAGAACTAAGGTATATTTTAGCATATATTTTGTGTCATTAAAGTATATAGGACAAAAGCCTTTAGGAAACAAACGTTGGTTAACTAGATAATACTATACAGTGAAAATTCAATCAGCCATTGATACCAGCAGTTTCAGGAGGAATGGGAAATCCGGCCAGTTGGACTAAGAATACTACATGTATTTCCCTTGTCAGTGTTACCCGGCAAACTTCACATGCACCAAAAATGTATACTTGATCATTTTTTTTCCTTGCAATTTCAATGGGGTTCCATTCGTCATGTTTGATTTGATTATTTATATTTTAATAATCTTCTTTTTTTTTTTTTTTCACAGAGCTCTAAGAAACAGTATGCTACTTACTGTCACTGTGGCTGTTCACAGTTACTTGCCCTTGGATATTTTATAATCACTGTATTTAGATCATAGAAATTCTTACCTGCAAGATTTTCATAATGAAAATTTCTTCCTAGCAAAATGTACGACGTTTATAGTTTGAAAATAGGAATTAAAAATAATAAAACAGAGTGAACATAATGTAGATATTTTATTTTAAATTAAACTTTTTTTTAAATAAAGTTCAACCTTTAAAAAAATGTAGCAATATTTTTTTTATTTTTAAAACCGTATAAATTTTTATTTTAAATGTAATATTATTTATCATTATAAGTACTTGTAGCTGTAACAGTTATCTCCCTTGTCGGGTTCAGTCAGCTTCTTCCCGAGCAAATACAATGTCTCTGACCATCACAGCCCACTTTTGCCGAACTAGGTGACACAATATGGCGAGCCAATCCTGATTCCATAACCAAAGACCTACTACTTGTGGGCCTGATAGTGCTGACAGGTTGCCTTTAGTTGTCGCCACCTAGGTTTTTAACTTCCCACCAACACGTTTGCTCAAACTAGGTAGAGGGGGCTTGTGGATGAGCTCTCCCTCTGGGTGCGAAGCTGTATGCCTGGACCATATTAGATGACATGGCAAGGGTCGGAGATTCAGTCATCGATGAAGAGTTTTTATGGTACTAAATACTAATAGCATGTTTAATATGCAGTTTATGCAATTTTTATGGTACTCTTAAAACCCCATTTGCAACATGTTTACATAAATGCAATTATTTTATAATATTAAATGTAAATATACATTTTAAATGCATTTTTACGATGTGATAACAAAAAAAAACTTAAACTTTTAAATGTGTCAGAATTAATGGTGCAAATCTTTATTTTCACAAATAAGCATTGATTTTTAAGTTTAAAGATCTTATATTTAATCATGATTTTTGTTAACAATGGTTGTGCCCCTTTCAATCTCGAAACAATGGATATTCCCTGTAAAAGGCACCTGGATGAGAGTTTATACTCAAGCAAGGGTTGCACAATCCTAACTGCACCTATCCTGAACCGGCATTGCTCGAGTCCAGTGGGAAGGGGAATTTCAGGACAATAAATAAGAGTGAGATAAGTAGAGAAACACTGGTGTTTTTTTGTTTGTTTGTTTTTTGTTTGTTTTTTTGTTTGTTTGTTTTTTTGTTTGTTTGTTTGTTTTTTTGTTTTTTTGTTGGGGGGGGGGGGTCCTTCTCCAAGACGAGTACCGCAACCAAGGCTTAAGAGTCTAGTCTACACTAGTATTTAATCCATAGCTGTAGAGGATATATGGATTCATATTTTTCCCAAGATTATTAGTGAAAGCGATGCAATAGTCATGTCAGAACTCAAACCCGGCACGCTAAGCTCACAGACCATGCCTGTAACCACGGTATCATGTCACTTCCATTCTGTGAACAACAAGTTGTATTTTGACCCGACAACGTACACACGTAGGAATATTAACAATTTTTATGGGGTGCATTTTTGCTGCATTTGAATATTTTGACAATAAAGTCACTTCAAATCTCAGCGTAAAAACACTCACTACGTCTAGCCACATTGATATGCCGTGATACGGCCAAACAGCTGTCTATGGATGACTACATTTTCTCCTCACTCATGGGTTGAACTCTCTAGTAAAGGAATGAACGGTTGCCATTTAGCATAAATCATAGTTCTTCTTAAAAAGATAGAGCATTTTCAGTAGCCGGTAATGTGAATGTAAAAATATATAAACCTAATTTCTGTTACTGTTAGGGCAAACGTAATAGTGTAGGATAAAATGCCTGAATGCTGATAGCAGCTTTGAGTGATCTGGCAGGTGGGTTTTGAATTTAAGCGTGAAAACAGTCTAGCCGCATTGAAAAGTCATGTGGATGTGTCTCTCCTCCTCCTCTCTCATATATATATATATATATATATATATAGAGAGAGAGAGAATGTGCAAACTAAAATACAAGAGATCAAAATATTGCATATCATGCCAATATTTTGTGAACATTCCCATATGGGAACATGCTCTTATCTCAAGAACGGATTCCGGTAAGCATGACATTTTCAGGATTTTTATTTTGGGATACAAAGAGTATAAATTGAAAATATAAACTTCTAGCTAATACAGGCAGATAAAAGGCTAAGAGTGATTAATTTTAATTTTTCGTTTTTAATTTTTAAAATTTATATCTCAAAATATTCATTCACTTATACTTCTTTAGGAATCTTATTTTAATTAATAATACCATTTCAACTTCCTTAATATTTCATCAGATATACCCAAAAAATGGCCTTCTAAATTTATTCTTTTACCATTATTTCTGAATTGGGTGGGGGCTTAAAATTTCTACCACTAGTGGTATTTTAACCATAGTAGGCAATTTGTGCCAAAAATGTATTTCTCTATTAGAAAAAAAAAATCGAATTGTGTAGTAGATTCAGTTTTCAAAGTCTTTCTTGTCAATAAATTTCTAGCGTGAGGAGAGATATTTCCATATTTAGAAATCTCATTCATTATTTTTCTCTGTAGTTAAGTAGTTGCACCTAAAGATTCCAACTTATTTTTATAATTGAGATTCTTTTGTATTAGTTTAGTTACTTCTCTTAGTACATCTCGAATTTTAATATTATATCAAACTTCTCATATCAATTAAATAAAAAACAAACATTACTATATATTTGAATTCTATTAACTGATAAATGAGACAAACTAAAAGTTACAAATTCAACACCAGAAAAAGGCCACAGGGGTCATGCTGAAACGTTTAATATATATATTAGTCCAATTAAAATACGAACAAGAAAAAAAAAATGTTCTCCCCATAAAAAGAGAAAACTGCTCACCAAAATACCACAACACAAAACAAGAATGTTACGAAAAAGTGATGGGTCTTTTTCGTCTATGGTCCCTCTTTCTTTTAATGCAGAAGTGCCAAACATGAGAACAATAAGTGAACAACAGTTCCCTGCGAGAAAAGTTTATACCAACAACTTACCATCCCAGATGTCATGTCTCCTTTTGCCGCACCAGATGTGCTGCCAAAGTTTCTTGAGCCAAGCTAAAAATGAATTGGTGGGGAAACTTTTAATTGGTTATAAATTAACAAAAATCAGGATTTTCTTGCAATTACTGATTTTTTTTCTCGCCATTTACAAAGTGTGGATTGTAATACTCTTGTGCATGGTGAACAAGGCACAAAGGTTCAAAGACGGATGGAAGTGTTTAAATATGCCTGGATTATACATTGATGGGGGTGTTCACATATGCCTGGCAATGGACTATACAGGTGGATGAAGGTGTTCAAATTCGCCTGGCAATAGACTATACAGATGGATGGAGGTGTTCAAATATGCCTAGTAATAGACTATACGTGGATGGAGGTGTTCAAATATGCCTGGCAATAGACTATACAGATGGATGGAGGTGTTCAAATACGCCTAGTAATAGACTACGTGGATGGAGGTGTTCAAATATGCCTGGCAATAGACTATACAGGGGGATGAAGGGGTTCAAATACGCCTGGCAATGGACTATACAGGTGGATGGAGGTGTTCAAATATGACTGGCAATAGACTATACACGGATGGAGGTGTTCAAATATGCCTGGCAATAGACTATACAGGGGGATGAAGGGGTTCAAATACGCCTGGCAATAGACTATACAGGTGGATGGAGGTGTTCAAATATGACTGGCAATAGACTATACACGGATGGAGGTGTTCAAATATGACTGGCAATAGACTATACACAGATTGAGATGCTCAACTTCGCCTGGCAATAGACTTTACAGGTGCAAGGTGCTCAAATATGCCTGGCAATAGACTATACATGTGGATGGAGGTGCTCAAATATGCCTGGCAATGCACTATACACAGATGGAGGTGCTCAAATTCGCCTGGCAATAGACTTTACAGGTGGATGGAGATGCTTAGTTGCATAACACTATACTATAATGATGAATGGGGGTGTTAAAAGTTGCCTAGCAAGACAGATGGACTATCATTAAGATAGATGATAGCACTAAACTAAAAATCTAATAAGATAAAGATCAAATAAGGTGAAGTCAAGTACCAGTGAATACTCAAATAAGTGTTATTAATAACTGACTGTACTGGTTCTACTAACATTAAGAACAGAAATAAAGAACAAAAAAAAAATAGAGAGAGAGAGAAAGAGAAATGGGTATCACTTCATCAAGCTTATCCTATTAGGATTTTTTACCAAATTGTGAAGTATCTGCATCATAGATTTTCTAATGCTCAATAATGCTTGGTAGTTATTATACTTCACTAAATGAAAATGAAAAAATGTACTTTACGGTTTTACATTGGAACATTTAAAACCAGTTGAAAGCTTACACAGAATTTGATCACTTTTTGTACAATTCAATAGTATTCTTATATTTCATACAATTTGATCGCGTTTTGTACCAATCAAACCTATTCCTACACTTCATACAATTAGATCACTTTTTGTACCAATCAACAAAACTGGTAAAAACTGTGAAAATAGAGCTTTAAATTAATGGATCAGAAAATGTTTAATTCATTTCATAAATGATTGAAATTTGCTAAAATTTGAAAGTTTGTATGTGTGATTTAACAATGGATTTAATCCCATTACCACCATAAGGACCCCTTATTCAAAAACAAATATGAAGAAAAAAAACTAAAATAAAAACTGAATAGGTTGGAAGGGGGGTCATTCCTAATAAATTTCACATTCCCAGGTATGATAGTATAAAAGTCATTTTTGTCCAAAGAATTAGACGTTTGATTTTAAAGATGAGAGGCATGTTTTACAAGACTTTAGTCAACTTTTTTTTTTAATGAACGAAATCTAAATCCAGTGTAAAAATAAAAATGATACAAGATAAAAAAAAATAAAATAAAAAATATAAAAATTTTATTTGAATGAATATCATCACTTGGATGTTTTCCTTTTTGGTTTCACTCAGAATCACAGAATTTGCTCAGACTTTGAGCCTCTTACAACCTTGTGTAAAACAGACAAAACAAACCTCATATAAATATAGATTTTCTTATCATTTTCTTTTTAACGTGTTGAATCATTTTCTTCCTAAAGATCAAAAGAAAAGATCAACTGACTAAGATCTTATCCACAGAAACCTCTAAAATCTTTGAAAGACGAAAAAAAAAAAAAATGAAACCTTTCATTTTAAACTTCACAGAAAGTTAAATTATTTCTATTTCGAATTATTAAAAAGGCGGTAATTTCATTTTCAGATAAGATAGCTATCTTTTGTAGTTGAAAAAAAAAAGTTTCTACATAAAGCATAAAAAGATTTTGGAAAGGCAAACGTTTCCAACGATGAACACGATAAACATAAAAGAACCCCCCTTGCCTCTTTTTCCAAAATTTGCAAGACGTTTTCTATCAACAAATGAATCTAAGAAGCATCTGGCAAAAATTCTAAGTTTCCCTTGTCAACCCTCTCCCCTCCAAATGCATATCTTTCACCAATCTTTACACAACCCCATCCCCACACTTTCAAATTTAAGCAACAAAATTTTCAGATTATATACATTTGCTGCATCCTCCCAACAATGGAACTGAAAACCCCCCCCCCAAAAAAATGCGTCTTTTTCTTTTTTTTTTTTTTTTTAAATTCATATTCACGCCAAACAAGGCACATTGCCACTGGGACGTAAGGGGCTACTATTAAGGAATATGCCTACAGGGACACTGTAGGGAGTGAGATGTCTGTTCGCATTGCATTTAAATTTCTGCATGTTAGTACAGTTAGAGAAGTAGGAAACAGGGAGGGAATTCCAAAGTCTAGCGGTCCGAGGAAAGAAGCTATTAGAGTAGAAAGCTTTCCGTCATCTAGGGACCTGTACAGTGACGGGATGGCATCTTGCTGCTTGTCGGGTTAGTCGGGGGTATTTACGTTGAGGGGGCACAAGTGCTACGATTCTGTCAAAGCACATTCCGAAGTCGAACCTCTTGTCAAAGGTAACATAGACGATAAACCTGGATAGTGAGTGTAACAGAGAGTTAATAAAATAAAGACCGAGTTCAAACGGGACGCCGAATTGTCTTTTTTGGTCTTTTCACTACCAACAGTCCAAACACGCACAAGAACGACGCAACGTTTACAATCAAACTTTTCGTCCAGAATTTGATTCCTTTTTTCTTTTTCTTCTTTCTTTTTCTCTTTGCACTCGACGTAGTCACAACGTCAACCTTTCTCGCTCTCGCCCCAGAGCAAAGTGTCTAAGCTTTTTATCATGACGAGAATTAGCCCATGCAAAACAAGGCTCATTTGCATATGTGAAGTCGCGTGACAAAAAGCACACGTTTCTATTTGGTGACTAGAACACTCTAGGTTCAATCCCAGATGGACAATGCACGGTGCAACCCTCACTCTTTTTCCTTCTGAACCTGCATGCTGGCTGCTACAGTGAGTGAGTGACATTCCATTAAAGTACTTGTAAAGCAAGCACAAGGATGCAACATTGCTGCGATGGGACAGGGGTTGGAACTTGGTTGACAGTGCGAGATCTATTAGATTTGCAACTCTTTTTTAGACCTTGTCTAAGAGGGAGAGACTAGTGGTAGATGCACCAGCTCAGATGTGGCAACAATACTCCATGCATGGTCGAATGGTGGCTTTGTAGAGATACAGAATACTGGCAGGTGTGAGTAGTTTTCTAGCGCGGTAAAGAGAGCCCACCTTTAATGTCTTCTATGTATTTGTTCCAATCTATGTTGCCTGAGAATGTTAGGCAGAGGAGTTACGTCACTTTAGATGTCAAGCATACCAATCGAGAATATGGCCCTCTAACAATCAGTCTGACAGAGTGTCAGCCACTGTGATGCCCTTGCTCTGTCCAGATTACTTATGGTTCTGTTAAGTCCTAGGAAATCTACTTTTCCAGTCTTTATCTTCTCTTTATGCAAAGGGATTAGTTTACGTCTAATGGCCTGAGGTCCCCTTACTGGGATGCCGACAGGGCTGCTCGGGCATTTTTTCTGGGCCAAGAGTGCACTACCTCTTGTGCATTGGCTTTTTAATCCTCACCTTCCAGACCTTGTGTCACGTTTTCCGGCAGTGGAAGGTACGTAAATACAACCAAGAAAGATATAAAAATAAAATAAACGTTCCTCAAATTGTTAAGTTATCGACTTTTTAGTTGGTACAGGTTTGTTTCATATCGCATAATCACGTTGACAAATTGATTCTTGTTAGATCACCAAAGTTAAGCAACGTTGATCCTGGTCAGTACCAGATGGGTGACCATTTAGGAATATCAGGCATTGTATGTGGGAAGACAGCCACTTCTCTGCAAAAATAATTAATAACGTAATCTCCTCCTAACCGGGATATACATGCGACTGGGAACCACTTATAAATTTAATATTCCATAGAAATTTTATTTCTTCAGAGGAAGCCGGCTCAACCTGCCCAGGATGAATGCCGTAGCAGATACCAAGGTGGCATATCAACACTTTTGGGGTTATTTACTGCCAAAATAAATTATTAATAGATTTAGTTTTATTATTGTAGTGCAATTTATTTATCTTCAAAATTTTACAAAAAAGTTCACAGTATAGTAAATTTTCTTTATAAAATAAGATGTGGCACAAGGCCAAAATTGGATGGGAGAAGATGGGGGTCGGTTGTCGTCCTCTTGGTCTATTCTCTAAACTAGTTTCAGTTACCAAAATACCACATTCACTCTATGGGTACAACCTACTTAACATTATCCCCAATGGTTTGAGTTTTTTTTTTATTTACAAAAGAATGTGTATAAATTCATCAGTTGGGGTGAGGGTGGGGGGGGGGGAGCTAAAAAAACAACAGAGAATGCTGAAAAATAAGATACTAAGTGTGATGGTTAGTAGGACCCTCCCAAATCTATCTAGGTGTGAGCTGGTCACTGTTTTCCGGGTTGTTTCAAGAGCCGAAAACAAAAAAGACAGTTTCTAAGTGGGGATCAGGGCTCATTTGTACCACTAGCTGAAAGACTTTGCTAACTGGAATGGGGTCTGATAAGACCTATGCCTAGGCAGGGAACACGTACTCAAACTTGGTTCGCCTAAACACACATAAACTAGGGGTGTGTATCCACCTTCTTTTAAACACTGAAGTGTGTTTATTTGAATTATTCAGACTACTATTTTCATCTTGGTTGTTATTTTCACAACACTTTGGTTGATGTAACCTCCGACCTTCTTCAGGTGCTTCTTATCCACATAGACCCGTGACACAATGGATAAAGGTGTTGATAAACAATCAGTTCTAAGTGACAGTCTTCTGGAAGATTAGGGTTCAATCCTTACTACAAGCGATAATAACTAAGAATAAAATAAAAATTAACACTTCTACCTGGTCAGAGCTGATGGAACAAGAACAATGTACCCTTGTGGATTAAATGAAAGGTTGAGTTCAAGATTCTGTATAGATTTCCGAATTCAACAAAGTTTCCAGAGTTCGAAAAATGCACCTGAAGATCTTCAGCGTTTATCTCGGCCGAAACCTTGTGAAAATAACCAAGATGAGAATATTAGTCCAAATAATGAAAAATCCCAAAACAATCATCGATTGGTTTTGAGTTGTCTCCTTTAGGATAAATCGACCCTTTTAGGGATTATTTTATGTTGAAGTGCAATACCTAATTTCATAAAGAACAGTGCCATCATTATCATCATATTCAGTTCAACATCTATTTTACATGCCGGCATGTGTTGGACAGCTTTAAGAAATTGACTTCCAAACTAACCTAGCTCTGACCAGGCCTTTATTCATCCCTCTTTCTCTCAAATCCATCTCATGTTTGCCTTGGCTGGACCCTGCTACCTCAACTGTTCTACATCTACTAACCCAAGTACTTGCATCCATTCTTTGAATATGACCATACCACCAAAATCTTCTGTTCTGCACACATCTTCCTTCTCCCTCCGATGTCATCAGAACTAAGACTCAAATTACACATCTATTATAACATTCTAATATCATTTCTCTCCATGCAACGCAGACAAGGAATTCAGTAACAGTTTCAAATTCAATCGTATATTAAGTATGTATTATTTAGCTTATTTAGACTACTGTTCTCATCTCGGATATTACTCTCACATTTCAGCCAATATAACCTCTGACCTTCTTCAGGTGCGTCTTGCCGAACTCTGGAATCTATACAGAATTTCGAAATGAACCCTTTATATAATCCATGGTTTATAGGTAAAGGAGTTATCTACCCCTGTGTTGAGATAGTAAACAGGAGTTATCTGCCCATGGTACAGGAAGTACCATGAGTTATCTGCCCCTTATTACTATATAAGAACTGTGGAGGCAGCCATTTGCAATTTAGTAGTGACAGACGTTGGAAGAGACATTTTCTATACTTTACACATGGGAGATAGATGGTTCTTGTTACGTTAGCCATGACAGAGAATTCTTAAAAGACAAAAAAAAGTGTGAATACAATAGGATTTGAACTCGACATAACATAGTCTGGGATGGTATCCATTAAGCCAATTATACACAACTTTTTCATTGGTGAGTATCAATATGACTTAAAGGTGTTTAATGTCAATGCCTAAGACATCTCAACACATTAGTTAATATTAATAATAATAACCCTGCTCCCACAAAGAAAAGGTACAGTGGCATCAGAGCATCAATTGATGCCACAGAAAATGTGAATGAAGGGTCTGGGAAGATGGAAAGACCGAGGAGGGAGCACTACATCCAGATTTCCACTGGAAGGGTGCAGAGAGCAAGAACTCAATGGTTAACGGCTGTTGTGAGAACACTTAATATACACGGTGATAAAAAAAGTGGAGAATACTGGAAATCTGGGAGACTTGTTGTCACTCAGACTCCAGGGAATACCACCTGTTTTTTGTTTTTTTGCCAGTTGGTAATCACTTCTGAGAACTGAGTAAGAAATAATGATTCCTTCATGGATTCTTTTTATTTATATACATATATATATATATATATATATATATATACATGAAGGGAGGGGGGGTCCTATCCACCCAACTCTCTTGTTCCTGCATTTAAGAAAGAGTTTGGAAAAACTCACCAAATAAGGCAATGAAAGTTGTGTCGGAAGCATGAATAAAAGGCAAACACAAGTCAAAAAAGGACAAAGATGATTCACCAACAATCTTCTACCCCCACCCCCATCACACTTTTTTCAAACAAACCAATTAACACACACTGGGAACAGAGTTCCCTACTGCAGTTTCATGTTGGATTAATTCTTGGAAATCTTTTTTTTTCATTATTATTACTATTATTACTTTGATCACAAATAATGCAAAACTAATTTTACTGATTTTGACGAATTGCAACCCTGCTTAATCAATTACATATTTTTAATGGGAATCGTTTCAAACAAGGCATGAAATCACTTGATGTAAGGAGCTAAAAAAATATCACTTCAAGTTGAAATAAAAACTAGCTAACGGTAAGTGTTATATGGATATATACTGACTCAGAAAATAGCAATTTTCCCCCCTTTGTCTGAAACATCGCTCATGGAATGTGAGGACTAAAAGACAAAATAAGAGAAGCGAGTTACAAAGCTGCCGAAAGTAAACCCACGGTCCACTTTCTACTCTCCACACACACATATATAATATATGAGAGAGAGAGAGGGAGAGAGAGAGAGAGAGAGAGAGAGAGAGAGAGAGAGAATGACTTTAAGCAGTTATTATTAGGTAATAAGTTTGTATATATCCATTCTAATAATGCTCGATACTAAAGTAGTTATTAGTAGAGCTGGTGTTAATGCTTTTTTATCTTACATCAGCAGATTGAAGTTTCGGTCTAAGCAACCTCCTAAATAGAACAGGGTGATGGCTCTTAGGGGGTCGCAGAGACCGAAACCTTGACCTGTCAATGTAAGCCAACAAAAAACAAATAAATAAATATATATATATATATATATATATATATATATATACACACATACACACATACTACTACTACAATTTTTATTTGCTTGTTTATTTGTCTCTGTGCACGCTAAATGAAGTCATCCATTAAAACAGAAATGAGGATAATTGTGCACAGAGGATGTCATTCATTAAAGAAAGGGGGAAGAGATCTTTTATGACGTTTTATCTAGATGATCCATGACCCAAAGAGTCATGTGCTGTCTGCTAGACAAACCGTTTAGTAGATATATAAAATTATAAAATTTCACCTCAAACAGTTCCTGAAACTGCAAAATATTTGTGTTTTGCATATTTCGCAATCCAAGAAACCCTTCAGGGCAAAACTAAAATAGATTGTCGAATGCACTCCAAATTTCATTTTTTTTTTTTTATTGCTCTGTTTTTGACACCGAGTACTGATTTATCCATTTTGAAGCAAAAACAAGTTACAGAACTTTTAGATATTAGCAAAATATTGCATTGTTTTCCCATTTGTGGGCATTTTTAAACCCCGCCTGAGATCACCTATGCTGCCACCATGTGACTAACTATTTATCAGAAATGTTTGTGCATTGAGAGAAAAAGCTAATGAATGGAATTTTAGATAATTTTAAATTATTGCAATTTTTGTGTTCATACGAGGGATATTTTCACTTCCATGAAATAAAAGTTTTCCAAATGCTACCAGTTTATGTTTCATGTCATTAATCGTAAATGTCAGTAGGTTCCGATCACGAATCATCCCGGATGGAAATCCAGTTGGACTCGGATTACGAGTACTTGAATCATTGAAACAAGCATTAATCACCAGTTTTGGAAGAAGAGTGCAAAGTTGGAAGATATAAGGTCCGACTCCAACTGCTAGGATTCCAAAATATCAGATTAACTTCTTATTTTTAAGTCTTCTAATATTCAGACTGTTGATTCTTCAGAGATTTAAAAAATCCGACTTAGACTCCGACCAAAACCTCTGACTCCACAACCCTGTTTGATAGATTTATGGGAAAACTAATGGGTGTATTGTTCAATATTTGTGAAAAGGGGAATTTTTTTTCCTATTAGAGCATTTTTAGTCCTCTTAGGTGGCAAACCAGTTTTCCTGGGGTTACAAGTTCACGTAGATGACCATTAATCTTAACTTTTGGTGGATTTTAGGCAAAAAGTAAAGGGAACTTTTACATATTTAAAAAAAAAATGCTATGTTTCGCAATCTTTTTTAGATGCAGATTAATAAGTTGTATCATTATTATTATAACATAATTAACATTTTTTCCCCAGTCAATGCTGATAGAATGAGAACAATCTACCCCTGTGGCTTAAATAAAGGGTTCAGTTTGAAATTCTGTATAGGTTCTAGAGTTTGGAAAGATGCAATTGAAGAGGTTAAAATGGCTGAAACGTTGTGACTGTAACAGGCAAAATGAGAATAATCTGAATCATCCAAATAAAAAAAAATGCCATTGTGGTCAATTTTAGAAGCACCCCCGTCTTTCTCAGGATAAACCAGAGCTTTGACAGGGGAAGAAAAATAAATCGGCTTTATGCAGAATTTTAAAATAAAAAAATTTAATGAATCAATTTTGAGAAAATCAGAAGACTATGATTAACACCCATAATTAACATCAGATACCGAAAAAAAAAGAAAAAAAAATTTTTTTTAATTTTTTTTTTCACCATATTACACTGCAGGATAAGATTTGTTTTAATAAACTTTTATACATCTACAATTGTCTAAATGTTAAGTTGTTGAAATTTTCTTCCATTGTATGTTACTGAATTAGTTGAAAAACTTAAATTGTGCCTTGTATTTTTGACTGAAATAGTGTTATTAGTATTTTCAGGTTTGTTGTTTTTAAGAATTTGATCGTTTAATTTATTTTACAGCATATCAACCCTTTTTTCGGTTATTGAATGCTGAATTCACTCATATTGGTGAAATTTTATGCTTCAAATTTTTTATATCTTTGGCGTTTGTTTTAACTAGTTATTCACAATGTAAACGTACTACTACCACTTTGTGTCAGTGTGAACTGGTTAGTTACATTGTTACAACCTATCAACATTTTCCGGACCATTTAATACCAAATCCAGCCATTTTGATAAAAGTTTCTCTACAAGTTCTTAATATCTTCAAATATTTATTCCTAATGTAAATTCCCATGTAATTCACTTCACGCAGTAATTTTCAAATATAAACTTGTATTTATATACTTTGATAATTTTTGTATTTCTTTTATTTATCAGAACTTTAAAATTTTCCATATAGTTTACTTTACTTGCTTTGTTTTATGGCATATCAACCCTTTTGGGGGCATTTGATGCCAAATTCAGTCATTTTGGTAAGCAATGCTTCAAGTTCTTAATATGTTTAAATATTTATTCATAATGTAAATTTCTGTTTAGTTGTTTGTATACAAATGATAAGTCGAATAATTTGTTTTGTAGGCATATACAGGGTTAAGTTTTAGACAGTCTTGAGCATACTAAAAGGTGTTGTGAGGAATGAACAATAGTTTCAATTCCCAACACTTGTAATGACTCGTTACAATAGCTGTGGGGACACTTTGGTGATCGTCTCATCAATATGAGGTGTGATCCTAAATGAGCTTCCCAATCATCGGACCTTTAACCACCCCCCTTATCTGGGATTATCCCAAAGATAATGCCTATCAAAACAATCCCCAGACTATTCCTGGACTGAAGAAGTATGATTAGTAAAATTGTTTTGTTTTACGGCATATTAACCCTTTTCGGGTTATTTGATGCCGAATCCGATCATTTTGGTAAAAGGTTCTATGCTTCAAGTTCTTTATATGTTCAAGTATTTATTCATGGTGTTTGGTTGTTTTGTAGAGGAAAAATGTTTTTGTTTTTAGCTTTGCAGAACATGATTGAGTTTTTCAAAAGGAAAGGAAAAAAACAATAACATCAATGTTTGGTGCATTTTTGATCAGGAAGACGCTATCTTCAGACCAGAGTCTGATAGTACCAGAGAATTGAAGGCGACCATATAAGCCAAAATCAGGGCAATGCAAAGAGAGGAGTATGTCAGAGTTATTGACAATTTTGCACGTTGTATCTAGGTGCGCAGTTGCAATAAAACAAAAACTGTTGGGCATTCGTGACTGAAACTAGGTGGACAAGTCCAGTATAGACTGAAGTTTATTTGTACTAAATATGGTTGAATTGCAGAAAGGATTGTGAATTTTTTTAACGATTCCAAAGAGGTGTTGTTAGGGATGAACAGTGGTTTCAATAGGATAGGACAACTCCCCGCACTTTAAATCACTTGTTGGAATGGCTGCAGGGGACACTCTGGTGATCGTTTCATCAGTTGTAGGTGTGATCCTGAATGGGATTCACACTCACCGGACCTTAAATGCTCAGATTTTTATCTGTGGGGTTATTTCAAAGAAAACAATTCACAGATTATTCCGGTACTGAAGATAGCCATCACAACCCAAAGTAGGACAATGCCAAGAAAGAAGAGTGTCAGAGTTATTGACAAGTTTGCTCATTGTATTCAGGTGTGCTTATTGGACTGCAATAAAACAAGACTGAAACTAGGTTGGCAAGTCAGGCATAGACTAAAGTTTATTTGTACCAAATATGGTTGGATTGCAGAAAGGATTGTGAATTTTTATTAACTATTCCATGGGTGGCATTGGGGAGACAGGAGTTTATGGTGCTGGTCATCCTATATTTTATAAATAAACTAGTAGAATACCCATTCTAGGACGGGTATAAGCAATAAATATAGCATTAGTTTTAAATTTTAATCTTTTTTCTTTCTTTGGGGGATATGGTATGGTTCTGGTGGCACGGCCCTAAATGGTAGAGTTTTAAAAAAATAATGTGCCCATGTTACACACTCGGTTGCCTAGAATACATATTCTATAATTCATAAGTTCAATAGCTTAGAATTTTATCAAGCACGCACATATTACTGACGCTTAAGCGTGCACACCGATCCTTTTAAAAATGTATTACTTAATATAACTAACAATTTAATGTAGAGAAATTATTTTCTCTATTAAATTTTTTGTATCCAACTTATTTTAAGTTTTTTTTTTTTAGGGTAGGTGAGAATTTGGGTGGGTGCACCCCCTAAATGGTAAAGTTTACAAACAAATAATGTCTCATGTTAGTCACCAGGTTGCCGAGAATATACATTCCCAAATTCATAATGGTTGATTCATTAAAAATTGAATTAAATAAAAATTTATGCACACCCTAAAAAAATGTTAACATGTTACCGTATTTTTTTAGAATATATATTCCAAAATTTATAATGATCTGTTCATTAGTTTAGATTATATATACAAATGCCTAATTTTATAAATATAGAGAGTATTATGTATCACACTGCTGCTTTTTGTTTTTGCTGATTTTTTCACGGGTAATATCACTAAACAAAGGAGTTTGCCGCTCACGGTTTGAATCCTGTAGGAGTCTCAATTTTTTATTTTGTGGTATTCTTTGTTTATCCCCAGCCTCACAGACTAAATAAATCCTTTATTTAGCGATATTACCCGATAAAACATTAGCGTAACCAAAAAAATAAAAATAAATAGGGGGGGGGGGGGGGTAATACCTAACATACTGTAGGTAATAATTTTAAATACTAAAAAAAAACAATAGTCTACAAATGATAGATTCTATTCAACCCATACATGGGAGCCTGGCAGGTCTGGTCTATCCGTGAAAGGAAAGTTCTTGAAAAATAAAATTTATGTATTCTCCACCGACTGCCAACTGCCTTTTGCACCTCTTTCTCTCTCCACTTCACTTTGCTCACTGAGCAACAACTCTTCAATCAAGAGTACAGTTTTTATACTGTTAAATCCACCCCTATGCAAATTGACTCCCCACCAGAGCCATCTAGTGGTTAGAGACTCCAAACAGCCAATTTGCAAAGGGGGGATAACTCAAATGGCACTTAACCACAGCAGGTACAGCCACTATGTGTCAGAGTGGACCCGAGAGTAACGGCAATTAAGGGTTGACTCCACACACGTGAAAGCCCCCAAATTCGGGCCTCACCACTGAATGCAGTTTAATATCATACCCAGAACAGGTTTATGAATTCTGAAAGCATTTTTTTTTTTTAGTTGTTTAAAGGAGTTTTCAATATAAGTAAGTTCTTTGCGTAAATGTTTGGCGTTGTATTTCTTAAGAATTCTCAGATATATCATGAGAAAGTGAATAATGATGAACATAAGGAGAAACCAATGTTAACCATTTCCACGTTTTGCATTTATAATTGTCTCTCATCGCCCCTCCCCCCCCCCCCAATTCTTCTCAGAGGTTTGACCAAATTAGGTGATCTTTTTGTCTCCAAACATATTCTTCCCCCACACACCAGTTCCATTTGGTTGGGAGAGGTTTCAAGACTCCAGCTGACGAACGAGTATCAACGAGATAATATCAGAAAGATGGAATTCTTCAGTCTTTGGACAAATTCCTGATAATTTGTCTAAGAGTTGCCAGGTGTTTGGGATTCTTCAAGATTATGAAAAAGCATTTTTTCATAGCCGAATTAGTCACGGTATCTGTGTCTACTAATTGTAACCATTCCTTTTTTTTTTTTTTCTTTTGCAATTCAAGATTTTTCCATCCAAAATAAAATCAATTGATATACCAATTTTTTTTCTAAAAACCAAACCAAAATGTTTAACTTCTCTATAAAGTTGAGCTATTTATCGCACTGACAGTGAGATGAAAATGCCAAATTCATATTCAAAATAGAACATTAGCTTTCTAATATACAGAGCATGCATATACAATTGACCCACTAAGATTAAATAAGGTGCATATTGCTTTGCAAAAGGACATCTCATTAATTCACCATTATTGTTTTCTAATTCAATGATTGTTTTTTTTGTTTTTTACATTACACACAGTTTTATGTGTGCATTTTTTTTTTTTATATCGTGGATACAAAATTAGCATTTTGGGTGAAAAAAGTATTCCCAGTCTTTTCAGGTCAATTTAATTCTGGGAGTCGCAATCCAGTTCTACATTGTAAATTAAAAATAAAGCCCCCCCCCCCCATTCACACATACCGGCCAAGCAAACAAGTCAGCTAATACCCCCTTCCCATTAATTTCATCACAAAATTGATTTCCACCTTAATGCATTCAGTTTCATTCTTACAAGTTCATCATTTTATTATTTTTTTTAATTAAATATCAAAAACACCCTAAAAAAAAATAAAATAAAAATTTTTTTAAACACACACACACACACACACAGCCAAGCAAATAAGTCAATGAGTACTTCTCCTCTTAACTTCTTATGAATTTTTTTTTTATATCGTATCGTCAATAAAGGCTCAGCATTTTGGGTGAAAAGAGTCTTTCCGGTTCTTTCTGGTCAAATTACTTCTGGGAGTTGTGATTCTTGGTTTCCCCAATTTTCCCGGGCAACACTGGGACATGGATCCTACTAGTTTTAAATATATTTAGATGCGTCTAAGAATCTTTATAATGAAGATTTGTGCATCGGTTAGTTTGTCTGTCCTACTCTCATAGGACTTTTAGTATGTTGGGGTGACAGAGGAGGTCGCAAGAGAGATAGCATTGGATTGCAAATGTTTGTACAACACGAGTACCACACTCTAAGATTCCATGATTATAATCCGATAACATGAGAAGGCAAGATAATCGGTAATCACTTTGGCCACAGATTTTACACCACTTTTTTTTTTCTTTTTTTTTTTTTTAAACATTTCACCCCAAACAAGGCAGGCCGCCACTGTAGTCGTAAAGGGTTACTGAGAATTTGGGTGTGGTTTTGGGTGTCACCCCAAGTTGGGAGCAGTGTAGCGAGATGTCTGTTTACATTAGTTTTAAACCTCTGCATTTCGGTACTGTCGAGGAAACCGAGAGCAGGGAGGGAGTTCCAGAGGCCAGCAGCACGAGGAAAGAAGCTATTGGAGTAGAAGGCTCTCCGGCATCTTGGGACCTCCACAGTGAATGGATGGGATTTAGCTGATTGTCGAGTTGGTCTAGTGAATTTACGTCGAGGGGGCACCAGAGTAGCCAGTTCATCGGAGCACAATCCATTGAAGCATTTGTAAAACAAGCACAAGGATGCAACATTGCGGCGATGGGACAGGGGCTGGAGCTTGGTTGGCAGTGAGGGACCTATTAGGTTTGCGACTCTTTTTTTTTGGACCTTGTCTAAGAGGGAGAGACTAGTGGATGATGCACCAGCCCAGATGTGGCAACTATACTCCATGCCTAAATGAGTTGCTACAGACCTGGCTGAGGAGTCCTATCTACTCTGGTTTTGAAATCAAAATGGTCTTTCTCCTAGATAGTCATCCATAAGTAACGAGCTGTCAGCCGCCCCAAAAAACTGGTTTTAAGGTGCCAGTAAGCCGCTTGTTCATACCTTCTGTCTGTTCCAAATATCTCCACCATGAGAAAGTCAGGAGCTGGATTTAATTGTCAGCTCTCTGATACACTTATTGCTTGGGACATTTAAACAGCTGACGAAAGCTTATCCTCAACATCCATCCTCATAATAACCTAAGAGACACACACACACACTGCCAGCAGTAGAAGCTCATATGCCCCCTCCTCAAATCTATGATAGCTTTCATTCTAACAAGTCAATATTTGATTCTAACTAACCATTTCCTTTTGTTGAACGTTAGTCTATGTTGTTAAGAACAATAAAATGTAAATTCCAGTTAATTCCTTCCAAAAAATAACTTATCCTAGTCGGAAATATTTTGACACTGTATTTGGCCATTACAGACTTACTACCTTTTATTTGGAACAAAATAAAAATCACAATGAATAAACGGAATAAAAGAAAAGGCAAAACAAATTCTAAGTAAATATGCTACTAGGCAACGCAGGATAAGTACAGTATTCAATAATTTGTATCAAATTTAAGAGGTCAATTTTCAAAAGAAATGAAATTTGATGAAATTTAAGTTTGGGCCATATTAATGCATATGTGCAGTAACGTTCTATTGTTTGTTTTAAATATGTTGTTAATGTTACTGTTAAAAACGACAATATCACTTTTTAACAACATTTTAAAGTGACAAAAATAAAATTACGGAGGTTTCCAGAGCACTACTGAAACCACCCCTGCTTGTATCCCTCTTCCTCTCACACTGTATGTTGTGTGACTCACCTTCCCGCTCTTATTCTATACTGTTTCTCTAGATATCTCTCTCTCTCTCTCTAATATATATATATATATATATATATATCTCTCTAATATATATATCTCTCTCTCTCTCTCTCTCTAATATATATATATATCTCTCTCTCTAATATATCTCTCTCTCTCTCTCTCTCTAATATATATATCTCTCTCTCTCTCTCTTATATATCTCTCTCTCTCTCTTATATATCTCTCTCTCTCTCTAATATATATATATATCTCTCTCTAATATATATATCTCTCTCTCTCTAATATATATATATATCTCTCTCTAATATATATCTCTCTCTAATATATATATATATCTCTCTCTAATATATATATATATCTCTAATATATATATCTCTCTCTCTAATATATATATATCTCTCTAATATATATATCTCTCTCTCTAATATATATATATCTCTCTCTAATATATATATCTCTCTCTCTAATATATATATCTCTCTCTCTAATATATATATCTCTCTCTCTAATATATATATCTCTCTCTCTAATATATATATCTCTCTCTCTAATATATATATCTCTCTCTCTAATATATATATCTCTCTCTCTAATATATATATCTCTCTCTCTAATATATATATCTCTCTCTCTAATATATATATCTCTCTCTCTCTAATATATATATCTCTCTCTCTCTAATATATATATATATATCAATCTCTCTCTCATATATATTTCTCTATCTCTCTCTCTCTCTCATATATATTTCTCTATCTCTCTCTCTCTCTCATATATATATTTCTCTATCTCTCTCTCTCTCTCTCTCTCTCATATATATTTCTCTATCTCTCTCTCTCTCTCTCTCTCATATATATTTCTCTATCTCTCTCTCTCTCTCATATATATTTCTCTATCTCTCTCTCTCTCTCATATATATTTCCCTATCTCTCTCTCTCTCTCTCTCTCATATATATTTCTCTATCTCTCTCTCTCTCTCTCTCATATATATTTCTCTATCTCTCTCTCTCTCTCTCATATATATTTCTCTATCTCTCTCTCTCTCATATATATTTCTCTATCTCTCTCTCTCTCATATATATTTCTCTATCTCTCTCTCTCTCATATATATATATATATATATATATATATATATATAGATATCTCTATCAGATTGGAATAGGCCGTTATAAACAAATTAGTAAAATATTTAACCAGCAGCTGAGTGAGAAACAGAGGTGGTGAGTTATAGCGAGCAGAAAGAGACTAATTTGGAATTTTGTCTTTAGCTTTTATTTAACTGGGTTTGCAAACTTATTTTTTCCTGATTCAAGCAATCTAACCCGAGCTTAATCGGTGAACCAACATTTTTTTTCCTAGTAAATATACATATATATATATATATATATATATATATATTCCTTTATTACTGTCTCCTTAAGTGATCTTACTTTCAAAAGTCAAGCATTTTGTTTGGCAAAAGACACCCTTCACCTCCTTTTGGGAGGGGGTGTAAACAAGGGCCGTTCTGTAGATCTCGTTACAGGGTATTAGCACTGCAGAGATGTTTGGCATGTTTGTGTATTCAATAGGTAACAGGAATTCTACGCTCTATATATGCCATCACGGGTTAGAAGGTATATTGTGTTCTGCTGAGATCTCCTCAGTAGATTTTCCTTTGGGATGCAAGAGGATGACACAACAAAAGAATAACTAACAATAAAACAAAAAAGGCTTAAAAACGGGATTGGTTATAACACCTAGAGTTTCAAACAAGTTCACCTATTTTAATTGGTGCGTGACAAATAGAACGTAATTTCGATTCAAATATTTAGTTGATATTTTAAAATGTCGGACTATAAAGAACTGCTTTGGGGGAGGAAGGGGCATGGTGGCTAAGTAATTAACGATGCAGACTGAGGACCTGGGTGTGCCGGGTTCGAATTCAGTTTGTTCCGCAGAAACACTTTCATCAAAACCCACCCCTGACCTTGTGTCTAACCTCCTGGAGAGGAGGTAAATAAAAAAATATATATAAATATATATATGTGTATGTACACAGTAAAATATCCGTATCATGACGGGTAAAATAAATTCCCCAAACAGAACAGTTTTGCACCACTTTTATGTCCCCTTACGAAGATTAAAATAAAAATATAATGATACTGAGAATTAGTGATGGAACGATTCCAATATCCCCCCCCCCCCCAATTCCAATACAATTACTGATTCTGTTCTAACTTCCCGGTTCCGATTCTTTTTAAATCTCTAAATATTTAACTATAGAGTTTCTGTTTTTTTTTTTTAAATTTTTGGATTACCGTAACAACCCATGTAATATGTGCATATATTTTCGCAAGCGTAAAAATACACTTGTTGGGTTGATCTATAGATTTTAGTTTCATTGGTAGTTGAAAACAAATAAATCTCATTTTATCATTAGTAAAAACAATGGTACATTAAGTTTTAAACAAATACAACAAAAATTTTTTTAAAAAACAAATAAAGGAATCGTTTTTGGCATCGGAAAATAGGCACACATTTTTCCGATTTCAGTACCCCAAAAAGTTATGATTTTTCCGATTCCGAATTAATTTTCCTAACACTACTGAGAATCCTTATTCCAATTTTAATCAAACTCTATTAAATTATTTTGATTCTAGAAAATGTCTAAAATTTAAGGCTTAAAAAGAAACTGAAATTCAGGGAATCTTGCTTGATTGGTGTATAATGATTATGGATAAAATTTAATACAAATCCGACATTTTAATTTTCAAATGGGAGATTGTGCTCATTATTTGTCATACCACTCTTGCTTTGTGGCCTCATCTGCCACCATCTTGCTTCGTAGTAGTAGTAGTAGTAGTAGTAGTAGTAGTTGTCTTCATTTTCCCTGCAGTCCCAAATATGTGGCAAAAGTGTGTAGCAGACTCAGTATCAGAAATAAGAACACAAACAACACTTGTTTTACTGTTCACAAGTTTATTTCTTTTATACATTCTCTGGCCAGAGAATGCGTAAATTGTGTTTGCTCATTAAGAGACAGCATCGGTCAAACAAAAGAGATTGACTAACTTTCCTTGTTCTTTTCGTCACTTCTGGAGAGTGACTTTCTGCTGCTTTTTTCACTACGTCACTTCCGTCTCACCCCCTTCATTATATTACATAAATATAAGAGATTTATTTGTACGATTTATCCATACATAACGGATATGATTCCGACAATAATTTTATAATTCGTATTTCCAAATCAAAAATTTAAAACCAAAACTGATTGTACAATTACATTTTTGAACAGGGTTGGAGACTAACAGGACCGGCGGGACAGTTATAAAAGTGGGGGGCTCTCCTAAAAAGTGGGGAGGGCCGTGTTAAACACATGCATATATAACTTCATTATTGATGACCGTAAAGTGGGGGGGGCCAAGTCAAAAGTGGGGCAGCTTGAGCCCCCCCCCCCTCCTGGTGCCGCCGTCCATAACTAATATCTAATTAAGATTTTGGATGATTTTAAATTATAATTTAAAACTATCAAAATCTCAATGGGAGACAATGTGTTTCCATAGCACTTCTGAAAATCTACCATTCAATCCTTAAAAATCCAGTTTCTTCTTGGGTGGTACTACCACTCACTACCTTAAATAAAAACTAAAATTAGCAAAGAGGAGGAACATTTAACTTGCCGTTAATTTCACTAAGATTTTAGGATAAATGGTTCGGTACTTGCATGGCTTCCACGCCAATAAACTTGTAGCTAAGTATTTCCAAAGAATAATAATAGTTTTTGGTTTAGTTCCAGCAAAATTGGATTTCAGAGTTTGTGCATGGCAATAAAGAGAAACAGTAAATTGGTATGGTTTTACGACCTATCAACCCTTTAGGGATTATTTAATTCTGAATCTAATAATTTTGCTAAATGTTTTTATGCATCAAGCTTTTAATATCTTCAAATATTTATTCATAGTGTTTGGTTTTGGGTATTTTATTTTACGACATATCAACCAGGGTTGCAGAGTCGAAGAAAGTCAGAGATTTTGAAAAGAGTCAGAGTTGGACTCAGACTCGTTAGAATGCTACGAAGTCGGAATCAGAGTTTTTAATCTCTAAAAAATCAACAGACAGTCGGAATATTAGAAGACTTAAAAATTAGGAGTCAGAGTTCGATATTTTGGAATCCTAAGAGTCAGAGCGTATACCTTATGACTCCGCAATACTGATATCAACCCTTTTCGGGTTATTTACTGCCGACTCGTCATTTTGATGAAATATTTTATGTTTCAAATTCTTAATATCATCAAATATTTATTTATAGTTTTTGCTTAAACTAGTTATGATGTAAATGTATGTATATACCGGCAGATGTGGTTTAATGTCGTACCCAGGACAAGATTCGGAAAGAAACATTGTTTGAAAAACTAACACTTGAGCAGCCAATGTTGAGTTAGTTTTCAAAACTGGAGTAGAAAGTAGATTAGGGTTTTGGATGAAAACTGACAGAAAATATGCAAAGAAATGCGGGATGGGGGGCTAATGATAGATGAAATGTAGAAATGTTTAGGAGGTGTGAGAAACATGACAGAAATATGGAGAACAATTTGTAGGGTAGGGGGCGGGCAGTAGATTGTTTAGCATGTTCTGGGATAATACAAAAGAACATTGAAAAAAAAAAAACGACCAGTGAACACACATATCTTTTATTTTTTTTTGGTGGTGAGTTGTGGCTCTAAAGTGAAAAAAACTGATCGGGAATTCATGAAAAGAAAATGTTTGAGTGACACGAGATTCATAGAAATGCAAAAATATGAAGAACATTTGTGATAACAAAGGAAAATAAGTGTCGCAATGTTGCAGACGAAAATAAGTGTAGACATGTTGCGGACGAAAATAAGTGTAGAAATGTTGCGGACGAAAATAAGTGTAGAAATGTTGCGGACGAAAATAAGTGTAGACATGTTGCGGACGAAAATAAGTGTAGAAATGTTGCGGACGAAAATAAGTATAGAAATGTTGCGGACGAAAATAAGTGTATAAATGTTGCGGACGAAAATAAGTGTAGAAATGTTGCAGACGAAAATAAGTGTAGAAATGTTGCAGACGAAAATAAGTGTAGAAATGTTGCGGACGAAAATAAGTGTAGAAATGTTGCGGACCGAAAATAAGTGTAGAAATGTTGCGGACGAAAATAAGTGTAGAAATGTTGCGGACGAAAATAAGTGTAGAAATGTTGCGGACGAAAATAAGTGTAGAAATGTTGCGGACGAAAATAAGTGTAGAAATGTTGCAGACGAAAATAAGTGTAGACATGTTGCGGACCGAAAATAAGTGTAGAAATGTTGCAGACCGAAAATAAGTGTAGAAATGTTGCGGACGAAAATAAGTGTAGAAATGTTGCGGACGAAAATAAGTGTAGAAATGTTGCGGACGAAAATAAGTGTAGAAATGTTGCGGACGAAAATAAGTGTAGAAATGTTGCGGACGAAAATAAGTGTAGAAATGTTGCGGACCGAAAATAAGTGTAGAAATGTTGCTCACGAAAATAAGTGTAGAAATGTTGCTCACGAAAATAAGTGTGAAAATATTGCTCACGAAAATAAGTGTGAAAATATTGCTCACGAAAATAAGTGTGGAAATATTGTGGATGAAAATAAGTGGAAACAGAAAACAAAGAAAAAAAGGAATTTTGTAATTATTTATACAATACACAAGATTTTAAAATATAAAGAAAAAAAGATGCAATTCATGAGTTCATGTATCTTTAAAAGCAGTGGTTATTTACAGAATAATCTCTATATTAAAAAAATTGTGTGATCACTTCTCATGTGTGTGTGTGTTTCTCTCAACTACCTGAGTTATATTTTTTAATTTAGTGTTAATCAAAATTGCAATAAACTAAAAGGGAATTTTTTTTTAATCTTATTTAATTTTTTTTATATTTAATACATATTTTTTTTTAATTTCAATTGAATTAAAAAAAATATATTTTTTTTTTTTTACATAACATTCTAATTCAAGAATATTTTATAATATTTAAAATCATATATCCCAATAGTTTATAAATTTTTAAATGAATCCATATTGGCCCTAAAGTTCTTAATTTAAAAAAAATTCAAACTTCATGAGTACCTCACCAAAAAATGCTCAATAAATACGGTTAGTTACAAATGAAAAAAAAATTGTTTTAAATCTGCAAAGTACAGAATGGTTATTGCCACCAACTCTGGATTTAGCCTCTGCCAAAGTTAGTTATCATCATCATCATTATTATCATCCATTTTATCATTTTATTTCCCTTGGTCAGAGGTCTGACATTTTCTAACAGCCTGCAATCTCAGTGTCCAAGTGATGCGATCTTGATGATTGATTATGTTCAAATTCCGCTGTCTAAAATCCTTGATGGTTTGCATTCAAGTTTTCTTGGGTCGTCTAACTTTCCAACTTTACTAACGCTAAATAATAACCTCAGGAAATAATATCTGTTCTCCTCTCTCGGAGAACACCAGACTTACTTTTACTTGTGATGGTATTCACCTTGATTGGGTTAAGCCAACTTTCTCCACCACATCTTGAACCCTAGCAGCCCACTCGCTATGGTTCTGAGCAAGGTGGCATGAGATGGCTAGCAACTCACGATTCCACCACCGAAGACCAACCACTTTCTGGGTCAGAGAGCTTTGCAAGATCCATGAAAAAAGTTTATTTGAGATTTGTTTAAGTGAAAGTACCCAAATCCTATTGTGAGTTTTTATTTAACCGATAGACGGAGCCATGGCAGGTACTACCACTCCACGGACATAATGGACGTAGGAGTTATTGTAACTAAAAGGTGATTCCACACTCCGCCAAACTCTCAAATTACAGCCTCACCACTGGATGCAATTTTGTGTCATGCCCAGAATACTCCGTAAGTTGCTAGGGTTTGGAAATAGGCTAGGCACAAGGCAAACATGCGACTGGGGTCCATGCCTGAGGGTGGACATGTGAAGACCAAAATTGCTACTAAATAATAATTACTGAGAAAAGTTTTAGTAAGAAATTTCTTAGTAATGTCCAGCAATTAGCAACTATACATACAATCAATTATTGTAAGCTGCTTCCTAATAATATGTATAGTTGCGAATTAATGGATATTACTAAGAAATTTCTTACTAAAACTTTTCTCAGTAATTATTATTTAGGCGTAATTTTTGTCTTCACATGTCCGCCCCCAGTCATGGACCGCAGTCGCATGTTTACCAAGCCTGTATCATGGATCACCTAGGCTAGGCAGAATAATGGTAGACAGCAATAGACTGACGCCTTGGCCAGAGAAAAAACTCCAATGTAACCCCCAATACTTTTTTTTATGGAAGTCGCTCCAGACAAGGCATGAAGCCACTTGATGTTAGGAATTTTTTAAAAAATACAATTTCAAGGTAAAAAACTAGCCAACGATAAGTTTTAGATGGATAGATTCCGACTCAGGAAACAGCAATTATTCCACCTTTATCAGAAACATCGCTCATGGAATATGAGGACTTAAGGACAAAAGGGAAGCAAGAGTTACGAAGCTGCTGAAAGTAAACCCACGGTCCACTTTCTACTCTTCTTCAGGCAAATTTCCCAGCAAGGAGTAAAATATTAGAGTGGACTGGATTTAAGCCTTGTTTGGTAACCAATATAAGAGAAGAACAATTGTGATTTCGAAACCCAAAGGAGATTAACTCGTTTTTCTCATAAAAACATTTTCACTTTTGAAAGCGCAATTATCTGGCTGCGGCTTTTATACTCTTCCTTGAGATGAGTACATAAAAACAAAAGAAACAAAAAATGTATCACTATGGTTGCAAAAGCTCCTCCCCTAGACAATTACGAAAACTTTTACTTACCTCCCCACTAACAAGGTACTTTCCATCCCCTGAGAAAGATACTGATGTGATGGTTTTCTTTGAGGTATTGAAGATGTGAGATTGCTTGTTGCGGCGATGATGGAAGATGATAATGACGCATCTGAAATGAGAAAAAAATTTAGAAAAATATTAATTTTTAAAACTTCAAATTTTGAATTAAAAAAATTCTTCCAATAAAATTAGCACAATTCAAGGCAATTTTGGGGAAAGACAAGTTTTTTTTTTTTAATTTTATATAGTCCTCATATCTCTATAAGAGGTTTTGTCCATTGGTCTGGCATGCATGAGTCAGAAATAGCATTTTCGTTAGTCTGTAATGCTTAAATTGGAAATAGGGTTGCAAAGTCAGAGGTTTTAGAAGGAGTTAGAGTCTTATAAGGATGCTCAGCTTAGATTCGGAGTCGAAATTTTAGAATTCCTAGGAGTCAGAGTCGGTCCTTATACCTTCAGACTCTGCAACCCTTATTGGAAATAACATTTTCATAGCTAAATGCATAGATTGAATCTTAAAATATGTTCTTGTCATTTTGAAAGAGTGCATGTCATAGTGCATGTCATAGTGAAGGATACAATTTAAACATAAAATGTATTATATAATGTATTTATTTCCGAAAATGCATATATGATTTGGCTGAAAATGTTATAAAGATCACATTACGATAAGAATTGTAACTGGGAGGTAACATTTTTTGATAGCCGGCCATTTTTAAATAACAAATATATTGATATACAGATTTTAATCCCTTTATTTCTGCCTTATTAAAACCACCTGTGTACTTAAATGACATGTAGAGTTTTATATGGCTTTAAGTTATTAACAAACGGTTCAGGAGGTTACAAAATTGTAAAAAGAAAATTTTTTGCTTTTCACTTTTAGTGATCCCAAAACATTGAAATTGATTGAATAACTAAATTGGCTTTTTCTGCAAAGTATTGTTTATTTTATTTTTTTTTTTCCGATGAATCTTTTTTAGATTTAGTAAATTCAAAATAAATGAGTTTAATGTTTCAGAAAATTCAGATGGTGGACACTGAGAAATTAGAAGCCCAAAGGCAAATCATAGAAGCTACTTTGAACTATAAATGTTAAAAAAAAAATTTGTTTAAAAAAAAAAAAAAAAAAAAAAAAAAATCAAGATAAGTCAAAACTTTTTAAAAATTTCTGAATTTGTCCATTTCTTCAAATGCCTGTAAAATTTGTTTGCAGAGACCAATTACGTTGAAAATTTCAAGAATGGTCTAACTCAGATGCAAAAAGGTAGTGAAAATTTGAAAACAAACAGAAAACTTGCACGACCGACCGTTGTTGAAATTGGCTGAAATAATCCACACATGAAGTTATCTCATAATTGTATTAATATAGATTAAATTATGTATGTCAAACTAGATTTCAAAATTTTTTTTCTTTTTTTACATTTTTTTTTAATGAAGGATTGATGATTTCTATTATTCGGACTACTGTTCTCATCTTGAATGCTATTCTCACAACGTTTAAGCATGTAACCTCTGACCTTTTTCAATGCGGTTTGTCGAACTCAGGAAACTATACAGAATTTCCAACTGAACCCGTTACTTAATCCAAAGGGGTGGATTGTTCCCGTTTCGTGAGCCATGACTGGTTAGAAGTTTTAAGCAATTTTTTTTTTTAATTATTTTTTTCTTAGTATCGCATGTAGTGAAGATTGAACCCTCAACCTCAAGAAGACTGTTACTCAAAACTTATTAATACTTAGCACTTTTATCCATTGTGCCAAGGATCTGTGGCGCTATGGATAAAAATGCTAAGTGTAATCATTTCTAAGTGACAATCCTCTGGAGCATGAAGGTTCAATCCTCAGTACGGGTGATACTAAGAATACAATTACAAATTAATTAAGACTTCTACCCGGTCATGGCTGACAGAACGAGAGCAAGCTACCCCCGTGGATTAAATAGAGGATTCCGTTTGAAATTCCGTACAGATTGCCGAGTTTGACAAGACACAACTGAAGAAAGTTGAAAGTTACATAAGCTGAAACGTGTATATAAATTTTCATCTTAACCCTATTAAGGGCATATGATTTCAGTATACTGGCATTTTTCATGGAATGGTCATTTTTAAGTTTTTGGGAATTTTCTGGAAAACTAAGGTGTATGGTAAACTGAAATTAAAATGCCATCAACTAGACCCTAGAACCTCTATCTCTGTCAAAAATCAGATGAATCCATCAAATAGTTGATGAGATACAGGGTGGCACATACGTATGTATGTACACACGGATAACACAAAATCATGCCTGACCTTTCTGGATCTCTGGGTTACCTTGACTAATGATGCTGAAATTCTACACACTTATAGAACCTATCAAAAAAAAAATTTGTGCAAAGTCTTAACTAATTTGGTTTATTGGTTTTTAAGTTATGATTGATCAAAGAAATGAGATTTCTAGCATAGGCCGTTTTTGAAGTCTAAGGGAAAGAGCACTCTCGCGCCTCCCTTGAAGTTGATATATATATATTTTGGCTAAAATCAAAGTGTAGTATCTGTTCCGATGGATACTGCACCCATAGACTGGTATTGTCTTGGCCTTCGGGGCTTGATTTACGCCGGCCTATGGGTCTGTCCTGTGCAGTTCTAGGAGGTCCATCCTCCCAGGCTTCGCCTCCCCTCTTTCGGGAGGAGTAAGTTTATTGCTTACTGTCTGAGGCACCCCTACCGGGGAATACCGAAGGAGCTGCCCAGGCAATTTTTAAACCCCACTTTCCTGACCCGACCTTGGGTCACATCTTACTTGTGGGAGTAAGATAAAAACTGGCCTTGTGCCTAACTCCTGGAAAGGAGTAAATCAATACTTGATATATATATATATTAGGAAGATTCGGCATTGTTCGATGTTGAATGAGGAATCCTACATTCTTTTTTATCATGCTCATAACATATTACTTTTTTTCTTTTTTTGTTACTGCTCCTCTAATATAGTCAGAATAAGCTGGAATTCTGGAAAACTAAATGACTTTCTTGTACATATGATTTAAATTCCATCAAAATAGGATACATTTTAAATTTTAAGACAGTTCTGCCCTTATAGCTCCCTTGGGGGTTGAGCACTTAGATATTTGGGACCACTTCTATTGTCTTCCTCGGAAAATTTTACATAAGAATACACTTTTAGTTTTTATGTAGATTCTCTAACCTTTCTTTTTATAGGAACACACACATAGACATTGACATATATAATATCAATGTAGCAGTTTGTTCTCCGGAAGGAGGACTATCATCCTATGTATTTGAAACCTTTTTAGACTTCAACTAAAATTTCCCGGAAAATGTGTCAACTTGGACACTCATGTCGTCATCTTAAGTATAGATTCTGCTCCTATCTAATTCCGCTAACGTTTCAGTAATTATATAGTCTGTCACAGACAAAAAAATCCTAACCTACTGGTCAGCCAGCTCCGTCCATCAAGTTAACAGTGGTTTACAGTCACTTGACAGACATTTTCCACGCAAGTTTGGAAATCCTTCCTCCCACAAGAAACAAGTTCTTTCTTTTTCTTTGGAGGGGGGGGGGGGGTGTCATGCTGAAAATTCCACAAATTATTGTTGTCTTATCATGTTTACACACACACACACGCTCATGTATAGAACAATCAAAGCATGTGTGCTCCCTCTATGTTCACCACTACTCAAATTATTATTGTTACCTTTTTCTACCTACCCTATATACTACTCAAGCTCCCCCCCCCCCTTCTCTTCGAACCACCTTAGGTATAACACAAAACTGCATCCAGTAGTGACCCTCCAATTTGGGAGCTTGGAGAAGCATGAAGTCGCCTCTTTAGTTACGACTACTCCCAGGTCCACTCCACTCCACTCTGGCTCCCTGAGTGGTAATATATGTCAGGGCCTTTGGGTTAAATAGAAATTTGGGCCAAGATTTGGAAGCCTGCCATTAAACATTTCCCAAACAAAACTTTTTTCATGGTAAATATTACATCAAGGCAAACCTTGCAACGCTCTCTGGTTCACAAGTGGTTGGTCGATGGTCGATGGTCGTGGAATCGTGAATGGTTAGCTATTACAGGCGACCTTGCCCAGGATCACTATGCGTGAGCAGCTATGTTTCAAGGACTGCTGCATGACAGCTTAACCCAGATCAAGGTGAATGTGGACACAAGTTATATTAACAAACATCGATCATGGGGCAGACATTTGTGAAAAATTGCATTATTTTAACATTTTGGAAGAAAATAGAAATTTATTGTGGTGATCAGTACATGAATCATGTAATAATAACCATTTTGGTTTCGTGGGGGGGGGGCATGGGTGCACTGTTAAATATTTGAGAAAAACTGCAATTTTTGCCAATTTGAATGGAAGAGCATCCTTCAGAATTTTCCTGGGTGTTTGACATCATAGAGTGAGGGGAATATACGGCTCTCCAAAAACGGGCACTCTGTATGTGAATAAAAATACCTGTATAGTTTCGTTCGCACTCCCTTGCAAAAAAGGGGTGCTTTAAGCCAAAAGCAATAAACCCATCTCCCCTCCTAAAAGCGGAGGTAATGCCTGAGGTAATAGTCTCTTGAGACGAAACTGATACTACAACTTTGATACTGTGGCAAACCGGGTCTGTCTGTGTCTGTCTGAGCAAGAGTGCATGCACTCTTGCACATGCAGACAGTGAAATATGGTTGCAGTATAGGTTCCATTAAGTGCACAACCCTCACTACCGACTGCTGAACATTCCTGCATATTTGTTTATACTTTCATCCCCACTCATTCACCCTTTCCTAATTGCATGCATATGCGAGCAATGAAGTCGAGGGCGTCCCCAGCTATGCAAAGTGAACAGCAACAAAGAACAACCTTTGCATAATCACCTCAAGTACAGCAGTACTCTACCTAGAAGCTGTTTATTAAAGGATAACTCACATCACAAATTAACCCATTCATTTTTGGATTAGTAATTTTCCTATAAACTATAATCCCATAATGCACTTTCGTCTAATCTGATAATCTTGGAAAAACAAAAGAAAAAAACAAAAAGAACAATGAAGGATGACAGACGAAAATGCTATCAAAATCTGAAACGCGACAGACCAACAAAAATGCTATCTTAAACTGAAGCATGACAGACCACTCTTGAATAGAGATACTTGGATGCATCTTAAAAAAAAAAAAAAATTAATTAAAAAAAAAAGACATTCCATTCCTTTTCTAGATTCCTTAGATAATATAAAAGTAGGTATCCCAAACCAAATTCTTATTTTCATTATATCTAAAAACTTTTAATGAAGGCACATAGATCTTTGCAAAACAAGCAATGGTACCAAATTTAATTTGGTAGCACAATTAGAAAATTTGTCGTCTTGTGTGCTTTTGTCCAAAAGACAATTTCCACAGTCTATAACTAAAAATGCATGCTTCAATAAAGTGAAAAATCCTTACAAATGTTATGTCATCTTGTGCAAACTGAAAATTAATCATAATGGATGTAATAATTATTATAAAAAAAAACAAACAACTCAGATCTGGACCATGTAAAAACAGACAGACACAATTTGATAACAGGGCAAAAATTTAATTCACTAAAATTATCAAGTTGGATTTTTTTGTAAAAGACAACTTAAAACTCTAAAAGTCCACCATATTGACGAGTAGCTCTTTTTCTTTAAGATGGGATTGTTTTGATATGCATAGTGACACAATATCATACACATTAAGTTGAAAAACTTAAAAATTAAAAAATTAATCGCCTGTCTCTGAAAATAGAAACCTAACTTGAAATAAGAAGCTGGAAGAAAAAAAAAAAAAAAAAAAAAAAACTTAATGAAAGAGAAAGAATTGTACATTTATAAAATGAAAAAATTAAAATTTGTTTACATCCAAATGTTTGCACACTAAACTGGCTGGTTTGTGATACCTAATAAAAGCACTTGAAGTTCCCCTCCCCCCCCCCCAACCTCCCTATAATCATTGTCCCCATTGCTACATATGATAAAGATCTAAAAGGGGGTCCTTTCTTGCTTCCTCTACTCTTATCTATATAATCAGAAACAAGACAAAGAGCAAAACTACCATCCCAATCTAAGACATAAAACCTTTTTATTACATAATAGACATTCATTTATGAGACCCAGCAGCGTGATGACAACATTAAAACAATAATAAAATATGATGTTCGACGAAAGAATCGATGATGTTTTTACTTATTAAGAAAATAACTATTACTTATAAAAGGTTGAGTGAGGGACACAGAAGAGAAAACATGAGTGAGAGAAGAAATGGAGGTCGACATTTCCTTTTTGATATCCCCCCCCCTCCCCTGGCATTCTTTTTGTTTTGTCATAAATGCACAATGTTGGTATGCCAGTAAAGGTCCAGATGTCAGACACCACAGATTGCAGAGTTGTAAAAATATTTGCCGAAACTAACATTTTTATTCCAATATTGGGTGAGAGGGAGATTTTGTATAGGCAGGGAGTCTGTCATCATCATCATATTCGGTTTAACGTCCATTTTACATGTTGACATGTGGTGGACGGCTTAAGAAATTTACTTCCAAAGTAACCTATCTCTGGCCAGGTGTTTATTTATTCATCTTTTCCTCAGGTTCATTTTTATCACTTCCTCCCATGTTTTCCTTGGCCTTCCCCTGAGAGTTTAAACTCTTCTACATCTACTAATCCAAGAACTCTCACCCATTCTTTACACGTGGCCATAACATCAAAGATTACTGTTCTGCACATGGTCCAGATTTAATCTTCCTGTGAATACAGAGTGATGGGTGATAGAGGAAAGGAGAACGAGGGGGGGGGGGGGAGAAACAGTGTGGGGGGGGGGGCAGAGAAAGAGGGGGGACAGAGAAACAGTGAGGGGGCAAAGAAACAGTGAGGGGGGAGAGAGAAAGAGGGGGGACAGAGAGAGAAAGAGGGGGGACAGAGAGAGAAAGAGGGGGGACAGAGAGAGAAAGAGGGGGGACAGAGAGAGAAAGAGGGGGGACAGAGAAACAGTGAGGGGGGGAGAAAGAAAGTGAGGGGGGAGAGAGAAAGTGAGGGGGGGAGAGAGAAAGTGAGGGGGGAGAGAGAAAGTGAGGGGGGAGAGAGAAAGTGAGGGGGGAGAGAGAAAGTGAGGGGGGAAGTGAGGGGGGGAGAGAAAGTGAGGGGGAGAGAAAGTGGGGGGGGGGAGAGAAAGTGGGGGGGGAGAAAGTGAGGGGGGGGGAGAAAGTGAGGGGGGGGGAAAGTGAGGGGGGGGGAGAAAGTGAGGGGGTAACGGGTAGGGGGGGGGGGGATAAAGGGTAGGGAGAATAAAGAGAATATGGCATCAAGAGTCGCCACCGGAAACTACTGCATGTCAGGCTCATTCATCAAATGGCAATACAGCAGCCCCGAATTGAAAAAAAAAATGTTAACGAGTTCAAGGCTTGGAACAGGAGTGCACAGGGAGTTCTCATTGATTTAAGAAACGCCTGGTGTGCCTCAAAGGGGTTAAAGATTATAAATGTACTGAGTGATATGTATTTCAATTAATATCACTTTACTTACACTCCATCCAAACCAATCCATGCTGAATACATTCTTGGGCCCCAGCCCCTAAATTCAATAATATAAATGCATAAAAACAAAACAGGTAACGTGGTGTTATGGGCTGGGCGTAAAAGGACATAGGGTTCCTCATTCAATCCTAACCAACACCAGATCTTCCTGCTAGTATATATATAGTCATCCACAGAGAGCTGTTTTGTCGTATGACGACTCTTCAGTGTGTCTAGACTTAGCAAGTGTACCCATGCCAAGATTCAAAACTTAACGGCTTAAAACTCTTCCAATGAACATATAAAATAAACAATTCTATTGTCAAATTTGAATAACCATTTTTATATATATTTTTCATAAATTCCTTAACTTATATATATATATATATATATATATATATATATATGTGTGTGTCATCTACAGATATTTTGTGGTATCACAACTTTTCCATGCAGCTAGACTTAGCAAGTGTGTCCATGCCGAGATTCAAAACATATTCCAAATCGTTTTAGAAACGATCGTATGCCAAATATTTGTTGTGTTTCAATTCTTGGAACTGATATAAATAATGTGCTAATTTTATTTATCTCACCCTTTATATATATATATATATATATATATATATATATATATTAGCAGAACTACCCAGCGCGATAAAAAAAAAAAAACAAAGTAGTAGAAATTAAATAGTGTGTGTAACATCTTTATACAAAAACTTCAATCTCTCTCTTCCTTTCTCTAGCCGTCTCTCTTTCCCTCGTCCCTATTATTTCCCTCCCTCCCCCAACCCTTTCTTTTCCCTTTTCCCATCTGATTCTTCTCTAAAAGTTTAGAGCCGCAGCCCTGTTGTAGCAAAGAACTAAAAGTATAGAGACACGCGCCCCTGTTGCAGCAAAAAACTAAAAGTTTAGAGACGCCCCCCTCCAACTCCCTATGACGTCATTTCCGGATTAGTTGTAGGAATAACATGGGTATCAAGGTAAAGCCTGGGAAAGTGGGCCCTCCTCCTCCTTAGAACTTGTCTCATACTGACAGAATCAAAGCCGGTACCATAATTTCCCCAGAATTAGCTCTATTAATTTTTAATCCACCCCCCCCCCTCCGCAGCCTCCCTCTGGTGTCATTTCCGGTTGAATTTTAGGAAATGATTTGCATTTTTTTTTTTTCGGGAATGACTTGCAGTTTGTTTTTACAAATTACTAAATAATATAATTGTTTTCCATTTAAATTAATACATATTTAAATTGAATATAAACTGAAAATAGCTGAAATAATCGCCCCCCCCCCGCGACGAAATCTGCCCCATAGCTCCCTTAAGTGTGCATTTAGAGAATCGTGAATACTACCATTATCTTTCTAGGTTAATTTTACATAAGAATACACTTTTAGATTTTATCTAGACTCTCTAACTTTGTTTCTATGGGGCACACACACACAAACACATATATACAAACATGGAGTTTATATATATATATATATAGATAGATATATATATAGATAGATATATATATATATAGATATATATAGAAAGCGAGACGTGTATTATTGTGGTTGGTTATGTGCTTTTTGTCGTTTATTTTACTACCAATGTTCTAAGACAGTTCCAGAGTTACCATTTTAACAGATCAACAAACGAGAGAGAAGCTGCATCACAATTATAAAGATAAAAGCCAGACACATTATCTAAGATGTCCATGATTTGATTCTGGCCAAAGAATGAGATGGTTAATGTATTCAACCCTCACTCAATTAGACAGTAAATTACAAGTTCCTAAACAAAACATAAATAATGAGGTAACTTCGCCCGTCTTGCAAAAGAGTTTCCATGATTGGGAACATCTGGCAGGGAAGACATACACCCAAAACAACCACACCTGCAAAGGTCATTTAGTGCTAAAATATCAGGTGGCCAATGGGTGTTAGGAGGGATTTGGTTTGTTCAAAGGGGTCTTTATTAGACATGTGTATTTATTAGACATGTGTATTATTTACACCTAAAAGGCAAAAAAAAAAGACATCAACTGTTGTTTTTTGTTTGTTTTGTTTAACTATAACCCAACCATGAAGAAAGAAAAAAGAAAATTAACTTCTTCCCCCTACCTTGTGTTTTTCAAGTAGTCTAATTTTTGGTAATGGATATTTGAATAGGTCTAAACCAAGGCGATCCATTATGGATCGCCTTGGTTTAAACATATTGGATACTCCACCAGGATCCTCAAAGCCAAGCTTCTCTCCTTTCACCACCAACGTTCAAATTCTTGTTTTGCCCCAGTTGAAAGGAACGTCTGTCTCTCCTTGATAAAGCCCCTTCTTTTGATAAGCTCCGAGGATTGACTTTCACTCCAGATCTAAAATGGAGGAAGACGCATATCCAATCTGTTGCCATGGTTGCTGGAAAAATGGTTAGATCATTCTACCACTCTAGAAAGTACTTCACTCCTGATGCAGCCCCCACCTATATAAGAGTCAGATACTTCCTAAGATGGAGTACTGCTGCCACATCTGGGGAGGTGGCGCTCAGAAACCCCTTTCTTGACTTGACAGAGTTTAAAATCGACTTTGTAATCTAGTGGGAGATATTCTCTACAGCCCCTTTTCTCACAGAAGAGATGTTGCTAGTCTTTTTCTACTCTATTGTCATTTCCATGGAAAATACTCGACTGAGCTCCAATCTCTGGTTCCTCTTTGTAAATCTTTAACAGCAGAACTCGTCTCCCTACCACCACTGCAAAAAAACGTTCCTTTCTTCCTCCGAGTGCCTAACATCAAACAGAATTTCCATGAATAGGGTTTATTTCCAAGAAATTCCCATCTGTGGAACACGTTGCCATGACATTGCTTCCCTGATGGCTACAACATGGTCATCTTTGAATTCAATGCCAATAAATACTTGTCATAAACCGTCCTAAATGACCTGACGATTTCTTTATTATAAAGATCTATTAGAGTACCCACATCAAAAGTTATATGATTTTAAAAAATATGGGGGGAGGGAGATAATTCTGCCAAATTTAACAATTTTTTTATATTTTTTTGTATTAAAATTATGTTGTAGCCATTAGGCATATTTAAAGTCACAACTACCACCTATGTACCATGATACAAAGTCAAATCAAGGTCTCACGTCCTATCCTGGAATTCTCAACCGCCACCTCTGAATTATGAGGTGAAGCCAAATTAAGGGCCTCAGAATTCGAAACCGCCACCCCAGACGTACAGCTAACAGTGGCCATGTTTTCGTCCTCATCATCAAACAAATGCCAATGTTTATTAATTTCGATTTTTAAAAAACATTTCTCATTAAATTTGTAAGAATTGTCTGTTTTCTGCAGCCATCATTTGATATTTTGGGTCCGTTAATTGAGACATATCAACAAACTAAAGTTCCCTCGCGATCCATTCGTGTTGTTATGAGGGCCGCACGTGAGTAATTGAACTCAATAAAAATTAATGCAGAATATTTTTGTTACTTAAACTTTGAAACATTCAACATGCACACAAATGATTCACGAACGCAAAGCAACCAATTATGATGTATAGGTTTTTGTTTTACTGGTGTTTTAAAAACAATAAATATTTATCATTTCATCCATGGAAAATTTAAGCCTCAAATTTTTCCGACTCGTTATCCCAAAAAGTTCCGATTCCTGATTCCGATTAATCGTCCCAACACTACTTTTAACATAGATATATCTACAAAACACATTTTGAAACCTATAAATCTCTGTCAATGCCGAGTCGTACATCTACAATATATAATAAAATTATCAGACAACAATATCGTCTGTCTGGCTCTGACAATTCACATTCAAACATAACTTTTTAAAGCAAGCATGTCAAACTCAGTGTCTCCCGAGCGTCATGTGTGTTCATTTGCGTTGTTTAATAATACAAATTTTAATGCAGAATATTTCTGTTACTTAAACTTAGAAACATACAATGTGCACACATGATTTAGCTACATTCACGAATACAAATTAACAAAGTAGTTTAAGGAAAGAAAAAAAATCACAAAATTAAAAATTAAAAAATTTTAAGCGGCAAAGATTTGTATGTCACTGCAGCAAAGAAAATTTCAAATCGATAAAATATTGTTTTTAAGTGGAAAAAAACATTCTGAAAAGTACATCAATTTTCAGTGAACAACGTATGTTTATACAAATTGCAATTTTAGCCGTTAAATGACAAAATACAGCATGTTTTATGTAGACCACACGCTGCCCGGATGTTTAACATGCCTGTGTTAAACAATGACCGTAATTCCAATGATCATAAACTCTTATAATCCTGATAACTAATTTTTATTTTATTTAAGTTTTTACTCACTAATTTTCGCGTTTGCCTGTATAAACTATTTGTACCTGTATTTATTTACTCCTCTCCAGGAGTTAGGCACAAGGCCAGTTTTATCTTACTCCCACAAGTAAGATGTGACCCAAGGACGGGTCGGGAAAGTGGGGTTTAAAAAGCCAGCGCCCGAGAGGTGAGCACTCTGGCCATTAAAAATTGCCTGGGCAGCCCCGTCGGCATTCCCCGGTAGGAGCGCCTCAGGCAGTAAGCAATAAACTTACTCCTCCCCAAAGAGGGGAGGCGAAGCCTGGGAAGGTGGACCTCCTAGAACTGCACAGGATAGACCCATAGATCAGCGTAAATCAAGCCCCGAAGGCCAAGACAATACCAGTCTATGGGGTGCAGTATCCATCGGAACAGATACTACACTTTGATCTTAGCCAAAAGGCCAAGAACTATTTGTACCTGTAGCAGCATTCATCCCGGTCGGGTTGAGTCGGCTTCTTCCCTAGTGTGTGCACCACATCTCGAATCATCACAGCTCATGTATGGCAATCTTAGACAAGGTAAAAAAAAGATGGACAAAACCACAAAGTCATGCTAAGAGTTATAATTTTCACCAAACCTTCCGATGACTAAATGACCCCCCCAGCTAGTCATGCCAATCCTCACAGTCAGACCCAGGATAGATTATTGGAGTACAAAATGCATTTATCTATTATAGAAAGTTGTCTTTTCCGTTTGTCAGTCTGTCCGACTAAAATGCAGAAACTGCCAAAGATACACTTTACAAATCTTACATATTCTGACTTAGTATGACCTCAAGCAAGTTATGGTAGAAAAAATGTTTTACTGTAATATTCATTCATTTGAAGTCACCATGGACCAAAGTAGTTTGGTTTAGTTTGTTTTACGGCATATCAACCATCTATGGGTTATCTAATACCGAATAAAGTTGTCAAATATAATTCTATAGGTAGGATAATTATTTATATTCCTAGACTACATTTTTCTACTCTTAAAAAACATTACTCTTCGGCATTGATAATCTTCTTTGTTCTCAATGTGACTGACCCTCAGTCACCACCTTCTAGTATCTATTAGGGAAGAAAAAAAGGAGGAATAATGTTTTGATCTATTGAAGAATCATATTGAATAATACGGTTGGGGATGAACTTCTAGATACAGAGCATGATGTGGCCAGTTGATTGATCGGATCGGGCCTCTCCGATTTCCCATCTAGCCAAAGTAAGAGCCATCAGGATCCCATCTTAAGATGTCAGGGGTCGCACTCACAGCTTACAGGTTGACCCCGTATTCATACTTCTCTGGATGAGGTTGAAGTCGGCGAATTTGTGGCCCCATCGACAGGGAGAAACTGGAGTCAGGGAAGAAAATGTCCTTTCATTCACAAAACTGAAGACATTAAGGCAAATAACTATAGTTTTAAAGTTATTTCCCCCCCGAACCAATTAAAATTGAAATTACAGAAAGTAAAAAATAAATGAAAATATAGGGGATCAAGGCTGAGAGCAGGAGTACACAGGTTGTCTTTATTCATTTCCAGACAGTGTCGGGTGGCCATGCTCGTCAATTATCTACTGTATCTTTGACAAGCCGTGTTCTTCATAAATTATAGTTAGAGCTTCAATAATTTAAGTATTAGTACGTGCATAAAAACATGTTTTCTTTTAAATAACATTTAAATAAAAATGTTAATAAAGTCACTTAATGTGTATTTGTGAGAACGATACATTAATTACTGTTTTTGTCGATAAAATCTTTGCATGTTACTAGCTATACCTACCTAGCATTGCCCGGTAGTGTTGTTTGCTTTCCTTTTTTTAAACTGTCGTTTATTTTTTCAATAAAATGTTTTGGTTTTTTTTTCAATCAAAGGGAAGTAATTCTGTATGGACGAACAGAGAGTTACATCCCATTTTTTTAAAGTTTCGACCAAGACAAAGTATTTTCTGGAAGAAATTAAATCGAATTACAATTTATTCTTAAAATGCTGCAACGATCCACAAGAAAAACTGACGAACCAGAATCAAATATTGATTTTGTAGGAAGAAAGCTATCGATGACAAAGTAATGATAAATATTACTTTATATATTGGATGTTTCTCAGACAATCCTATCTCTTTTTACTTTTGTTTTTATTCTATCAATAGTTTTTTTTTCCCCCAACCGAGACAAACCCCAAAAATCTAAATTTAATTGATAAATAAGGTACTGGTACAGCTTTTGAAATGGACAAAAAACAAACTGTTTTTTTTTTAAACCCCTAAAACAAACCCTAACCTAACCCTGTCATTTTTTTGTCCGGTTCAAAAGCTGCATCAGTACCATAAATAAAAGGAAAATACATTGCGAATTAGGTTAATTACTTTGCAAACACATGAGCAGTTTAGGTTATCGCCACAAATGAAAATTGACAAAAAATAAATTTTAAATAAAGAAAAAAAAAAGATAAAAAGGGAAAACTTTTCTTTGTCTTTTAAACATTAGTGGGATTTCATGGTTAGCGTTGGAAAAAAATGACATGCAGTGTTTTTTCGTATGTCATACTGGCATATATTCACTTTTTCAGACAAGAAACAAATAGACACAATATTAAGCAGAGCTGCAGCGTCGGAGTCAGATTCATAAAAATGCTTGGAATGAGAGCTCTTAATCAGACTCCGATTATTACTAAATATTGGAAGACTTTAAAATCAGTCAGAGTCAGATATGCTTTATACTTTCTGACTACAACGTTGGTATTTCTATCTAGATAAAGTTAGGTAAGTGCATACGTTTTTATATTTGTATGTACATGATTCACTCCTAAACTAATTAGCCAATCATTATGAATTTTGGAACACAGTTGCTAGACATAAGGGGTCATATTTAATTTAATTTCATGCAAAGTGTGTAAAAAGGATGTAGAAGTTCTTTGTGAAAATTCAGATACCTCAGATTATGAAATTTTTACAATGGGTATTAAGGCATCAATTAATAAATATTCCCAAATTTTCAGTTTCTTTTAAAGTATTTTAAAGAGTTTTTAGGTCGGGGGGGGGGATAATATGGACACAATATTACATTTGAAAATTCAAATATTTGAGATGTGCATTGAATTTGATCCAGTCATTAGACACCAACTGAATTTCAATTTTTTCTTAAGGCCCCTTAAGCTTAAGCCTTAAATTTTAGACATTCTAGAATCAAAATCATGTAATGGATTTTGATAAAAATTGGAATAAGGATTCTAGACATGAGGTTTAGTATCATTATATCTTGATTTTAATCTTTGTAAAGGGACATAAAAGTGGTGCAAAACCGTTCTGTTCGAGGAATTAATGTTACCCATCCTAGGGCAGGTATTATTCTAGTATAAAACTCTGTAGATCTTGTTTGCTATCTTGCTTGTTTGTCAGTGATGTTTTATGTCATACCGGGATGTGCTTATATGTGTATACTAGCTGCCTCTATCTGGTGGTGCCCGGGAATCGTTTTACTTAAGTTTTTGTTTTCAATTAAATTTTTTTTTTTCTTAAAATATGCCAAAATATTCATTGTTAAATATGATTTTGAAAGTAAAATGTAAGTAGTATGTTATCATACAAAACAAAAAAAAAACGAAAATGTTGTCCATGTTCAAAAACTTTGAAGACAATGATATGAAAGAAAGGGTATTTTTTGTTGTGCAATGTTTAACGAAAATTTGTGACATCACGCGATGCGATATCGAAATGCCAGAGATTCCCTGATTATTTCCACTTTTTCTATATGAATAAAAAAAAATTCATATAAAAAACTCTTAGAATAATTAAAAGAATGTATAAGCTTAGAGATTTACCATAAGTAGATAAATTCATTGCTGATTACAAAGATGGTATCCATTTTAATTTGCTGCAGATGACAAAGATGGCATCCACCTGAAAAATAGTCCTCGACAGATAAACTATTTTCTGAAAGTAATTGAAGTAAAAGTTTTATTTTAAAGAACAGAGTGGGAGGATGAAAATAATTGGATAGTCATGATCAAATACCGTTTTGTCAGATTCAAAACAAACTCTAAAAATCAGACTGGTTTCTCTTTATATATTAGATATATATATATAATCATCCACGGACAGCCATTTCCCTAAATCATGGTAACTGTTTCAAGCTGAGATTCGAAGCCTAATTGTTAGTGCAGCAGTCAGCGTTCTTACCTCTGATCCATCTTCATAGACCTCGAAATTACAATGTTTTCTTTTTACATTATCGGCTCATAGAATTCTATTCAAATTATTTAGAATAATACTATTACACTATGCGGAAACTTATTTTCTTTAGCTAATGCAGACAAGACAACCAATCATGTGAATTCCACAATGTCAATGTATGTGTAACAGCGAGTTAATAATTTGGGGCTACTCACAAGAAAGATATTCAAAGTCCACAGGAAACATTTATATTTATAAAATTTATGATTAGTCTAAAACCAAGCTTAGTCTTTCATTTATGAAATACAAGAAATTGTGTGCGCGTAGAGAAGATCTACGATTGTTTTCAAATAATCAAAAGAAAATGGTAATATTTGCATTTAATGTAAAACTTAATAATACCCCAAAATCTAATTGAACAAGCTGTGCGTGCGTGGTCCCCCTCTGTATGTGACTCGATGTGGCGAGTGTAAAATGCAATAAATTTGGGCAATTTGGGGCATTTTTGTCTTTTTTGGTCTTTTCACTACCAACAGTCCAAACACGCACGAGAACGACGTTTACAATCAAACTTTTCGTCCAGAATTTGATTCCTTTTTTCTTTTCTTTTTCTCTTTGCACTCGACGTAGTCACAACGTCAACCTTTCTCGCTCTCTCACCAGAGCAAAGTTTCTAAGCTTTTTATCACGACGAGAATTAGCCCATGCAAAACAAGGCTCATTTGCATATGTGAAGTCGCGTGACTAAAAGCACATGTTTCTATTTAATGACTAGAACGCTGGGTTCAATCCCAGATGGACAATGCACGGTGCAACCCTCACTCTTTTTCCTTCTGGACCTGCATGATGGCTGCTACAGTATGTATGCACTACATGGTGCTGCATACACAAAGTCAATGCATAACTGTTGCTCATGCACATGTCAACACATGTTCGTATACATACAAGACATGTAAACCAACAAAAGCATGTCAAAATTTTATGTAAGTTAAAAAAAAGTAACAAGACTGAGGCTGTATTAACCAATGATAATGAATTAGACATTAAACACTTGTAATTCAATAGATTTTTGCTGCTGGGTCATTTTTTCCACTCCTTTTTTTTTTTTTTTTTTTTCTTTTAGACACTTGAATTAATGTGTAATTTTTTAGCCATACATATTACACCCCCTTCCCCTCTCTTTAAGTCTCTTGTTTTATTATCCATGACCCCCTGGCAATGCTGGATAGATCTGCTAGTGTAAAATATGTCCCTCTCAAAGATCAGTAGCTTCGTCCAAAGATCAGTCTAAACCAGGGGCGGGCCACATCCGGCCCGCGGGCCACATCCGGCCTGCGAAGGCTTAGCGTCCGGACCGCCACCCTGCTATGCTTTATTATTGCAATCCGGCCCGCGGACCTCCCAGTAAAACTCATATCATTTTGTGACATAGATGTAAAAGTAGGTTTCAATTAAGATTTACAGTGGGATAAAAATGTATAAATATCAACGAGCGATGATGCATGTATATTTCATTTTTCTTTAACTATTAATTTCAAATCCTTGGCCTGAGATAATAAAAATAGAAAAAGAGAAAGAGAGAGGCAAAGAGGAAACGAGAGACGAGGAAAGGGCATGAATCAATGAACTTATGTGAGGTGTGTCAAAACGAATGCTGGATCAACTTGCTACTTCCGGTCATTATTTTTTTAAATTCCAAAATGGCTCTTCGTCGGCGCCTTTTATAACATCACATACAGAAGTCTCTTGAGAAAAAATATCAGATTTGCAGAGTGTTCAATGCAATTTTTGTACAATTTATTCATGTAAACAAAATATAGTAATTCTGAGATTTCGTTTTTCACTCCAGCCAGCAATCTCCTTCCTAAAGTCTCATCTGGCCCTCACTCTGAAAAGGTTGCCCGCCCCTGGTCTAAACCATGGCCATACCCATACCCGTAATAGGGATGGCCATGGTCTAAACTCAATCATTGCAAGAATATTTTTAAAAGTAAGGTTGCAGAGAGGGGACATAAAATGATTACCGAAGTGAAAAGTTCTTGGCTTATTCTCTTCAAACTCATTGGAGAGAGAAAAGGGGGAAGAAAAAAAGGAAAAAACAGATCGACCGACCCACCCTTCTTTCGAGAGGCTTGTCAGATAGAAAGGCAATCACGGGAACATGTTAAATAACAGCTGGACTTTTCTTTTTTTTTATTCCCATCCCCATGAATAATAAATAAAAAGCTGACATCGTTATTAAATAAAAGAAAACAGTCACATGCTTTCCTGATTTAGATATTTTTTAACTGTAAAAATTACTTTTATTTTGCATTTCTCATATTTCCCCGCCCTTTGTTTTGTCTGTCATCACTCATTTGACTAAGATTTCTTAACTTTTCAACAGTTAATAAAAATTAACAGACAACCACCCGTGTGTTACCTACCCGTGCCTTACCTACCCAGCGTTGCCCATGAGCAATAGAAAAAAAAAAAGGACTGACTTGTTTTCTAAGAAATGGAAAGTAATTTTGTTGTTTTTAATTTAGTAGACAAATTATTTTGTGAAACAGGAACTTTTATAAAGTTACCTCTCTTTAACGTTTAAAAATATATTTATTTTTTCAAAATTCAAGGGAAATAATTTGGCATGATTACTTCTCTTTAATGTATAAGAATATTCGGTGAGTAAGGGGAAAAAGTCGACACTAAAACCTTTCTTAGTCTGAATAAATGTTTTCATGTTTTGGCTAGGAGCAAAGTGTAGTATCTATTCTGATACTACACTTAATCTTTTCTGTCCTCGGTCAGTGAAGGGGAAAACCTTCTAGACTGAGGCAATTTTTATTTTTGTTCCAATCCAGAATTTTCCTTTTTAAGGAGCTGAATTTTTCCCCAAATTAAAAACCGACCTTGTGTCTAACTCTGCCCTCGTGGGGAGGCAAGTAAATGGGAACTGAAGTGAAGTAAAATATATTTGTGCTTATAACGGTGGAAGTAAGAAAGAAAAATCAGGCTAGTTCGAATCAAGCATCGATATGCAAGACGGATTGCTATTTGGGTCTGACTTTAAGATAAATTTAAATCTTACATGAGAAAGGAAAGATATATACATATATAATGATGACTGCAAACTCATGTTCAAGCATTGTCATTGCTTAACTAATAAGCTTTTTAAATGAGGAAAGACTTTGCACTGAACCAATCCTACTCTTTAAGTGACTGCCACCCCAACCCCAAAAGAGTAAGTCTACATCATTGAAAGCAACAGTCGCCACAGGTGTTATATCAGTATTCCTTCTCCTAGATGACTGCTTTAACGAAGGCTGAATGGAGACCTCTCATTCGGTGTTTTAACAGTATCCTTAGATGCCAACCTAAGCATTTGTATATCCAAGCATGCATGACTGACTGTGTTCGCTAAATGAATGAGAATATTTCTCTTTCTTCGTCATATAGCTGTGTCAGTCGCTATAAGGGCAACAACGTCAGATAGAAGTCAAAAGTGACTAAGGTCTAAATTCAACGACTGGCGGTACAGTTATATCTAACCTTACTGATGATTGTTGGTTAAGTTGAAACATATGTAGATATTGAAGAATATTATAATTATATTATATATATATTGCGAGCTGGCCGCTGACCCAAGGAGAGTTCATCTGCCATTTGACGGTCTTGTTTTTAATCCTGCTTGGGGGACGAGCCTCCCTCCTCACCATGTGCATATTAAGATTTATAGATTATTTGTGTTGGTGAAAGAGTATTGATTTTTTTTGTTGTTGTTGATTTAAAAAAAAAATTTTTATTCATTTATTGATTTTTTTAAACTTCTATTGGAAAAAATTCCAACATTAAGGGAAACGAATAAATTCTATTTCAACAACGCAAGAATGAAATGGGGTTCGGCATTGCACACCAGCAACTTACTTTTTACTTAAACCTTGTTTTAGTAAAATAAAAATAATGATAATATTAAAAACAGTAAGTTTATAGCTAGTTTCATCATCATACACGTGAAACGCTGAAATTAAAAAAAAAAGTAATCACCATCACAATCCAAGAACGATAACTCAAGTTTATAATTTTCTAGTTAAAGGACACTAAACATTTTTTCATTGGTAAATCCAAAGGCAAAGAATTTCACCCACCCACCCCCAAATGGTAAACAGGGTTTTCCGTTTTTTTGGTTTGTATTTTATGGTTATTTGTCCTTTAAAAAGTTATAACCTTGAGTTATCGTCCTAGGACTTGGTTTATGAAGATGGCCATTATATTTTTCCTGTCTAGTTTTCATTTTAGCGTTTTACATGTACGATGGAACTCGTTATAAACTGTTTTTAATGTTTGTTTGTTTTTTACTAAAACATGGTTTTAAGTAAAAATAAGTTTTCTACAAAACATGTATGCTGTGCACGTTGTCAGACCGCAATCCGATTTTGACGACGTTAGTTTTTGTAGGGAAGCGTCGCCATCCTCCCACGTACAATGCCTGGGATTTCCAAAAGTAACCCATCTAGTATTGACCAGGCTCAACGTTGCTTAACTTGTGTCAATGTGAGTGTGCTGTATATTAAAAAAAAAAAAAACTGTTTGGGAGTGACGACGAAACCCATTTCAATCTAAATAATTTGAGCAACTGAAATAGAATTTAAACCACGAAAAGCGTAATAAAAGTAAATAAAATAAAAAATTAAAAGTCAAGTTTGCCAGAAGAGTTATGACACCCATTCGAGTCTTTGACCGACACGAGAGATTAACGTAAAAAAAAAGGAAGTAGGTTAGTAGAACATGTGCTACCGACATGTTAGAAAAAACAAAAACATTTTGAAGTTGTGAAAGAAACTCTTCAATCGTGAAGGAAAGAATACATGACAAAAGGAAAGTCCAAATGCTTGATCGACGTTTGGGTTCTAATTGTGAAAGAAATCTTTTTATAAAAGTAATATGAAAGAGTAAAAGACATTTTGTTTAAAGTACCTATTTACTCCCCAGAAGGACAAAGTAAGACACATGGTCAGTTTCTTTTGGAGGGAGAGGGGGGGTCCAGCTCCCCCAAAATAAGCACTTTGGATGGGACAAAAATAAAAATTGCCAGTCAAGGATTTCTCCTCCTCCAACCGAAGATAGAATAGATACACCTTGATCACAATATATATATATATATATATATAGTCTCGGAAGTTTCTCAACCATTAAAACTATATAAAAAAAACAAAAACAAAAAAAAAAAAACTTATAGTCTCAAGTCTTCCAGTGGAAAATCACTCATGTAAGTCAATTTATTTTTTACAGTTATTATATTAGTTAGTTTCTAACACTATTTTAAGGGATCATCAGTTGTTTACCATGAAAAACTGTTTCGGGAATTTAAAAACAATATATATATATATATATATATATATATATATATACTAATAATGGAGATTATGTATCTGTCTGTCTTTTGATTTTCTTTTCTTGATTAATTTACGTGATTTTTGATATACGATATATTCATTCCGTCACAGGTACGTAAATCATACAGATATTTCTCAGTTTGTCTTATTAATTCTGGATAAGCACTAATAATTGATGCATACTCCTTAATATATTTTCAATAATTTCTTCCGAAATATATTTTTGAAGCATATAAACCTTAATAATGATGATGACAAAGAAGAAATGTACGAACATGTTCTCTGTGTGTTTACTGCACAGGCTGTGATCGTCCACTCGTTGTGCCGGTCTAAAGTTGCTGTCAAGTTGGTCTCAGTCAGTACTTCAACAGAAGTATTCTCCCTCCAAATAAAATCGCAACTCCCATTTAAAATAAGTAAAAAAAAGTCTTATTCTTTACAGTAGTGTTCGTTTGCTTCTTTTGAATAACAGACTTGTAAATGAGAAATTTTAGCCCGATAAAATCAAAACAAGTCCAATGGCTTAGAGCTCAAGGGTCCATCTTGCTTGAAGAGACACACAAACCCAACTGAACGTGATACGCCCAGAGGCCCAACTCTGATTGACCCCCTTCCTGCCTATCGGCTGGAATATATATATATATATATATATATATATATATATATATATTTATTTTGGTACAGAAAAATTAGTACAACATTCGTACCGTCGGTTTCAAGCATGGAAGGACTGCCGGCTCTCTTCAGCTTCTGTTGTCATCCCAGATGCAGCTTCTGTTGTCTCTAAGATGACAACAGAAGCTGAAGAGAGCCGGATGGCTAAATCCTTCCGTGCTTGAAACCGACGGTACGAATGTTGTACTAATTTTTCTGTACCAAAATAAATCAATATTACACTCTTAATTTTTAATTTTTAACTTTAATTCTTAATTAATCGAGCACTCTGCTGAGATTTTTCCTGCTATATTACAAAGAAGGTATATATATATATATATATATATATATATATATATATATATATATAGACTAATTAAGATAATGGCTAACCTTATCTATGAACATGAAAAAAAAAATCTACTGTCCAGGGATTCCGTATCTGGACAGTCATTAAATTTGGAAGCCCCTTAATGAATCATAACCACAACAGGGAACCTCTTATCTGTACATTTTTTTTTTCAGAGGCTTCCTCTCTCAGCATGAATCCCCGTTTAAGGAAACACTAAGTTTTTCCAATGAGAAATCAAATTCTGGGTAGTCAAAACTCCAGATCAGATATATTTTCAATTTCTTGGTTGGTTTCTCTTTTCTTAGTAAAATATTTCACACTCGCATGCATCGCAAACATGCAACCCACTAAACATGCAACCGCCTAGTGCATGTTTACAAATGTATTATCTCGTCTTGCAAAAGTTCGAACTCTGTCGAGAAGAAGGGTCCACAAGTGATCGGAGAGTATGAAGGTCGTTTCAGAAATTTGGTGGTGCTCATATAAAGGTAAAGGAACAAAACCAATGTCGAAGTGTAAGAGAAATTCTGATCTGAAGCAAATTGGTATGGTGAAAAAGCTTGATAAATAGTTCACACATGAACTGAACGAAGTAAATCAGTGGTTATTTTCCGAACAGTTATATTTCTTTCATACAGTGAAGTGCGGATTAGAAAATATAGATAACCAAGGCAGAAAGAGGAGGAGGGGGATAAAGAGAATGAAACAAAGAAAAAGGGAAAAGGAAAGGGAAGGAAAAGGAAGGGGGAGGAAGGGGGAGGAAAAGGAAGGGGAAGGAAGGGGAAGGAAAAGGAAGGGGAAGGAAAAGGAAGAGGGAGGAAAAGGAAGGGGGAGGAAAAGGAAGGGGGAGGAAAAGGAAGGGGGAGGAAAAGGAAGGGGAGGGGAAGAAAAAGAAAAATGAAGGGAAGGAAAAGAAAAATGAAGGAAAAGGAAGGGGAAGGAAAAGGAAGGGGAAGGAAAAGGAAGGGGAAGGAAAAGGAAGGAAAAGGAAAAGGAAGGGGAAGGGGAAGGAAAAGGAAACCAAGAAAAACCGACGATGAAAAGGAAAATGAAAGAAAAGAAAAAAAAAAATTGAAGTGAAATTTATGAAAAAAATTTTGTAAGGAAAAATTAAAAAGAATAAAAAGCTGAAAGAGAACAGAATAAAGAAAGCTAAAAACGTTGACTCATCAAAAATAAAATAAAATAATTGCCTGGAAATAATTTCAGACTATTTGAACTAGAGTTGGGCGGTTTTGAAATTTTGGTTTCGGTATCGGTTTCGATTTTTTTCCCTTAAAACCTCGGTTTACGGTTCGGTTTTTCGGTTTTTTTGAAAAAAATTTTTTTACTATGGAAGCTATTCATTCTCTTGTGTGATGATTAGTTATTATTCAACGTTTAGTTGAATTATGCCACTGTTTCGATAATTTTGTGACTGAATCATTCTCCATGATATGAATCATATAAGTTTTAAGGTGTTGACTGTTGTAATCAAAGTTCTGATACCTTTTTAACAGTTAACTCGTTAAAACAGTGACCAAAGATTCATGAAAGATTTCTGAAGAATAAAACTGAGTTTGAATATACATTCTATCTAATTCTTTAACCCATCAGAAGCTAAAATATAACTCAGAAATGCAAGAAATTAAAAAACGAAAATTTATTTAAACAAACAAAATAATTTTACAAAGAAAATTAAGCAAAAATGATGATGAAAATGAAATATTGTCAAAATTATTTGACAGATAAAAATTTTAATTTTTTAATAGGTGAAAATGTTTGCAAGACGTTGTCTTGTCGCGTAAAATAAACACACCATATACTTCTCGAATTGCCGGTGTTGACTGTTGGGATGTCTGTCATTTTGTGTGCTCGAAGTTCTGTCAACTGGTGCGTGTTGGGGTTAATATTTGTTTTTAAGACAGGGTAATAAAACTTTATAGACATGCGTAAAAGACTAGTAGTACTACCGAAAACCGCGCCAAGGGAAAAGGAAGGATGGTTAAAAAAAAGTAGAGATTATTAATTCACCTAAAGTCATTTTTTAAGCTTTAAGGTAATTTTAGTCATAGAATTCATGACTTGGATTAAAGTTTAATAATTAAACTTTCGAATAAATTGTCAACTCTAAATAAATACCATATTAACAATTTAGTAAAATATAAATCGTTGCATAGTCTACTTTTTGAATAACCCATTTTTGGGAGAGAAAACATTATAGTTGAGAGATAGTTCTCTAGAAATGACAATTTATGTATGAAGTGGCTTTTCAAAAGTAAACAATGAAATGCCTAATGTTTAAAATATTTTTTAAAATCCGAATAAAGTGACACTAGCATTGGCAACTACTTTTTTTCTTTTTAAATGTTTATACTTACTCACTACTTTCCGTTTATTTACTTTTACAAGTATTTTTTTTTAATTTCATTTTAATAACTTTTTTTTTAGATAACTCTGAAACAAACAAATAATTATTTTACAATTTTGAGTTGAATCAAATAGATTTTCGACATCATACGGAACGCGTTTGATTTTTTCTTTTTCATTTGAAAATAGTTTATGCTAAAAATACGATGTCATGTTGTCTGTCGTATTTCTCTTTTTTTCATTTAAAAATTCAAAATGTTAATGATAAACAAACTGTAAACAAAGATTTCTTCCTACAAGTAGCAATACACATGAAAAAATTTAAATTGCTTAAAATATCTCAATAATTGCATATATAGAAAGAGCTTGATGATCTAAGAAAGAATCTTTTTAAATTTTTTAAATCTGACTAAAAATAAGGAAGTTATGACTATTTTTGTGCCTCGCACAATTAGATATTTTCCCCTCTTTAATACCATATGCGTTTCGTCACATTTTTTACACTAATTTTTCAGTAAAAATGTTATATCTTTGTTAAAACACAAGATTAAGCAATGAAATTTACCATATAAGTGTATTTTTGTACAAGGAATCAGAATATGCCACTGAAAATCTCCAGAAATTAATGGTTTCCAAGTAATCTGCACTAAGTGCACATAAATATGCTGCAATACCTTAAAAATACCATGAATCCAATAAAAGAAAGAAGTTAGAAAATTCAAAGTTAAATTTATGTACAAGAAACTAAAATCTAATACTAGGACTGTTTAAAAATGAATATATTGCAAGATTTCTTTAGCATTATTGTAGATTTACACCTTCTGCTAACTCACCCCCTTACCTCCTCAAAATATGAGATTCTACTTTTTTTATTTAGGCAATTACATGTTAACACCCTGAAAAACTTGGCAGAAAGAAAGAAACAAAACAATTATTTTAGAATTTAAAGTGGCGATCAGTTTCACATAAAATAATCCCCCATTTCAAGGCCATTCTAGCGTTTTAGGACAGTTAATTATTTTTTCTATGGAAGATAAATCCTGTGCGTTTTTCTTGTTTTTTTTCTTTTTCTTTTTTTTAGACGATTATAAGGGTTTTTGTGGAAGGAGGGGGGCTTACCACTTGAACTTCAGGTTAGTGGTAGGGCTAGGGGCAATTAAGTGTGAACACCCTGAAAACTTAGCAGAAAGAAAAAAAAACAATTCATTTAGAATTTCGAGTGGGGGATTAGTTTCACATATATTTAATGCAGCATAATTCACCATTTCCGGGCCATTCTAGCGTTTTAGGGCATTAATCAATTTTTTTCTATGGCAAATAAATCCTGTGCGTTTTTTTTATGGGCGTCTGCTTTTTTTTTTTTTTTTAGACGATTATGTGTGGTTTTAATGGGCTTTTTGTAGGATTAGGGCTTCCTACTCGGACTTAGGGTTAGTGATAAGGTTAAGGAAGGGGTTTTGTTTTGGATGGAGGTTGCCATTCGGACTTAGTGTTAGGGTTAAGGGAGTTTTTTAGGAGTGGCTTGCCACTCATATTTAAGGTTAATGGTACGATGGTAAGATGGCATTTTTAGGAGGTGGGCTTGTTAGTCGTACCTAGAGTTAATGGTAGAGTAATTATTTATTTTATAAATTTCACTAAAAGGCAAGAATGGCCGGGAAATCGGAGATCATTTTACATTAAATTTATATGCGAAACTGATCCCCACTCTAAATTCTAAACTATTTTTTGTTGTTTTGTTTTTTCTTTTTTTCGCCAAGACTTTAAGACGCAATCGCCTAAAAAAGTAGAATCTTAATTTTTTTTTTAAATTGGCGACTAGAAATTCATTACTACTAGAAGTTCGAAAGTTGAGTGAAAACCAGTATTTTTTAAAGTATTTTTTATAAAAGAACCAAATAGGATTAACTTTTTTAAGCACAAAAAGTATTTTTATCTTACTTTTAAAGAAGTTTATAAACAGATTTTACAAAGCTTTACAAGACGCTGCTGCTGATTGATTGTTATATCAGCAATACTAGCAGCTATTGTTGACTTTCGCTCAAAAAAAGGACAATATTTTTTAGGATAAGATAATTTAAAATTACTATTACCGAAAGACAAAACAACGTACAAATATAATTTTAATGCATAAAAAAAGATGAAAGATTAATTTATTTACTAGTTGGGTACGAAAAATGTAACAACATTTTCTATAGTCATATTTTAAAATGTTTAAAATTCGTTCTAGAATGAAAATAAACAAAAATCGCCTCGTGTTTATAGCAGTAATTGCAGTAATATATTTGTTCCATCTGTCCTCTTACTAATATAACATTTTTTGGTAATATTCAATTTTATTCAAATCGGAAAATCTTTTCAACCGTGTTTCCTTGTATATGGTGGCTTACTATAGTAAAAACACAATACCGAACGGTTACGGTTTTAAAAAAAAAAACCGATTCGGTATTCGGTATGGAGACGAAACCGAAAAACCGCGGTTTTTCGGTAAAACCGCCCATCTCTAATTTGAACTCATCTTTTTTTTTTTCATTCTATTCCTTTTCCAAAAAGATAAGAATATTTTCTTTTCTTCATGTAAATATGTAAACGATTTCAACGCTTTTTTATCAATAGCATGGGGGGTGGCGGTTTAAGCAGATGAAACGGGGATGAATCTGTCATCAAAAAGAACAGATTTGATGATAACAGGGTCCAAAATCAACAAAACTCGGCCGACTGGCGCGTGTGCATCAGAAATCTTCTTAAGTGAAACCAAATGTGAATTCCATACTGAAAAAGGGAAATCAGTTTTGACGTTTGGTTGGAGTTATTAATTCATTTTTTATTTTTATTTATTTATTTCCAGTCTGCTTTCGACATGAATTAAGTTGATGTTTCAAGTACAGGTCGACTTTAAAGAATATGCATATCCGAAAAGATCACCGATAAAAACACTGGTTGAGAGAGGAATATATAGGGGGGAAAAAATATGGAGAAATGACAGACACGCCGCATCCACAGCGAGCTGCAGATACTTCACTCTCATCACGACCAAAAATAAAAGTCGTGAAGAGTCTCCACGACCGTATCCACAAACAAGGGTCACTTAATAAAAAAGATTTATATTATTCGGACTACTATACTCATCTTGATTGCTATGTTCACAGTGTTTCCGCCAATGTAACATCCGACCCTCTTTAGGTGCGTCTTTTCGAACTTGGGAATCTTTGTCGAATTCTAGAATCTATACAGAATTTTGAAGTGAACCCCTTATTTAAGATTGTTCTCATTCTGTCAGCCATGACCGGGTAGAAGTGTTAATTATTAAGTTATTTTTGTTACTTATTGTCGACTGTAGTAAGGATTGAACCTTCAACCTCTAGAAAACTGCCACTTGATTGTTAATCAACGCCTTTATCCGTTGCACCACGTGTCAAAATATTGGTATCATTAATTGAACGACCACCATGGGGGCATTTTTCAGCATATGTCACCATTTTTTAACTGAATTCATTAAAAAGATCTTTCATCATATTGTTTGCTTTTTTATATTTAGTGCAAGTAAAGGGTATTTTATCTTATTTATTTAGTGGAAGAGGGGGGGGGGGGTAATTTTTAAATAAACAGGGGTAGATGAGATGTGTATGCCCAGCAGGGCGTATTGGTAAAGACACGGGAACAAAAGGGGGTCGAGGTAGGAGTTGAGGTGGCTTCTGTCTAAGGAACGTCGGCTGGTAAAAGATTTACGCTTTGCAAATTTGTATTGGAGTAAAAAAAAAAAATACACATGGGTGCACATTAGAGTAGGTTGATTTTCAACTTTTTTTTTTAATTATAAATATGTCCATGCGAAGAAAGTTTATTGGTCAACGGTGAGTACTGCCACCAAAAACGAGATTTTTACCATTTTTTTGTGTTTTGAGAAATTCGTTTTAAAGATTTCCTATTTATAAGCACTGGAGAAAGAAAAAAATTTTTTTTCATTTCTGTATAAATAATGTAAATACTTTCATAACTACAAGAGATGCGCTTCTGAAAATTAGTGTCGATATCGGCACTTCTAGATATGTGCTTAAAATTTGGTTCGGCAATGCTAAAAATTGTTCAACTTATTTAAAAAAATATAAAAAACATAATTGTTATTTCTTTTCCACTGATTCATATTAGACAATCTTTAAAAGTAATTGTTCAAAAAATTGGTGCAAATTAGAAATCTGTTTTTTTGCGTCGGTACTCACCATTGACGAATATGTACCGATAGGGGGGGGGGGGGGACGTGATCTCGTTAGTGACGTCAACGCGAGGGTTGAAGAAATAATGGTCGGCTCTTTTTCTAGCAGGGGGCGTCTGAGGGAGACGTGTACGTTTGGGCTCATGTCTATTTTCCTCTCTCCCTAAAACCGCGAGGGGAGAAATTGGTAGTTTTAATATCGGCTGATTAACAGATACAGTTTTTGGAGATCCTGGCCAGGGGGATATAAAGAAATCTGAACAGCAAAACGTGTATTGTGTCTTCTTAGATAAGATTTTGCTGCAGGTCCACATTCTTGTTTCAAGATGGTGGCCGGATTTAATACTAGGACTGCTAGATATGGATGCCTTGTGTTTACGACCATGCCTAGATGGACGAAGACGAGACTGGTCACAGATAACATCCAATATGAACGTGTGTTCACTGCACAGGCCGTGATTGTCCGTTCGTTGTGCCAGTCCAAAGTCGTGACTCGGGTTCTGACACCAGTTGCAGTGTCAATGTGGTCTCAGTGCTATACGAGAAGAATCCGTTCTTCAAATAAAATTGCAACTCCTGTTTGAAACAAGTAACTAAGTTCTAGGTTGAGGGATGTTACAATGATAACCGTTTTCTCCCACTGAACGACAGACTTGCAAATCAAGACAATCCCTTAGCTTAGAGCATGGGCTTTATTATTGCAATCCAGCCCGCGGACCTCCCAGTAAAACTCATATCATTTTGAAAATGATGTACACAAAGTCTCACCTTCACTCCCAACTCTCGGACGACCACCTCAATGACATTCTTCTGTTGTTTACCTCGACCATCGAGCCGGATATGGAAATACTTTTTCATGGCAAACAGCACCAGCAGTCTCATTGATTCGTAGAGTGTTCAATGCAATTTTTGTACAATTTATTCATGTAAAAAAATATAGTAATTCTGAGATTTCGTTTTTCACTCCGACCCGCGATCTCCTTCCAAAAGTCTCATCTGGGCCTCACTCTGAAAAGGTTGCCCGCCCTTAGCTTAGAGCCAAAGGCCTATCTTGCTTTTAGAGGAACACAAACTTCAACCAATTGTCAGACCTCAGAAAATCAAACTAACTGTCAGACAGCAAGAGGGCAACCCCCTCCCACCATCCTCTTCATCTGCTGAAATATCTATAGACATTCATGAGACCACACCAGAAAATGCTGGGAAGAGTGACTACATTCTATGTGATGTGATTGGTCGGTTTGGAATTGGTGAACGATGCTCAAACAGTGACAGAATGGTAAACTTTGCTTTTCAACCAACGGGCTGGTGGTCACAAACACAAGATTCGATCATCCCATCCATCATTCTTACATAGTATTTCAACAATGGACAAACCTCAAGCCAGATCGATTATATAATGGTCCGTTCAAGGTGGTCTTCTGTGTTCTGGACAGCCGTGTCTATAGAGGAGCCGAAACTGGAAACCTCGATGGCTGTGATCATATGCTTGTACATGCTAAACTGTCTTCACCTTAAAAGCCTTGACAAGTTACAGTCAATAAAAAGACTCGCCATTGATAGGCTTCCCTGTTCCAATACAGCAGCACGCCTGCAGATAGAATTAACCAACCGCTTTCAAGGCCTGTCTTTATTAGAATCTGAAGACTCATCTGAGGAACAATAGCTGCTTTTTAAAGAAAATGTCCAACAAGCCGCTCAACAAAGAACTTCATGGCAAAAGACCTAACAAAGAATGGATATCACTCCAAACCATTTCCATGTTTGAGAAAACCAAAGACGCTCGCAACTATGGAAACACAGATTTCCAGTGGCTCAGACGACAAACGACGAGATCTGCATGTGCAGACCGAAATATATACTGGCAAGCAGTTGCAGTGGAAATGAAACAAGCAGCATCCGTAGGGGACTCAAGAAAACTTTACCAACTTTTGAAATCAGCGACAAAAGGAAGCAGCACTTTGAAAAACTGTTAAATCATGTACCACCATCCCAACACCTCTCCCAGAGCAACATTGCCAGCCCAACTTATTATGCCAACTGTGATCCACCGACCAAAGATGAGATTAAAGAAGTATTAAAAAGGCTGAAGAACAACAAATCAGCTGGCGAGGATGCCCTTCCCGCATAAATATACAACTGCTGGTCTGATCTCATAATCAGATGGCTACATCAAATATTCTGCTGCATATGATGCTCAGAAAAAATTACCCATGAGTGGAGTGATGCAATTCTTCTTTTTTTTACAAAAAGGTGATCGCCGTAAACACAGTAACTATCGTAGAATAAGCCTGATTGATGTTGCATCGAAAATCTTTTCAATTATTCCTCTACTGCGTTTTCAAACACAAAGAGACCTTCGAACCCGATCAAATCAATCTTGCTTTCGACGAGGTTGAGGCTGCACTGATCAGATCTTTTCACTTAGGCGGATTTTGGAACAATGTTGGTCCTATCAGCAGGCGACTGTTGTATGTTTCATTGACTTTACTGCAGCATTCAACTCTGTTGATCACGAGAGCTTTTGGGTGATGAGGAACCATGACGGATTTCCATCCAAGCTGCTTAATCTACTGAAGGCCTATTACTCACACACCCGAATAAAAGTTTGTTGTTACGGAGAGGAATCAGAATTCTTCAATGTGCATACTGGTGTCCATCAAGGTTGTGTCCTTTCTTCCATTTTGTTCAACTACATTATTGGCAGAATCCTTGACCAGAGCATGATAGACTTCGTTGACGTGCAAGTTGGATGTGATTGTTCCATCACCGACCTAGACTATGCAGACGATGTTGCTATCCTCAGCGAAACATACACTGATATCCAGCAGGCATTGAATAAATAATGACAATACCACCGCCAAACGCGTAGGTATGATGATCAATGCCTCAAAAACAAAGGTTCTGTCAGCCAACTGCCCCCTTTCCATCAAGAGTTCCTATCACTCAACGGCATCATTGTCAAGAAAGTCAGGCAGTTCCTTAAGTATCTTGGCTCAACCTTTACAGCTATTGGACAAGGTAAGGATGAGATTGCAATCCGTATTGATCGTGCTCGCTCAACCTTCTGTCGTCTCCAAAGTAGATTGTAATCTCGATAAGAGATAAAACTTAACAAAATTGAAGATATTCTAAGCACTGATACGCTCAATACTGATGTATGGTTGAAAAACCTAACCCTTGCACAAAGAAAATCTTCATATACTCAAGGTTTTCAACATGTACTGCCTTCAGTACATCCTATGCATCCATCTCTCCTACCATATCCCAAACAGCACCATCTATGCAAGATGCAACGCACCAGCATCACAGAGACTCTTTTTAAAATGAGACTTTGCTGGTTTGGTCACGTTCTTCGACACCCTGAGGAAGAATTTATCCGCAAGTTGCAAGTTGGTAGCCCCAGTCGCACCTGCCGCCTGTAAAAAGCGCAGAGGCGGCCAACTGAAGACTTAGATAGGAACAGTGAGGACAGACATGGAGCTGATGGCTGGCCCCCGTGTTTTTGGTGTTCAACGCTGGAACCGGGAATGGCTGAAATATGCCAAGGACTCAGCTGCTGATCAGAGGGGGGGGGGGGGACCGCCTTGATATGAAATGCGGTGAACTCATTTGGTGCCGGCTCAACCCACTCCAGGTAAATACTTTGTCTAGTATGGTAAAAGGAGACAATCTTCCTTTTCACTCTTCCCAAACGAAACCAACCAAGCCAATAGTAACCTGACAATTGACAAAAAGAGACATGATTTTTTGCTCCCTAAAACGGATTCACAGAATGACAACACAAATGGTTTTACTAACCCAGAACTTCTCAGAATAACGAAAAAGATTTCTTTTTGATTCACAAAAATAACAAACAGGATAGTAACCATTAATAACCCCCACCCCCCTTCAACCCAAGTATCTATAAGAGGTGCTGTCCGTCTGTCACGCTTCAGTTTGAAATAGCATTTTCATCGCTGAATGTGCAAAATTGAATGGATGTATCTTAAGAATATTCGTTCTGGCTTCTTTATTCTAAAAATAAAATGAATGCTGCCTTAAGCAGTTTAATGAGTTTAATCTACTGAACATAAAATGGCGTTCAGTGTTTTTTTTTTTTTTTTTTTTCTCGTTGATATTATTCAGTTAATATGTCAAAGATGGACCCGATAATGTTAACAACTAATTACAACACATGATTTCTTTTTCTTTTATCGGAGGAGGTGGGAAGATTCAATTTTCCAATTTCTTTTAATCATTTCTACATTTTCAAGAGGATGAATGATAATTTAGTCATTCTTAAGATCATAGCAATATTTAGATGCTGGTGTGCAAAAATAATGTTGAAAACGGTATTTTCCACATAAGGTTAAAATTAAACAGAGAATGGAAAATTCCATTTAGAAGTTAAAAGTTTAGAATTAGGACTACGTGGCAAGATATGGCATCATGGGAGGAAGTACATGGCAGAAAAGCTAAAGAGTTCCTGACGCGAGGAATTTGACGTCTAAGTGATCCAAGTCCTCCTCCACCCTGATAGGGTTGGGAGAGGAAGACGCAGCTCATCTTAATGTACTTGCTAGAAGCAACCATAAGTGGTAAATCAAATCTTAGAGCAACTAATGAAGTTATTTGTTGTTCTTTTTAAGCCACCGAAATAAGAAAAGTTGCAACATTTCTACGACTGCCACATCACAACTACAACCACCTTTACAATTACTAACTACTTCAGAGAAATGAACAGCAGTTTCTGTTAACAAAAAAACCTGTGGGGGATCGAAGAAAGCCCCCTCCCATGCCATGATGCAAAAAAATAAAAGTTATAATTAAGTGTATGTAGAAAAGAAATAAATGGAAAAGGGCACACTCGCAAAATATAGAGAAAAAAAATCAAAAACATGTTTTACTAATTTTAATTTTTTTTTTCATTTTTTTAAATTTTTTTACAAAACTTTATCAAAGTAACAAGAATAATATTTTTGATCGGTTTTACACAGATGTTCCTATTTATTTGCCTCCCCACGAAGATAGAGTTAGACACAAGGTCGTTTTTTAATGTGGGGAAAATCCAGTTCCCAAAAAAGAAACTCTAGATTGGAACAAAAATTTAAATTGTCTCGGTCTAGAAGGACTTCTCCTTCACTGACCCAGGACAAAAAAAGATGAAGTGCTGCATCAGAACAGATACTACACTTTGCTCCTAGCCAAAAGACCAGGGTTTTACACACATGTTATTTACAGAGAAAGGTGAAAATTATAAATTGTTAGCTTCTTTCAATAATCTTTTTGTCTAAATTAATATTTACTACCTACATATACACATCTGCCTAATCACCCCCACACACTTTCACAGAAACCTTCTCACCAACAGATTCAAAATTTAAGACAGCTTGTTATAAAAGTACATTTGAGTGTCTAGTAAATCAGACATCAATTTCCCCTGCATACACTCCTCCCCCCCCCCCATGCTTAGTTTTTTTTTTCTCCCGCCACCCCCGCTGTCCATTATCTTTCATTCGCTATGCTATGTCCAATGTGAAAACATCTTCCTTTTTTTCTCTTGGTTTTTTGCATATCTAAATGTATATAACATACCGAAATATCATTTGGATTGAATAAAGATTTTTTCACAGAAAATTTTCTAGTCATCTTCTAGTCATATCTTGGGGGTTATCCTAAGGAATAAATTGATTGCGATGGTATGGTCATGTGGAACGTTCATCCTCCTGGATAAACCGTTGCAGAAGCATGAATGTCATAAATCGCAGGAAGGTTGGTTGGTTGGCCAAGGAAAACTGGGAAGCAAATGATTGGACGAGACCGCACAGAGTGGAACTTGGAGACTGCTGACCCACCGAACAGTGAAAAGCGAGCTTACGTAATATCATTAAACTGAATAAGGGAAAAGTGATGTTAAACGAATAGAAAAAAATCTTCATACCATACTAGAAAAAATGCAACACGTCGGATCAGCCATTGAACTAGATTGATCGTATCAGAAAAAAGTAAGCTTGCCGAGCCAGTTAAATATTTTTTAAATAAAAACAAAATTCAAAATTAGTCTCTTTCTGCTCACTATATCTTTTCTCTCTAGCTTCAGGTTTAAATAGTATTACTACTTGGGGTTATATTTCCTTTTGTTTATAATGGACTCAATCTCCAGTGTTATAGTTAGTTTTATTACCTTTGACTGTAGTGTTAATAAACACAGTGATGGAAGTGAGAATGATAGACACTGGATAAAATAAGAATGGGGGGGGGGCGAGGATAAACAAAGATAGAAAGAAACTTAGTAAGAGATGCATCTCTTGGTGAGTTAATTGCAAATTATGACTGCATTACATAACGACCGAGTTACAGGAGTCATCCGTGTAGTGATCAGAGTAAACACGATTATAAAGCAACTGCAGACCAAACTTTGAATCCGAAATTTGCCATGGAGAATTGAAATGACAGCATCTACCCAGCGGTTGGCAACAGCTTCGGCTTCTGCAAGCCTGATAACCTTAACCAGTTGGGAGCGGGACAAATCCGTATTCCATCTAAATGCAGCTTAACCAAGATTAGAATGGATCATACGGTTTCTTTGTTTTGGGTTGTGTCACTCCATCTTTCAATAAAATCGTATTTATCTAACATATAAAGTTATCTTAAAAATTGGACCTAAATAGCATTTAAGTTGAAATATCAAATATTGATTTTGACCAGCCAATTTTCATTTGTTTTTGTTGTTAATTCAAAACGTAGCTCAAAACGGTGAAGAACTCATCAGTTTGCATTTTTACAATGTTTGCCGATGGAATCAAGACTGCCTGTGATTCGTTTCAACATTGGCAATGGACTAGCGTGTTTGATCGGTCCTAATTCGGGACTCAGTGAATTCATTGGAAAGAGTCGACTCAGCCGACCCAGGATGAATGACGTTAGAAAGTTTCCATGTTATTGGACCTACAATAATGTCCTTTGCTACAGTTTATTTTTAAAATTATACAGTCTCGTAAAGACAACTGGAAATCTGTAAACATTTTTCAATTATGATTGAAAAATCTAGAGAAGAGAACACACATTTTTAATTAAAGAATATAAAGAGTTGTCTCTTTTACAACTAAAAATTTCATTTCTTCTTTCTATATAAGTTTTAAAAATGTGCAAATAAATAAAAATTAAAACTAAAATGACTTCATTGCATCACAGGCAACACCGGGTAGGTACAGCTAGTATATACTATGTATATTCTATATCAGGGCCGGCGGGACAGTTATGAAAGTGGGGGGGGGGGGGGGCTTCTTTTAAAAAGAGGGGGGGGGGTCGGTTAAACACGTGCATATCAACTTAATTATTGATGACCATAAAGTTTGTGTGTGGGGGGTGGGGGGAGTCAAAAAGTGAGGGGGGCTTCGGCCCTCCCTGCCCCCCCCCCGCTGCCGCCGTCCATGTATATGTATGTATATTCATACACACACACATATATATATATATACAAATACATATGCACACACACATATGCACACACACATATACACACACATACATGCATATGCACGCACATATATATACACACATACATGCATATGCACCCACACATATATATACACACATACATGCATATGCACCCACACATATATATACACACATACATGCATATGCACCCACACATATATACACATACATGCATATGCACACACACATATATACACATACATGCATATGCACACACACATATATACACACACATATATACACACATACATGCATATGCACACATATATACACACACATACATGCATATGCACACACATATATACACACACATACACACACATATACACACACATACATGCATATGCACATACACATATACACACACTCATACATGCATATGCACACACATATACACACACTCATACATGCATATGCACACACATATACACACACTCATACATGCATATGCACACACATATACACACACATGTATATATACATATGCGCACACACATGTATATATATACATATGCACACACACATACATGCATATGCACACACATATACACACACACATACATGCATATGCACACATATATACACACACATGTATATATATATATATATACATATGCACACACACATGTATATATATATATATACATATGCACACACACATGTATATATATATATATATATACATATGCACACACACGTATATATATATATACATATGCACACACACACATGTATATATATACATATGCACACACACACATGTATATATATATATACATATGTATATATATATATACATATGCACACACACACATGTATATATATATATATACATATGCACACACACACATGTATATATATATATATATACATATGCACACACACACACATGTATATATATATATATACATATGCACACACACACACATGTATATATATATATACATATGCACACACACACACATGTATATATATATATATACATATGCACACACACACACATGTATATATATATATACATATGCACACACACACATGTATATATATATATACATATGCACACACACACACATGTATATATATATATACATATGCACACACACACATGTATATATATATACACATACATATGCACACACACACATGTATATATATACACATACATATGCACACACACACATGTATATATATACACATACATATGCACACACACATGTATATATATATATACACACATACATATGCACACACACACATGTATATATATACACATACATATGCACACACACATGTATATATATACACACATACATGTATATATATATATATACACACATACATATGCACACACACACGTATAAATATATATACATATGCACACACACACATGTATATATATATATACATACGCACACACACACATGTATATATATATATATATATATACACATATGGACACACACACATGTATATATATATATATATATATGCACACACACGCGTATATATATATATATGCACACACACGCGTATATATATATATATGCACACACACGTATATATATATATATATGCACACACACGTATATATATATATATGCACACACACGTATATATATATATATGCACACACATATATATATATATGCACACACATATATATATATGCACACACGTATATATATATATATATGCACACACATATATATATATATATGCACACACATATATATATATATATGCACACACATATATATATATATATGCACACACATATATATATATATATGCACACACATATATATATATATATATATATATATATATCTGCACACACACGTGTGTATATATATATATATGCACACACACACACGTATATATATATATATATATATGCACACACACGTGTGTATATATATATATATGCACACACACATGTATATATATATATATATATATATATATATATGCACACACACATGTATATATATATATATACTAGCTGTAACACGGAATTTAGAAAGAATCAAAGAAAATATATGCAGACACAGGTTGTCTGCAATATGTCAAGAAATAATGCAGCCTATATATATATATATATATATATATATATAACCCATTGTCATGGTTTCCCCCTCCCCCCAAAAAAAATATATTGATCCATTGACATGTGTTTCGTTGTCTTACAACTCATCAGCGTGGCTAGACCTAGAGAGAGTCGAAACCGGGACTCTGAAATCTGATTCTGACGTATATATTTTAAATATATAATTATCCATAGACATGTGTTTCATTGGTTTACGACTCGTCAGCGTGGCTAAACCTAGCAAGATTTAAAACTGGGATCCCAGTGACTGAAGATTGTTCTCATTCTGTCAGCCATGACCAGGTAGAAGTTTAAAGTCATGTTTTACTCAAGAAAATGATAATTCATGATTTTAGTACAAAATAAGTTTAGGAATAATGATGAAACCCATTTCACTATAAATGTATGTGGATTAAAGAAAATCGTTCACGGTCAACATCTTTACGGGGTTTACACACTTGTCACGACTGAACATACGACATGATTCTCAATTGAATGTTGAGATGCGAGCTCTATAAACCGGATTCTAAAATACTGGTGAAAGAATAAACACAGAAAAGGAACGCTATCTTTACAAAAATATTTTTAGTGACTTACCCAGCTGGATATGCTATGGCGCCAGTATTAGGATCACATGTGAGACCAGCAGTGGAGCTTATAGTTAATCCAAGAACTTTTTCCAGTGTAACCTGAAGAAGAAGAAGAAAAATAGAAAAGTTAGCTTAATTACAAACAATAGAAAATCTTTAAACGGTCATTCGTTTAAGGAACTGGCTTTACAAAGTAATAACCAATTTTTATGAAAAAGTTGTCTGAATGCTGAGATCCTATGAAGAGCATGTTATTGTACCTCTGGAATTAATAAATTAAACTTGTACAGCAAAAAATTAATGTTTTTTTTTTCTGAAAATCAGAACTGTGTAACAAAAAGTAAATTCAATGCTGTTGACTGAAAAAAATCCCTGGTTACCTTAAAAAACAAAAAAAAACAAAAATTTTTAAGTGCTCAAAATAAAAAAAAATATCAAAATTCTTTGTATCATTCAGATGGTTTTATGTTATAAATCAAATTCAAAGTGACCCTTAGTTCCCCCCCCTCTCCAAGTAAAATTCTAATTATTTTATAGAATTTAAATCCTATATGGTAGAACCTATAAGATATGCCTTCAAAAATATTTCATTACATTTTGTGCAAACAAAGGCTCCAGAGTTTTATTACATTTTGACAATGGCATTGCAGGTCTTGATTTTTTTTTAAATATTGATTAATAGTACATAAGACAAATGTAAGTCACATACAGTTAGTTTAATTTTTTTTTATACAAAGCCAGCCATTTGCCTACTTCATCATAATAGTCATCAACGTCACTGCTGCTGTCAACAACTGTTTGAGTCACCATTTTAAAGTCTGGTTTCTTAATTTACTTTAACAAGGAAAAAATTGGTTTCGTTCGCAATATTTTATACTTAAGTCGGTGGCGGGGGTGATCCATGGGAATGAAAATAAAACACTATTTTCTGGTGATTCTCAGATTTTTTTTTTTGCGCTAACAACTTATGACATGGAAACAAAAAAAAATCATTGTAAAATTCTTTCTTTGCAATGTGTGAAAGAAGAATGAATATAAAATGAGTCCGAGCAATGCCTACAGCTAATATGAGAGAGACTAGCAATCATCCAAAGAGAGACATTACTACAAGGAGAAAATAAACGAACTGCACCCAACCATTGTAATATAAAACATTTCTTTAATCAATTTAAAAAAAAAGGATAGAGCTGCAGTTTTCTGGTGGCTATAATAATTAGGTAGTTAACAGTTGGATGGTAGGGTTTTCATTCTATAAAAACAGGGATGGGCCACATCCGGCCTGCGAAGGCTTAGCGTCCGACCCGCCACCCTGTTATGCTTTATTATTGCAATCCGGCCCGCGGACATCCCAGTAAAACTCATATCATTTTGTGACATAAACATAAAAGTAGGTTTCGATTAAGATTTACAGTGGGATAAAAATGTATGAATATGTATATTTATTTTTTTTTCAACTATTAATTTCAAATCCTTGGCCTGAGATAAAAAAAAAAAAAGAGAAAGGCAAAGAGGAAACGAAAGACGAGGAAAGGGCATAAAACAGAACTTATGTGAGGTGTGTCAAAACGAATGCTGGATCAACTTGCTACTTCCCCGTCATTATCTTTCATGATTCCAAAATGGCTCTTCGTCGGCGCCTTTTATAACATCACATACAGAAGTCTCTTGAGAAAAAATATCAGATTTATAGAGTGTTCAATGCAATTTTTGTACAATTTATTCATGTAAACAAAATATAGTAATTCTGAGATTTCGTTTTTCACTCCAGCCCGCGATCTGCTTCCAAAAGTCTCATCTGGCCCTCACTTTGAAAAGGTTGCCAGCCCCTGCCTTAGAGAGATCGACAGTGAATCACCGACCCCCCCCCCCCCACTAATTGCAGTGATAATAATAACTATTCCAATTTCCAGCCTTTAAAAAAGCAAAAACCATAAAATTTCGTTATGGGATGCTCAATCAGAACGAAAACAAATTTGCAGTTTTCAATAAATGGCGCAAAGAAAGTTATATATTATTTTTTGGGTGAGTCATTTTATTATCAACCGATTTTTATTTGGGACTTCATTCTGATCCTTCCATACTTTGGATCTTGAATTTTACCATCTGGAATATATAATATAATATATATATATATAATATAATATATATATAATATATAATATATATAATATATAATATATATATACTAAAAAATATACTACGCTGACCCCCAAAGGAGTAGGTAACGACTGAGGTATAGTATCATGACGAACGCCCCACCCCAAAAAACGAGAACTTAATATCTTAAGGGGTGATATGATGACAGCAGAACAGGTAGTACACTAACCCCAAACGGAGACAATAATCATTAGCATGATGAGGAACGAACATCTACTATACTGCCTTCTAAATCAGGAGGTAATTCATGGGAAAAACATATGCATATATATGTGCACTAAATATATATAAAAAATGTGTATAAAGTATTATTGGAAAAAGGAAAAGAGAAATTAAAGAGTAAAAAGGAGATCCAAAGGTAAACTAATTTAAAATGTATATATATTTCGTGCACATTATATATATATATATATATATATATATATATATATATATAGCTCACATTACCCACCTTTACGCCAGGCAGCTGTGTTCCAAAAGTCATAATGATCGATTAATTAGTTTAGAAGTGAATCCTATAGATAGAATTATATCAACATATACATAACTTTACCTAGATAGATATATTTATAAACCTCGGTCACATTACTTTTAAAAACATCTTTTTCTCACCTTGACTGTCCCTTCTCTATCTCTACGTACAGGTGTAAAAAAGACATTCGAGGGCAACGTACAGGTGTAAGAAAAGGGACATTCGGAGGCAACGTACAGGTGTAAGAAAAGGGACATTCGGAGGCAACGTACAGGTGTAAGAAAAGGGACATTCGGAGGCAACGTGCAGGTGTAAGAAAAAGGACATTCGGAGGCAACGTACAGGTGTAAGAAAAAGGACATTCGGAGGCAACGTACAGGTGTAAGAAAAGAGACATTCGGAGGCAACGTACAGGTGTAAGAAAAGAGACATTCGGAGGCAACGTACAGGTGTAAGAAAAGAGACATTCGGAGGCAACGTACAGGTGTAAGAAAAGGGACATTCGGAGGCAACGTACAGGTGTAAGAAAAAGGACATTCGGAGGCAACGTACAGGTGTAAGAAAAGGGACATTCGGAGGCAGCGTACAGGTGTAAGAAAAGAGACATTCGGAAGCAACGTACAGGTGTAAGAAAAGAGACATTTGGGGGCAACATACAGATGTAAGAAAAGGGACATTCAGATGCAACGTACAGATGGTAAAATGTAGGAGGTTGATTAAAGTGTGCAGTCCCTACAAGCTTTGATAAATAACATTAACTGGTTTGGATTTCTCGGTTTATTTGAGGCAGATCGACTCTTTTAGGGGTTATCTAATGGCATCATGCAATACATATTGTATACCAATAGTCATAAATATTGAGGCAATCACTGGCCTGCAAATCTACAGTATTCGATGGTGGTATTGTGTGTGGCCGGGGATCACCAGGTCAGACACTGAAAACCGTCCAGTACGGCCGGCACTCATTCAAGACTGTCCAGATGAAAGGAGTTAGTTTAACTTGCCATAAGTGATAGCCGATACACACACGCATTGAATACAAGTTGTATTCTTAACCATAGCTATATGGGGGGGGGGGGGGTGATTGTTTCCTAATGGGAGTATAAGTCCATATTTAAAAGAAATGGATCCAATAGAAATAGTTAACCGAGCATAATTTAATCACCACAAGCCTCCAAGTATTCTCCACGAAAACGTAGTAATCCTCATAGGACACCTGATGTGTTGAGATTTCATTGAATTATTCACTATCATTAATTTAAAAGAAAAATGCCTTTTCCAACATTTTAAAGTTTAAACTTATTAATACTGCTTCCAATTAAATGTTAGCAAGAGGAGGGGAGGGCATAAGTGGGAAGGTTATTAAATATTGGATATCTAAAATATGGATATGTTCACACGTACCCATTAAATATGACAGAATCTGTTAAATCAGTGGAATTAAAAGGAGCGTGGGGAATAAATGTTTTCCCTTCTTGCTGTTTATTTCTCTTCTTACCTGATGGGAGGAGGAGGGGGAGCAGCTGCTTAAAAAGTTATCAATGAAGTCAAGTGGAGAACAAGAAGGGCAGCAACAACAAAAATGGAGGTTAGAGGGGAGAGCTGAGTTCCATATGTTATATTTCTTAATTCAAGCTATCATTTTAAGTGTTTTAAGACAAATTGGGAGAGTATGGACGGGGGGGGGGGTAAAGGAGAAGAGGACTAAACATTAGAAGAAAGAAAGGAAAAAAAAGGGGATGGGAGAAGAAGTGGATGAGGAAGAAAAAGATGAGGAAAAGAAAGTGGGGAAGAATAGAATGAGATGGAGAGGAAGGAGGGAACAAAGGGGAGGGGAGAGGAGAGGGGGGAATGAAAGAAGCAGGAGGAAAACAAAGAGAAGGCAAAGCAATGAAAACGAAGGAAGATGAAATGACAGAAGGGGGAGGAAAACAAAGAGGAGAGGAGTAGGAAAACAGATGAATGGGTAGGACAAAAAAGAGAAAGAAGGAGGAGGAGGAAAAAAAGAGGAGGGGAGGAGGTCAAATGATAATTTAACACATGATCTGATAACCAGCTTGAGCATGAAATTGCAAGTTCCCATAAAAATTTGTTTTATGTCTACACGGATTAGATTGATTGTATCATCTGTACCCACCATAAATTGGTGAACCTAAAAACTTCCTACAAGTTTGATGAGCATAGACATGGAATCAGCAGCACATGGTGACTCAGATTTTCATCATGCACTTATTAGAATTTTTTATTCTTTCTTTTTGCCTGATGAACGCAAGGCAAGAAACTGTCAGTCACCATGTGCTGTTGAGTACATGTCTAAGCTGATCAAACTTAAATCAACAAATGGCCCATCACTGATATTGACAAGGAGGAGTTGTTTTCTTTAACCCCATACAATATACACTTCAAACTAATTTCTTTTTCTTCTTTTCAAAAAATAAAAGAATATTGTTTTTTTTCTTTTCACATTATTTAACTGATTTAAAAAAAACTGGATTTATTTTCTGAAAAATAAAAAAAAAAATTTCAAAAAAAAAAAAAAAAAAAAAAAAAGTAATAAACTGTGCCATCCTCTCAAATTACCTTCCAACATAACAAACATTCTTAATCCTGAAACTTTTGTTTCAATGATTTCAAGTAGTGAAAAAAAAGTAATTTGCAAAGGGATAGCGAGTGGGGAAAGCCAGCAAGTTTATAACATTTTTACCACTATTAAATCAAAAACTTTAATTGATACTTGTTAATGATGTATTTTATGTAGTACAGGTGAGAGGTAGCATGCTGGACTTCTATTTCAGAAGCTGTGAGTTCAAATCCAACCACTGATGTTTTTTTGTGTAATCCAAAAGTGATTTTAATGATGTCGAAACATGAACAGACAGGCAAATTCACTCAGTTTAAAACACTCGCTATGTCTAGCCATGATACAACAAAACAGCTGTCTATGAATGATATGGGTGCATAGGAGAGTTGCGGAATCAAAAGGCATAAGGTTCAACTCCGACTCCTAAGATTCCAAAGATTTAGACTCCAACTTTTAGAATTCCAAAATATCCAACTTAAACTCCTTTTTAAAGTCTTCCAATATTAAAGACTTGATTCTTTGGAGATTAAAAAATCCGACTAACTCTTAGCATTCTTATAAGTTAGACTCCGATTCCTTCCCAAACCTTAGACACCCGCATTCCTGGTGCATAATTCCTCCCCACAAAATATAAAGCAGGTCTACCTCATAAAATACGTTTTCAAAAACACTTATTTTCTTTTATACACCTTTTCATCATTGAAGCAGAATCCAATAGTTTACACGACCCCATACTGATCTTTTTCCTTTTAATTACTACAAAAAGGGTTAATAAGGGCTCAAACGATGACGTACCTATAGACTAAAAAGAACAACTGCGATTAATAATGTATAAAATAAGTAGCTGTTAAATGCCCTACAGGAGTTTGGATCTAATTAAGATCCTGTGAATGGTCGTCTGGCGTCACCCCCTCCCAGGCACACTGGCGAGATGTGAATGAATACAGAAAAAAAAAAATTCAACATCAAAATTAGTTACAGTCTTATAACAATTTGGTTCAATTAATTTAATGGCCGAACGGGAAGTAATGAGCTGACGACGTGGGGTGCCCAGTTTGAATTCTGTCGGAATCAGAGCACCACTTTTACTATGGATGTTGGCAACTTTGATGTGATCCCTCATGTGAGTACCCAATTTTAGAAAGAATTAGGGAAACCAACACCAAAAAGAATCAAGCCGGTAAAAAAAAAAAAGTTGTACCATGCTGATTCATACAAATGTACTTTTTTATTTTATTTTAAACCAAACGATACTATAATTAAATGTAACCTTCAAAATGCTATTTTATGGAAAAAATAGGAATGAAAAACTCCCGAGCAATGCCGGATAGCTACAGCTGCTAGTAACTTATATTTTTTTTTTGGGGGGGGGGGGGGGGGGGATAAATCTGATAATTTTTTATATTCTTTTATTTCAGTACTTTTAAAGTATTTAATAACAGCAAAGTGCAACAGATAGGTGTTTCTGCATACTATTGGTGGGGTTAAGAGCTGGAGACTGGACAATTGGAAAGCACCAGAATATTAGAAGAGTAATTTGCATCATGGTGATTCCTGCCGGATTAAAAAAATTCGGAAATCTTAGCTGCAGGTCAGTGATCTTTGAATATCTTGAAGGCCGTGAAATGAGCTGGGGAATTGTTGCAGAGATGTGGAAGCAATGGCTAGCAGGAAGGATCAACAACAGGCATCCTGACTGTGTCAACACAACAAAATTCGTCCGGAAGCTGCAAAAATGTGACAATGCAAACCTTGGTGAAAGAGATGATTGTTGGATTGGCAACTATGAAGAAAGCTCTGAACAAGGATCGTCGCTACTCCTCATACAAGAATCACAACGGTCAACTACTCACCACCAAGGGCCAAGAGAATTGCTTTCCGAAAGCCAAGAAACGCCTCAATAAGGTCAAACACCCAGTCAAGCCAGGGACACTCTGGTTCTTTTGAGATGTAAACAAAATTCTGCCAAGACCAATTGTACAAGGTGCAGAACAGGTGGTTAGCCTACAATCTACACAAAGTCTTGCGTGTCATGAAGACCAAATTTCTTCAAATTGTGATGGTCTTTGAGTTTGAGCGTGCCTCCAGTGCAGGTCACATGCGACCCAACATCTTCGAAAATGGACTCACACTCAATTCAGATGGCTATACGGAGTTGCCGTTCACTGCTGTTAAGCACTGGGTGAAGAGAATGGTTGCTGAAAGGCCATACACATGGCAGCAGGACTCAGCTCCGTGTCATAACTTCGGTAAGACCCAGAAGTGGTTGTCTGAGAACTTCCACGACTTCAGCAGTACCAACCTGTCCGTCTCCCCCCTACTCGCCTGATTGTAACGCTATAGACTTTTACGTATGAGGCATAGTTCAAAAAGATACCCTTCAACACCAATGACGAGCTGATTGCCAGAATCAAACTGGTGTTCAGGCGTCTCTCGAAGGATACTGAAGGCCCCATGCTTCAGGGTCAGGTCTCACCTGGAGGCCGTGGTGGAAGCTCAGAGCGGCTTCTTTGAGCGAGTTGTATCCGGCAAAAGATCATCTTAAGGATGCATTTTGAATTTTGAGAATACTTATTGGTCAGGATATGACATTTTTCTTTCCTTTCCAAACAGTATTAAATTTATCCTGTAGTTCAAGCTAAATAAATTGTTTGGAACTATTAAAAGAATTTCCAACGCTATTGATAATGTTTTACCATTCATTTATCTATTTTTTATTTATTTTTGAATTCATGTTTTGAAACATGACATAAATCAAATTTCTGAAGTCACGTCAACGCTATAATCATTTTGTTACGGTAATGTTTTATTGATAAGAAAATCTAAATAGCTCAGTTCGTAGAACATCAGACTGAAGATCTCACGATTCTGGTTTCGATTTTCGGTCATGGCATCCGCTTTATTTGTTGGGAATTTATTAATTAGTATTAATTCAATATTTTCCATTTCTAAAAGAACCTAAGATATTTCTTTAAAAGATTGTGACTGACAGAGAAACAGACAGACACACAAAGAAAATGGCCCTCATGAGTGGATAATATCCACTGGATATATACATATGGAAGGAAGAATTACGGAGGAAGAATTACGGAGGAAGAAAAAAGAAAGAAAATCAGGCACCGAAACAAGAGAGTGGAGGTGAAAGAATAAAAGAAAGGGAAGAAGAAAAGTAGATTTTTTTTAATAAATATTCCAAGTACTAAATACTAAAAAAGTAATCTTTCAATATCTGTTATTAATATAAAAACTCAGATGAATGTAACAATTAAATACCATCCGGGGGGGGGGGGGGAATCCTATTGAAAAGAAATAAATAAATGGCAGAAATATATAAGTACTTTTCCCAAGAGCCCAGTGCAAACAGGATACGGGTTTTAAGCCTTTTTTTATGAGAAGGGCATGTGGAGCCGGCAAAATGATTCAGCGCCCAACTTCCTGGTACAAGCCGAGATTTGTTAGAGGAAAAAGTCCAGCTGGCTGGATGTGGAGAGTTCCCCCCTCCGAGGATTTGGGGGGGGGGGGGGGGGGGATTAAGGGTCAAGAATTAATGAAAAATAAAAAAGTAAATATATAATATATTTTTATAAGATTGGTGGTGGTGGTAGGGTATGCCAAACCAACACATTTTATGGGGTTATTTAATGCTGAAACAATGCATCCATTCAATCTGTATTTTAGTAATGAAAATGTGTGACAGACCAACGAAAAATGCTATTTCAAACTTTAGCATGACAGACCAACGAAAAATGCTATTTCAAACTTTAGCATGACAAACCAACGAAAAATGCTATTTCAAACTTTAGCATGACAGACCAACGAAAAATGCTATTTCAAACTTTAGCATGACAGACCAACGAAAAATGCTATTTCAAACTTTAGCATGACAGACCAACGAAAAATGCTATTTCAAACTTTAGCATGACAGACCAACGAAAAATGCTATTTCAAACTTTAGCATGACAGACCAACGAAAAATGCTATTTCAAACTTTAGCATGACAGACCAACGAAAAATGCTATTTCAAACTTTAGCATGACAGACCAACAAAAATACTATTTCTAACAAATTAATTAATTAAACTAAAGTGCAACAGATCGACCGACAAAAATATGTCAGAACGCATCTAAAAATGGCTATCATTAAAAAGTAATTTCTGGCTAGAATTAAAGTTTAAGTTTCTGAGTGTTTTCTCTGGTACGAAATCCAAAGAAAAACGGCATTTTTTTTTTTACCACACTTCTATTGTAAAATTGAACCAAGTTTGTTTTGTTTTTATCATCGTCCTGGAAACATCCCAAAAGACAATTTTAATAGTCCCGATATCGGAAGATTTTTTGATATGTATCGTTAGTAGCATTATTAAATTAAATTTTTAAAAAAGAAAAAATTGAAAATGTTTGGATTATTCAGGCTACTATTATCATCTGGCTTGCTATTTTCACGACGTTTTGAACATGCGCAACGGATAATGATGTTAACAATCAGTTCTAAGTTCTAAGTGATTGTCTTTGTGAGATTGAAGGTTCAATTCTTACTCCTGTCCATAATAACTAATATAATAACATTTACATGACTGATGGAATAAGAACAATCTACTCCCGTAGATTAAATAAAGGGTTCAGTTCGAAATTCTGTATAAGTTACAGAGTTCGAAAAGATGCACTTGAAAAATATCGGAGATTACATCAGTCGAAAAGGGAAAATATTAGCCCGAATAATCCAAATATAAATTATCAATCCTCATCTCAAAAATTACAAAACAATGAAAATGTTATTTACATCGATGGCAAACGAAACAATCTGTTGGCAACTGTGAAAAAAAAATTTTTAATTTCTTCAAAAAGTTTATTTAAAAAGTTACATTTAAACATAAATTGCCAGACAGCTGACAATCTATCTTATAAAGCTAGGTATCTTTATATCCTTATATATTTGTGTGTACAGGATTCACTCATAAACTAATTAACCGATTATGATTTTTAGAACACAGCTGCTAGGCGTAAGGATGGGTAATGTAGTCTATATTTAGTTTAATCCAAAGTGGGTGAAAGCCATTCATGAAAACTTGGATACCTCTGATTTTTGTGAAATTTGAACAAAAAAGGTATTAAACATAAATTAATAAATATTCCCCAAATTTCAGTTTCTTTGAAATATTTTAAAGGGTTTTCATAGGTATAACATGGGCACAAACTCCCATTTCGAAATTCAAAGAGATCAGATTTGCATTGATTTTAATGTTCCTAACAGGTCATAAAAGTGGTGCAAAACTTGTTTAAAGAATTAATTTTACCCATCCTGGGACGGGTGTTTCCTCTAGTTCCATTATAAGATCAACTCGTTCGGGGTTATTAAATATCAAAACAATATCTATAGCGAAATATTGATTTTATAAAAACTCATTGAACACAAGTTGATATTTTGCCGAGAGCAGGGAGAGAAATCCAGGGTTCATACCTTCCCCCAACAGTTTTAGTGGATGGTTGAACACAAAGATCCGAGATGATTTGAATTCTAAGCTGACACCAGAGTCTGTGTCCGTATCCATAGCACGAGAGAGAATGTGCTCACAAAAAAAAAGGGGTCTGCTGGCTGAGACACTAAATGAGCCAAGAGTTATTGATGTGCCACAACATAAGTAATCAGGGAAGACAGAAGATGACGATGTATAAATTATCTCGAATGAAGGAAATACCGGCATCTGGTGGCAATATTAAGAAGCAGCTCCTCCCCGCCCCATGCGCAACAGAAGGGGAGAAGGTTAAAACCAGTTTAAGACAAATACAGAAGTGCTTACAGATTAAAAGAAACAGCTGGGGAGCCTCAATGGATCCCTCTGCCCCTATTTGGGGGAAGGGGAGAAAAGTTCATCAACTATGAAAAAAAGAGCAGTTATCTCTTAAACTAAACAATTAACAGGAACCATTTGCTGTCATACCAAGGCGATAAGGATAACCTTGTGTCATACACATTCAATTTGACTATTATTTTTTTAGTTTTATTTTTCTTATCTTTCTGTTTTTGCTGGAGATGGGGCATCCTACCGGATGCCAGACATTCACCGGCTATTTCAGACACTCCAGCCTAGAGATCGTTTTAAGATTCTAACCGTCCCTTTAAGTGCAGTTGTTTGTATTTCTCTTGCACTCGGTTCACCGGGTATACTCGCCAACTAGCTCTTGAAATTCTTCTTCATTAGTCCTGTTGCTCCTATAATTACTGGTATGATGGAGATTTTCCTAAGATTCCAGTCTCTTTTTATGTCGTACATAAGACCTTGGTATTTCGTGTCGTACATAAATTTATTAATACAGACATTTTTGGCTACATATATGAAATCATGTTTCGATTCTAGCTGGAAACCAGCTGGACTTCTTCAGGTCAATATTCAGTAGTATGGCTGAGAGAAAAAAAGAGAGAGAGTGGGGGGAGAGGATATAGCAAACAGAAAGACTAATTTGGGATTTTGTCTTTTTTAATTTAACTGTCTTTGCAAACTCACTTTCCTGATCCAAACAATCTAACTAGAGTCCAATGATTGACCAAATGGGTCACATTTTTATAATCATCGTTCTCATTCGTTTATTTTTTCACAAACTTCTAGGGGTTTGGAGATATTAACCCCCATAATTATCAAATATATATGGTTAAGACGATTTTTTACCCTGTACCTTTTTGAAGAAAAGGAAAATAACCACATGCATCACAGGCTACTAAACTCATCACAATATTACGCTTATTCACTCGAGCATGTTTTAGTAAATTTGTTATTACTTTTCTCTAACACTAAATATTACTTTTGGCCCACTATCTTTGACTCTCATCAAAAGATATAGGTGGTAACAAAAACATTTCCCCCTGAACAGTTCAGTACTGGCACTCTCCCATCAACACCAGGAACTAATAAACGTCTACTTTTCAAAAAATGTCTGTTAATATTTCCTATTTGTCTGCTATTAATCTACTACATAATACAAAACATTACGCAAATATTCAATGGACGCTCCCGCTAATTCAGCTGATTTTCGAGAATATCAGATTACATTATTTCTACCTATTACATACACATTTATACTTATTCTGGATTTTAGAAAATGCAATTAACGAACACAGTTCCTAGCAGTGTTTCATTATTATGGCGGCTACAATTTCTTCAGTGACTCGACTTCTGAATTAAGTCAGTATATGCCAAGATACTCGACATATATCCATAAAGTTGACATTTTGCAAATCCTACACCTTTCACATGCATGATATCCAAAAATTGGAAAAACACATTGATTTCTTTGTATAGAGATGATCCAAAACGTGTGACTGGTAGACCCTACATTTGGTCGCCTTCTGGCGGATCGTAACATAAAACGCATGTCAGCTTACAGGCTTCGTTTAACTGACCTATTTTTCAATACATTTCCTACTCGCTTTCGTAGTCTAGTGGTTACAAACGTAGACACAAGACCTAGAGGTTTAACGTTCGATCTCAGCTGACTCACACAATTTTTTTTTTTTAAATTGGGAGCGGGGGAGGGAGGACTACGGGCAGTTTTTTTTTTTTTTTAATTCAACGTTATTATGTAGTTATTTTAAAAGAAATCAATGTAATACATCATACTTTAACTATCGTAAATATCATTTCAATTCTAACACACATGGTTTATTAGTGCTCTGCAGGGTACCTTAATTATATTTGTGTTTCAGTAGTGCTCATTTTTCTTTGTTCTTCCCTCACAAAAAAGGCAATTTCTAAACAAAGATAACGGGGGGAGGGATGGTTTTAATAGGGCTCTGTAGGCCTCTTTAATTTTAAAAAGTGTCCATTATCATAGACCAGGCAGGTGTTTAATCAAAAATAAAAAAATTCTGGGGAAATACTGGAACCATGGGATGGGCAGGAAGACTCCTCCAACTGCGTCTCCTTTCTTCATTCATTCTTTTCTTCCTCCTATCCCCCTTCAACAATTCCAAACCGAACATTACAATTTGTCCAATGTAACCTATTTGCGTTCTGTCGGATGTTGACAAATTTTGATTCATTCTTTTATATTTCTCCCGGGCAACACTGGATGACGGGTCCAGCTAGTATATTATAAAGTACATTACCAAGTGTACAATATCATTTTCATCTAAGTGGACACAATACTATTGTGAGCTCTCCTTTACTCTTGACATCCATAAAACAGGAAATACAATGTTTTACTGTATTTTATTTTATGCCTTGAAAATTTTAGAAATCAATAATAGAAATGGTAATAAGATGTTCAGGGCTTGGAGCAACAGTACACAGGAGTCCTCATTGATTCCCCGGAAATGCCGGGTGTGTCTTGAGTGGGTTAAAGACTAAATTTACCGAATTATTTTTCAATTCATGTCACTTTACTTACACCCTGTTTCATTCAATCAATAGTAAGTATATCCTTGAGCCCCACCCAAAACTTTAACATATAGTTGATTAGAAAATGTAAAAAGTGAATAAAAAATATTTAGACTAGAATTTAATAACCATAAACACCTTATTTCCAAGCAACTAAATATTTCAGCCAAACAGAACCTATACTAGATAAAAATCGAATGCATTTTAATAGACACCAAATTCCCGTCCACATATACGACCATATACGACGAGCGAACAAAAAGAAACGAAATGGATTTTAAAACGAAACACACACAAATCAGATCTGAACTCCGATGTGGGAGTTTTTAATATGCATAAGTTTTTTTGACGGGCTGAGAAGAATCTCGGTTTGTTGTCTGAAGGAGTTAATTTGTGCTTAACGGTAATAACAACAAGATGGACGCTCACATGTCGATATTAGCAAAAAGAAGAGGTGACATTTACCATTTGGGAGAACGGTTTCACAGGAATCGACTTGTACGTTAAGAAATGAGCGTTTTTACAAAGTTGAGCATGTCAAATCTTTCATGAAAGTTTCATATTCAGTCAATTTTTATCAAAAACCACATTTTATGATGAAAGATGAAGACTGTTCGAAATATTAAAATTTAAATTATAATAATACCTATAATTTACATGGTGTTATGCTTTCCATAAGGCTTCTTTTTTTATTTGTTAAATGTGAAGAAAATTTTTAGCTGAGAAGCGCACACATTTTATGTATGTATATATATATATATATATATAAATGAACAAAAGCGAAAGTTGGGCCCATTTGTCGCACTAACAGTAAAGTCAAAACGCACTATTTCAAATTAATTCAACTTTAAACACCAAACGCACCATCTTTTTTATATATATACTGCTTATGTATATGCGGTATTAATCATAAAATTAAACAATTTGCATATTGCTTTTGACAAACGACATTTTATTAATAAATTATTATTTGTTATTGTTTTTTAATTCAATGATTATTTTGATTTTTACTATAACAAATAGTTGTTTCGCAATATCGTTTTATTTCCTGGACAAACATTTAGCATTTTTGTTCAAATGTTCCTTTATTTAGAGAGACCATCTTGATTTTCAACAAGTTGCAATATATTTCTAAATTGCAAGGGAAAAGGCAAATTGATTTTTTTCCCCTTTCTTTAGGTCACATTTAAAAGATAAATAAGTTTGTGTCGAAATAATAAAAATGTTAATGTTTATTTATAAATAAGCTTTTGTTTCGTCTTTACAACAAAGTTATTAATGAAATGTTTTTTGTTTTTTTTAATTAATATTTGAAGTATTTCAAGTACCGAACTTTGCGAAGCGATAGAGCCGACAAAACCAGCTAGTATATATATATATATATATATATATATATATATATATATATATATTGTGTGTATTTAGGCAGTATATTTTCATTTAGGCATTAGATGGACAATTCGGAAAATTGAAAAAAGAAAAAAAAGTCGCATCAAACAAAACCACTCCATGTTATTTAATAATGTTTGCCTGAATATATATATATATAAATAGATAATACAAAGATCAAGAATTATATTAGATCCTATCGAGATTACGGTGAAGCTCAATATAGTGGATCGAGTATTTATTTATGGATAATGAAATGGATAAAATCTGTATAGCTTACAAGTCTATTAACTCGTTAAGTGTTCAAACAAGGAATCCAAATACAAAATGACCTTTAAGCCATAGCTTTTGAAAGATAACACTCTTATCGTCAAAATGTCTGACCAATAACTATTGAATATTAATTATTAGGTGAATATCTTGAAAATGCTTTCTTAAATTTTGCATTTTCAAGATATTCACCTCTAATAATTAATTCAATTGTTATTGGTCGGACCTTCTGAGGATAAGAGTGTTATCTTTGAAAAGCCATGGCTTAAAGGTCATTTTGTATTTGGATTCCTTGTTTAAACACTTGAGTCAATAAACTTGTAAACTATACAAATTTTATCCATATATATATATATATATATATATATATATATATATATATATATATATATAATACACATACATACATACTAGCTGTACCTACTCGGTAATGTTTTTACTTGCAATTTGTTTAGGGTTCGGTTTTGTTCTGTTTTTAATATAAACTGTACTTCCGTTTTTGTTTTTCAAAAATATGTTTGTTCCAAACAAAGGGAAGTAACTATTTTTATGATGATGTCCGTATGAAAATAATTCATACCTAGTTAAAGTATTTTCTGGAATCAATTAAATAGAATTATATTTTAGTGTTCTTAACATGCTGCAACGATCCACCAAAAGAACTGACAAACCAGAATCAAATATTTGATTTAGTAAGAAGAAAGCTATCGATGACAAAAATCAAGAAAGAGGCTAACTTTACTTTATATATATCTGATAGATATTTATGGTAAGTGATTAAAAAGAAGGGTCCATCAAAACAAAACAAAAAGGAATCGTACACCAGTTAGTATTTAATCTTTCCAGCTTTCCTGATAAATACATTACCCAGTAAATAGAGATAAAGGGGTTATATTAAGGATCTAGGTCAGCCAGTACACGCGTCTCATTGAATGAGGGGGTCCAGTCAGTCAGCCATTGCACATCGTGCACAGGCTATCTGGAAAATGTTTTGGTTTTACATTTTTATGGCACGGCACACCAACGCTTTTGTAGGTTATCTGATATTGAAACCAGGGTTGCAGAGTCAGAAGGTATAACGTCCAATTTCGACGGACTCCTAGGATTTAAAAAATTCGACTCTTTATTTTAAAGTCTTCCGATATTCAGACTGTTTTAGTTTTTTGGAGATTAAAAAATTCCACAGACTGACTCCTAGCATTCTTACGAGTCAAACTCGTTCCAAAACCTCCGACACCCTGATTAAAATAATACCTATTGGGGATTCATAACCCTCCACACGAGTCTAAATGCATAAACTTTATTTCACAAATCCGTCATTATAGAGCCGCCACCCTGCTCACTCGGTATAGTTTTATGATGTGACAAGATGAGCAAGTAATCAAGTTTATCTATCTACAAGTAGAATTAGTCACAGAAAAATATAACATACGCATGCAGACACAGACATGCATGTGTATGTGTATGTAATGGAACAAACAGCTGCCAATTAATTATTTCACATGGACCCTTGGCAAAATGGTTAACAATGTTGATTAAGAATCAATTTTAAGTGACAGTCTTCTGGGGTTGGAAGGTTCAATTGCTATTATAGGTTATAATAACAAAAAATAACATAAAATAATTAACACTTATACACGGTCATGGCCGAGTAAACGAGAACAATCTACCCCTGTGGATTAAATATGGTGCTCAGTTCGAAATTCTGTATAGGTTCCCAAGTTCGAAAAGAAGCACCTGAAGAAGGTTGGAGGTTACATCAGCTGAAACGTTGTGAAAATAACGACCAAGATGAGAATTGTAGTTCAAATAAATCAATGAAAATTCTCTTGCTTATTTTAAGATTTTAAAACATTTTCTTTTAAAAAATTAAAAAATAAAAGTGGATCGTGTAAATAAAATATCTATAATTAAATTTTTTTTCCCCCACTCAGTAAAAAAAAAATGGAGCATTATTGGGTGTTGGACATGTGTACGCAGTGTGATGATGTATGGAAGTGAAATCTGGCCAGTGAGGGTTGAGGACATGCGTCGCATGGAGAGAAATGATATGAGAATGATACGATAGATGTGTAATGTGAGTCTTAAAGACAGGCTTAGTTCTGATGACCTCAGAGGAAGATTAAAGCTGGATAGTATTGGGCAATGTGTGCAGAACAGGAAATTTCGATGGTATGGCCACGTTGAAAGAATGGATGAGAGTTTTTGGATTAGTAGATCTAGAACAGTTGAGGTAGCAGATTCAGCTAACAGGAAAAGGCCAAGAAAAACATGGGAGAAAGTGATCAGAATGAACTTAAAAGAAAGAGGGATAAATAAAGACCTGAGCAGAGATCTGTTGTTTGGAAATCAATTTCTAAAAGCCGTTCAACACATGCCAACATATAAAAGGGAATATGATGGGCATATCATATATAAAATGTTAATACTAATACTGCTAATATGAGAAACGAAGACTCAAAAACTATTGAATGGATTGTGTAAGTAAAAGGATTTTTGATGTTAAATTTTTTAAACTTACTAAATAAAATACAAATCGTTTCCCACCCAATCAAAGAGTATTTATTTCCTCCTCTCCAAGAGTTAGGCACAAGGCCAGTTTTATCTTACTCCCACAAGTAAGATGTGACCCAAGGTCGGGTCGAGAAAGTGGGGTTTGAAAAGCCAGCACCCGAGAGGTGAGCACTCTGGCCATTAATATTGCCTGGGCAGCCCCATCGGCATTCTCCGGTAGGGGCGCCTCAGGCAGTAAGCAATAAACTTACTCCTCCCCAAAGAGGGGAGGCGAAGCCTGGGAGGGTGGACCTCCTAGAACTGCACAGGACAGACCCATAGACCGGTGTAAATCAAGCCCCGAAGGCCAAGACAATACCAGTCTATGGGGTGCAGTATCCATCAGAACAGATACTACACTTTGATTTTAGCCAAAATCAAAGAGTAAAGAAAAAAAAAATTTAATTTAATAATTAACAAAAAAAAACTTTGTATTTATTTCAAAGGAATGGAATGTTGCTGCTACAAGCATAATATCGACAGCTTTTCATTTGCTTTGTTTTTCAGCTTTGCGATTGTAAATGTCATTACGATATTGTTCTTTTAAATGGATCACACGCTTATTGTGCTGTATCTTATATAAAAGTGTAAATTCCACACAAGTCAGCTTTTTTGTCTTTTCAGTTAGAGTTACTACAATAAATATATAAGTAACAATAAGAAACAATGGCGTGTGTGGGTTTTTGTTGTTTTGTTGCCTAATTACACTCGAAAAAAGTTAACGCCGGTTTTGCAATAAAATCGATAAAACATACGAAATGTTGAAATTTAAATCCCATAAATACTCTCATTCATCCCCTTTTTTAACGACGAAATAAACACTTTTTTTTTAACAACTGTTGCATGCCAGTCTACCCTCCCCCCTCCCCATTTTAATTGGATTTTTTAAAAATTAATTGAATTACCTACTGTATCATTTGAACAATGCATTAATTGAATAAAATTATTTAAAATTATAACACCTTTAAAAAGTTAATTTAAAAAGTAACGCTTTACTGTGAATAGCAACAGACAAATGATAACTTGTCCGACAAAAGATTATTATGTTAAAATAAAAAGCTCAAAACGTATATTTTTATATATTTCTTTAAAAAATAAAGTAGTAAAAAATAGGGTCATACAGGATGCTCCAAAACAAAAATACGGCATAATCACATTGACACACCAGTTTCCATTAGATCACCAAAGTTAAGCGACATTGAGCCTAGTCAATACTAAATGGGTGTACATTTGGAAATACCAGGTGTTCTGTATGTGGCCTCTGTTTATTTCTGCATTGTTTCTAGTCGTCCTGAACTTTTTCTTGCCACTGGAATCAAGCAGTGCCGATTCAGGAGAAGAGGTGTGGTTGGAGATTGTGCAACCCTTGCTTCACAATTACATGCGCAGCCACACTTTCAGGGGATATCTATTATCTCTCGAGACTGAACGGAGGCCATGAACCCAAAATGAAAGAAATTAGTTTTTAATGTTCGGCTTCCATTTTGCTTTAATATATTTAGAAAAAAATAAGTGTTATACTCAACAAGCAATACTCAACCAGCAATACTCAACCAGCAATACTCAACCAGCAATACTCAACCAGCAATACTCAACCAGCAATACTCAACCAGCAATACTCAACAAGTTCTCAAAAATACATGTATTAAACAAAAAGTCAGGGTTTACAGAATTTTACAATATATTCTACAAAGGCCTTCCCTTTGACAGTCAACATCAAATCAACATGCTACAAAAACGAAGCAGCGTTGTTCAGCTCCTCACGTGTGAAACTTATGCATTCCTTCTTAATTGCCAGCTTCTCTTGCATCCTCTCGAGATTACATCCTCTTCTTCGAATGATGCTTCTAAAATCTAATGTACAACCTTTGCATAATGAGGCGGTGCTCCATCTTGCCTGAAGATAATCAATTTATCATTTTTTTTTACGGATTAAATAAACTTTTCTTTCGTTTTGGGACATCCTGTATTTATACTTGTAAGTTATCTAAACAGAAGAAAAAGGGTGGGGGTGGGGTGTACCTTCAACTACTACCGTCTTCTTTTAGTGTCTTCGAAGCATGTGGTTATACAACAGTTTTTCATTTCTTTACATGATCCTTGACATTATTACTGTACTCCGAGATCTTTTAAGCTGCACCGGTTTGATAGTAGAGGGCAGACAAGGCAGTGCTGCATTGTATCGTCTTCTCAACATTCGCAGATGATTGGGTCCATTTTGTAACTACATTTTGTAACTACATTTTGTAACTACATTTTGGCCTAAGCAGCTTTTGATCGTCCCATTCCTGTTCTCAAGCAGTTGAGTATTTTCCACCACTGAATCCAGAGTGTTTCTGAGCCAGGACGGAGGGCAACAAGAATGGGGGACCCATGCCAACAAGAAGGTGATGGAAGGGGGGGGGGGGGGTCATTCTTTAGCCTTCTGGTTCACAGTCTTGGTCTAATTTCTTCCTGAGATGTTAGGGCCGGGCATGGCTGAAGAAACTTATTAACTCCAGTCGTTGGGGTGGGGTGGGGTGGGGTGGTGTGGGGATGGGTGAGGGGTGGGGTGCAATCATCACTGGTAGCTTTTGTGATCTCTACTCAACTGACAACTTCTCATCTCACATCTGCAGGGGCAATGCCAGTGAGGAAATGGAGGTTGTTCATGGTGGTAAGCATCAAGCAAGCAATAAGCAAGCAGCAGGCGTTGTTCAACACTGGGTCTAGTTTATTGGCATGGGTTGATCTCTCCCAAACAGGATACACGTATTTCATAAAGTTAAATCTGCACAGAAAGAAATGTGAATGACAGAGTTGATTCAGGAGTCTGATCAGGTGAAAATTGTCCGACTCAAGAAAAAAGTGATATAAGAAACAAAAAATATCAAAATCTTTGCCATTATTAAGTGATCATCTCTTTTCTTTAAATTAATCATGACACAAAGAATTTTTTATTTGTTTTTCTTTTTCATTATGTATCAGTTTGATTTTTTTTTTTAATTTAAATTTCATTTTTTAGATTTTGACCATAATAAAAGAAATAAAAATGAAAACATACTCGCCCTCTTCAAAAACTGAACACTGAATATTATAGTTTATATAAATTATTACTAGTATAAGAAGATTTCTTAAATCTGTCTGTATTCACTTTTTTGGAGTCATTCTCTCCTCAATGATGAGAAGTCAAATGAAGTATGCATGCTATACCTAATCACCTACATACAGTATTGACCAATAAAAAATAAAAAAACTGTCAAATCTAGAACTTTCTACAGAGATGTCTAGAAAAGCACCGTTGTGGAGAGAAACTCAACATGTCTAGACATTTTTACACCACAAAAACGACCCAAAGAAAAACTAACACTTTTTCATTTGCCCAGAAAGATTTACTGCCATTTCAAGCTATAAAGGCAACTAGCTTTGTCTTCTCTCTCTACTTGATGGCGGCACCAATTCATTATCAGCTGCTCGGATAGAACTGCGTTACTTATGTAAGCTTTTCCTATTCTCATTAAAACTTATACATACAGCACTCATCAAAAGTTACAACTACATTGAACAATAAGTTTTATCTTCTGCTGATTACTTCCCTTTACTGAACTCTCTAGTCTGATTAAATACTTACTACAATGCACACATCACAAGTTACAACTCTTTTCAACACATTTTTTTCCTCGGAAATTAATATTGATTTTTACATTAATCATTGATGATCATTTCCTTTTTTTCTTTGTCGTGTTTTGAACTATTTTAACAGGGCCCCACAACAAATTAAAACTTGATCTTTTTTTTTCTTCAGGAGTTGTGTTAGGATTAGCGACTCCAGGGTGGAAGGTCCTCTTTTTTTTTATCATCTAAATGGGACATAAATCGTTTATGATTTTCAAAATACTAAAAAAAAATTAAATTAAACTAAAATTAAAAACGTGTCGATTTCTATAATTTGTTTTATGCCTTGTAACACTCATAAAAAAACGATAAGTGAGTAAAGTTTACATAATACTATGATAAAACTTTTTATATAGTATGAATCATTTAACAAAAAAAAAAAAATCTTTTTTTAATTTTTTTTTTTGTTTGTAGGAAATCGATACGAAACGGCTGTGGTGGGAGGGGCAAACAATACACACCTACAACATTCAAAGCTTTCAAACCGAAGAAAGAACAAAGAATTCCTCACCTAGTTTTAAAGCATAACAAAAGTAGTGTGTACACTTATATCAGGTGGGGAGTCAAGTGGCAGGGATTTTTCAGACAGAGGTGAAGAGTAAGAGAGTTGAAAATTTTTGAAAGAGTCGGAGTTGTATTGCTTTTGTTTTTAAAGCAGATTCCATGGTCAATTTTTTTTTCTTTACCTCTGTGTGTATGTGTGTGTTACACACCCACCCACCCACACACCATCACCCAGTCAGTGGGTTGAGCACTATGGTAACTGAAATCGCCAGCTGTCATTAGTGCAAATGCAAAGATCTTTATAAAAAAGTGAATAGAGCATTCTTTCAGGGCTGATATTTATATAAACAGTAAGATTCTCATTTGTGCCGATAGCGCAGTGGATAGAAACTCAGACTGCTGATAAAACAATAAAGTTTCAATCTCAGCTTCAGGCACTTGTCCGTCTAGCCACACTGAAGAGCTGTAATACAGCTAAACGGTCTGTCTGTGGATATATATATATATATTAGTGATGGGACGATTCCAATATCCCCCCCCCCCCGATTCCAATAGAATTAACGATTCTGCATATATTTTTGCAAATATAAAAAATACACTGGGGGTGGGAGGGTATCTATAGATTTAACTTTTAATGTTAGTTTAAAATCAATAAATCTTTATAATTTTATCCTTAGTACCCGCAATGAAAAATTAAGTTGCTAACAAAAACAAAAGAAAAAGCAATTAAAAGAATCGTTTTTGGCGTCGGAAAATAGACACAAATTTTTCTGATTCCGATACCTCAAAAACTTCTGATTTTTTTTTTTTATCCCTGATTCCAATTACTCATCCCAACACTAATATATACACACATACACACACACAGTGATGCATATAGAGATTTTTAAAATGAACGATACACATTCGAGATCAGGGAAGAAGCTGGTTCAACTGTTCTTGGGTGACAGCCAACATAAGTACAAGTTTCCATTTTGAAATTCTCTAAATTTAAATTTACAAGTCTTTCAATACATGTATATCTATAGGTATTTGTATAATAAAGTTAGGTATTTGTCTACGTTCATATATTTCTATGTATAAAATGCATTCCTAAACTATTAACTAATCATGAATTTTGGAACACAACTGCCAGACATAATGGTGAGTAATTTCGACTACGTTAAATTTAATTTAGTTTTATACAAAAAGGGTAAAAAGGAGGTGCAAGCCCTTTGTGAAAGATTTCTCAGATTTTTGTGAAATTTTAACAATAGTATTTATTAGACATCAATCAATAAATATTCTCCAAATTTTAGTTTCTTTGGGGTATTTTAAAGGGTGTTTTAGGGAGAACATCCTCTCATTTGAAAATCCAGATATGTCACATTTGCAATGAATTTGATCCATAGTCATTAGACACCAATTTAGCAAGATTCCCTGATTTTCAATTCCATCATCATATCCTTTAAGCTTAAGCCTTAAATTTTTAGATATTTTCTTGAATCAAAATCATTTAATGGATTTTTATCAAAATTTGAATAAGAATTCTAGACATAAAGTTTAGCAGCATTATATCTTTATTTTCATCTTCGTAAAGGGACATAAGCATCAACATATTCAGTTTAACGTCCATTTTACACGCTGGCATGTGTTAGGCGGCTTTTAGAAATTGACTTCCGAACTAACATCTCTGGGCAAGTCTTTATCCCTCTTTCTCTCAATTCCATTTTAATCACCTTCTCCCATGTTTTCCTTGGCCTATCTCTGTGAATTGAATCGGCTGCCTCGATTACTAACCCAAGGACTCTCATCCATTTTTTCAACGTGGCCATAGAAGTCTGTTTTGCACACATCTCACTATATTGTCCAGATTTAATCTTCCTTCGAGGTCTTTAACTCACATTACACATCCATCATATTTCTCTCCACACAACATGTCCACAACCCTCACTGGCAAGGTTTCACTTCTATACATCATCACACTGCATACACATGCCTGATAGACTCTTCCCGTGATCGACAGTGGTAACGCTTGTCTGGTTATTAGTTTCCTGAACTTAATCCATCCACCCCCAAGTCTTGCAATCACACTATCACCTGCTCCATCCTGCATTCCAATGGTATCACCAAGGTAACAAAACTTCTTGAAAACCTCAACAGCTTTTCCATCCAGATATATTTTCTCCACATCTGAGTTCTCATCCATCTCTATTGTCTTACACTTACTGCATGCAAATTGGTTATCCTCTCTCAACCTACCAGCAATTTCACTGCACTTCTTGTGTATCCAATGTTTACAAGTATCACAAAAAATTGAACTGCACCCGACTCCCTTTCCAGGACTCAACCCCAGCCTGATCAGTCTCATTAACTTTGGTTGATGGAGGACGTCGGGATGGGGTAATACCAGTCAAGGATTCATTCTCGACAATCAGTCCGGCAGGAACTGGGCCATTTCGGTGTCCTTTTATCTGCAGGGCTGACGTATACTGTCCTGGGTTGTCCTAGGAGGTGCACCCTCCCAGGCCTTGCCTCCCCTCTTTGGGGAGGAGTAAGTTTATTGCTTACTGCCTGAGGCGACCTGACCGGGGAATGCCGACGGGGTTATCCAGGCTATTTTTTGCTAGGCCAGAGTGCTCCTTCTTTAGGGGCGCTGGCTTGACTCTTCCCCTACTTTCCAACCTTGTGTCACATAATCCTGCAGTGGGAAGGAATTAAATACCGACTCCCTTTCCACAAAGTGAGCAGCGGAACTTTCCTTTTTTGGGAAGACTTTTCAACACTACATCACTTCGGTCTTGCTAACATTGATTCTTACACCTTTATGTAAAAAAATGATGCAAAACTGTTCTATTTGTTATTCACTTCAGAAAATGTTAATATTTGTCAACTGGAATACAATAAGCTACACCCACCCACACACACACACACTTTATAAAGCCATCACGCATTTCTGTGAAAAGTTCTAACAACAATAATGATTTGTGATATTCAATTATTTCCGTTCCCTTTCCTTCCTAGAACAAACAATAAGGAACCTAACTACGATCCTCCCACGTCACAGGTCACCCTCACGGCAATTTTGCTTCGCCATTGACACGAGTTTCAATGCTTTTCTTTTTGTAACACCACTAGATCAAAGGCCAATTCACAATTGAAAGAATTTATCAAAGAAACGAGTATTTATTTTTCCAGGTGTCCAGTTTGCCAGGTGTTCAAAAGGTTATGCAATGTGTGGCCGAGAAAGGGAAAAAATAACAATCCAGGTAATACGGAAATTCTTTAACCATTTGTAACCTAGAAATTCCAGATAGTTGATACATAGCAGGTAACGTAGGTAGGTAATATTTACCTGAATCGCTACAAGGGCACAATGCCTTTAATGGGTGGGTAAGCGAGGAGGGGTGCAGTGCCCTAAAAAAATTTTAATAAATAAAGTTTTCATTAATTGTCTGAAAGTTTGACATTATTTCACAACTGAGAAATACAGTCAAGATTAATTTATGTATGACAAAGTGAACAGATACTATAATATGATCCTAAGGAGAGGGACAGAGATTCATACTGACTTACGGTAAAGTGCCCAAATAGTATAACACACCACTAAATAAGTCCCAGAAATGACTAATAAAACAGCTTTTATGCAAAATTCAGTGATTTTTCCCCCCTTCAAAACGCACCTTTGATACTATATAATATTCACTATTAATGGCTCTTCCTTTCTCAAGGTAAGCAATGAACAAAATACCTTGTGCATCTCAAAATACGGGGGACAAAACCTTGCCTGCTTATGTTTGCGTCTTTTATCGCTTTGGCCGGCTTTCACTTGCTGCTGTCCACTATGCTGACTGCCGATTTGACTCCAGACTGAAGTAGTGGATCATGTTGTATCCATTGTTACATTGATGCAAAAACATTTTTTTGGTTATGTTGAAACAGTTGCGAACAATGCTCTGAATCGTTGATGCATTTTTTTTTTCCCATCGACTGTGAGCAAACGTGGCACCCACTTTGAACACAGCTTTCTCGTTGCAAAATGGTGAATACAAAAATTTCTCATGCAAAATGGTGAATACACTGTCTTCTGATGTCTTCAACTCCTCTGCTATCTTGAGGAACTTTAATTTACGATCGGGCAAAACTAGTTTGTGAATTCTTTTTTTAATGTTTTCCGAGACAACTGCCGATTTTGGGCCAACCTGAGCATCCAGTATCATTTGTGTCTATACGACCGCGTCAAAAGTCAACATACCACCTCTTAACCGTTTTTTTTCTGACAGAGCAAAGTCCGAATAATACTTATCACGCCATTACTTAGCTTGAACAGTATTTTTCCCACCATCAGAAAACAATGCTTAATCAACACACAAAATTTAGATTTTTTTTATTGTTTTGAAAATTTGCAACATTAGCTTTACTTAAATAATTTTAATTTGTAAACTAATAATCCGATTGGGCTCAAATTTTCACACCTGCCATTTGAAGTTTAGTACTTTATAAAAATTGTATGGATGTTTTATTAGTGGTGTCATTTATATATCAGGCTCGGGACTTATTGAGTTATGTGTAAATATGATGCTAGGAAGAGAAACAGATTCCTATTGACCTACGGTAAAGTGCACAGATACTACAATATGATCCGAGGTAGAGGAACAAAGAATGACACTGACTTATGACAAAGCGCACAAACACTACACATTAATCAAACCCTGTGCACAGACAAAGAAAGAATATCTATAAATATATTTAGAAAGCAGATGGTTTAATTTATTCCACTTGAAATAATTCAGGTATTAAAAATATGTAAACGAAATCTTTGCCAGCCATAAAACAGCATAAGAGACCACCAAGAATGTTCAAGTAATTCTTTTTTTTTAATAATAAGTTATCTCCCTTGTTTTTGATAGGTGGAATCGAGTGCAGTTTTGATGTTACCACCTAAAAGGGTGTAAAAAATGTAATGGGTTCTTCTGAAGCAAAAAAAAAAAAAAAGAGTAGAGATAAGATAAAAGTGAAAAAGAATAAAGGTGCAGCAAAAAAAACAAAAAAATCAGAAAATAATTTTTTTTATTATTTATTTAAATTTTTTTTTTTTTAAGAAAAAAGTAAAACAAAAGATTATGAAACAAAAAAAAATCATTTTAGTTAAGAAATATCTTCTAACTCCATTTTTATTCTTTCTTAAAGAGTTAAAGACATTTGCAGATGTCTTTTTGCCATTATTATTGTTTGTCTTAGAACCCTCGGCTGACTCAATATGACACATCCGGGTTTCCAAGCAATTTCTTCTAAAACAAAACACTTTTTTTTTTCACTCATGACCAAATTCCAAGATGGCACATGTAGGATCAAAAGAAAAGACAAAAAAAAAAAATGTCTAAGTCACAATCCATAAAAAAAAATATGTTGGGGTGGTTAAAAAATGAAAATGACAAACTCATGTTGAATTTGGATAACAAAACAAAGTCTTTTAATCTCTTTCAGCCATTGCTTGATTTATGTTCCTCTTTGTGTCTAGTTGTGTTTGATAAAAGAGAAAAATGGTATTTTGCTGTTATAGCTCGACTGCAAGTAGGAAACTTAACGAACAATAAAAAAGACAAAACTTTTATTGTTTCGTTTTACGGCATATCAACTCTTTCTGGGTTATTTAATGCCAAATACAAACATTTTAGTACAAGTTTTTATGTTTCAAGTTCTTAATCTTTTCAAATATTTAATAGATTTTATTGTTTTGTAGGTGTATATTTTGTAAATTGACTGAAATTGATCAATTCTATTTAAGCCATAGATGGGTCCTTGCCCTGGTGAGTGGACTTAGTAGCAATGGCTACAAAGCAATGATTTAACACTCCTCAAAGTTGGCAAATTACGGCCTCGGTTTGTGTCAGACCCAGGATGGTTTCTAGTAGAGAGAGATTAAGTAGATGAATAGGATTTGGAAATAGGGAAGGCAGACAAAATATAGTAGAAAGGGCTGGAAAATATGAATTTAGAGGTTGTGAGATGGAGCAGGGCGATCACCTTGCGCAAGGGCGTCTGCCACAGTTTATTGCCATGTCTAGGACAAATTCTATTTAACGCATAGATAAGACCCTGACAGGTACTACTATACCGGGTCAGAGCGGACCTGGAAGGAATGACTAGAGTTGACTCCACACTCCCTAAAATTCCCAAATTTTGGCCTCATCGCCAGATACACTAAAAAGTTACACTCAGGACCACAAACTAATTAAGAGCAATCACCTTGAAATATTCAACAAAGACAGAAAGAAACATTGGGTTATTTTTTATTTTTAAACATAAATTTTAGTCAAATACACAATAGAAAATTTCTCATACTGTTTAGCTTGTTGCATATATATATATATATATATATATATAAGTATCATTAAAAATAACGGACATCTTGTTTCTGGATATTTTTTCTATGATCCTTTCCGTTTTTCTGATTAGGTTCTTAGCTTCAGACGGAAACTGGCTGATAAAATTGCCAACGCTTCCCATTTACATTTACTGTTACGACGCTATCCAGAAGATTAACTATGCATTTATCTAACGACTCCGTCATAACGCAGCACCTCTATAAAAAGCATTCCTGCCCCCGTTCGCATATCCATAAACTTCTAGTAGATAACACAAAAATCATCGCACAAAATACTAATACACTTAAACTCCACATACTCGAAGCCCTATACATTAAAACAGAAAAACCAGCTATTAACAAGATTAATTATACTATTAGTACTAATATACTCAAATGCCTATAAATATAAATTTAAATTAAACACAGTCCTTTATTTTTCCCGCCTAAATAGAATATATATTCACTCCTAGGTCTATGCCTGGTTAACATTACTCCACTGACGACGAACCTGGAAGGGTCCGAAAGCGCTTTGGGAAGCTTTAGCAATTTTATCAGCCAGTTTCCGTCTGAAACTAAGAACCTAATCAGAAAAACGGAAAGGATCATAGAAAAAATATCCAGACACAAGATGTCCGTTATTTTTAATGATACTTGTATAAAAGAAAAGATGCTGCCAAGATACACATATATATATATATATCTTATATTTGCATTCCATAGACCATGGGGAATTAATTCAAAACCATAATTTTCATTGTTTTCTACAACTTCTTTATTTCTGTACTTCGATGAGTTTTTCTTTTACATCTGTCATTTTACACACAAAAGTAATTTATTCAAAATCAATATTCCTTCCTATCCCTTACACGCGTTTCATGGCAAAAATAGGATAAGTGTATTTTTTTTTTTAGTCCAATTTTGTCAATATTCAGAAGATTGCAGTATATGTTGTTGAATAGCGAGAAAAAAAACATGTCATAACAAAAACACTGGGGGGGGGGATACGGTGAAAATCCAGGTTGATTTCTGATAAATATTCGTCAAACTGAAGTATATAAAGGAAAAACACTCACTTAGAAAAAAGGTGACTATTTCAGAAAACAAAAATCCCACCCCCAAATAAGATTGACTCTAGAAAATGTCTTAAGAAATTGAAATTCATGGAATATTGCTTAATTACTGTCCAATGACTATGAATCAAATTCAATGCTAATCTGAAATATTAAATGGAAGGTTGTGCTCATATTATGTCCTCTGAAAAACCCTTAAAATACCACAAAGAAACTAAAATTTGGGAAATATTTATGAATTGATGTCTAATAACTATTGTTAAAATTTCACAAAAATCAGAGGTATCTGAATCTTCACAATGAGCTTCGATCCCCTTTTTACTCGATTTGCATAACATTAAAACTAAATATACCTCACATTTGGATCCCCTTTTGCTTAGCAGCTACGTTCCCAAATTCATAATGATCAGTTAATTAATTTAGAAGCGAATCCTGTACATAAAAGTATATAAACAAACATACCTAACTTTATAAAGATAAAAATAATTATTATTATTATTATAAACGAATTTTATATATCTATAGTTAACTTTGTATAAAAAAATCCCGTTTAGAGTTAACTATACGAATAAATTCCAAATTGGCATGTAAAAACTCAATATACATTAAATAGAACTTAGTAACATATATTCAGAGATTTATAATAGCATTTAAATCAAGTTTCAGAATGAAAATCCTGAAAAGAACATGAATTTTACTTATGTTTTAAGAGGATATTTTAAAACGTATGCAAAATTTATGTTCTTTCACGCTTTTCATTCTGAAACTGGATTTAAATGCTATTATAAATCTCTAAATACATATATTAGTTGAAATAAAATGGAAATAAAGGATAAATTAAAGAATAATAAAAAATAAGAACATTTAGCTATGCATAATTTGTTAAGTGATTACATAATCTTAGCAGAAAAACAAGAATGAATATTCTTAAAAGGGATCATTGAATCTTCGCACTTAGTGATGAAAATGTTACTTCAAATTTAAGCACAACAGACAGATTGACAGACAGAGCCTCCTATAGTGATGCATTGACGCATCTAAAAATGCTATTTTCAAACTTACAGGTGACTGACCGACAGAGCCTCTTGATACTCTGGACATATCTTGAGAAAATAAAAACTACAGGAAATGACAGTATATCTCCTTCAAGGGCCAAGATATTTCATTACGATCTTTCCATCTTCCATCTCCGAAGAAATACCACGTGATGGGAGAGACCCTCCCTCAAACCAAAAGGGTTCACTGTCTAAGCAAAGTAGAAAGAACCAGCTTCCAAACTCTAACCAATCAATCTTGTGAGATTTCAGCTTGTCAAAATAACACTTCAACTTGAGGTAACTTTCATAAAACAAGAGATCCTTTAAAAACGAAGCATCTGATAAGCATCTTTATCGCGTAGAACGATGTTTATCTTCACGCACACGACATCCTGATGTTATGCCGCACGTGATATTCACCCAATACTTAAATAAAATGAAAACATTTATTTTGCTAGAGTCATTTTGAATATTTTGCTCAAGTCATATATATCTTATTATACTGAAGCTGAGTTAATCAACGTTTGCTTCCCTAAGGTTTATTCCTATATGTTTTAATCACATAAAATACATATTGCTTGGTATTATTATGTTTGAAAAAATCCATTTTAATTGTTTTAATTAACCACAATTTACTAACAAAGTAGGGAAAAATATCAGATTTTTAGATTTGCATTAAAATATATTCTACCGCCCCCCCCCCCCCAAAAAAAAATTGATTTTGATGTTTTCAAACCAGTTTTATTTACCTTTGTGATATCTTAATGTGTTGCAATTCAAATCTTATATAATTAGAGATTTTGTCTGTCTGTCCGGTCAAAATTTTTCTGTCAGTCACAATTTTTTAACACGTAATGAATACATTGCAGAATTTGTCTCATTTGATCAGAGATCTTGACTACTTTTAGAAACGGAAAATATTGCATTAATAGTAAATAATAAATTCCCAACAAATAAAGTGGATGTCATGACCAGAAATCGAAACCGAAACCCTGAGATCTTCAGTTTGAGGTTCTACCATTTGGACTTTCTAGAGCTTAAAACATTACCGTAACAAAATAATTATAACTTTGGCATGATGTCATAGATTTATGATTTACGTCATGTTTCAAAACATGAATTCAAATATAAGCGATAATAAAAAAAATAAATAAATGAATGCGTAAACATTAGCAATAGTGTTGGAAATTATTTTAATAGTCCAAAACAATTTATTTTGCATTAAAAAACAATTTAATATATACTAGAATTTGGGCCCGTAGTTATAAAAAAAAAAATAAATAAATAAACAAAACTTGTGCGTTTTCTTTTTTATAATATTTTAAATATTGATTTTTATATTTTGTAGATATTTTACAAATAATTTGCATATCAAAATGTTCTTTATTTTAAACTGAATCAGAAAAACTGATGATTCAATAAACGATTTTCGTGGAAGGTCATCAAAAATGAGTATAGTTTACATTAGAATCTCATTGCAGGTATCCCCCTTTCTGTTTCAGTTTATGTCTGTTGCCAACACTATAAGAAGAGTTGATATTTTTGCCGATTTCTTGCTGGGTAATAAACAAAAGTAAACATGTAGTGGAAATCGACCCCATTCAACCCTTGATAATATTAGCTCCGTTTGCAGTTGGTATCCAAAGTTTAACCAGGTAAAAAGGTTTGTACTAGTCATGCCGAAGAAAAACTACCTGATAGTAAGCCACTCGAAACACAGTTTCCATTGATGGGGATGACAGCCAGAAGAAGTGTAAATTCCTTAAAAGTCTACTAGATACTGAAAACGATATTGTCAGAAGACATGGTTTATCCTCCTCCTCCTCCTCCTCCTCCAACAAACAAGCTTCAAGAGCAAAACAGTCAATAAACAGACAATCGATTATTTGATGCTTTTCCTCTACAATAGTGAACTGTTTACTAACCATCAAGCTAAGCAATAAAGTGGACTGCATCCAAAGAAAATCCATTCAGCAGATACTGGTAAAGGGCAAACAAAAAATTTGCAACACCTGGCTATATGAAAAGACTCAACAAGAACTCCGGAGTAACAAAATCGAATGCAACATCGTTAGCATGGCTAGACAAAGAAACACCAACCAGAAGAGCATTGAAGGAATTCTTATAAACATGCAAAAAAAAAAAAAAATACCAGGTAGACCCAGGGGAACATAGTTGTTATATATTCGGCAGACTCTGGCAAACAGTGATGCAAACATGAATTATATAAACAATGAATCGATGATACAAGAATTGCAAAGACTTTGCAATGATAGAAGTGCATGGTGCAAGAAAGTGAGAAACATGGTTGTTTTGTTTTACGGCATATCAACCCTTTTCAGATTACTTAATGCCGAAATAGGTAATTTTGGTAAAAGTTTTGGTACTTATCCAGAATTACCAAGACATGGAAAAAAAAATAAGACAAACTGAGAAATATCTATGATTTACGTACTCGTGACGGAATGAACATATCCTATACCAAAAATCATGTAAATTAATCAAGTAGTTTGTAGTTTATAAAAGAAAATCAAATTTTATTGATAAACGAATAAGGTTGAAATATTGGTTATATTCAAGGGAGATAATACAAACTTTTGCAAACTAGAGAAATAAAGTCTGAGATTTTGGGTGTTATCTCCTTTAGCTCCCTTGAATATGACCAATAATGCCACCGATATATCAACATTACACGTTTATCGATAAAATTTGATTTTCTTTTATAAAATAAAAACTACTTGATTAATTTATGTGATTTTTGGTATACGATATATTCATTCTGTCACGGGTACGTAAATCATACTGATATTTCCCAGCTTGTCTTATTTTTCCCCGCCATGTCTCAGCAATTCTGGATAGGCACCAAAGTTTTTATGCTTCAGGTTCTTTACATCTTCAAATATTTATTCATGGTTTTAGGTTTGGTTATTTTGTAGAGGAAAAATGTTTTTGTTTTTAGCTTTGAAGGATATTGAGTTTTGAAAAGGAAAAAAACAATAACATCAATATTTGATGCATTCTAAGTCAAGAAGCCGGTATCTTCAGACAGACTGATTTGGTAGCACCATCTGAGAAACATGAACGCATAATATACAGGTAAGACAAAAAGTGTCCACTCGGCGATGGCTTTCGGTTTTTAAATCAGAAATTGACAACTGCCGTTTATCAAAAAAACAAAAGTTCTTCATATTTTAGGTTGGATGTTTTTTTTGTTTGTTTTTTTTTACAATTAATAATTTGTTTTCAACAATTATTATTTAATTAACACTTAAGAAAATCAAACTGGTTTTTATAATTGGAAATTTTTATTTATTTTTATTATTGAAAATAATCAAATCAAAGTTTTTTTTAATAATGGGAATGTTTTGTGTTTTGTTTTTTTTAGTTTGAAAATAATTTTGGTATTTCTACAGAATTTGAATCAAACTGTTTTTGTTTTGTACCCTAACCTAATAGGGAAGTTTAGTTCGACAAAAGTCAGTTTGGTTCAGTTCAAAATCTGTAGGAGCACCATATTTTTTTACATAATTTATTTAAAAAAATGTTTTTTAAATAGTTTTACTATTTTTTCAAGGACTAAGTCTCTTAACAAAATGTTTTTTAAAAAAACAACGGTCTGATGCATGACTGATTATCACGTGTGCAACCAAGCGAAAATAAAAATCCTGTCAAAATCAAAGCGGTCTAAAACGATGAGTGGCTGTTTTTTGATAAACACCGGTTGTCAATTTCCGATTTCAAAAACGGTCGCCATTGCCAAGTGGACACTTTCTATCTTACCCAACATACATATAAAGAAGGAAGTTTTTTTGTAGGAGTTTTAGTGAACACAAAAGGTTTTCACTTGTTCTTACTTTTCTTGCCGATTCCAAATGATATAACCTTTTCTCTTGGACGTTTGGTTTTTAAGATAAAGCCAGTTTTTGCCAAGGTGAACATACAAATAGACAACTTATATATTACTGTTTCATAGATACACTTATATTATAAGGTAATATATTAGATATATATTTTTTGTTTCAGTATTTACGGTGGGATGGATGCAAAATGACAGAAGGTTCCTCATTCAATCTCAAACATTGGGTCTTCCTGCAAATATATGTGGGGGTTTCATTATACTGAAGCCAAATTTTATTTTTTATTTTTTTAAATGGAAATCGCTCCCAGACAAGGCATGAAGCTACTTGATGTAAGGAGCTAAAAAAAAAAATACTACTTCAAGGTTAAAAACTAGCCAAAGATAAAATATCCATAACAATTATTCCAATAAAGACCACTATACTTACCCCCCCCCACACACACACACACAATGCTGAGTAGACCTTTGGACCCCATCTAAAAATTAAATATTATAAAATGTAAAAATATAAGAAATAAAACAAGTTATATGGCATTATGGGTTGGGGGCCAGAGAACATAGGATTCCTCATCCAATCCCGGACAATACCGGGTGTTACTGATAGTCAAACCATAATTCCTGAAATAGTTCGTAAGTAAATGCTTTGCAAGCAAATCAACGCTACAATTTGAAGAAAATGAAATGTGATTTTTAATTAGCAGTAGGTGTTCTCTTTTTTATTATTATTTTTTTTTTTATGCAGCTTCAGGTAACAACAGCTGGTCTGAGAAGAAAAAGGTTATTGGCATCTGTCCTGGTTTTGAAAACTACCACAGCTGTTCAGGTGGATTAAAGAATAGGAAAACAAACCAGTTAGAAGGACAACGTGAAATACAAAGGGAAAAAGGTCTTCAGCTTTTATTTATTTTATATATTTTTAAATACCATACATTACTGTGTCCGCTGAAAATACCCAGGTGTCGTCGATTTGGTCATCCTAAAATTAGGAATAATTTCGGCTTGTTTTTACTCTTTATAGTATCATCAGTTCTGTTTCAAGTGAAATGTCGTCTAAAACTGCTTTTCGTTTTAAACAGGACTGATGACGAACTGGATTAAACACAAGCTAGAATTTTTCATAATTCCAGGACAAACACATGGATGAAACCCGAGTATCTCCAGCAGACACATTAATGTATAGTATTTAAATAAAATTATTATTAGCTCTTGTATTACCTACGATCGAGCACTTTGTGGGTTTTTTTCTACTAACTTATGATACATTCTATATGTGTTCGCCTCTTTTCAGTCTCAAGAGAACGGATATCCCCTGTAAACGGTTCCTGCAAGGGGTCAAGCAATGGTTGCACAGTCCTTCACCCCTCCTGAACTGGCATTGCTCGAGTCCAGTGGCAAGGAGAAGTCCAAAATAACCTGGTTGCAATGTCGGGATAAGCAATGAAAGACCGGTGTTATTTCAGAGTTTTCCTTCTCTGAGACTAGTGGCACAACAAAGGCATGAGGATCCAGTCTATCCTACTATTTAATCCATGGCTGGAGGGAGAATGTATGGATAGAAAAGCAAATACAAAGTAGATAAAAAAATATATATTTTTAAAGCAATTTCTCAGACTCTGGAACTCCTGCATCCTGCGACATATGAGGCAGTCAAAGTAAACCATTGTTTTCGGTCTGAAGCCAGATCCACAGCGTCCGTCCCTCCAGCTTCTTCCCGTTACGATCAAATCTTTCTTGATTGTTTGCTTCCAGTTCATTTTTGGTCTTCCTGAGTTTCTTTTTCCATCAGGGTTCCACCGAAGCACTTTGTTTCTCTGGAGCCAATCTTAGGCCATGTCCGAGCCAGCCTAGACGTTGTTTGCATATTATTGACGATGCCACCTGCCAGTTAGTGCGATCTTTGACTTCTTGGTTGGTAATTCTATTGCTCCATTTCATCCCTAGTGACGGAATTCTCTCCTGGGAACACTTATCACAAAAAACTGTTTTTCATCTACATGTGTTTTGCATGACCAAATGTTACCTATAAAACGCTACGGCTTTATTTTACTTAATGCAATCTTCTGATGAGGAACTGGTACTACCAGATGAGGCTGTCTGAAGATACCGGCTTCCTGACTTAAAATGCACCAAACCCAAACATCGATGTTATTGTTTTTTCCTTTTCCTTTGAAAAACTCAATGATGTTCTGCAAAGCTAAAAACAAAAAACGATTTTCCTCTAAAAAAACAACCAAACAAAACACCATGAATAAATATTTGAAGATATAAAGCAGTTGAAGCATAAAAACTTTTACCAAAATGACTGGATTAGACATTAAATAACCGAAAAGGGTTGATATGCTGTAAAACAAAACAAGAATCTCATGAGGAGCATACATACTGGGAAAAGGGCTGACGATCTCTCAGCCTTCTAACCCTGAATAAATGTTCCGAAACGTGCGTAAGGATTACTTATACTCATCTGAAATTTGATTTACATCCATTTTAAATCCATTAAGAATTACATAACAGCTCTACCTTATTGAATGATAAGTTATTGAGCTTATTTTTATTTGCAGATCGGAAACTAAAATTTGTATAGATAGCTCAAAGCGAGTTTTTGAATTAAAGTATTTTAATTCTCTATAAATCTCTTTCTCATATATATATATATATATATATATATATATATATATGACTCCAAAAGTACTCAATAGTATGATAGGTAAAACAGTAAGTAAAAAGTAAAGTAGTCGACCAGTCGCGGCTAATCCGAAGGCTCTCTTTTAGTTATCTATTACACCGAGGTGTAAGGGAGGATGTCATTCCTTTCCCAGGATTACTCCACTTACTCTTGATCCTCATCTTATAATGCTGAGTGTTTAGCAAAGGGCATCAAGTACCGTGTTTTAAGTCTTTGGTATGACTCGACTGAGGATTGAACCCTTGTCTTCCAACCCATTTGCAAACACTTAACATTATGCCAAACAGGCCGGTTACATGCTAAGGTTTCTATTCAACGGTCATTTACAACCCAAATGACTTGACAAAATTAATCTATTTGAAATATTCACTCATCAAAATGTGACGACACAAAAGTCTGGCATTAAATGACAGAAAAATGATTAATAAACTTGAAACAAACCAAACCAATCAATTAATTTTCCACAATAGTTATGCTAAATCACAGCCCCTCAAAAAAGGGGTTGATATGACTTTTCTTCCAGATAAAAGTTTACCCTGTGTCAATGCCTATAGGGGCCGCCTACCGGTGCAAGGAAATACTGTGGGAATTTATCAAAATTAAATCACGACAAACCTCCTAACAGAGCTAGAATTTCACATTACAGCTGACCTTGAGTCAAACCTGCGGTGTCTAAACAAACTTGAAAGTATTCTTCTTTTTTTCCCTTCTTTTTGTAGAGAACGAAGAGCGATTGTTCACTCAAACAAGAGATAAATTCAATAAGACGACCCATTTACTGAATTATGCAACTCAAACACGATGGAAAACTCACATGACCAGCATGGAAACAAATAAAATATTTATTTTCCGCCATTGTGTACGAATCCTAATTATAGACGGAAATGACACTCAATAACGACCCTCCCGGGGAGGGGGGTAATCCCGGAGATAAAAGCAACAAAAACCTCACAGAAATTAAAGATAAAAACATTTTTTAAACTCTAGCCGATTTGTCTGAAGAATGTACTTCAAGTTTATAATTATACCCAGGATGCAATGAAGTCATTTTAATTTTTAATTTTTATTTCGCACTTTTAAAAAAAAATTATACAAAAAATGAACTAAAATTTTAGTTGTCAGTGAGACAACCCTTTTTATATTTTTTAAATAAAAAATTAGTTATTCCCCTTGATGATTTTTTATTTTCCATCAAAATTAAAAAATGTTTCCATTTTACCAGTTGTCAAGGTTGGATTAAATGTTTTAAATAAACTGTAGCAAAGTATATTATTATAGTGCCAATAACATGGTACAACAATAACAAATGAAAATTGGCTAGTCCAGATCAAAGTTTGATATGCCAGCTTAAATGCTATTTAGGTACAACTTTCAAAATGTTAAAAATAGCATAGAAAAGACAACAAAAAACGTATTCTCTTGAGATATGTCCATTTAATTTGCACTTTTAGAAATAAAAATGCTATTTCTAATTCATGTGACAGACAAACGGACTAAAGAATAACAGTAAAAAATAAAATAAAATGTTTAGAGAGAAATTTCGGTGCTTCTGCTGTTTCATAGTGACATGTTAGGCCTCTCTTAAAAAAATAGCTAAAGAAATGTATAAACTTTGTTATGTACTTACGTGGTAGCTGAAAAGAAAGACTACACTAAAAATTATGCAAATTCATCCAGTATTTATTAAATAAAAAACGATTTGATCTATGTCGCCATTTTTCTTACATTTTAACTTTTTCCGAAAGTTATCTCCCTTGGCTACTTAGCTGAAATGTATAGCGATACATAAGATCGTTTTATTTATTTTTCTTATAATTTAATAAAAACTGGATGAATTTGCGTAATTTTTCCTGTACAATCTTATTTTCAGCTAACACATAAGTAGATAACAATGTTTATACATTTCTTTAAATATTTTAATGTCATTGTGAAACAGCAGAAGCACCAAAATTTCAAATTTAAGCATCATAGATTTGGAGGGGGGGAGGGTCACATTATATTTAAAAAAAAATAAAAACTGTACTTTTTCTCAAAAAATAAGTGCAGCCCCACCCTCCCCTTATCTCCCAGGTTCTGGGACGAAAGTTTTTTGAAACCTAGTTGTGAATTTTTATTTTCCTTTTCAGAAGTGAAATAAAATGTTTAGTTGTTTCTGAACATTTTGCCGGGCGCAGATTAAATAAGTTATTACATATAACCGACACGGTGGTTGGAGTTTTTCCATATTACTTTGTTAATATTGATTGCTCTGTAATTACATTTAGCTCTCTAACCGGAGTTACCCTGAGAAGTACCCCACATCTAACTCGGATCTACCAAGTGCGCATGTCAAAATATACCAATCTGAAGAGGACGTCTTAATACCCAACACTAAAAGAAATGTATTTTTTGAGAAACAATAGATTAAAAAAAAGAAAAAAGAAAAAAAACCCTCTTATGTAATTCAAAAACAACCGTGACAAATGAATTTGCTAATAAAAGCCATCGGCAGTTTTATCGATTGTATCTACCTTACTTACCACCTGCTTTCATTAAAATAATTGCACTGAAAATGGATTAAATGAATTAATGACTGGAAAAACTGCTAAATCAGATTTATTCAATAGACATGGTGTTTCGATAAAATGTATGCCTTCTTCAGATATAGAAAAACCTATAACATGTTGGCCTTAGAGAAAACGTTACAATCCTCCACTCTATAATAAAGAGAGATGTATATATATTTTTTTTGTATATAAATAAATATATGCACTTTCATCACGTCACGCAAAAATTAGCGAGTAAAACACGTGCCATTTTTTTTGCCCCTGGACGAAACCATTTCAAGTGGTGAGAGGAAGTGAGAAAGCAAATAGCAAGTCAAACAACAAACTCAGATTTACCACTTTGCCTAAAATTAATTCAGAAAGAAATCCTCCACTCTGTAATAAAAAGTCATGGTGAGTGTTTTTTTTTTCTTTAGGTCATCAGAAATGATAATTTATATATGAAAAACTGTAATTCTATGATTTTATATGAGTATTTGGTAGTTCTGTAGTTTACGGACTGTGCTAGTTTTAGATAGGATTTTCACGCTAAATGCAATTCTTACGGTATCTTTTGTTTATTAAATTGTTAGGTGAAAGTACAGAATAGTTATTCTAAATAATGTTATATTTCAGCACGGTCCATAAACTGCAGAAGTACTGAATATTTTAGTAATATATCTAGATAAATAGCAAACGTGAACACTAGCAAAGCATAATTATTTTTTTTTTTTTTTTACGAAGAGTGTACACTAATATTTCATCTTAATCTAAATATTCAGAATTTTAAATAAAAAATTAATACTGTCGTTATTATTTACTTAGATTTTATTAAAAACATTATTTTGTACCTTTTATCAACATTATATGGGGTGACACAAAAAAAAATGCCACTCATGGAATCATTAAAATTCACAATGCTTTCTGCATTCCAACTATATTTAGTAGAAATAAACTCCAGTCTACGCTTCACTTGTCCGCCAAGTTTCAGTTATGAATGTTCAACAGTCTTTGTTTAGCGTCGTTCAATAATACGATCCAAATATGCATTTCTGTATTGATCAATACTGAATGTTATCTTATTAGTTGTTAAGAAGCTTTAGGCTGACAAGAGGTGTCGTGATGGATGAACAGTGGTCTCAATAAGATGGTGTAATGCCACATTTCAAATCACTCATTGGAATGGCTGTGGGGACACTTTGGTGATCGTCTCATCAGTAGGAGATGTGATCCTGAATGGGCTTTACACTCATCAAAACTTATTTTCTTATTAAGTTTCAACTATCTTGACTTGTCTAAAGTTGATTTGAAAAAAAAAGGGGGGGGGGCCAAATAAACTACCCTAATCTCCAGATATGCAAGGAGAAAATGCCAGAGAAACCAGAATACTTGTATAGACCACTATCCATGGCCGACTTCAGTATCATGTTCTCATTTACAGAGTGATCCCTCCCACCACCACAAAAAAAAAAAAAAATTCCACCCATGAAATCGTTATTAAAATTCACAATGCTTTCTGCAATCCAACCATATTTGGTACAAATAAACTTCAGTCTATGCCCGGAGTTTTATCCATGAGATTATCTCAAAGATAATATCCATCAAAACAATATATTCCTGAACTGAAGAGGGCCACCACAGTCAAAATCTGGGCAGTGCCCAGAGAGAGGGAGGGGGGGGGCAGAGTTCTTTTGGGGCACCCTGTATATACCCGAGCAAATGAAATACCTAAGGTAGTCAATGATTTTAAAAAGCAAGTTTTAATAATTACTCAGTATTTTGTAATTTTATTTGCTTATATAAGCAACAGCTTTGTATATGAATGTAATAAGAAAGGCGTTAAAACACAAAGAAAATCTTTTTTTATGTATTCTTTTATGATTAGTTCAACGACTAAATAGGTATCCCAAACGAAAATTTTATTTTCATTATATCTAAAAACTTTTAATGTGGGCACATGGATCTTTGGAAAACAAACAATGGTACCAAATTTATTTTAGTAGATCACTTAGGACCAAAGTTTATTGGAAATTAGAAAATTTGCCATCTTTGGTCAAGAAGCCAAATTTCACAGTCTATAAGTAAAAATGCAAGCTTTGAACAAGTAAAAAATACTTACAAATGTAATGTCATCTTGTGGTAAATTAAAATTAATCATAATGGAAGCAATAATTATTAGATCAAACCAGACAAAATATTGCGCATAATTTCATTATCCCTTGAAAAAAAACGTACAAAAATGACATAGAAGTGCAACTTTAACTGTTCATATAAGATCCATTTCAATAGCTAACACATTTAATATTCTTAATATGATTCAGAACACATTAGAGATAAAGCTAGATTGTTCTTTTAAATCAATATAAAAAACAGATTTGGACCATGTAAAAAGACGGAAACAATTTGATAATAGGGTAAAAATTTAATTCACTAAATATTTCAACTTGGACATATTGACGAGTAATCCCTTTTCTTTAAAATGAGACTATCTTTATATGCATAGAGATACACAATATCATGCACACCAAACATGAAAAACACCAATATTATCGCAAGTTGAAATTGGAGGGAATTTCACTAAATTTACCCATTTTCGCATTCTACTTAGAATAAATAGATGCGCTCTTCAGGCATATCTTTTCTAGTTTTTCCGATATATTTTTGAGTGACATTGTAAGTAATTGATTACATAAAATAAAATCTTGCAAACTCTTAACTGATGCCCACTATATACGATTTTTAACCTAAGTTTGTTATTTCTGAATAAAATGTCATTTTCGGGTTTTGTTTTACAGTGTATGAACCCTTTAGGATTATTTAATGGTTGCCTGAAGACATTAGTCTTTGATCTAGGAAGACAGCTTCTCCAAGAGAAAGAAAACTCTGATCTTAAACCTACACTCCCTTACGGCTATATCCACTCATAAGAAAGGCTTTGGGGAAACAACCCTGAGGAAAAATCAGGAGCCAGAGTCCCAAAGACAATCCGAGGGAACTATATACAGCAATGTTCTGGTAACTCTTGCGACAGCGTATCGGCACTTGCCTTTCCAATAGATCCTTCCAGAGACGTTGAGATGGGAGGGGTCTGCTAAATGGTTAACAGCTTGCCATTCATAATTACTTGATTTGGTTTTGGGGGTCACTCCAACAACTCCATCTTTCGAGACTGAAGGATGCTTGTATAAAATGCCAAAGCATAATACCTATTATAATCGATTCATTGTATAATATTAATTGAACACACATTGCTTTTTTTATCCATGTCTGGGGGGGGGGGAATACAAGGTTTATAACTTTCCCAAAAGTATTACTGTGTAAATTACTACAATAGATCTGTGAGGATTTGAATTTGGCATAGTTGTATATTCTGTGGAAGTATCCATAATGCCAATTACGCAATCTGTCATTTTTTGGACAAATTCATAGATACGATAATCATAAAAAAAAAAAATTTTAATTTTAAATGTTTTTTTTTTAAAACACTACATAAGATGGTGTAACTTGCAAGGATCAAATTACAGAATGTAAACATGCATAAAAAAAAAAAAAAAAAAAAAAAAAAAAAAATCTTCCATGAATGGCAGCAATTAAAAAAAGAATTCCGTTACAATCAAACCAGCTGGAGAAATCTAAAAAGCCATCTTTCTTTACTTAAATAAAAAAAAAAAAAAAAAAAAAAAAAACCATTACCAAAATTCCTCCGACATGGCCCCTATCTCCTACACTACTTTGAAGAGGATAAAAAGAGGGGACATAAAGGGTGCTAGACTTATGGATACCATCAGTACTGTTGTTCACAAACGATAAGGGGGCTCCCTAAAAAAAATGTCAGGCCTTAAGGACTATCTAATTACACTGGTAACATAAGTGTGCCCAAGGGGAGGGACCAAAAAGATAGCGTCTGCCCTCATTATAGACATGTAACCTATCACTTTCCTTAAAAACAGCACAAAAGCTCAAATGCGACCCAAAGGCATAGCAAAAGTATTAGAATCACAGTGAATGGTCTCATTATATATATTGCTAAGTAGCTATTAAATTCTGACAAATTGGGTCAATTATTCTAATCAATTTAGTAGGTTTTTGCTTCAAGTTTTTCCTTAATTCAGTTTCCATTTTTATTATAATATTTCATTATTATTAAAGTAACATTTTCAGTTTTATTATCTAATATATAAAATAAAGTCAGTCGGATTTTCCACGTTAGACCTAAGTAGTGATGCCTCTGACATCGATATTTGATTCGAACTAGCAATTTTTTCCCTTCTTTATGCTTAAGTTTCTTTTGGAAAATACTTATTTCCGCTAAGAAGTTTGTTGGAGTGGATCGATTTTCAGTTTATGGCCTAAACAGCACCGTTCTTTTGGTTTTTAACTTTAGTTTCCTAGAGAACTGCTTTTCTGGCCACCATTTTAAATTTTAAGCAAGACTCATTGAAATATCAGATTTTATCTTCGTACCTCCCCTCTTCAATTTCTACATCAACACTATTTGTCATTCCTCCCATTTCCACTTTAGCAATGGTCCCTGAGCCCACATTTTTTATTGTTTCTAAGAAAAACTCACCAATTTTTGTCTTAGAATATCAATCTTTTTTATAGAAAAAAAATTGTAAATTCTGTTTCAGATCTTAAAAGGAAAAATAAAGACAAATATTTTAAAAACTTTAAATAAAATACCTACATTATATTTACATAAAAATTAATATATATATATATATATATATATATATATATAAAATAAAAATAATGGCATGTCCTATTAAAAAGGGCGACTTAATGCAATATTCTTTACCGCTTAGGAAGTGGAAAAATAATAAGAAAACAGTTATGTTTCTATCGCCCGTAAAAAAAATAAAAACTACATTATATTTGGATGTTTATGTAGCTGTAATCTAAACTTGAAAAAATAAAATTGGCTTTTCTTCACCTTCACTGACAATCGCAATCTCCAATATTCACAGTTCTTTCTCCAATATTCACAGTTCTCTCTCCAATATTCACTCTCTTCTCTTCCAAACTCAACTCAGCTCTTCAGTCAAAAAAGTACAGTTTTTATATTCTTTAACCCATCACATATGCAAATTATTGCAGTATCTTGAATTACAGTAGCAAAGAAGGTACTGATAGAAACCCTTGGTCGCTAGCTACCAAAAGAATGTTTGTGTCAAAACACACATCGCCAGATTTCAGTGTGATTGAATTCGGAGCCTCAAATTAACGGCTGACTGATTTTGCCAACTGAGCAATTTCTGTGGACGAAGATTTGAGGTGCCGGGATCCTCCACTCTATACTGAAGAGCAATGTGTATTTATTTGTAAATATATATCCGCACCATCACACAAAATGGCTAGTGCAGTAACCAAAAGTTTTTGTTGAGTTTTACGGCATGTTCACCATCGTTGGGTCATTTTATGCCAAAATCGTACATGTTTTTTGTATACGATTGATTTGTAGATTAATTTGAAGAGATTTTTATTATATACTGCACCTGGTTTCCTCAAATTGTCACCCATTTAGTAATGGCCAGACTTAACGTCACTTAACTTTGGTTATCTCATAAAAACTGAAGTGTTAACGTGATTATAACCGTATGTAGCCGAAAGTAATTGAAAAGATGGAAATGAAGACATTGAAACATCAATTGGAAAAATCCTTTATTCCATTGATTAAAAAAAAAAAAATGAAAAACTTTATCCCATCGGTTAAAAAAAAAAAATGAAAAGATCATTTAGTCTATCGTTACAAAAAAATAAAAATTCCTGTATTCCATCAGTAAGAAAAAATTCCTTGATTTTTATCAGTAAGAAAAGAAAAAAAATCAGTATTAGCGAGAACATATTGAACCAACATTTTTTTAATGAACATTTAAATTCAATTTAAAAAATGATACAAAAAAAATTCCCATGTAAAATTAAAATATGGAAATCTTTGCGTCATTAAATAGTGGTCATCTTTTTTTTTTTTACGATAACCATTTACGGACACAAAAATTTTGATATTTTGATATTTTTACTTTTACTTGGGCATTTTTTATCATGTATCAATTTAAAACAATCTTTTGTTAATCATTCTGCACTTTTCAGATTCCAACAGTAATGAATTTGCTCCAACTCAGAATCCTACTCCACAGACCCTGTAACTAAAATGATGAGACTATGACAAAAGGTGAAGGGGGGGGTCTCAACACCGGGCTGATGCGGGGAGTAATGCTAAGGTGATCATTGTTGTCAGCAGAACGATGGTGTCAAAGTATGAAAAGCGAAATTGTTAAAAGATGGAGCATAAAATAAATTAAATCGTTTGTCTGGAAGACCCGGCCACGATTCCTACCCTTCTTTCTATTCCCCCATCTTTCCAACACTTCTCATCCCATTCGCCATTCTTCCCAGCATCTAAAACATTCCATGTGCAAACAAACAAGCAAGATTATCAGAGTTTTAGTATTATACTAGCCGGTCCGTCAAGTAGACGACCTGTGACCCTTCTAAATAAAAAAACAAGGTTGAAAAGGATCTCTTCCCCTCTCTCTCTCTCTGTACACGGTTATCCTCGATCTGTTTTAAAGGATGACTTTATCCTTTAGTAATGTCATCCACGATGCATGGTTATTTCCACCTGTTTTAATGGATGACGTCATCCAGTGTGCATGGGGACGAACAAACAAACAAAACAAAATCCAGAGTTTTAGTCATGTAGTAGACCCTCAGGGGTTTAGACCCCCGGCTAGATAAAACGTTATCCTCCATCTACACTATGTTTTAATGGATGGTGTCATCATCACTTGTGCACAAAGACAAACAAAGATTAGATCCACAGAATTTTAGTACTATATATAAAAATAATATTAAAAATAATTATTCAAGCTCCCTTAAAAGGGCGAACACTCTGGAGAGTTTAGTTGTTTTGTTTTATGGCATATCAACCCTTTTCGGATTATTTAATGCCAAATCAAGTAATTTTGGTAAAAAAAATGTATGCTTCAAGTTCTTTATATCTTCAAATACTCATTCATGGTGTTTGGTTTGGCTTGGTTGTTTTGTTTTGTTTTATGGCATATCAACCCTTTTGGTGTTTGGTTTGGCTTGGTTGTTTTGTTTTATGGCATATCAACCCTTTTGGTGTTTGGTTTGGTTGTTTTGTGGCATATCAACCCTTTTGGTGTTTGGTTTGGCTTGGTTGTTTTGTTTTATGGCATATCAACCCTTTTGGTGTTTGGTTTGGCTTGGTTGTTTTGTAGAGGAAAAATCTTTGTTGTTTTTAGCTTTGCAGATTATGATCGAGTTTCGCAAAGGGAAAGGAAAAAAACAATAACATCAATGTTTGGTGCATTTTAAGTCAGGAAGCTGGTATCTCCAGACAGCCTGATCTGGTAGCACCAAAGCACTCTGAAGAGAAAGAGAAAGTTTCTGTTTAAGTTATAATGCAAAGTTCTTTCTCTTTGAAATTGAACACTCTTTGAAACTGTCTTAACGATAAATAGGATATATTTCTCTCTCATTTCTACAGCTGCATCAACCAAAGCGTTAAATTTTGACAGTCAATAGTGACTGGGGTCTGAGGTTAGAGTCATGCAACTAGCGAAACAGTTGTATATAGCCACACTGAGAATTCTTAGTGAAGATGAAACATGCATGTCTGTAGATATAAAAATAATATTCATTAAAAATAATAATTATATAAATCATCATTAGTGGTAGATTTATTATTAGGTTAGAATGGGAGTTGAGTCACAATTTGATTTCACAGCCGAGGTTTGAACACTGCAGGAGATATCTCATTGTCAGCTGACAGAACTCAATGAACCGAACCCATAAAAAAAATGGATGGAAATTTACCATCAAATAAAAATGAGGGTAGTTAAGTCTAGATGGCTGGTGATATACATCAATAGAAATATATATCAAAGCGGTTATATAATATTCTTAATGTTTATGGTAATTGTCTTGTGCACACGGACTAATTGCAAGGTTACCAGTTTGAAGAGAGGCGGCTTTTAGTCTCGTTGAATTCATTGGATATAGTTTGTGTTCTTGATAAGCAGTTCTAAATCATTTTAATTACAATTCGCTTAAGAAAAAAAAAAAAAAAAGCACTCAGAAAGCGTAATCATCAGCCAAGACATTTCAAACACCCTTCACACTGGAGACTAAGTGCAGCATAAATATTGTTAGAAAATAAAAGGCTCACGACCCTGAAACTATTTATTATTACAAGCTGAAATCTTATAAAATGCATACGTCGAACAAAGAAAGCTTGGGCCAGTGTCCTTATGCCAAATTGGCGCAGGTGTGAAACAAGAAAAAAAAACAATACAGAATGCATATAGGCACGTTGCAGAGTACACAAATGAGCACTGAACGGATTTAAATGGTCAAATTTGATGATATGACGTATCTTGGTGATGTGTCGTGTGCTGGTGGTGGGAGAAAAGTGTAGTATCTGTTCTTACACTACACTTCATCTTTCTATCTTCGGTCAGTAAAGAAATCCTTCTAGACTGAGACAATTTTAATTTTTATTCCCGTCCAGAGTACCCCTTTTGGGGGAAGCTGGATTTTCCCACCATTAAAAACCGACCTTGTGTTTAACTCTGCCCTCATGGGGAGGCAAGTATATAGGGACTTGTGCTTGTGCTGGTAGGGAATGCGAATTAAGTTTGATCTTGCGTGTACCAACTGCAAGTTTTGTGAGCTTCTCCCTATTTTAACCTGTTGTTCACTTTCACTTGTTACTCAGAGTCAAGTTTACAACAGCGATGCCCATAGTACTGTTACATGCAAATGAATGTTGGGCTCCCACGAATTTGATCTGAGGATGCAAAGGAATGACGAGGCTATGATTTGGTGGATTTGTTGCGTGCATTATTGACGACGGAGTTTATTCAGTTCCTGTCCTATCACCGCAATGTAGCATCCTTGTGCTTGTTTTACAAATACTTCAATGGATTATGCTCCGATGAATTGGCTACTCTGGTGCCCCCCCCCCCTCGACGTAAATTCACTAGACCAACTCGACAATCAACTAAATCCCATTCATTCACTGTTGAGGTCCCCAGATGCCGGAGAGCCTTCTACTCAAATAACTTCTTTCTACGTACTGCTGACCTCTGGAACTCCTTCCGTGCCCCCTGTTTCCCCAACAGTACTGACATGCAGAAATTTAAAACTAATGTAAACAGACATCTCGCTGCGCAGATCCCAGTTTAGGTTGACCCCCCCTCCAACCTTCTCCCCTATTCTTTTTTCTCAGTAGCCCCTTACGTCTACAGTGGCGGCCTGTTTTGTTTGGGGTGAACTATGTTATAAAAAATAAGAAATAAAACTCTCTATTATCAGGTTTAAGGTGCCTAAACTGGAGTCAGCAATGTGTTGCAACCACCTGTGGTAGTATGAACATGTTGTATGAAACTTTGGTTGAATAAACAGATGTACACACGTCTCAGTTGAGGACACCCAAAGAATAAATGGCTCAGTCAAGGATGTCCTCAAGCAATGGAACATCGAAACTGACGCAAATGATAGAATTTCATGAAGAAAATGACCAAACAACAATTTGCATAGGTGGGAGATCATTCTTATAAAATTCAAGTTCTTATGTCGTACAGCTTGAAAGTCGTTAGCAGATATAACATATATATATATATATATATATATATATATATATATATATTATGGAAATCGCTCCAAACAAGGCATGAAGTCACTTGATGTAAGGAGCTAACAAAAAACGAAAGATGATTATCGCAAGACAGGAGATGTCTATTGGCCTTAGTCTTGAAAAGACCAAGACTATAGGTAGGAGGAAAACAGTCATCAGGAAGAGAGTTCCACAAGCCTGCAGTTCTTGGAAAGAAGCTACTGGAATAGGAAGCTGTATTACAATGAGGTATTAAAACAGCGAATTGATGGAGACAACTAGACATACGAGTCAAACAAGCTGGAACAAATGAAGCAGGGAATAGACTATTCTGAAAAAACACATGCCATAATTGTATTTATAGAAAAGACTGAGGCTAGCAACATCACGTCTTTGAGAGATAGAGTGCAGAGAAGAAAGGGTGGGGGCCAATAAAATTACAGATACATTTCTGAACCTCATCAAGAACCCTCAAATGGGAAAGAGATTCACCAACCCATATATATATATAATTAATTATAAAATATTTGTTTTCATCAACATACATATACGTTTCATCCTTATGAGAATCATCAGTGTAGAGATGATTATTCACACCGGTTGCAGGACTCGAACACAAGTCATGTTTTTTAACTCAAATTCCAACGCTCTCGCCCACACGGTCACTATAAACAACCCGATAAATCAGCAAGAGATTAAACCTATTACAAGCAGCATATATATATATATATATATATATATATATATATATATATATATGGAGAACTACATTTGCTTCCACTCGTGGGTTGAGTTCTTTAGTGAAGGAATGGCACTTTAAATACTTCAAATGGTTCTGAAATGAAAGAATATCAAAAGAATTATCAAATGTATCCCAAACACTATGTCAGCGTGTGTTAACTTATACATCCAAATAATTAGTTCTTGTTGAACAAGTTTAGTTGGACACGGGTGCTCTTATTTACAAAGCATTCAAAAGGAAAACACTTAAAAGTAATTCACCTTTTAATCTCACAAAGTTTAACCAGTCAACAATACAAAAAATTTTAAAACCTGTGGTAACTGGCTTACTTAAATAAAAATAAAAAATAAAAAGATGGCGGATAAAGAAAAAAAATTCTTAAATCAGCCAAAACCATTCGAAATTTCTTTCTTTTTGCTTTTTTAGGGCTTGAATATTAAAGTGGGTGTAAGCAGCACAAAATTCAGTCTCAACTGATTAAACACAGAAAGTTTTTAGTGTTCAGATCTGGTGATTAGTTCGGTCACTCCTGCTTGTTAATGAAAACAGGACAGTCGTTCTGCGGCACTGTTCTGACACTGGCGGTGTAAAAATAATGGGAGTGGCATGGCTTAGAAAACAGCAAAAGTCACTTTCCATTAATAACAAAAAAAAAGAAAAAAAGGAGAAGAATAGCTTGTTGAGTTTTGTCTGCAGAATGGAGCAGACGCATTTCGATAGTCTCCTGCCCTCTCTCTACCATACGGGGGAAATGTGCAGCATTAGTCTTTGTAATGCCAATGCCGTAATAAAAATTATAAAAAACTCAAAGCGATAATCTGTTATTCTACGAGAGAACAATTGCAACTGCTGCTACGCTACAAAGAGAGAGAGAGAGAGAGAGACAGCTTGCCTCTACACACAGCTATTACTACGCGAGAGAGACGAGACACAACTCTACATTCGGTGCTGCTACGTATTGCATTCTACTGCTACATGACACAACACAAACAATGCCATCTGTTTACATGGCAATGATTCATCCGCTTTGCTATAGCGGTATGGTTTGTCTTGTTGAATAGTCTGGTCTTTATTTTATCGAACGATTTAATTCGCAATATTTATTCCATGGTGCATAGCACAACGTCACATTCGACAAGGATATATTTTTTCTTTTGAAAAATGCTTGGGTTGCTGGTGGAGCGGGTCTGATGATTTAAAAACCAGAAAGCTACACTGAAACAAATTCATAACTAATGACCAACCTTGGACTATCTACAAGATGCATTTTACAATTGAAATTTGTGTAATGGATTCAGTGCATTTTTCAACATGTCAACTACTTTGTGATATACTTTTTTTTATTCCAACTGTTACAAAAGAAACTTAACTCTCAAAAATGGTTTGGTTGTTTTGTTTTACGGCATATCAGGCCTTTTCGGGTTATTTAATGCCGAATCCAGTCATTTTGGTAAAAGTTTTTACGCTTCAAGTTCTTTATATCTTCAAATACTCATTCATGGTGTTTCATTTGGTTGTTTTGTAGAGGAAAATTGTTGTTTTTTGGCTTTGCAAAACATGATTGAGTTTTGCAAAGAGAAAGGAAAAAAAACAATAACATCAATGTTTGGTGCATTTTAGGTCAGGAAGCCGATATCTTCAGACAGCCTGATCTGGTAGCACCATTTTCGAAAATGACAAACAAAATTAGTAATGAGATTTGTTTTCTTTTGTGTGTGTGGGGGGGGGGGGCTTCTTTTTTTTTTTAAGTTAAAGGAATTGCCCAAAAATTAGCTGGAAGAACCCAATCATTCCGGGAATTGAAAGTTTGCTCAAGAGAACAGATTCTTGTTAGTGAAGACGATGTTTTGCAGTGTGTCATTATTGATCAGTTTCAGCAAATGCTAACTTCTTTCAAACCTCTTATTTGGCTGAGGTATATGAAAAAGGAACGTCCCTTCTGTATCTTGCAAAGAATCATCCATAGATCCTTGACAATATTCACATGGCAGAGGATCTACTTCTAGTGTATATGTTTCTCGCCTCTACGTGTCTTATACATTATTATTTTTATTTACTATTCATTGAATATTTATTGAAATTTTTTTTTAAATTGCAAATAGCATAGAGTACTAAAGCGAACTTGATAAAAATCCTACTTAAGAAAATAATTTTAATAATGAAATTAAAATCAATAATGCATTTCGGTTTCTTTGTAAACAATTCAGTTTCTTTTTTTTTTAATATCCTTAATAGTTGAAAAAGAATGACTGACTTTTCGAAATTTTGAAAATTGGAAGCATTTAACAGGATGTCATGTTTAATAGAAAGTCATTTAAAGTTGCTTTAAAATTCTTAGCAAATCCTCATTTAATTAAAAGATTAAAAGTTTTGGAAGCTTTTTACATTCAATACTCGTATAGACATTATCTTAACAAAAGTAATTATATATATAACAATTTGCCGCAATTAACAATAATGACAAAATAATAAGTGTAAAAAACATAAATTTCAAAATCCTTTTTAGATAGAAAAGAATAACTTGATTAAAAAAAAAGGAGGCATAGCTAAAATAAAATTAAAATTATTTATGGGATTTATAGATTAACATTGCTTCATTGAATTATCTTTCCAAAAAATGTAAATATATTCTTAGACAAAATTAAGATGACCCTCCCCCCCCCCCCCTCCGTGACAAGGCCGGATAGGTACCAGGGTTGTAGAGTCTGAGTTGAAAGGAGTCAGCAGTTTGGGAAGGAGGCAGAGCGTGGCCACCGAGAGTTACTAGTAACTCTCGGTGGCCACGGGCAGAGTCGTAAGAATGCTAGGAGTCAGAGTCGGATTTTTTAATCTTTAAAGAATCAACAGAGTTTGAATATTAGAAAACTTTAAAATAAGGAGTCGGAATCTGATATTTTAAAATTAAGAGTCAGAACTTTTAGAATCCTAGAAGTCGGAGTCTGACCAACTCGAATTTTTTTTTTTTTTCTTAAATAACTTTTGTGATTTTTTTTCACTTAGATGCAATCAATCAAGCTTCATATTTAAGATGTTCATCTTCAAATATAAAATTGAACACTAGAATCAATTTCAGATTTGTATTGCATCAGACATGTTTAAACAAGAATAATAAAGAGCTTGCTGCCAAAGATGATCGAAGTGTTGCCCGGGTGGAGAGCTTAGAGAAAAATAATTCAAAATATAGTAAATTTTGACAAGTTTTTTTTGTTTTTTTTTTTTAATAGTATTTTTTTTTTTAATTCGTTTTAGTGTTTTTTTCTCCCTTACTTTATTTTTGAATTCAATAAATATTCGATTAATCTTTATATTGATAAAATTGTGTGACCATTTCCCGTGTGTGTGTGTGCATATTCATCATGTCAACATCACTTTGATAAATACATTTAATTATTTTTTTTTTTTAATTTATTATTCATCGAATATTTATTGAAATAGAGATAAAAATAAAAAGTAATTTTTGTACCAAAAGTTGTCCTAATCACTCATTTTAAGGAGTTTCAATCTCTTCCTCTGTATACTGAAAACCAAACGTAGTTTCCATAAACAGTTTATTTTCTAGAACTTCCCATCTGTGGAACACAATACAACAGAACTTCTTCCCTGCTGACTACAATATAGTCATCTTCAAGTCCAATGTCAACAAATACTTGTTGAGCCATCTTAAGTACTCAACCCCTGACCTTTCTGTCCATCGCTTCTAATCCTCTCATAGTATTGTTCATCAATCCAATCGATAATGTCATTAATCTTAATCCTCAAGTGGCCTTTGGGCCTTGGTAAGTGGTGACTAATTAGGATAAAAAAGGTTGGTTATTGTAAAGATTAGGTACTGAGATTCAGTTCCGGTTGCTGCTTCGCAGATGGGAAGACGGTGTCAATGCAAAAAGTGTTCCCCATTATAATTAACATAAGAAAATTAAACGTTTTTTAATTGAATTTTCACAGTATCTTTAGTTTAGTACAGAATAGTTAAAGCCCTCCCTCCCCATGTTCAGAATGGCTTTCTAAATAATAACGTTATTATTTCAGCATGATCCGTAAACTGCAGAAGTACTGTTTTTTTTTTGTTTTATTTTTACAAATACTCAAATTAAACGGAAATTTATTTTTTTTATTTAAAAAAAACAGTTTATAATGAATTATATCAAAAACAATTCACGAGTTGCATGACTTCACGTTATCTGAGATGAAGATAATCAGAAAGAACATCTTCTGCATGGACACAGTCTTCCCGTCTGCGAAGCAGCAACCGGAATTGAATTTCAGTACCTAATCTTTACCATTAACAAAAAAGTTTTCATGGGAACATGTAATTGTGATGAAAAAATGAGTGAAGTTTTTTTACAATGGCAAAAATTGCCTTTTACATGGCTCTTTTTTTCTTTTTTTCTTTTTTTTTTTGAGAACATTGCAACAATGACCACAGCATTTGGCCCATTTCCATAATCGAAATTCATCCCTGTGCCACCATTATCAGACATTCCTCCCTTTCTGCATTTGATGTCATTTTGTGAGAATTCTTGCAATCAGTTTTTGTCTTGAATTTTCTTTCAACAAGAAAAAGTAAAAATCTAATTTGATGAATAATCTTTGAGCGTTTTGCTCTGCCCCACCCGTTCAGATTTCATCAAATAAACATCAAGCTGTGATCAAAGTGTAGTATCTCTTTTGTCCCCGGGCAGGAGAGAAATTTTATAAAAAAGTTTTACTCCCAAATCCAGAGTGACCTTTTTTGTGGAGCTGGATATCCTCCACATTAAAAACAGACCTTGTATCTAACTTAACCCTCTTGGGGAGGAAAATAGAGGACATCTTTCTGTTCAATACAGTGGAAGCCTCCATCTCCACCAGGTTAAAGATTATAACTAGAATCTCAAGACAAAAAATCGTTAACATCTGCATAAATAAAGCTTTACTGAACAAATTAACTTATTATTAATTCGCTGAACCTACCAAGCGTTTTTCACTTTCGTTTTGCGTTTTTTGTAACTATGCCGGTTGTTTTGTTATTTTACCTTTTTTTTTTTGTTAATAGGATTTTGAAAATTAAATGTAATGATTACGATATCGTTTAGTCATTAAATTATTAATTGTCCGAAAATGATAATTTTGTTATGGAAATGTTGTTTAAATCTCTATTTATAAAATTATTGGATGTAAACAACTTGCAAAACATTCAATCTTTTCATACATGAGGATTTGCTAAGAATTTTAAAGAAAGTTTAAATAACTGTTCAAATTTAATTTTCTTAGGAGAGTTAAATTAACAAGTATTTATATCACATGAAAACTACTCGTCAAAAATTTCTGAAACTTTCTGTAGATGTATCTTCAATCTGCCGACGATGATTTAGGTGTATTACTTTTTGAAAATAAACCCTCCCTAAATAGCTTTTATGGGGAGGGATGGGGCGGTAATAGTGAAGTGGATATTCTGTCACATCCATAGCACCAATTTCACTATGGATGTTAGCAACCTCAATGTGGTCCCTCCTGTGAGTATAATTCTAAAAAACAATCAGGGAAACTAATGCCAACAGAATCAAGCAGGTTTTAAAAGAACTGAGAACTGTTTTCCAACAAATTGCCGAATTTTACCCAGTGTAAAACTGCCATTTATTTCAAAAACTTAATTTCCCGTATTTCATGTTTTATTTTTCAAGATCACCATATTTTTCAAAATCATTTTATTTTTTTATTTTTTAATAATTACAATAGTAAAATCCATTTTCAGATAAATTGTGGTTCTCTCCCCCTTATTTGACTCTCCTCAACTTAAGATAAAAAAATTTTTTTTCGGACCTACAGTTCACAAGCACCAAATTTTCTTTTAATCCAAAGAAATATTTAAGACATAAAATTTGAGAAAACGAACCCCCTTCTCAAATACTAATATATTGAAATCCGGTTCCTTACTCATCATAAAGCAAAAACATGTAAACTTGAATTTTCTTTTTCAAATCTATTTTATTACAATTTAGTTGGATCGTTTTATTTTCTCTACTACCAATGAATTGAAATACGAACAAGCTGCGCATGCGTGGTCCCCCTCTGTATGTGACTCGATGTGGCAAGTGTAAAATGCAATAAATTTGGGCAATTTGTGGCATTTCTGACCCCCATTGTACCCCCTGGGGGCGCGAACCAGAATTTTTCTGAGGTCAAGGATGCTCATTTTATATCCAGAACAATTGCCTCTACATTTTGGCCAAGTTTCAGAAAAATTGAATGGATGGATCAAACGTTATGGGAGAAAAGGGTCATTTTTTGCCATTTTAGGGGATTTTGACCCCCTGGGGGCGCGCGAACCAGATTTTTTCCAAGGTCAGCGATACTTATTTTCTATTAGGAACAATTGGCTCCACATTTTGGCCAAGTTTCAGAGAAATTGAATGGATGGATGAAAAGTTATGGGGCAAAAAATGTCATTTTTTGCCATTTTAGGGCCTTTTGACCCCCTGGGGGGCTAACCAGATTTTTTTTCAAAAATCGGAGAATAATGTCACTTTCTAACCTGACAAAAATTACAACTTCATGCAAAATTTCAGAGAAATTCAATGGATGGTTGCGGAGAAAAATCCGGACGGACGGAAATGCCTCAAAACATAAGTCCCCCGATTTTATAAATCGGGGGACCAATAATAATCTGTAAATAAATTAAAGAAAAAAAAAACGTTAGATTCTAAACAGACCTTCTCAAAAGAAGTCTCAAGTTAGCAAATCTACTGACTCCCAACATCTGATCTTTACTGCATAAGTTTTAATAAATTCACGAATGAGCTTTTGGAATTCATTGGGATGCAGTCGGTGAGTGAATCCAGTTATTTTGATAATGACATTTTAAATATCTACAGCTCTTATGAGTTAACCTTTCATTTTCCTGACCTTTGCACAGAAATCTGAATGTTTCTTATTTTTTTATCTTTGCTGATTTCTTTAACACCATTTCAGCTGACATACACAGTTAATCCTCAAACCAGGGTGGGCACAAACGTATTAAGGGGAGCCCAGAAGAGGGCTTCCACAGTTTTGTTAAAATAAAATCTAAAGTTATATAGTCGCTTTTTAATTTTCTTTAAGTTACTGTACCTATGCATTAATCTCGACCAAATTTAAATTCCCTCAAAAACGTCTGTTTTGATTTGGGCCAAATTTAAATTGTCAAAAATTTCCACTCTTTTGCAAAATTGCTATGATATTAAATTAGGAAAATTATATTCCTTATAAATGATTGAAGTTATTGATTAAATGCTGACAATTTCATTCAAATCTGAGTATTCTTTGAGATTTTTTAAAGAAAAATTAACATATTTGTCCATGTACAAAGAGTAGTTTCATAGTGATCAGGTCGTGACTTTCGTAAAGTACGAAGGTCACAGTCAGGTTCCCCTCCAGCATCATAAAAGAGTGGAGGTAGCGCGATACTTCACTTATCTATTCCACATTTCGGATGTGTTAATAAAATTCTTGCCCCTCCTCACGAAGGTAAAGTCATACACAAGGTCAATTTTTAATATACGGCATATTTACATTGACACACCGGTACTCGTTAGATCACCAAAGTTAAGCAATGTTGAGCCTGGCTAGTATTAGGTGGGTGACCATTTGGGAATACCAGGCTCTGTATTTAGGAGGACGTTGACACCTCCCTGCAAGAATTGCAAAAATGTAACGTCGTTATCTCCCCTGACCGGGATATACATGCGACTGGGGGCCGCTTGTGAATTGCATATTCCCTAGAAACTTCCTCTTTTAAAGGACGCCGGTTCAACCCACCTAAGGTGAATGCCGCTTCTTTCGTTCAGTTTTTCACAAAAATAAAAATTCCCTCAAATGAGAAGGATTTCTCCTTCACTGACTTAGAAGAGAACAGATACTACACTTTGATCCTAGCCCGAACGCTTGGCAGTGCATGCAGCTAATCTTTTGTAGAGAGAGAAAAGAAAAAAAATGGCAATCATCTCTCTTGGACAGATACTATTTATATATATAAGTATATGTGTATGTATAATATATAAGATTTATAATAAACTAGGTGTACCTAACCTGCAGGCAACTTTTACTTTGGTTCATTGGCCCCTCCCTCTTTTTTCTTTATCTCACACACGAGACTTGTCCGATAATTATTGGAATTCCAACTGCTTTATTGATTGATCCATGTGTAAATTATAACCAAATTGCTTCTTTTTGTCATAAAACTGGACAAAATTAGTATTTCTTCAGCTAATCTTTATTAGTCAAGTGTGAGGTTTCAAAATTTGCTTGTTTACTGATGAACCTCTGCTAGTATGGTATGATCATTTTTCTTTCTTTTTTTTTTCAAAATTTTAATCTTGCACATCGGTAAACTTTGAAAATATCAAATAACTGAAAAAAGATTTAATGCCAGGTAAAAGGTCGACTTGACAATGTTCCTACATGGGAACATGACCTTATCTCAAGAACTGCATAATGCTATAAGCATGATATATTCAGGATTTCTTTTCTTACACACCAAGAGCAAAATTTGAAAATATCAATGCTAGATAATCAGAAAAAGACCGATATTTTCGAGTCTTCCTCTCCTAGTCTATGCAATGGCTTGAGAGTCTCGTCTACCCTACTATTTTGGCCAGAGCCTGGAGGGGGAAAAAAAGAGACAGATTCATACATTTCCCTAAGAGTATTACAAAAAATGATTTTACAGACATTTCCATTTTCCAAAATTACAGCACCTTATATTTCCAAACTTAGTTTACAGTGAAGCAAGGGTTGCACTTATTTATCCCGGCATTGTTTAAATCCAAGAAGACCGGAAGCAATACTGAGATAAGCAAAAAACGAACTGATGTCAATAATGCCAGATAAAAGTTTAATAACATGGGCTGAAAGACTGATCAACACAAAGACGGCAAATAGAATCCTCCCCTCCCCATCCCCAATCTTTTGGAATTTAGCAACCTCGGTTCCTTGCTTACAAAGTTGGCAAATGTCTGTTTTATGGTATTGACAGCTGCACTAGCCCCCCCCCCCCCCCCGAACGATATCAAGGGACAATTGGCAGAAGGAAGTCATTTTTATGTGATGCTGAAAATGATGCAAGAGATCTGATGACTTGCTTTGCAAATAAGAGTGCCAACTTCATCGGCGCCAGTGCCAAGTCTGAATCACCAAGAGTTTTTCACAAGGTTCCTGTGCTTAATTATTTCCGTGTTTCCGGACTGTTCTCATCTCAAATGTTTACAGCCTTTCGGCTGTTGTACTCTGCAGACTTCATCAGTTGTCATTTGTATTAGTAACCTTTCAGAAATTTTGAACTAAACCCAGGTCTTGGAATGCTGATTCTGAGTAGTCGATACTCACAATCAGCATTCCAAAGCATGGAATATCACATGGCATAAGCATTTTTCCAACTTTGGTCATGCTCTATAGATCACAAACCCATTTCTTGATCCAAAACTATTGTATTTTGGGATGGCTTTGAATCTTCCAGACGATTGAGATTGAAAATAAGAGATCAAAAATGGTGGGCATAGGAATGTGTAAACAGAAGACCAAAATAGAAGCAGCAGAACCAGGTGATAGCAATTTTTTTTAAATTTTGTATACTTTAAGTAGGACTTAAAATTCATTAAAATCTGAGGTAAACAATATTTATGCTCCCATGGAGATAGTTTCATAAAAAAAATTTTTTTTAAATAGTGGACAGACAAATCTCATTCATATATATATATATATATATATATATTTTACCATTGTAGAATTATTTTTTATTATAATTTTTAAATTTATATTATGTCCATTTATTGTGGAGAGAAACATGGCATTTAATTGAAACAAGTTCTGTATTGTAAAAGAGTAGCAGTGGGGGTACTTTCTTCTGTAAGAGAATTCCTCCTACTTCATCTTAGTATCAATTTATAAAGTAAATTTATAAAATAAAAAAATTATATGAAAATCGTTCAACATACTAAACAGAAATGTTCATCGATGCTCCATTAACATGTCTAAAGATCCACAGAAAATGCGCCATTACTTTATTAGATACATATTATAAAATAATATATTATGCACATATATTTGTTTCGGTATTTATTTAAACAGTACTCAATACATGAGTAGACAGTGAAGCAAGTAATAGAATGAAAATATACTTATAGCGAGCAACATACATATCTTTTCTTAAATTCCTTTAAAGGTTGAACTCTGAATTTTTACTCGCCACATACTCCAGTGAATAAAAGCATTGGTTAAGGTATATTTTAGAATGAATGGGAATATATGAGTTCAGTTTGAAATTCCTAGAAGTTTTCAGACTACAACAAAATGCATCTGAAGAAAATTGGTAAGTACAATGTTCGAAATGAACAAAAACACTCATGCTTAATAATCGATAGTAAAAAAGAGTAGTTTTATCATGATTAAGCTTAAAACAAAGTGTAGGAGACGTTTTGTTATGTATATTCTAAGATGATTGTGGATATTTATGTATTATTTGTAATCTGGAAACGTAACTTTAGAAAGTCTTTTATTAGCCACGTAATTGCTGATAGGTATAGTGATAAATATGAAATGAGCCGACAGACAGTGTAATATGAAAACGTGAACTTAATTAGATTTCTACCATTTTTTTTCATGGTGTTCTGGGTCCTCACTCCTCCCATGCTGAAATTACTAAGCAAACAGAAAATGGCTAAGTGGATAAAATATAAGAATCGGTGAAATCGAACAAAACTAAAAAGAAAATATTCTGGAAGCACATACCAACAGGCGACTAAGACAAAAGCAAAATTCTATAGGTTGCTTTTGTTTACAAAACAATATCAGCCACTGAAATGGGAGGTGACGGTGGTTAAGTGGATATCGGCACGGACTGAAGACCTAGGTGTTCCAAGTTCGAATCCAGTCGGTTCCACAGTACCACTTTCACTTAGGGATGTTGGCAACCTTCTCGTGGTCCTTCCCGTACCTGATGTCTTTCCAGAAAGATTCCTAACTAGAAAAACATCGGGGAAAATTATGCCAACATTAGAATCATCTGATTCACATGAAAGAAGAAGAAGCCATTGAAATAAGGAAAATTTTGACTTTATTTTATATATAGGATATATGTGAAAATTAATAAATTAAATGATTGCCTACATATGAAGATTATCCATGGGGGGAGGGGGGGGGTACTTATATTCTAGTTATAGAAGGAGCAGGAAATTGAAGCTGAAGGGAGAGGAAATTGAAGCTAAAAAAAAATATTTACCTCTGATTTTAATTGAGATATAACCCATAGATGAGTTACATTAAATTAGACAGATTCTCACAATTTTAGAAAATTTTGATTATTTTTTAAGACTGAATGCGTCTTAAAATTGAACAATTTTTGTAAATTTGTTACGCCCATAACTATGTGGAATTGGTATATAATAGTCAGATACGTCCTTAGATGGAATACTGCTACCCCACAGAACACTCTTTCCTACCTTGACAGAGTACAAAATCAACTTCGAAATCTAGTGGGGGGGGGGGGGGGGGCGATCTTTTCTCTTCTCCACTACCCCTTTCTCACAGGAGAGACGTTGCTAGTCTCTCTATCGTTATTTCCATGTAAGGTGCTCGACCGAGCTCCAATCTTTAGTTTCTACATGTAAAACATTCACAGCAAGAACTCATCTTTCTATCAGAACTAAAAAAGACTTTCCTTTCTCCCTCCATGTGTCTAGCGTCAGGCGGAATTTCCATTGACAGAGCTTCTTTGCAAAGGCTTGTGGAACACATTACTGCAGGACTACTTCTCTGCTGATTACAACCCGGTCATCTTTAAATACAATGCCAGCAAATTCTTGTCATAAACGACCCCATGATTAATCAAACGCAGTTCATACCTTTGCTAAATGTTCGTACTCCAATCGTGTTCCTCATCTTTCAGCTGACAATCGTTCAATCCCACTAACCTTTATCCTCGAGTGGCTCTTGGCTTGATAAATGGTGACCCAACTGTAAAGGAAAAGCTTTCCAACTTCTAAAAAGTACAACTCTGACCTAACAAATCTTCCATTCATAATAATTTATATATTTCCTATCTATTATGCCAAAGCTGAGTTAATCAACGTTTGTTTCCCTAATACCCTTTTCCTATATATTTTAATCACACAAAATACATGTGAAAATATTCCTTGGTTTTGTGGTTGGGTTAATTGTTCTAACTAGCCATATTTTAAAATTAACTCACCAAGTGACCCATCTCTTACTAGGTATGCTTCTGTCTATCACTTTCACTCTCGCATTGTATGTTTGATCACCTGCCACTCTCTCTCTCTCTTTCGTCACGCTTCACTGTTTATTACCAGTCAAATGTAATAAAACTGAAACTTGATCCAAAGGAATATCACTATAAGTAGTAATACTATTTAAACAGGAGAGGTAGAAGAAGAAGGGTGAGAAAGATTAATATGTCCATAACTCTATAATAACGATCAATATATATTCATTTGTACATAAATAATTATAAATCTGTGCCATAACGAAAGTTGAAGTAAAAAATAAAAAAAAAAGTGCCTTTTTCTAGCCCCCCCCCCCCCTCCCCCGGACGAAACCATTTCAAGAAGTGGGGGGAAACTAAGAAACAAATAAGTCACAACCCCCACCACCCGAAATGAATTCCGGGGATGGGGGGGGGGGGGAATCCTCCACTTTATAGTAAAAAGTCAACGTCGAGTGGTTTTGTTCAAAAATGATAATTTATATATGAAAAATTAAATTACTGATAATTCTATGATTTTATATGAATATTAGTGTGAACACTGGTGAAGCATATACCCCCATTATGTCATTTCTGACAGAGGATGTACACATAAGGATACGAATTTTTGATTGTCTTCTTTTTTTTTTTTTAATTTAACTGGCTTTGCAAACTCACTTTTTCCTGATTAAAAAATCTAATCCAAACACATGGGTAGCCCAACGGATCACATTTTTTCTAGTACTATATATTATTTGTAGCGTTTTCATTTTACAGATGGCGGACATGTTTTTCAAGCCTCTGAATTCAACGTTCTTTGTTTATAAATGAACGAAATTTAAAGATTTTTTTTCTTTCTTTTTAAGCGAAACACGCTGAAAACAGCATTGTGGAGTTGATAGACCAAACACTTCTGAAATTTTAAAAGGTCCAACTCACTACCAATGCATACGAATCCGACCACAACCCCCAATGC
>OY744518.1:185712444-185872444 GCA_963556195.1 Sepiola atlantica | reverse complement strand
AATTTCAAAAATCAGAAGCTTCAACCCCCCCTTTTCATAAAACTAAATATAGCCCACATTACCAACCCTTATACTTAGTAGCGGTATTCCCAAATTCCTAATGATCGGTTCATTAGTTTAGGAGTGAATCGTATACATGGAAATATATAAACATATACACAGATCTAACATTAGTATAAGTCTAGCCGCACTGAAGAGCTCCGATACAGCGAAATTGTCTGTGAATTATATATATATATATGTGTATGTATATATATATGTGTGTGTGTGTGTAGCTCGACAAACAAGTGCCTCAAGCAGAGATCGAAACTCGACCAACTAGACAGCAGTCTATCTTTCTGCACCTGGGTATAAGCAAAATCTCAATGTAAACATTGTCAATTGTCTGAAAGCTCCATTTGTTTACACAAAGCGATGCATTATAAGCTGATGTCAGTTGGCGATTTCACTTACCAGAGAGCTCAAACCCAAGAAGTGGGTCATACACTTGAACACCATTTAATAAATGGCACAAAGATTGATATTTTTTTTTCATGTATCACTTTTGCAGCCAATTTCAACTCACTCCTGAAATGTTAAACGGTCCAACTCCTCAGGTGCTGAATTCGCTCAGACTTCCCAACCACGACAATAACTGTTAAACAAGGAATCAAAACTGAAATGAGTATTTTACAGTGTTTATTACATGTTTGGCCCTTTTCAGTTAGGAATGATATGAAGAGAAATACAGACATTACACTGGCACAGAATAATCACAAGAAAATCTAGACTTGAAGAATTACGTTCAGACAGAATAACTGGGAATGAATTTGTTGATTTTATTTATCTCGCTCCGACGGCGGGAAGATTAGACACAAGATCGAGAAAGTGGGATATGAAAAGCTGATAGAAGGATATAAACCAAGTTAACAAATATGCACGGATGATATCTGTCAGTGGTATGTGTCATTTGGTCTGTGTCAGTATGAACTTATGTCTAATGTACATGTATATACATACACACACACAAAATTAAGTCGGTCGGATTTTCAAAGTTAGACCCAAATAGCATTTAAGCTGACAAATAAAACTTTCCTTTTGACTAGACAATTTTCATTTGTTATTGTTGTACAGTGTGTTTGGCAATATAATAACGCACTAAGCTACAATTTATTTATTTTAAATACTTAGTCCGGCCCAAATGACTTAATATGTAACATTTTAAAATAATCACCTAAAAATAAAAATTAGCAAGGGGGATAACTCATTTTAAATCAAAGAATATAATAGGAGCTCTCTGCCTTAAGTTTAAAAACGTGTAAACAAAAATTAAAAACTAAAATGACTGAGTGCATTCTGGGTAACACCAGGTAAGTAGAGTTGATTTATATATATATATATATATATATATATATATATATATATATATATATCACCCACAGACTGACACTGTATTACAGCTCTTATGTGCAGCTAGATATGTGAGTTTCAGGATAAGATTGATACCCTGGCATTTTTCAACAGCCCAAACTTTCATCTACTGCGTCATCGACACAAACAAGGAAAGTTAAAATCATATATATATATATATATATATATATATATATATATATATATATATATATATATATATATATATATATATATATATATAAATATCAATATCAGCAGTCAAAGAGAACTCTATTCATTTTTACAAAGAGCTTTGCATTATCGCTAATGGCATCTGCTAATTTCCCTTCCCACAGTGCTCAACACACGAGGGGGGGGGGGGCTATACATATATGCCTGCCTCTTCAGCTAATAATAAGTTGAGAACTGCTTAAACAGTTACGCATGTCAAAGAATACTTTTTTGATTCGTGAATTCAGTGTTGATGTAATACTGACCTATATAATGAGTGGACATTTTTTTATCTCACAAAAAAAATCGATAATGAACGAGAAAAAGAAGGTCGAGAGTAAAGATTATGGAGAAACAAGAAAATCTATTTATATAAAGTTAGGTATGTGTATATGTTTATATATTTCTATGTATAAGATTCACTCCTGAACTAATTAACCGATCATTATGAATTTGGGAACACATCTGCTCGGCATAAGGGGTCAGAACGTGGGCTATATTTAATTTAAGTTAGTTTTGTAAAAAGGGAGTGGAATCCTTTTGTGAAAATTCAGATATTTCTGATTTCTGTGAAATTTTAATAGGTATTAGACATCAATTAATAAACACTCCTCCAATTTCAGTTTCTTTGTGGCATTTTAAATAAAGGGTGTTTGAAAATTCAAAGATATCAGATTTGCATTGAATTTGATCCATAATCATTAGACACCAATTAAGCAAGATTTCCTGAATTTCAAGTTTTTCTTAAGCTTAAAGCATTAAATTTTAGACATATTCTAGAATCCAAATCATATAATGGATTTTAATGAAAATTGGAATAGGGATTTCAGATATAAGGTTTAGTCATATCTTCTTTTTTTTATGGAAGCCGCTCCAGACAAGGCATGAAGTCACTTGATGTAAGGAGTTAAAAAGAACAAAAGATGACTATCACAAAGACAGGAGATGCCTATCGACCTTAGTTTTGAAAAGACCAAAGCTTTAGGTAGGAGGAAAACAGTCAGCAGGAAGAGAGTTCCACAAGCCTGCAGTTCTTGGAAAGAAGCTACTGGAATAGAAAGCTGTATTATAATGAGGTATCAAAACAGCGAATTGATGAAGATAACTGGACTAACGAGTCAAACGAGCTGGAACAAAGGAAGCAAGAAATAGATCAGACAATTCTGAAGAACATATGCCATAAAAGTACTTGATTTTAAATTTCGTAAGGGGACATAAAAGTGGTGCAAAACTTCCGAATTAATTTTACTCGTCTTGGGACGGGTATTTTTCTAGTATATCTATATAATAAAGTTGTTTTTTTGTTTAAACTCCTCCTATGGTTTGGGAGATAGACTCCATAACCATATATGTTCTGAAACTAAATTACCTCCTGTAGTTGAATAAGTATATTTCATTTTGATCAAATGGGATACAATATTATTTTAGATTCTGCGTTCGCGCTTGACATAAAAGAAAAGGAAAAGGAAATGCAACGTTTTACTTATCTCTTCTCTATTAGTGATGGGACGATTACAATATTTTCCCCGATTCTGATACAATTACAGATTCCGATTTTTTTTTTTTTTAACTTGTAAATATTTAGTTATGGAGTTTTTTTCGGGTTTTTTTCGGTTTCCTGTAAAACCCCATGTAATGTGTGCATATATTTTCAAAAAAGTAAAACTACACCGGGGGGGGGGGGGATACATGAGTAGATTTTTCTATTTTTCTCAAATGTTTTCCCGTAATTGATTGAAATAGTGAGGTAACTAAAGATTTATTTCTCTTTAAAAACAAAGCCGATTTGCAGTAGTGCGTCGTAAGTTGACAAAATTTTATTTGAATTTTTTCATAAACATATGTACATCGTCGACCAAAACCTTTTTTTATTGAAATAAATACTTTTAAATTAACTAGTAAGTAACTTGTTTAAAAAAAATGAAAATACTGCAAAGTGATAAAGAAAAAAAAAAATCGGTAGAACCCTTTTTTTCTTTCTTTTCTCTTTGAAGATTACAAAGTATACAGCTATGTGACGTTCATTTCTAACAAAAAAATTGTCGAGTTAATGTAGTGTCCACATTGCCAACCCCCACACCCGGTGTCATACCTTTTAAGAAAATATTGAAATGTATGTCTCACAAAATTAAATTGAACTGTTACATTTACTGGGTTAATGAAAATGTAATCGTAGGTTCGTAAATAAATGAAATTATGCAAAATACAACTAAAATGAAAACCACTTCTGCTTGACAATTCTGAAATGTTAAAAGTGTGAATTTTACATGGGTAGATGCTTTTATTTAACAAATTTTATGCTGAAAATCACCTACACACATTACTTTAAAAATCGAAAGAAGGTGAAAGTCAAGATTAGTGGCGGGTTAAGATTTTTCGAAAATGAGATACAGGCGATAAAAAATATTTTTTTTTAGATTATGACATGCTGAACGTTTTGGGGTTACAATCAAGCTAGTATTAGGAAGAAAACAACAGCTTGAATTAGTACACAGGCTTATTACCAATAGGTCTTCCTAGTAAATATAGCGTCATGTAGAAAATAAGCTGAGAATACTAGCGTATTTACTCATTTAAAAAGTGTTTTTCTTCAGATTTCATAACTCCAAAACGTTCAGCATGTCAGAATCTTAAACAAAAATACAATTGTTATCGCCTATACAGAATTTTATATCACCTTTTCGAAAAATCTTAACATTTACCCGAAAATATTAGACACGGTTTACAAAAGAATCATAATCAAATAGGTCCCTCACTGTTCACAAAGCTCCAGCCCCTGTCCCACAACCGCAATGTTGCATCCTTGTGCTTGTTTTACAAGTACTTCAATGGAATGTACTCCGATGAACATGCTGCTCTGGTGCTCCCTCGACGTAAATACACTCGACCAACCCAACAATAAGCTAAATCACATCCCCTCACTGTGGAGGTCCCCAGATGCCGGAGAGCCTTCTACTCCAATAACTTTTTTCCTTGAGCTGCCGACTTTTGGAACTCCCTCCCTGCTCCCCCGACTTTACCGACATGCAGAAATTTAAAACTAATGTGAACAAACATCTCTGTGCACAGCTCCCAATTTAGGATGACTCCCTAAACTTTCACCCTAATTCTCAGTAGCCCTTTACGTCTACAGCGGCAACTTGCCTTGTTTGGGATAAACTAAAAAAAAAAAATTCTATTGATGGTGCCCATGGCCACGAATTCGGAACAGGGACGTGTGAGCAAGAAAATTCAATATTTTTCATAAATATTTTAATTGTTTTAAATAAATTATTTTTATATAACTTTATGTTTACCAAGTAAAAAAAATAAATGTAATGTAAATAAATCAGTGGTTTTTGTTTTGTTTTTCTCGCTTCATGAAGCCGGGTTTTATTTTGTTTGGTCGCCTTTCAACCAATATTGGCAGCCATGGAGACCGATCTATATAAGCACCGTATTTTTTTGGCTCGAATTTAAGTCGTAAATGCACGTTCTAATTAAACGGTATTATTACGGTTTTATGTTGTGCAAACCCAAAGAATTCCACGACCTTTCGAACGCACCCCTGTTGTATCAAAGAACTTTTTTTTGTTGGCGTGGCCTTTTGGCTAGGAGCAAAGTGAAGTATCTGTAAGCGTTATGATACTACGCTTCATCTTTTCTATCGTCTGTCAGTGAAGGAGAAATCCATCCAGACAGACAAGACAGTTTTTTTTTTGTTCCAATCACGAGTGCTTATTTTTGGATTTTTTCTGGATTTTTTTCACACTAAAAACCGACCTTGTGTCTAACTGTTCTCGTAGAGAGGCAAGTAAACAGGAACAACCCCCACTTCCTGCGTGATGAAACCGACTGAATATTTACTTTTTTTTAATTAAATAAAAAAATTTTTAAAAATAAATTTTTAAACGCAGAAATATTGTTAACTTCTCAAAATAGGACATTAGTACTACTACTTCTACGAAACCGAAATATACACTTTTTTCGTCATTTGGAAGTTGAGTCCGGTCCTCAAAACAGAGCATTTGTACGTTTAGCTTTTGTAAGTATGGATGTTCGAAAAGGCAATAATCTCGGTAAAAATCTAGGTCAATAACTTTTTTTAAAGATATTACATAAAAGTTAACATAATGGAATTATGTTTACATACAATTTGTATCCATAACTCGAAAGCACAATGAAAATGACGATATATGGACGTAATCTAGCGTGGAAAAAAAGAGAAAAAAAACACGAACAAAATGAGCACGCGGGTTTTATCTCGCAGAAAGTTCATTTAGATTTAGCGCCACACGCGCAGAGCGTCATCAAATTTTTACCGAGATTGTTGCCTCTTCAAACATCCATACTTACAAAAGCTAAACGTACACTACTTCAGAATTACCCACTTTTTAGAACACTAACTGTTCGTTAACTATTGTCGTTTGATTCGTGCATGTGTAAACCACGCAAGTCACGTGCAAGTGTAGAACAGACCACAGGTGTTCGTTGCTTTTTTTTTTATTTAAATATGGGTCCCTTTCTAAGCGGTTCTTTGATACGACAGATACACGTGAGAAAATCCATGTTCCTTTGCTCTAGAAGCACAAATGAAACATAAAACTCGATTGGAGGGGGGGGGGCTTTAAACTTTAATTCAAGTATATTTACCTCCCATTGCAGCAAAGTTAAACAAAGCGTTAGTTTATAGTGTGACACCCCCCCCCCAAAAAAAAGAGATGGGGGGGGGGTCACTCTGAATGGTTATAAAGACAGTCTCGATCGGACCAGCGGCATTATAAGTGCTCTCCCTTTTGGCCAAGATCAAAGTGTAGTATCTGTTCCGATGGATACTACACCCCATAGACTGGTATTGTCTTGGCCTTCGGGGCTTGATTTACGCCGGTCTATGGGTCTGTCCTGTGCAGTTCTAAGAGGTCCACCCTCCCAGGCTTTGCCTTCTCACCCTTTGAGAAGGGGTTAGTTTATTGCTAATCGCCTGAGGCGCGCCTACTGGGGAATGCCGACGGGGCTGCCCAGGCAATTTTTAAAGATCCTAAGTACTCTTCCTCTAGAATGCTAACTTCTCAACTTCCACTTTCCGACCTTGTGTCACATTTTACTGCTGGGGAGGTAGATAAATACCTTCTCCAGTAGATAAACCAATCGCCACCCCACATGAAGGAATAGATAATGACTGGGGGGGGGGGGGTACTAAGAAAGAACACAACCATACTCCACTCTGGCTTCAAAATTACTTCCGAATGTCGAAGTCTAACGATAAAATAAAAAATCTATTTTTATCTATTATTAGATACAAAAAAGGAGTACTTCAGATTAGGACACGAGCTAATTCTGACCCAAACGACGCTAAGTAGATTCTAGCTAAGGTCCTAATCTGGAGAAGTACACAAAAAAATGTAATTCGGAAGAACAACCGAGACCTCCAAAATAGAATTTGTACGTTTAGCTTTTGTAAGTATGGATGTCCGAAAAGACAATAATCTCGGTAAAAATCTAAATCTAGGCCAACAACTTTTTTTTTAAAAGTAATATGAAATAAATACATTACATAAAGGAAAGTTACAATTTGCCGAAAAAGGTTAAAACTGAGGAGGGTGGGTATTTGATTTTGATTTTTCAATCATTTTTAGGTGATGCGATAGTTATTTAGAAAACTCACTTCCTGGAACAGAGAAAAGTCCAGAATGTCCGGAAACCCCAATTCAAAATGCGGAAGCTATTAAGAAGTCTGCGTCTTAGCTATTTTTGTGTCTGCCATCTCATCTAATACCACAACAGTCGCCACAACCGGCCTTGTGTCACACATCCCTCAATGTGGATGGATGGAGGCATGGATCAATAGTGTCACAGCGTTCCTATTTGTTTGTCTTCCCACAAGAATCGGATGTGACACAAGTTGTTTTTTTAGTTTTTGTTCGACCCAAACAAGGCATAAGGGTCTATTAAAAACCGACCACGTGCCTAACTTTGCCCTAGTGGGGAGGCAATTAATCGAAAACAAAGTGTAAACAGACTAGATATTCCAACGGCCCCTATAGTACAATTGAACCACACCAAAACAAGTTTTCGATGTTGTCTAGAACACGTGTTCTGTCGACAAGACAATCTATGAATCAGTAAATATAGCTTTTACGGTCGATTTCTATTTTTGGAATTTTTTCTAGGGCATTGAAAGAAAAAGAAACAGAAAAAGTTCGTAAAGATATATTTAGAGACTGGTTTGCGAAGAATTAGATCTAAAATAAATGAATACTATAAAATAGTTACAATAAAGTTTCGAATTATCCAAACATCTATTCTTATCTTCGTGGTTATTTTCACGGTTCAACCGATATAACCTCCGACCTTCTTCGAGTGCATATTTTCGAACATTCTAATCGAACTGTGGGAGTTGAAAGTTCAATCCTTACTACAGGCGATAATAATTAAGATTACATAACAGAAAAAAAATTCTACACCCGTAAAGAGTTAAGTCGAAATAAATAGCATACAAGTTCCAGAGTTCGAAACGTAGGTTTCGGTCGATATAACAACCAAGATGAGAATAGTACTCCAAATAATAGAAAATTATCAATCCCCCTATCTCAAAAACTCCGAACCAAGGTATTTATGATAATTTTATAGAATCACTCCAGTCTTTAATCGGGTGGGTTTTTTTTGTGTGTGCGTGGTTTTATATTACTGATTAAGGGTTAAGAAAAACCATAAAACCATCCGATATGAGATGGGAGTGATTCTATAAACTTGCCATATTTATTTTCCCAGCCCCCCCCCCCCCATCCCATCTAAATAAAGGGGAGATACACACTGGATGGTTTAAAAATTTGTTGTGATCGGGACTCGTGGGAGGCGGGGGGTCGGCAAGAAATCGAAAGGAGACGGTAATGCCTGGGGGGATAGCCAGCTGGGGACCGAACAGGACCATACCGCACTCTGATATTAGGTCAAGAGACCCTTGTATCCGAGTAATTTCTTATATTTATTTTTAGAATGAGAAAAACCTCTCAAGAATCAGTTTACATGATGGCGGGATTTAAAAAAAAAAAAAGCAACCACTTTTTAGAAGCCAATGAAAAAGTCGTTATTTGTTTTTTGCCCACACACATGACTAAAAATTAGACGAATTATATTTTCATTTCCAATTTATTTTCGACATTGAAAGAAAACAACGATAATAATCAGTCTAAATGAAAACGACATCTTCAAAAACATTTATTTATTTCTATTAATCAAAACAGAAAAACACGATGGCAGGTGTGTGTTTCCCTGAAATCAGACTTTAAAAATATCAATGAAAGTCTTAACCAAAATGTCATTTTAAGTCACGCAGAAACAAGATTATTTACTGACTACAAATATTTAGCAAAGAGTAAGTTTAGTGTTATTTTTAATAAATAAACTGAATAAGTTATGTGTTAATTAATAAACATAAAATAAAGATGACATTTTTTTTTCTCCATTCATTCATTTTTTATTTACAATTGAATGGATTTCGTAGAAATAGAATACGTGTAATTTGTATTTGTTTGTTTTTTAATTCAGATGAATTCTTATTTTTTGAAAAATCAATTTTTAAATAAAACATTAAAAAAAGTAAATAAAATATTGATAATCCTTTTTTTCTTTATTTTTCATATTAAAACAATTAGTTGCAAGGTAAATGGGTAATTATTGTAATGTATTTTTATTAATTATAAATATTACAGAAGTTTTTTTTAGCAATTTGAAATGAATTAGTCAAAGGAATGTAAATATTTGATTCATTAAATTACGCGACAATTTTAAACTTCAAAGAACGCTAACAAACAGTCATAAAATTAAAATATTTTTAAAAATAAATTCATATTTTATTTTAAATGAACAATCAAGTAAAATGAATTACAATCGTCTTATTTTCTAGATTTTAAAAAAATCTAGAAAATATATATTTCTATGTTGCGTCTGTATATATGAACATTTATTTCACAATATGAAGTGTGGTTCAAAAACAAAAAATATTACATTTTTTGCTTTGTTTTTTACTTTTATTCATCCCAAATAAGGCATATTCCTTGGCCTTTAGACTAGGAGCAAAGCGTAGTATCTGTTCAGTCCTCAGCCAGTAAAGACTTCTAGACTGCGGCAATTTTTATTTTTGTTTCAATCTATAGTACCCCTTTTTTGGGAAGCTGGATTTCCCCCACATTCCGACCTTGTGTCTAACTCTGCTCTCGTGGGGAGGCAAATAAATAGGAACAAGGCACATTGCCACTGAGACGTAAGCGGGGCTAGATTTATAGGTGGCATTCTTAGTGAAGAGTCGTTTTTGTTGTTTGTTTTTTTTACTTAATTTCATATTGTGAAAAACAATTTGTTTTTTAAAGAATTTATTTTTGAAATTTTACAGATTTATTAGGGTAACAAGAATTAATTTTATGCCAGGTTATTCATGTCACATTTAAAAAATAGAAAACTCTAAAAAAAAAAAAAAAAGGAAATATTTAAATGTATTTTCTTTTTGTCTTTTACTTTTTAATAAATGTTTGATTTGTTTTATTTTTTATTTTTATGAAATCAAGATATTTAAAATAAATATATTTAAAATAAGAAAACATTTTTTCTGTTAATATTTCAATTCAATCTAATTGATATTCAAATTATTTTTAAAATCATGAAATTTTATTTAATCATAATTATTGACTATGACTAAACGTTTTTTGGGATTTTTTTTGTAAAAATATTTGTAATGTCAGGGATTTAAAAAACATTGAATTAAAGTTCGATTGTCAAAGCTTTAATAAATACATTAGAATTTTAGGCGTTTATGTATGAAACCCCGGTTGTAAAATATGGCAGTTGCCAGTTGAGAATAAAATGAGAGGGAAACTTTATGAAATACTTTTTATTGAAAATATTAGCGTACACGGAAAATTACGGCAAAATTTCATAACCGGGTTTTCATAAATAAGCACCTAATTTTGATTTTATGACATTAATATCTAGCGAAATAGGGGAGATACTCTAATAGCCCCTAAAGTACAATTGAACCGTTATATCTTTCTTTCTTTTCTACATTATATTCAAATAAACATACAATAAGGGGGAAAATAGCATTTAAAAAATACATAATATTGTCTTTTATTGAATTCAAAATTGAAATAATTTCCATAAAATTATAAAACAACTTCGCGTGTGCGTGTTTTTTTTTGTTGTTTTTTTTTTTGTTGATAACGTGATTTTGATAAATACACGTTGATTTTATTTCTTATATTAATCGAATATTTATTGAAATCAAAAAATAAAATAAGGAAAAACTAAAACGCATTTCTAAAAATTATATGAAAAGTTGTAAACAAGACTTGACATAATATCGAATGCGCGTTTTTTTATTCGTTTCGGCTGTATCGTTAATGTTTATTTACTCCTCGCGGAGTTAGGCACAAGGCCAGTTTTATCTTACTCCCACAAGTAAGATGTGACCCAAGATCGGGTCGAGCAAGTGGGGTTAAAAGCCAGCGCTCGAGAGGTGAGCACTCTGGCCATTTAAAAATTGCCTGGGCAGCCCCGTCGGCATTCCCCGGTAGGGGCGCCTCAGACAGTAAGCAATAAACTTACTCCTCCCCAAAGAGGGGAGGCGAAGCCTGGGAGGGTGGACCTCCTAGAACTGCACAGGACAAGCGTGCAGTATCCATCGGAACAGATACTACACTTTGATCTTAGCCAAATCGTTAATGCGACTTACAAGAAACTGTTCATCTCTGTATCAATAAAACTATCAGACAAGATCTCAGCCGTCGTAATATACACTGTACGTTTCTCGCCTATACGTAACTTTCATAAATATACATTGAAGTATTTTTATTATTATTTACTATTCATAAACTATTTGTTGAAATAAAAGATAAGGGAAGATTAAAACGTATTTTTATAAATCCTATTCAAAATAAATTGTAGATATGACTATTTTGAATTGGTTTTACGAAGGCCACGCCTCCGCCCGGGCAACGCCGGGTAAATATTTTATATATATATATATATATATATATATATATATATATATATATATATATATATATGTGTGTGTGTGGTTTCGGTATTTACTTCAACAGCGCTCAATATATGAGTAGAGTTTAGTAATAGTAGTATAAAAATATACTTATGGCAAGTAAGCTACATAAACGTTTGTGTAAGTCAAAAATAGTGTAAGCATTTTTATACTGTGTGTTTTATAGACAAACATTAAGTTTGCAATATTTCAATCTTAAAATACGTTAATTTAAACCTACTATGGTTTATTAAATATCCCGTTTTGCATATTTAAGTTGTTTTGGGTTTTTTTTTCCGAAATCCAAAATAATTTATTTTTCGATAAAAAAATAAAAAAATTTTGAAACTCCAAAACAAAGTGTCTCATTGTTATAAAGTGGGGGTTCAGTTTTACGATATGAACAAGTTGTTAACTGAACCCCCAACGTTTTTGATTCGTGACAATCTGTTTTTATTGCAAAATATTTTATTTACTTATTTTCGCTTTTTATTTTTTATTTATTTATTTTTGTTGGCTTATCCATGAAGCTTTAATATATTTCTAGAAATAAATACAATTAAAACTTTAAAATGTTACTTAAATCTTTGTAAATATAGTCAGTCGGTTTTCTTTTGATGTTTACAAAGGAATGCGGAAATAAATAATTTAATAAATTACAAAAACTGAACTTTTTAAAAAATATTTTAGCCATTGTCAAAATACATTAAAATTAAAAACAGAAACGGATTTCTTTTCTCATCAAAATAAGATTAAATTTATTAAAGGTTTATTAGATTATTTTTTTAATAAATGAAAAATGTTCAGTTTAAAAAGTAGATGTTAAATATTATTTTAAATAGTTACAAACTATTTTTTTTCAGGTATACTGGATTTTATACCTCGTTTTTAATGAATGAAGTTTAATCATGGACAATACATGCATTACAATTATTAGTTAAAGATTTGATTTTGTAAATGCTTTGAATATTAATCATATTAGAATATACCAGATGACAATACAAGAAAAAAATGTAAACTATTCTAGTAGTTTTGAAAATAAATAAATGGCGGCCATTTTGAAAATACAAAAATGGTTATTCGTTCTGTCCAACGTTATGTGGTCAAGACCCGGGTGATTATTTTACGTTAAATTTATATGGTAGAGTCAGTGAATTCCACTTTAAGATCTATTTTTTCAATGTATTTCCAGGCTGTTGACGTGTAATCACACACACACAAACTAGAATTTCATTTTTATTTCTTTTGACGGCGGTGGGGGGGCAAAGGGTAAAATTTTACTAAATTGTTGGTGTTAAATTGTATTTATTGTCCTGAAATTAAATTAGAATTCACTTTTTATTCAAAGACTTAGGAATCTAACTTTAATTCAATGTCTTATTCATTCCCAGTGTTAACATTTTGACAGACCAGAGAGATAGACAGATATATGGTGTCATTTTTTTAAATCTGAAATAGAAACGGACACCAATGCGAAAATATAGACATGTAAGTAATTTTTTCACGGGGAAAAAAGGTGGTCAAAACTTACCCTTTGGTCGACTGGTATTGCATTTTTTTTGCGTCGGAGATTTGGAGATCGAAGGACTTTTCTGGAGATACTGTTACGTGTATCCATTATTTAATTAATTTATAATAATAATAATAAACAAAAATCAGTTTTATTATGTTTTAAGTCCCCTGGACGGCAAAACACAAATTACAATTTCCTGGAGGTTTTTACGTTAAAAAACACCTTTTTATGTGAAGAAGTCTTTTTTTTTCTATCATGCATCGAGGCGATTAATTTAAATTATTTATATTTAGAAAAAGTGAAAATAAAAATAAAATTTTGATAAAATTATGAAAATATAAATTTTTCAATTAAGTTATTTATTCAAAAAGGTGTTTTAATTCCTTTGTTTTATTAAATAAATATTCATTTTATTTCCTTTTTCTCATTTTAACTCTAACATTTAAGACTACAAAAACCACTGCTCGTTCTTCCTTTACGAGAAGCATGTTTTATTTATATAGGACTTTGTTTATGCACGTAAAATTGCTTAATTTAAACCATCGGGGTCCTCTTTCTTTCTTCTGCCTTCTTAGTTATCCATGTGCCGTTACATTTCTGATGAGACGAGGCCTCTCCTTTTGTTAAAATCCTTCCGAATATGTATACTTTTGTTATTTATTTTAATAATCCATCACATTTTCGTACGACATTGGACGACACACGGTGTATGTTAACTCTCCGCGTGTCTCTCTCTTTATGACTCTCTTTCTTCTTTCCTTCCTTACTACCTTCCCCTCTCTCTTTATTGAATCTTGAAAACCTCACGATTCATTCCCTCGTACACCCTCTCATACTGTCCCCCTCCTACTCTTTCACTTCGACTACACGATTATCAGGGCGGCGTTCGTAACGAGCATTTTCATTAGTCGGTTTAAAGAGACCTCCCCCTCTATCCGAGACTTACTAATTTTTGCGGGATTTTATCATTTTTCTGTAATTTGTAAAACAGACTTTCTTTTTTCTCCACCCTCCTATTCAATATAAATTGTGGATACACGCATACATATCTTGAATAGAGGAGAGAACTTGAATGCCTACTAGACACTGTCTTCGAGTGTCTAAGGTTTCTCTGTACGAGGGTGTGTCAGAACAACCTGGCATGAGGATACTTATACTACAAGTAAACACTGACTAAATATTCAAAATAACATTCATCGCCCAAATAAGATCCCCTCGGTATGACTAACGGGTTGAACCCACACTGGCTTATACGAGGAACAGTGCACCTTCTTCAAGTGATGTTGCCTCTAGTAACATCACTTAGCTGGATACTCCACCAGACTAGATGAATTCTTGTCCTGGAATCCGGTAAGACCAAGAGACCACAAGAAAGATATACTATAACATAGTTAACTGGTCAATTGGGGAGAAGTAAATTAATGTTGTTAACTTTTTACTAACTCAATGTTTGACAGGTAAAGGAGAACTTTAATGGAACATTTGAATATCTATATATCTCATATAAAGATCAAGTGTTAGCCCCAGGAAGGGGCCCCTTGATTTCTGAGAACTGTGACTGAAGTAAAATGAAACAATAAATATATATATATACAGGGTGGGCCAAAATAAGGGTCCTATCTTTAAATTTGAATAACTTGAATTTGAATAACTTCCACAAAATAAAAGTTAAACTCACCAAACTTTATGTGTGTGTAGACTGACCCTTCCGAGATTTTTTGAAATAAACAAAACAAATTTTAGCCGAAAAACACTTCTTAAAACTTACAAAAACTAAAGTATTGTTTTTTACACTGTTTTGAGTTTTTTAAGCAAAAATAATGTTTTCTAAATGAGGGTACGTTCCTTAGGGCTAATACGGCTCATGCTTGCTTCGGAAGGGGTCCTTTACTTATTCTAAAAAAAAAAATTTTTTTAAATCAATAAATAAAAAAGTTATGAATTTTTAAAAATAGGACCCTTATTTTTGCCCACCCTGTATATATATATATATATATATATATATATATATATGTGTGTCATTTATTTGTTTATTTTGTTTGCGATACTTTTTAAACGAATCTAATGGAAAAGCGTTTTACTTAAATGCTAGTTGGGAATAATTTTCCCTTCACCAATGTGATGCTCCCAGTTAGTTTAGCCACGCTGATGAGTCGTAAACAATGGAACACGTGTCCATGGATAATTAAATATATATATATATATATATATATATATATGTATATATATTTGAAACGGTTTTTGAAACCAGTAAAATGCAGAAACTTTTTTTTTTTAAATAAACATATTATTTATTTCAAATTCAAATTTTCGACTCACACAGGAATCTTCATCAGGATAATAGACAATATATTTTTTCTTCCTTTTTTTTTTTTAAACGACATGGTGTCGCTTGATCTTGTGCTTCAGTTGTTAACGAAGCTCGTTGTGTAATAATGTCCACAAGTGGTGGGTGCCCTGGTCGCACGTTATAAGTATTAGTAAAATGTTTCCATTGTATAGAATGTATTTAAATTTTGTAATTTGAAACGGTTTTTGAAACTAGTAAAATGCAGAGACTTTTTTTTTAAATAAACATATTATTTATTTCAAAATCAAATTTTCGATATGTATATATATATATATATATATATATATATAATTTGTGTTTCAACGCATATGCGTCTTCTCTGAAAAGACGCATATACGTTGAAACACAAATTAATTAGCGACGACTGTTCCACCAATGTTTATTTAATTTGATAAAAGCTCTACTTTGTATTGAGCAATTTTGAAAATAATATTGGTTTAGTGTCATTATGTCAATATATTTGAACTTGAATAATTAAAATATATATATTTATATATATATATATATATATATATATTATTTATAAATACAGATTTCTTCAAAAAACATCTTTGATTAGTCTTTACCCGTTATGAAACGCTATGCTCAGAGAATTTTAAATGAAAAGGCGGGGAGACGCTTAATCAGGTGGAATTTAAGTGATTAAGCGTCTCCCCGCCTTTTCATTTAAAATTCTCTGAGCATAGCGTTTCATAACGGGTAAAGACTGATCACAGATGTTTTTTGAAGAAATTCCATTATTTACCATCTCAGGCTGTGCTGACGAAGACGGGATTGGGGATCCAACCTTTTTTCTGTCAGAAACCGCCGGTCCACATGTCTGATTAAAATCTGTATTTATAAATAATTTAATTTAATTGAGCACTCTGCTGGTATTTCCATTTTATTCTTTTTTTGAGTATACCCTGTATACCATCTCCACCAGGTGCTCTGCATCTCAACTGCCATATAGTCTCCTCTACTTCCCTGAGAGAAGGAACAGAATCCATTTAGGCAATGATATTCCTCTGAGGCAAGCTATCAGTACTGACTATCGATGGATTAGTGAACAGATCAATATAATGTTCTGCCCATCTATTAAGTAGCTTGCTTGGATCCCTAATGAACTCTGTGCCATCCTTGGATTTTTATGGGATTACACTAGAATGGCTAGGACCATAAACTTCATCAGGTCATACATTGTTTTACTGTCCTTAACATCAGCGGCATGCTGAATATCACAAGCCTTCTGTCGCCACTATTCATCCTTCATCCATTTAAGTTCTCTCTGCAATTCTGATTTAATAGCTAAGTATGACTGTTCCACATACTTTAGATCCTGAGGTGACAAGACGCTATCAATCCGCCTTTGATGAAGTTCATGCTTTTTCTGTAGACGTTGAGTGATGTGAACATTAGTGTCATCAAATCAGTCTTGATGCTTTCTCTTCGTTAGCCCAAGAACATCGACTGCTGTTTCATAAACACACTTCTTAAAACACTCCCACGTACCATCAAACGATATCTGCTCAAACCTATTCTGTAGGACTAGAGCAGTTTTCTCATCCTTCAGCTTTGCAACACTTATTCTATGAGGACACTTGACGTTGCCGAATCGCCGCTTCGGCCTAATTACGAACCTCATGTCCGCACACACCAGACGATGATCTGTCCAGCATTCAGCAGTCCTTTTGACTAGAACCTTACAGACGTCCTTTAGATCGCGTCTACGGGTGATGATGTAATCGACCAAATGCCATTGCTTGGATCGTGGATGCATCCATGTGTTCTTATACTTTGGTTTCGGGTGGAAACACGTGTTAGTTATCACTAAATCCAGTTCTGAACACATTTGCAACCTGCACTTATTCATACTTCCAACTCCATAATGTCCAAGTGGACGCCATGTTTGATATTCCTTACTCATCCTCACATTGAAATATCCCAGTAAGACATCTTGCGCAACAGTGAGGATAACTCTTTTAAGATCTTCATAAAAGGATCCTACTAGCTCAGGTTGGCTGTCCAACATAGGAGCATAAACAGAAATAAGAGTTGCATATCGCTGATCAGATAGAGGCAAACATAAGGTCATAATGCGCTCATTTAAACCACAAGAAAGATTCTCGAGTTTAGAAACAACCCATTTTTTAAGAGTAAATCCTACACCCATCGTCGTGTCGTTCGCCTTCCTGTTTCCTGATCCAGTAAAATACATATTCAGATCTCTCCTCTACACAACTACCCTCTTCAAACAATCTTGTCTCTGACAAGGCTGCTATATTAATATTGAAAAGTAAAAGTTCTTGTCCAACAAGTGGTGTTCGTCTTTCAGGCCGGTCTGAGCCATAACGATCAAGTAAGGTTCTGACATTCCAACAAGCCATTTTAACATTAAATTTTGTATTACTCATTACATTCATCCCGCTCAGCTAGACACATAGTTGGTATACACATATGAATCACAGCAACAGGATTATAGTGATCAACACTTGTGCGACACAACGACTACTCTCTGAGTATCGCCGACTATGAACCCGGTGATAGACAAGCAGCCCGATGACCTTAAACCACAGGTGTTAGATCGGAGTTTTTTTTCTCCTAGTTGCCTGACTTAACAAAGGCTAAAGAGGACATCTCTCATAGTAGTATTGTCATATACCCATGGCTGTCATTCAGGATGCTTGGCACCAGAGTGTGATCCACATGCCGGTGGATCATGCAGGCCAAGCTTCTCTGGAGGTTTCTGTCCGGGTTGCCTACCCTTAGCCTTTCTGGCAAAACCTTAGCCTACAAGGCAGTGGAGTCCAGTTTTACAGCACTGAGCACTCGCCATTAACAAGGGCAGTTGAAACCCTTATTCCAGACATTTCATTTCCCTGATGATCTGCCAAGCAAGTAACTGCTTGGTAGTGAAACACGTGTAGAAAAAAAAATTTAATTTGAATAAATAATATTTGTAAGAAAAAATATCTTTAATGGTGATCATTGGTGTCCTGAAAGGAATGCTTTGGTAAGCCTTCATAAAATCGCATATATATATATATATATATATTTCTGATGTTTTCAGTGATCAAAAGAAAAAGTTGGGGTGAATAACGTCAAATATATATATATATATATATATATATATATATATATATATATATATATATATGAATATCTGGGCAGCATCTTCTCTTTCAGGCAAGTATTGTTGAATATAATAGACAACTCGTGTGTAGATATCGTTTGGTAGATCCTTTCAATAGTCCGAATTAGGATCTTAGTTTCGGATGGGAATTGGCTGATGAATTTGCCATAATTTGCATTTGTCTCTAAGTACTTTCGGACCCATCTGGGTCCGTCTTCAGGGGGAATGAGGCTAATCAGTCTAGACCATGTGTAGTATTTATAGAAGGTGTTTGGCGGGAATTATGTACTAAGTACGAAACTATATTGGAGCTATAAACATTTTAGAATATTATTACATATATTATAGTTAATTCTATTAATTAGTTTTTTTTTGGTTTTTATATATAGGGCTTCTAATATATGGAGTTTTTGTTTGTTAGTACTAATTTCTAAGATTTTTGTATTTTCTACTAAGAGTTTTCTGAATTCCGATCAGGGGCAGGAGTGGTTGTTAGTTAAGTGTTGGGCTATGGCGCTAGTGTCAGACAAATGCATCATCAACCTCCTCGACAAAGTTGTGGTAGTAAAACCTATGTATATGTTTTTTTCTTCATAATCGGAGACACAGTCTCCCAAAGGGCATTTAAACTCATAAACAAGGTTTGTCTTATCCAAGACCCTAATCGAGGGAGAAGAATTATTTGTGATAATAAGGTTAGTGGTTTTTACTTTATTGTAGAAAATGATCAGTTTTACTTTATATATATATTTATATATATATATATATATATATATATATATATATATATATATATATATCACAACGACTATGGAGCAGCGCCGTACTGGGATGTTGTTCGTGGGCATCTTGTGTGACTGTAGAGACCAATTCTGGATTTACATGGTCTACTACAGCCTTGACATACAAAGGCTGTTGTATAATGTGTCACTTCGGTTGGTTGGTCTGCCTGTTGGCTCGCTTTTCTCTTCACTCTTTTTGCAGTGTTTTCCTCATGGAGGCTTTTCTCACTGATGATCATTCCCTGGCGTATCTGTTTCTTCCAGGCAGATCTGTCAGCTGCAGAAGCTTCCCATGTATTTGTATCCATTGAATAAACTTTCATATCTCGCTTGCAGACATTATTGAAGCAGAGATGGGGACGACCCCTTTTTCTTGAGCCTGAGGCAAGCTCGGTGTAGAGAAGGTCTTTAGGGATGCGCCCATCATCCATCCTGTGTGCATGGCCCAGTCAGCAAAGACGTCGCTTAAGCAGTAGGAAGTAGCTGAATGGAATGCCTGCTCTTTGCAGAACATTGTTATTCACTCTGTCCTGCCATATGATACCAAGTATCCTACGTAGACACCTCATATGAAAGATCTGAAGTTTCCTCTCCTGGGTTGAGTATGTGGTCCAGGACTCACTCCCATACAGTAGAATACTGAGAACGCACACTTTGTAGACGGTTATCTTGGTAGAAGTGGTAAGGTTGCTGTTTTCCCAGACTCTTTTTTAGTTAGTTTAGAGAGGGTTGTGGATGCCTCACCAATCGTTTTGTTGAGCTCTACATCCAATGAAAGGGGGTCTGAAGCAGTGTAACCTAGGTACTAGAATTGCTTCTCCCATAATTGGGTTTTCTTCTGGCTGATGGTGAGGCCGAACAGGTTGCAAGCATCAGCAAACCTGTCCATCAGTCTTTGGAGACCATCTTCCTGATGTGATGCTATGGCTGCATCATCGGCAAACAGCATGTCCCTGATCTGGACTAACCTGGTCTTAGTCTTGGAACGGAGCCTGGCGATGTTGAAGAGACTACCGTCAGATCTGGAGTGCAGGTAGATACCATTCTTCACCCCGAACTCAGCAGACATGTCGTCGTTAAACTGTACAGTGCTCATCATGCCATCATGGAAGAATCTTATGATACTGATAAGTTTTGGTGGGCATCCGATTAGTGGGAGCATATTGAATAAACCGTTCATGCTCACAAGATCAAACGCCTTGGACAGGTCTATGAAGGCGAGATACAGAGGCTGGTTTTGTTTTCTGCACTTCTTTTGCAGCTGGCATAGGGAGAAGATCATATGGATGGTTGATCTCTCTGAACGAAAGCCACATTGCGATTTCGGGTAAATTCGATCGGCAAGAACTTGCAGTCGCAGTAGTACTATGTGTGCGAATAGCTTGCCAACGAAACTCAACAGCGAGATACCATGGTAGATTTTGCAGTTACTGCGGTCATCTTTGTGTTTGAAAAGTGTGACGATGTTTGCGTCTCTCATGTCCTGAGGCACTGAGCCGTATCTCCAGCACTGTATTAAAAGGCTGTGTAGGGGCTCAATCAGGCTAGCTTTTCCATTTTTTAAGACCTCTGCTGGAATATAGTCCTTTCCTGGAACTTTTCCAGGTGACAGTCTGTCTATTGCCTTGGATAGTTCTATCGAAGGCTGCTCATCAGGCTCATGCATTGGGGGGGGGGGACAATTAATGACATCTCTGGCAGACTGACGTACCACATTTTCCCTGGAGTAAAGCTCAGAGTAGTGTCCATTTGTCCAGCTGTTTGACTTTGTCTAGTATGGGTTCATCCGACTTGGACTTCAGTGGTGCAGTTTTGTTGATTGTGGGTCCTGATCCCGTCATACATGGTTTTCACGTCGCCTGCTGAATAGTCTTGGAGAGGTCCGTCCAATACTTCAATGGATTGTGCTCCGATGAACTCACTGCTCTGGTGCCCCTTTGACATAAATACACTAGACAAACTCGATAATCAGCTTAATCACATCCATTCACTGTCGAGGTCCCCAGATGCCAGAGAGCCTTCTACTCCAATAGCTTCTTTCCTCGTGCTGCCAGCCTCTGGAACTCCCTCCCTGTTCCCTGTTTCCCCGACTATACCGACATGCAGAGGTTTAAAACTAATGTAAACAGACATCTCACTACACAGCTCCCAAGTTAGGATGACACCCAAAACCTACACCCTAATTCTCAGTAGCCCCTTACGCTTACAGTGGTGGCCTGCTTTGGGGTGAAATATGTTAAAAAAAAAGGAAAAAAGTTGTTTGCAGCTTCTCTGATAGCCTTTTGGACGGCACTCCTGGAAGACTTCAGTGCAGCCAGCGATGTAAGAAATGGGTTGGCCTGTATGAAAGCAAGGATGAACGTTTTGCTTCAATCAGAAATTCAAGAGTAGCAGAATTTGCATCATACCAGTCATTGCGTTTGCAACCTGTTCTCCTCCCAAAGGCATTGAGAGCCGTAAAGTGGGTGTCATTCTTGAGTGTTTCCAACTGCTCGGATGCAGGCCGACTGTGGTCTCCATTGAAGGCGAAGGAAAACATTGCGTTAAATTTTGCCATGCGGTCTGGGTGTTGAGTCTTACTCACGTCAATACGTACAATACCCTCCTGTTTAGTGTGGTAGAAATTTTTGGGTTGAAGTTTAACCTTACTGCATACTAAGGAATGATCTGTATCACAATTGGCACTGTGGTAGGCTCTAGACATCAAGAAATCTTTGAGGTACCATTGTCTAGTGATGATGAGGTCAAGCTGGTGCCAGCGCCTTCACCTGGGATGTCTTCAAGACACTCTGTAATGCGGCCTGGCACCAAAGAATGTGTTGGTAATGTAGGTTATGGTAGGCACAGAGTACTAGTAGCCGCTGACCATTGTCATTGCATTTACCCACTCCAAAGTTACCGAGGCAGCTTGGGCATGCATCGTTGTCACCAGCTACACACGCATTAAAGTCCCCAAGTGTGACCAGATCTTCATCCTGTGGGAATGCCTTAATGGTGCCATCCAGCTGAGTGTAGAAGTGCTCCTTTGTGTCGTCAGGTGCCGTGAGTGTTGGGGCGTACACACACAATAGATTAATTGATCCATCTCAAGATGACCGATTTGAAGAAAAACAGAATATTTGAAAATACGTGGTGCGTCTTTACGTTTTTAGTTTGAAAAAAAAGAGCAAAAATATTCTTGTCATGTCATAGACGCACCACATATTTTCAAATATTGATTTTAGCTGTTTTCATCATTGCCGTCCATTGTATAGTCTCAGACTTCCCTTTGATTCCAATTCCTCCTAGTCTTTTTCCAGTTTTTTTTTTCAGGACTGTTCCTAGTGCTCTTATGATTATTGGCATTACATTGACTTTCTTCATGTTCCATATCCCTTTCAGTTCTCTGGCAAATCTGTGAATTTTCTTCGTTTTTCTGTTTCTTTGTTATCTGCTGGCATAGCAAAGTCTACGAGTTGGCAGTTGTTTTCCTCCCTGTTAACTATTATGACATCTGGTCTCTTTGCTTGGATAAGTTTATCTGTTTCTACCTCGATGTTCAAGAGGATTTTGTATTATTATTATTTCTGCTCACTAGGATTTATCACACAAGTCATCGTCAGTGATTGCTCACTGACAACAACCAGTGGTGTTTCCTTTAGTCTGAGTGACAACAAGCCTCCCCAGATTTCCAGTATTCTCTTTTCGATCACCACTGCAAATGACCTTACGGTATCGCAACAGCCGCCTACCATTGATTTCTCACTGGCAACGAACATTGGTCTCCCCTGGGATTTGGGTGGCAATAAGTCTCCCCAAGGTCCCAGCACTCTCCGCACTCTTCCAGTGAACGTCTGGTTAGTTTTCTTCCTCCTCAGTCTTCTCATCCTCCTTGACCTTCCACGACCATTTTTTTTTTGGGGGGGGGGGGAAGTAGCTTACGATATTTCTTGCAGTTTCTGTTCCTTAGTTTGTGCAGTGGTGTTCTTCCTGTGCTTTTGTTTTCTCCTTGTTGTGACTTCCATATGACTAGTTACTGCTCGTAGCTTATGGAGGTTGGTTTCCGCATTTGAGGATGTTCCTTAAGATTGTAGCTGTTTTGATCATTGCTGTGCTTTGTATGATCTCAGCAATCCCTTTGATTCCAATTTCTCCCAGTCTTTTTTCCAGGTTTTTTGGGACTGTTACTAGTGTTCCTACGATTATTGGCATTATTTTGACTTTTTTCATGCTCCATATCCCTTTCAATTCTCTGACATGTTCCGTGTATTTTCTTCATTTTTCCGTCTCCTTGATCTTCACTCTGTGGTCTGTGAGAACGACAAAATCTACAACCGGGCAAGATTTTTCCTTCTTGTTGACTATTATGACATCTGGTCTCCTTGCTTGTATGAGTTTATCTGTTTACACCTCCATGTCTCAGAGGATTTTGTGATTTTCGTTTTCCAGTACTGTCACTGGTTTATGTTTGTACCATCTGTCCGCGTGTTTTAAATGCAATCGTTCACATAGTTCCCAGTGTACTGCTTTCACCACACAGTCATGTCTGTTCTTGTATTATTTTGGGGCTAGTTTGCTGCATTCACTTATGTGATTTACTGTTTCGTCTCTTTGTCCACACAGTCTGCATTTACTGTTTTCTTGGGTTTTTATCTATCCTAGCTTTAATGTAGTTAGTCCTAATCACATTCTTCTGTGCATCTGTCTGTAAATATTCCGTTTCTCTGCTCAAGTGTCCTTTTCTTAGCCATGCCCACGATTGTTGTGGGTCTCTTCTCTTATCATTCTTGTGAAACGCCCATGTAGTTGTTTTTCTTTTCACTTTTCTTTTCTTGTCTTTTTGTTTCTGGTTTCGGTGCTTCCTGAGTTGTTCATTTGGGCGGTGTCTCTTGCTGCGGTGATCAGCCTTTTTGTGTTCTGTGTTATGTATTTCTCCAGCTCTTATTTTGTGCCTTCCACACAGTCTTCTATACTTATCAGTCCTCTTCCCCCTTCGTTTCTTTTTACATAGAGTCTGTCTGTATTATCTTTTGGGTGAAGTGCGTTGTGCATGGTCATTAATTTTCTAGTCTTTTGGTCAAGGTGGCTGTGTTCTTTTGTCCAGCCTATGAATGATTCAGAGTATCTTATTAGTGATACTGCCCAGGTGTTTATTCCTTTTACTAAATTTCTGCTATATAATTTCGTTTCTAAGAGTTTCCTTGTTCTTCGCAAATATTCTTTTCCAATCTTCTCTTTCATTTCTGTAGATTTGATAGTGTCTGCTTCCAGAACTCCCAAATATTTGTAGCTGTCTTGTTCGCCTAGCGCCCTCATCTTCCCTTGGTTGGGCAGTTCCATGCCCTCTATTGTCTCCAGCTTTCCTTTTTCATCTCTAGCAGTGCACACTTTTCCATTCCAAATTCCATTTGAATATCCTGGTTAAAGATTTTGGTCGAATTTATCAGCTGTTCCAGTTTCTTTTTGCTTTTTGCTTTTTGCTTTTTGCATCATGTGGTTTATTCTTTGTTCTGTGTCTGTAAACTTGAATCCAGCATCACATTTCCTGAGTATGTTGTTGAGTGGCATCATGGCTATAATAAACAGTAGTGGTGATAGGGAGTCTCCTTTATTGTTATTATTATTATTGTCAACTAATTCGGAGTTCTCACACAGGTCATTATCAGTGATTGCTCACTGACAATAACCGGTGGTGTTCCCTTGAGTCTGAGTGACAACAAGTCTCCTCAGATTTCCGGTATTCTCCATCTCTCCCAATAACCATTGCAAATGGTTTTGCATTATTGCAACAGCCACTTACCATTGATTTCTTGCTGGAAATGACCATTGGTCGTCTCTGAAACTAAAGTGGCAATTATTATTATTATTATTATTATTATTATTAGCAAATATATGCTCCTCTGGTTGCATATTTTTATTAGTATATATAATGTAAGTGTAATGCCTGGGAGGATGGTATCATGACGAACAAACATATACTACAGTACTACACTCAGAGGGTGGAGGTAATGCCTGGAAAAATGGTATCGACAACAGAACAGATGCTACACTATCCTCCTCCTAAATAACAGGAGAAGGTAATGGTCTCATCCTAACAGAACAGATATTAGACCCCCACCCCCAAAGAAAGTAATACTTAGGAGCAGGGCCGGCGGGACAGTTATAAAAGTGTGTGGGGGGGGAGCCTCCTAAAAAGTGGGGGGGGGCGGTTAAACACATGCATATCAACTTAATTATTGATGACCGTAAAGTGGGGGGACCCAAGTCAAAAAGTGAGGGGGCTTGAGCCCCCTGCCCCCCCCCCCCCCCGGTGCCGTCGTCCATGCTTAGGAGGATGGTACCATGACAACAGAACAAACAACACATTACCCCTTCCCTTGAATTGAGCATTGAAAGATAGTCCATTAGTCTGAACTAGTATAGTAAACGGAATTGAGCATTAAAAGATAGTAGTAATAGCCGACCCCACCCAATAGACCGGTATTGTCCGGGCCTTCGGGTCTGGATTTATGCCGGTCTATCGGTTGTCCGTCCTGTGCAGTTCTAGGAGGTGCACCCTCCCAGGCTTTAAGGGGTTAGTTTATTGCTAATCGCCTGAGGCGTCCCTACCGGGGAATGCCGACAGGGCTGCCCAGGCAATTTTTAAATGGCCAGAGTGCTCAAATACTCGAGCGCTGGTTTTTTCCCACTTTCCCGACCTTGTGTCACATCTTGCCTTGTGGGAGGAAGATAAATAGAAGATAGTAATATAGGCAGACAGATGCCAAATCTCATTTGTAATAGATTTACGCACTAAAAGTTTTCACACAGGTCATTATCAGTGATTGCCCACAAGTGGTGTTCCCTAGAGTCTGAGTGACAACAAGTCTACACAGATTTCTAGCAGTCTTCGCCTCTTTCGATAACTGTTGCAAATCATTGACTGTTGGTCTTCTCTGGAATTTGAGTGACAATAAGCCTCTCCAACGTTCCAGTACTCTCTGCACCATTCTAGTGGAGGTCTGGTTGGTGCTCTCCCTCCTCGGTCTTTGCATCCACCTTGACCCTTCACAACTATTTTGTGTCGTACTAGCTGAGGCTGGTGCCATATTATGCATTTAGGGGGAGGGGAGGAGTCATAGGATTTCTGGTGGTTTCAGTTCCTTTGGGATCGTGTGATATTATTTCTATATTTTTGCTTTATTTCTATTTCAATTTACCTGTTGCTGATTAGCATTCGTTGTTTATGTGGGTTGGTTTCTGCATTCGAGGGTTTTCCTTAAGATTTTGGCCGTCTTTATTATTGCTTATCGTGCTTGACTTGCAACAGTATTATTGTCAGCAACTGATATTGTTTCAGAGTTTTCCATCTAGACTAGTTGTCCCGCTAAGGCTTGATAGTCTAGTCCATTTTATCTATAGCTGAGGGGAGGAAAGATTAATTCATAACTTTTCCAAGGATATTAGTCCAACTTCACAATCTGTGTTGATAACCACTGCACGATCACTGCTTTCTTTATATACATTTCTATTATATAAAATTTACACAGTCGAATTTTCGATTTTGTCACCAATAGCTTCTGTCCTACAAAATAAATATTTCATTATGAATAGCCATTTTATTTTGTTAACTGTTGGTCTATGTTGTTAAGAAAAATAAAATGTAATTCGAGTTAATTCCTTTAAAAAAATCTATCTGATCAGATTTATTTTCATATAACCGCCATTTTTTAAAAGGGAGGTACATCTGTATTAGTCTAATACAGAATTACTTCTCTTTGTTTCGAATAGATAAGTAATATTTAAGAAAAATAAGTTACATAACTTTGTCTTTGTCCATTAGACTTACTTCCCTTTGTTCGAATAAAAAATTTCTTTAAAAACTCATTCGTCCATTACAGACTTACTTCCTTTTCATTGGAACAAAAGCATAGAATTTAGAAAAATAAGCGGCATAGTTTTAAAATAACAAATGCAAAAAAACTACAAGTAAATACACTACCGGGCAACGCCGGATAGAGACGACTAGTATATATACTTTTCCTTTGAAGAGTAAATTTTGTGAGAGAATATTCACACACACACATATATTCATATTCACCAATTTTCAAAATGATTCATATTGCAAAATATTTTTATGATAACATCAGAAAATGTTTTTCTCATATTTTCACATCTGAAAAAGGTAATATTGTACCGAAACTTTGTACTATTAAATTGAAGCCAATTTATGTAAGTAATTTTCTAAGTATATATGTACACTGCTACCAACCTTCACATAAAAAAAAAAACATTTTTATATCTGGTGACTAAATTTGGAAGAAAAAAGAATGGCTATGTTAAAAAATGCATCCATTCAATCGATGTATTTAGGAACAAAATGCTATTTCAAACTTAAGCGTTACACAACAAAAGACAATTCTATTTAAAACTGAAGTGTGACGGATAAAAAAAAGCGTTTTTAAGTTTATGCGTGACGGAATAAAAGACAGTGCTATTTCAAACTTAAGTGTGACATACCAATGAAAAAAGCTTTTTAGAATTCAAAAGAAAATGCTATTTAAAATTTAAGCGTGACAGACCAATGAAAAAGCTCTTTCAAACATAAGCTTGATAGAACAAAAGAGAATGCTATTTCAAAGTTAAGCGTGACAGACCAAAGAAAAAGCTTTTTAAAATTTATGCCTTACACAACGAAAGGGAATGCTATTTCAACCTTCCGCGAGACAGATCAACAAAAAAGGTTTTTTCAAACTTAAGCGTGACAGAACAAAAGAGAATGCTATTTTCAACTCAAGCGTGACAGATCAAAGAAAAAGTTTTTTTAAATTTATGTGTAACAGAACAAAAGAGAATATGATTTCAAACTTAAGCGTGACAGACCAATGAAAAAGCTCTTTCAAACTTCACTGTGACAGACCAAAGAAAAAGCTCTTTCAAACTTAAGCTTGACAGAACAAAAGAGAATGCTATTTCAAACTAAAGCATGACAGACCAATGAAGTTGAGATCTATTTTTAAAATTGCAAGTGAAAAAGGCAAATTGATTTTTTTCTTTTGTTTCCTTTCTTTGCAGTCACATTTAAAAGGTAAATAACTTTGTTTTAAAAATTACCAAAATGTTAATGTCTATCGATCTATATGAATGAATAAAAAAAAATTGTTCTGTGTTTACAACAAAGTTATAAAAGAAAAGTTTATTATTTTAAATTAATGTTGTATTTCAAGTAGTGGAATTTGCACAGCGAAAGCCAGCTACCCTATCTGAATAAATAAATGCAAAAGTTGGGCTCATTTTGCGCACTTAGGGTGAGGTAAAAAAACAACTTATTTCAAGTTAATTCAAGTTCAAACAATAGCAGCACTTTATCTGTTTTATATAATAGTAGGCCTCCGTCGGTCAGAGTCGACGTCTAGTTGCTCCGGCTTTTTGCTCGGCTGAAGCAGAACTTTGTTTTATATGAAAGTATCTTATTTATTCACAAATTTCTAGTTTTTTTTTCCAGAATTTCAGTTAAATTTTTAAAAATAATTAGGACATACCTCTAATGGCCGCCATCCATTCGATTATCCAGAGACAAGAGTTCAAACCCTGGTATCAGCAGTCACATTTATCTAAACAAATAAACGCAAAAGTTGGGCTCATTTCTCGCACTAATGGTGAGGTCAAAACTCCTCATTTCAAGTTAATTTAACTTTACAAAATAGCAGCACCTTATCTGTTTTATATAATAGTAGGCCGCCGTCGGTCAGAGTCAACCATGGGTGATGCATCCTGAGCCTAGTTGCCCTGGTTGTCTGCTCAGCTGGATCAGAACTGCTTGTGGCTGAAGAGACCAATGGACTGTTGGCATTGATGCTTTCCTTTCTGCGTGCACGCTTTACTGCAGCAACATTTATCAGCTTATTCTCCTTTGCTTTCAGATGTTGCTTCAGGGGTCCTTTCCATTTTGAGCGGTCATCTGCAACGCTCTACCAAGACCCAATATCGATGTCGATCGCTTTCATGTCTCGCCTCACAACGTCTTTGTATCAGAGTTGTAGGCAGCCAGTGGACCTCCTCCCAGATGCCAGCTCTCCATACAGGACGTGCTTTGGAATACGCATATCCTCCAACTGTTTTGTATACTGCTTATGTATATGTGATCTCAGTAGTAAAGGTAACTAATTTGCATATCGCTGTGCAAAAATATACTTTATTAATTAACTATACTTTGTTATTGTTTTTTTTAATTCAGCGATTGTTTTGATTTTAATATAACAAATAGTTCTGTTTAGGAATATTTTTTATTTTGTGGAAAAATGTTTGGCAAGTCAATAGAATTCAGAAATGCCAATTGGTTCGACTTCTTAATTGTGATAGCAAAACAGTTGTTGATGCACCACTCTTGTGTCTGGCCTATTTTTTTTTTGAAGGAACTGATTTGATTTTCAACAAGTTGTGACCCTTCCCCCCCCCCCCACACACACAAACACTCATCATCGACCAGACAAATTGATTTCCTCTTTCTTTTCTTTTCTTTACGGTCATATATAATAGTCAATAGAATTCAGAAATGCCAATGATGGTGGGCTATACTTCTTGGTTGTTTATGCACCACTATTGTGTCGCTTTCCACTCTATTCTTTTTTTTTTGGGGGGGGGGGGCTAACTAATTTATTTCTTCTTCTCTTTTCTGTACGATCACATTTAAAAGATAAATAAATTTGCATCAAAATTTCCAAAAATGTTTATGTTTATCTATCGATATGAATAAGATTTTGTTGCACTCATACCTTAATAGATTTGGGGAGGGTCCTACTAACCACCACACTTAGCATTTTATTTTTCAGCAATTTCTGTTATTTTTTAGCACATCCCACCTCAACCGATGAATCTGTACATATTTCTTTATAAATAAAAAACGTCAAACCATTGGGGATAATGTAAAGTAGGTTTTACCCATAGAGTGAATGTGGTATTTTGGTAACTGAAACTAGTTTAGAGAATATACCAAAAGGACGCTCACCCCACCTCACCCAATTTTGGCCTTGTACCACATCTTATTTTATAAAGAAAAACTTTGTGAACTTTTTTGTAAAATTTTAAAGATAAATAAAATCTATTAATATATGAATAAATGCGAAAGATTTTGTTTTGTTTTACAACAATGAAACGTTTATTATTTAAGTTTTGTTTCAGTTATTTTAAGTAGAGAACTTAGCGAAGCAATAGCTAGATGACGAAGCCATCTATTATATAAAGGGAAGTGTCTGTGTGTGTGTATATGTGCAGCTAAAAGTAAAAAAAACAAAAAGAAACACCCACAAAGTTGGTATATTCTTGATCAGCGTTGCTCGGAATGAATTATATCTAAAATTTAGAAAAAAAATACCCAGTTATTAACCCTAAACTGCCGCCGATTTCGCCAGGGGGGTGTTTATTTTTTAATAATTTTTATGTACTAAGTAAAGGGAGGCAACTCTGATTTTTTTCAAGGAGTTATTTCCCTTACGCCGACTCGAGTAATCTATAAAAAAGAATATGTCCAGAGAGAAAAATGGGCGGAGAAGAAAGAGCGGGTGGGGAGTGGGAGGGTAGTGGGGTGGGGAGAGGGATGACCGAGGAGGAGAGATAGATAGAAGTTTTAATAGAAATATGCTACATTTTTTCCGCGGGTAACGCCGGGTAGCCCTGGTATTTTAGTATAAAATAAAATTTAAAAAAAAAAAATGTGTCAATCATTAAAAGCGAAATATCTTTGCAGACGAGGAATGTTTTCCCAGTTTACAATCAATATCTTACCATTGTCATCGGATTGGTTATTATTATGCAAATTATCTGTGAAAAGGTCATAATAATACCAAGTATACCATTGACCGTATATTTAGTGATATATTTTGCAACTTGGTTTTTATTGTACAAGTACCCGATCTAGAGACTGAATCAATAGTGACCTCTGACCTTTTAGGCATACTAATGACCTCTGACCTTTTAGTATAACAGTTTGTAGTGCTTTAACACAGGATGGATCAATTAAGGACGCTGAAAGCGTACACCAGCCGAAAAATAAAATCTTCTGTTTTAACAAATAGGGACAATGATTCGTTTGTTTATTAAAACGTTTAAAAAAAAAATGACTCACTCTATAAGATTTTATTTTATTATGCATTCCACCCTCGTGGGGAGGCAAGTAAATAGGGACACGATCTCTTCTTTCTTACAATATATCTTTCCGTATATTAAAAATCGACATTGTGACGAAAAAACATTTGTTTACGGTGTGCGAAAGTCAACCGGAAGAAACCGGTGTAGACCCAAATGCGTCCCTTTCGTCTTTGCATTTTTCTGGGGTCCTTAATACCTAATTGATCCCAGAAGATTTACCAAACTGGATTCCCCGGAACCCATGGATCCGACCAAGAAGTGTCAAGGTTTATGTATTTATTTACTAACTATACCTACCTGGCGTTACTCGGGAATCTGTTTACTTTCATTTTTCTTTTGCTTCTTTTTTTTAAACCTTACTAAACAGTTTTAAGTATGTATCTTTTATTAAGAAAGCTATTAATGTCAATGAAATAGGGGAAAACTGTCTTTAATTTACATATAAACTAGTTGTACCGACCTGGCGTTGCCCAGGATTCATTGCGTTCAAGCTTGTTTTGCAAATATTTTTTTTATGTTAAAAACAAACACAGAACACTAATCGCTGTTATTCTTTTAGTAAAAGTTATTCCCCTTACCTGACTTTTTCTTTCATGGTGATTATTTAAGAATGCCTATATATTATTATTTAAAAATAAATTGTAGCGAAGTATGTTAATCTATAGCAAATAACATGGTACAATAACAGATGAAAATTAGTTAGTCAGAATCAAAGTTTGATTTGTCAGCTTAAATGCTATTTAGGTCCAATTTTTTTTAAATCCGGGCAATATAATTTTATATATTTAAAAAAATTTTTTTTTTTTAACATAGTTCACCCCAAACAAGGCAGGCCGCCACTGTAGACGTAAGGGGCTACTGAGAAAGGAAAAGGAGAGAAGGAAGGGGGGTCAACCTAACTTGGGATCTGCGCAGCGAGATATCTGTTTACATTAGTTTTAAATTTCTGCATGTCTGTTCTGTCGGGGAAACAGGGGGCAGGGAGAGAGTTCCAGAGGCCAGCAGTACGAGGTAAGAAGCTACTTGAGTAGAAGGCTCTCCGGCATCTGGGGACCTCCACAGTGAATGAATGAGACCTAGCTGATTGTCGTGTTGGTCTAGTGAATTTACGTCGAGGGGGCACCAGAGTAGCCAACTCATCGGAGCATAATCCATTGAAGTATTTGTAAAACAAGCACAAGGATGCTACATTGCGGCGATGGGACAGAGGCTGAAGCTTGGTTGACAGTGAGGGTCCTATTAGGTTGGCGATTCTTTTTTGGACCTTGTCAAGAAGGGAGAGACTAGTAGATGATGCACCAGCCCAGATGTGACAACAATACTCCATGCATGGGCAGATGGTGGCTTTGTAGAGATACAGGATTATGTCAGGTGTGAGGAGTTTACTAGCACGGTAGAGGGAGCCAACCTTCTTTGCAGCAGCCTTGGCAATGTCTTCAATGTATTTGTTCCAACTCATGTTACCTGTGAAGGTCAGGCCGAGGAGTTTGAATGATGAGCTCTCAGGTAGGGTGCTATTTTCCATGACAATCGGTGGTTGAAAAGGTTCCCTGTTAAGGTTATTGAAGGAAAGGAGCTTTTTCTTTGCGGCATTAAAAGTTACCAGCCATTTATGACCCCAATCCACCACAGCCTGGAGGTCATTTTCTAAAGATTCAGCCATTGCCTCAGATATGATCGCATCGGTTTTGCCAACATGGCGAGAGTAAAGGGTGGTGTCATCAGCAAATAAACCAATCTCAGACTCTATGTCATCAGGGAGATCATTTATATAGATCAGGAACAACAAGGGTCCAAGGATAGATCCTGGGGTACACCAGCATTTATGTCATGTTGCTTAGATGAACGGCCATCGAGGACAACCCAAATTTTTCTTTTGTCTAGGAGGGATCTAATTATATTTAGTAATTGCCCAGTAATACCGTATGAGCGTATTTTCAGGAGAAGCCCTTTATGCCATACCTTGTCAAAGGCCTTGGATATATCAAGCGCTACTGCCCTAGCTTCTCCTGCCTTGTCAAGTGTATGATACATACGTTCCGAGATGACCTCTAGGATGTCTGCAGTAGATCGTGCTTGTCTAAATCCATATTGGCGGTCAGAAAGAAGTTTAGCATTAACTAAGTGCCGTACTATCGATATAAGATAAGAATAAGATAAGATATAAGAAGAAAGTTAAATAATAAAATATAAATGCTTATGAAAACATAAAAGCATCTAAATTATAAGTATTGTTATTATAACTTTAATATTTAATATACTTAAACGAATAAATGTGAAAGTTGGGCCCATTTCTTGCACTAACGTTAAAGTCAAAACGCCCTAATTTAAGTTAATTCACTTTTACACAATAAACACACCACCTTTTTTTATATACCTTTAGATGTGTCGCCAATTTTTGCTGGTTAAAATCAGGAAGAAAGTCAAAACGACAAACTTACTTGAATCCGACTAAAACAGAAATGTTATACAAGAAATTGGCCACCATTCTTCCTCGATATAAATAATTGCTCCACAACAAAATAAAACGAAAATTAATGTTAATATTTATTGACAGGAACACAGGAACAAAAGAGAGATCATACAATAGGCTGATTCATGTCGGTTAGATTATGTAGTATCCTGGAGTTCAGCATCTCGCCTGCTTGTGGTTGAGTCAGGTCGAGAACCGGATAAGGTACGTCTTGTCTGCTTGAAGGAAAACTGCAAACTCCTATTTATCTACGTCCCACAAAGTAGAATGTGACACAAGGTCGGAAGGTGGGAATTTGTACTCTAGAGGAAGAGTACGGAGTTTCTTAAAAAATTGCCTGGGCAGGGCGCCTCAGACAGTAAGCAATAAACTTACTCCTCCCCAAAGAGGGGAGGCAAAGCCTGGGAGGGGGTTAACCTCCCATAACTGCATAGGACAGTGGGAACAGATACTACACTTTGATCTTAGCCAAAAGACCAAGGAAGCATCCGAAGTAAACCTTGTGTATCGTCTTAACACCAAAATGTGTTAGTACGTATAAATCTCACTACACATAGGAACGTCATAGCCCACGTCGTAAAGAGGTAATGATTATGCAATCGTAAAGCCGAATTACCATCTCAGTTGAAAGTAACGTACATCAATACAAAATAGTTCACTCATGCAACTGCTACATACTGCTTATGTATATGCGATATCAGTCGCAAGGTTAACTAATTAGCATATTGGTTTTAAAAAAAGTAAATTTTATTAATTAACTATTATTTGTTATTGTCTTTTAATTCAATGATTGTTTTGATTTTAATATAAATAGTTCTATTTAGCAATATTTTTTTTATTTCCTGGGCACTTATTTAGCATTTACGTTCAAATGTTGTGATCTATTTCTAAATTGCAAATGAACAGGCAAATTGATCTTTTCCTTCTTTTCCTTTCTTTACGGTCACATTAAAAAGATAAATAAATTTGTATCTGTATGAATAAATGAGAAAGATTTTGTTTCGGGTTTACAACAAAGTTATGAATGAAATGTTTATTATTTTAAATTAAGTATTTCAAGTAGTAGCAAACTAGTTTGATATATAATAGATTCTCAGAGGACTAGACGTCTGTCTAAATAAAGGATTTCTTCTCCCCCCCCACCTCGTCTTTTATGACGTCATCTCTTCGTGACACCATCAAGTGTGCATGGGGACAAACAAACAAAAAACAAACAAGATTCGCAGAGTTTTAGTAACATGCTAAATCTTCTGGGTCTAGACAGAGTCAAATGGTTACGGGTCGTCTATGATCTCTGTTTTAATAGATGACGTCATCCTTTTGTTACTTCATCAGTTATGACGTCATAAAGGATCTTTCTAATCTCTTCCACCTGTTTTAGTTGTTGACGTCATCACCTTGTGACGCCATAAGGGTTCTTCCCAATGTCTTCCACCAATTTAAGTGCATGGCGTCATCTCTTTATGATGCCATACCTTTGTGATGTCATCACTGTGCACAGGTTATCATGTTCTCTGTTTCAATTAATGGTCATACTTTTGTTACTTCATCAGTTGATGTCATAATGGATCTTCCAGCTGTCTTCCAACCGTTTCAGTTCTTAAAGTCATCTCTTTGTGACGTCATCCCTTTGTGATCTCATCCCTTTGTGATGTCATAAAGAATCATCCCGATGTATTTCATTTCTTTTAGTGGATGACGTTATTGCTTTGTTACATCATATCTTTGTGAAATCATTCATAGTGCAAGCAAGCTCTACTGAGAAGTGCTCCATGTTACAACAAAGTCGATCTTCTGTAAAATTTTGACAAAATTTTACATCGCTCGGCCAGTGAAATTTGTAATGTTAATTTTGACGACACCGGTTGGTGCCAGGCCACTTTGCCGTTTCGGTTCGGTGGCCTTGGTTTGTGCTCTGCAACCGATACTGTGCTGCCGGCTTATGCTTCCTCGACTCCCGCTTCGGCAGGTCTCGTTGACGAGATTCTCTCCTCATATCTCGAATCCCCGTCTTCAGATCTTTTGACAGCCGTTTTATCAGCATGGATGTCAACAAACCTTCAGCAACCACCCGATCTCATACATCAGTCGTCCTGGAACGACATTCAATGTCAATCCATGTTTGGCAAACTCGTCCGTAGCAGTAACCAGCATAGAGTTGCCTGCCTGAGAGCGTCGGCTTCACCTTACAGCAGTGCTTGGCTCAGTGCCATCCCTTTGGCGACACTTGGAACCCTCTTGGACAATGACACTATCCAGATCACCGTCTCACAACGGCTGGGATTCCGTTTGTGCCACCCACACCGGTGTCGCTGTGGGCAGGTCGTTGACGAGTTTGCCCTGCATCCTCTCTCTTGTCGATTTAGTGCCGGCCGTCTGCCTCGTCACTCCGCCCTTAACGACGTAGTCAGGCGAGGTCTTGACTCGGCAGGTTTTGCATCAGTCCTTGAACCAGTCGGCTTGAACAGGAGCGACGGTCGCAGGCCTGACGAGATGACTGTGTTTGCTTTCCGAGCTGGAAAGCCGCTGATCTGGGACGCCACTTGTTCTGACTCCTTTTCACCAGCAAGGAATCCGCGGTGAAGCCCGGCAAATATAGTTCGCTCACTGATCGTTTCGTCTTTTCAGGACATTGGACGGAGGATTTCAACGTCTAGGCACGAGCCCCGTGAGTCAGCCTGGTTGTTCCAACGCATCTCTCTGGCTATCGTTCGTGGAAACGCTATGTCAGTAACGGCGGCGTCACTTCCGTTCTAATCGTCATCTGTTGACTCTCTCTTTCTTTCTTTGACAATTGTTTCAAGCCTTATTGTTTGTTTGTTTTTTTTAGCTCTATGGAATAATTGTACGTGAGTAAACAACCTTATATCATAAAAAAAGATAATTACTTAAAATGATTCTGAAACAAATAATAAAAAAAAACATTTTAATAAAAGATTAATAGTCATACTTTTGTTACTTCATCAGTTGATGTCATAATGGATCTTCCAGCTTTCTTCCAACCGTTTCAGTTATTAAAGTCGTCTTTTTGTGACGTCATCCCTTTGTGATCTCATCCCTTTGTGATGTCATAAAGAATCATCTCGATGTATTCCACTTCTTTTAGTGGATGACGTCATTGCTTTGTTACATCATATCTTTGTGAAATCATTCATAGTGTAACTCGGCCTTTTGGCCGGGATCAAAGTGTAGTATCTGTTCCAATGGATACTACATCCCATAAACTGGTATTGTCTTGGCCTTCGGGGCTTAATTTCTGTGGGTCTGTCCTGTGCAGTTCTAGGAGGTCCACCCTCCCAGGCTTTGCCTCCCCTCTTTGGGGAGGAGTAAGTTTATTGCTTACTGCCTGAGGCGCCCCTACTGGGGAATGCCGACGAGGCTGCCCAAGCATTTTTTGTAGGCCAGAGTGCTCAACTTCTCGGGCGCTGGCTTTCTAAATCCCACTTTCCCGACCTTGTGTCACATCTTACCTTGTGGGAGGAAGATAAATAACGTGCATGGAGGCAAGCAGGCAAGCAAGCTCTAGAAAGTTTGAGTAGTATACTAGACTATCAGGGTTCTAGACATTGGCCTAGTAGACGACCCGTGACTCAATGTGTCACTGGTTCTCTAGATAAATTATCTCTTCTCCCCTCTCTCTCTTATTTGATGGATGACGTCATTATTTTGTGATGTTATACACGGTTCCTTTAATAGATGATGTCATCATTTTGTGACGTCATCATTTTGATCCAGTGTGCACCGTGGAGCCAAATAAAATAACAAGCAGGCAAGATCCACAGAATTTTAGTAGTGTATATATATATATATATATATATATATATAGGGTGGCGCAAGAGTCGCGCATTGGTTTGTTTTGGTGCTTTTCTGATAAATAATACATTAACTTGGTAATTTTGTTGCAGTAGTTTTTAAAAATAATATCCTTTAAATGGCTACCATTTTCGGCCTCACAAAGACAGGCTCTAGTTAGGGCATTTTCCATTACACTCCTTAGAATAACTGGCTCTAGTTCTTGAGTTTCATGTCTGATATTGTTTTTAAGCTCTTGAATCGTTGTAGCTTGTTCACATATACCCTTTCCTTAAGATAACCCCAAAGGAAAAAGTCAGGGGCTGTTAAATCCGGTAAACGTGAAGGCCAGTTAAAATCAGAAAATCTGCTAATTAAGCGCTCGCCAAACAATCCTGCAAAAGCCACGCATTAGTTTGAATCAGTTGTTACTGATTCAAACTAATGCGTAACTTTTGTGCCACCCTGTATATATATATATATATATATATATATAAATAAATATATAATTAATAATATAATATAATTAATATAATTATATTATTTATACCTACAGACGCTAGCGTTTCAAGCTTATTGCTCTCATCAGTGCAGGAAAGTAACCATTTGAGACGGTCAGGAGACGGGAACCCGGTTCACAGAGTCAGCCTAGAATCTACAAGCAGTCGCCATATCCACTCGGCCACCGGAAACTGTCACATGATCAAGGGAAATTAAGATCTATATGTACCTAGAAGCGGGCACAGATAGAAAACTAGTCGAGAGTGTTCGACGAACGTATATATATATATATATATATATATATATATATATATATATATATATATATATAAGTAATAAGTAAGAAACTAAAAGTACAACTTTTAGTACTTTTTACTTCAATTTCTAAATTATCATTGCCTTTCTCCCAAAATCCGTCTTTAAATTACGACCCCATTTTTTTATTCCTTTCCAAATTATAATTTTACTCTCAATTGACCTAAATCGACCTAATCCCCATTGACAGGACGTAGCATATGCCAAAAATAACTTTATCACCAGTACTCCCTCCCACTACCACCTCACTCCCTTTTCCATCAGCTGTCATGCTCTGTTCATCTTACCCTCCCACCATTAGCTCCAACTTAACCTTTCTTTCCTACCTCCTAATTTGAGCTTGATTTTAACTTAGGGCTTTTTTCAGAACCACTTCAATTCTCCATCGCTACGTTTCACTTGGAATTCCTTTCGGCCTTGGAAGCTTTCTCTAAATGGCCAGATATCTTCATTTTAACTCCGTTTAAGTACGCTCTATCTACGACTTTGAACTCAATTTTCACCATTGGATTTACTTATTTTTTGAACGCCTACCCATGATGCCTCTACGAAACTTTTTCTTCTCCATTGAAACCCTCTTCCATTGGACACCTTATCGGTGGACAATTTACCATCCGGACAAACCCAATTTCTTTTTACTCGAACTTTTTTTCTCACCCATCTTTTTCTAAATATTTTTTCATATTTTTTCAAATGTTGAACTTTTGCTCTTCTATTGCCAACTTATCTATCTGTATAATTCCTCTGATGATAAGATCTCGATCTTTGAAAAGCCTTGGCTTAAGGAAAGAACAATAAACATAATTTTATTACAGAATATACCTTGCTTTGAACATTTGAAGTTTGAAATAAATTTGGACATTCGTGCATGTTTATCACTCTTCGTCCATTTAACTTATATATATATATATATATATATATATATATATATATATATATATATATATATAGTCATCCACAAACAGCTGTTTCGCTGTATCACGGTTCTTCAGTGTGGTTAGTCATGATGAGTGTTTCAAGCTGAGATTGAAAACCCGACTACTTGTACAGCAGTTAGTAATCTTACCCATACGCCATCCAAGGTCACCACGAAAAGGAGTTATAATGTTTTATATTTGTTTACATTACCAGTTACTGAGAGAACTCAATTCTAATTATGAAGAATAATGCTTTACATTAAGTAGAAACCATTACTTTCCCTACTAAAGGGCTCAAACCACGAGTGGGGAGCAAATGTAGCCATCTACAGACAGCTGTTTTGCCGTATCACAACTCTTCAATAGGGCTACACATGATGAGTGTTTGAAGTTGAGATTTGCACCTGACAGCTTATATATACAGAGTGTTCAAGACAGATTTTCTCATTTTTTTTATACTCTTTAATTTCAAAACCATTAGAAATATTTAATAGTGGCAAGGTGTAACGGGTAGCTTTTTCCGTGTACTATTGGTGGATTTGAAAGCTGAAGACCATGGACGACTAGAGAGAACCAGAATATTGCATCATGAGAATCTTAGCCGCAGCTCGGTGCTCCTTGAAGGCTGTGAGATGCGAGCTATAGAATTACAATGGAGAGAAATGTAGAAGCAGTGGCTAGCAGAAATGATGATAGCAGGCATTCTGACTGTGTCTACATAACGAAATTCGCTGCCAAAAAAGGGGCAGCAAGATCCAGGCAAGGCAATGCTGACCTTGGTGAGAGAGATAGGCAGAAAAACTTTTTCGTTAACCTTCTATAAAATTAATATTTTCAACTTTAAAATAATTAAAAACAATTACTTTTTCTTACATTTCCAATTACAACTATAACAATTAGAATTATCACTATCAGCAACAAGTATCTTCATAAATTTCTCAAATAATATCTGTGCTACCATCATGATCATCATCATGATCATGATCATCATCATCATCATCCTCCTTTTCCTCCTCCCCCCCTATATTTTCCCCTCTCTTCCTGTTCATCTTTCTTCCCTTCATCTTTCTCTCACTCTATTTTCTACCCCTCATCTTGCTCCCTCCCCTTCTCTCGTCCTCCCACTATTCCTCTCTCCCCGTCCCCTTTCTATAAATATTCATTAGAAAATGTTCCTCTTCACTTATTCTGACCGAAACATTAATTCTCTTCTAAATGGTTCAGTTGACATTTGCAATTGTATATTCTGCTTCAGACTGACACCCTTTACCAAGTGGAACCTTTTTCTTTGTTCCATTTTTCTCGTTTTACGAAGATATTTGCTACTCCTGATACAAGAGTCACAAGAGCCAATCACTCACCGCCAAGGCCCAAGAGAACCGCCTTACAAAAACAAAGAAACTCTTCAACAAGGTCAAACACTCAATCGAGCTGAAGATGCTCTGATTCTTCCCAAGTTGTACAATGCGCAGAACAACAGCCGATCGTCATGAAGACCAAGTTTTCTACAACTGTAAAGGTCTTTGAATGTGTTTCCAGCGAAGGCCATGTCATGCTGCCCCACATTTAAAAAAATTTAATTCAGATATATATATATATTGAGTTGCTGTCAACTGTTGTCAGGCGCTAGGTGGAGAGGATGGCTGCATACGTGTGGCAGCAGGACTCAGTTCCATGTCACACCTCCGGAAAAACCCAGAAGTGCCTAAGAACTTCCACGACTTCACCAGTTACAACATATGGCCCCCAACTGCCTGATTGCAACCCAATGGACTTATACCCCATTCTCTGTAGAAGTTTCTAGAGACTGGAAGATTTTCTACTCTAATAGTTTTTTCATCAGACCACTTGCCTTTGGAATTTTTTCCTTGCTCCCTGTTTGCCCCGACCGTACCAACATTCAGAAATTTAAATGTAATGTGAACAAACATCTTGCTGCCCAACTCCCCACCGAGGTTGCCACCCTACTAATCCAACCCCTATAACAGTATCCCCTTACGCTTTAGTGGCAATATGCTTTGTTTGTGGTGGAAAAAAGATTTTAAAAATAATAATAATAATAATAATAATAATAAAGAATACCAGTGGAACATGCTTTCTCATGGCCACCACATGATGAAGTGTGACAATATTACCGCACGGAAAAGGGTTGATTCGAAACCGGACTCTAGAATTATTTTGCATTAAAAGAAAAGAAAACGAGAATTGATATAAAAAGAAAGGAAAGTGAAAAATGTTGTTTTTACTTTCTCTGTATTTTGGGAGATAAGGAATCCTGAGTACTGGGAATGGGAGCTATGACACCCCTCAATGTCGGTTGTTTTGTCAACAGATTCACTGGTGATAGCTGAACGTGTTATGAGATCTGAGCCATCTGCATCCGATATGTTGCAAAAGCATTAAAGGCTTTTTGCCGATAACGACAAAAAAGGTTAAAAAATGAAATGCTTTCCTAGGTTGGGAAAACAAGGATAAGAAAGAAAGAATTGTTTTTCTTTTTTCAATATTTGGGGGAAGTGTGAATTCCTAATGCCAGAGATAAATAAAGAGTGATAACATTCGTAACCAGCCACCTGGTTTTCGTATGTCGTAAAACAGTAGGTTTTTTGTTGCCGAGATAATGTGGAATTATGACAATATTGTCGGATTGAAAGAATTATAGTGTAGCCTTTTTGCTAGCAGTAGTAAAAATGAAGAGGAAACGCTACTTGCCCCTTGATCTCATCCCCATTTCCTGTTTGAGTCCCAAGGTTCGCAGCAAATAAGGGCAGCACAAACTGATAAAAAGGGGATAATTATTAAGTTATCAATACTATTCCATTCACTAGTTTTTGTGGTTAAATTGACAACAAAAATATGTGTATAATAATAATAATGTATAAATCACTAAAAAAAGGTCCATTTAGTGACCGTTACCGTCTCTTTGGTGGTAATAAACCAAAACAATACAATCAAATCAAGATTTAGAAAATTTCGTCTTTATTATCAAAAGACTTTTTTTTTAGAATTTAATACCTTTTCATATAAATAAAAGTTTTGTCCGTCCGTCTGTCCGTCAGTTACAATTTTTTAAACGTAATAAATACATTGCGAAATAATGGAGAATACTGCATTTAGCTGAAGTATTATTATGTAAAGAATAACAATGGCTTGGATGAGGTAATCGCCTTAGTGTGTCTGCAAGGATCATGTCTTTGCCAGGGTAGTAGATGAGTCTGAAGTTGTAGCCTTGTATTTTTAACAGCATGCGCTGTAGACACGGTGGTGCAGAATGCAATGGTTTTGCACATATAGTGACTAATGGTTTGTGGTCCATGATCACTGTGAATGTGTTTGCATACAGATATGTGTGGTAAGGTTGTATACCATGCACAATTGCTAGCATTTCACGTTCGATATTGCTATATTTTGACTGACAGTCGGTCAACGTTTTGGAACCAAATGCCATTGGTTTGCCTTCCTGTATCAGTGCTACTCCCAACCTCCTCTGTGAGGCGTCTACTTCCAGTGATATTGGTTTTGTTTGGTCGTAGTATGATAGGAGGTCATCAGCAGTGATCATATCTTTTAGGTCATCGTAGCATTTTTGATGATCTGGGTCCCACACCCATAGTGATTGTGATTTCAAAAGACCACGTAGTGGGTGTGCTTTTTCAGCAAAGTTTGCAATATACTGGGAGAGGTAGTTCAGCATTCCCAGGAAGCGCTGTAGCTCATCTTTGCTTTGTGGATTTGGCATCTTTTGTATGTCGCGTATTTTTGCTGGGTCTGGCTTGATGTCGGAGGATGTGTATATTTTACCGAAGAACGTTATAGTGGGTTGTTTGATGGCGCATTTTCGCTGTTAAACACGAGGCCGGTTTCGACTGCTCGTATCATCAGGTTGTGCAGATTCTTGTCTTGTTCCACATCATTTTCCCCGTATACTGCTACATCATCTGTGATGCTAGCAACACCATCTAAACCTTCAAGAATTTGGTCCATCCTTGCCTGGAAGATATCCCGAGACGCTTAGATCAAATGGCAATCGTTTCCAGCAAACTCGCCCGAAAGGGGTCCTGCACGTCGTTAGCAACTGGGATTTTTCATCCAGGTGGACTGACCAATACCCAGCTTTGGCATCAAGTTTGCTGAACACTTTTGCCTTTGCAAATTTCGGATTCAGCTCTTCAATTGTTGGTATTTTGTAGGGGCATCTTTTCAGGCTGGAGTTTAGTTTCTGTGGGTCGATGCATATCCTAAGGGATCCGTCCTTTTTCGTACTGAAGGCCAGGCTGGAGCACCAGTCTGTGTGCTCTTCTACCTTTTTTAGCACGTTTTGTTCTATCAGCTTTCCTATCTCTTGTTTCAGCTTGTCTTTGAGGTGGGTGCTGAATTTGCGTGGAGGATCAATAAATGGTTCTGCATCCTCCTTTAGCAAAAGTTTTGCTGTACCACTGAAGTTGCCAATTCTGTCAAATTGTTCTGGGTAAGTTTGCCTCAGTTGTTCAACGTTAGTGATGGGTGTAGGTGGTTGTCGCAATTTTGTATTTCCGATAGTATCAACGTTTATTGTGAGAAGTTTGAGCTGCTCACTTGTAGACAGACCTACAACGGCGGGTCCAGGGACATCGACAACATAAAATGTTGCATTTATCCATTTCGATGTTTTATATTGGCATGGGATATTGATAGTTCCCCTGCAGGAAACAAACCACCATCCCACCGCTGCCCCCATGAAGTATTATTATGTAAAGAATAACAAAGGCTTGGATGAGGAGAGAATTTACGTACGTTTATTACGTGAGGTTATGGAGACGTTCGACCCCTAAGTAGTTCTTATGTGTTAGTACGCAGATGGTTAGTATATAATATATCACAACATAGCTAATCTAATATTCCAATCTAATCTAATCTAAATATGAATAAATGCGAATCATTCCTAAGTATATTAACAATTAGTATTCTTGGCCTTTTGGCTAAGATCAAAGTGTAGTATCTGTTCCGATGGATACTGCACGCCTGTCCTGTGCAGTTCTAGGAGGTCCACCCTCCCAGGCTTTGCCTCCCCTCTTTGGGGAGGAGTAAGTTTATTGCTTACTGTCTGAGGCGCCCCTACCGGGGAATGCCGACGGGGCTGCCCAGGCAATTTTTAAATGGCCAGAGTGCTCACCTCTCGAGCGCTGGCTTTTCAAACCCCACTTTCTCGACCCGATCTTGGGTCACATCTTACTTGTGGGAGTAAGATAAAACTGACCTTGTGCCTAACTCCTGAGGAGGAGTAAATAAAAAACCTTTAAGTCTTATGTAAATATAATGATGGAGTATATATAGTTATCTCCAAACTCCGTAAAAAAACGCTTTTGCACATTTGCATAATTATTTATTTTTAAGTTTCAAATAAATTAATATTCTGCAATATACATTTCTAATTGGTATTCTCCAATTTTATTATATATTCATGATATTTTCCTCGATAGTAATATTATTATAATTATTAATACAATTGATAGCGTTTTTAAAACATTTTAAAACATTCAGTTTCAAGAGAGATAATTACATGAAAACTTTGGGCGCTGATGTTAAGAGAACAGATACTACACTTTGATCTTAGCCAAAAAGCCAAGGAGCAATAAAAAAATTTCTTTTGTGACTATACATATTTTAATGAATGAAAAAAATAACTCGATTTAATCGGAATTTATAAGTGTAGTATCAGTTCTGTTGTCATAAGACCGTCCACCCAGGCTAGCAAAAATATGCAATCGACACTTGTTTTATTTATATTTATTTAATATTTTGGTCCATGTGGATATTATTGTAATTTTGTAAGGTCCCACAAAATTCGATGCAAAGTAACAGCAAAAAACTATTGAAATAAAAATCCACGTGAAAATAAAGAAGAGACTTTTGTTTGAAATTCAAGAAGGTTTATTAAAGGAAAAATAAAAATAAAGAATATTACCAAGAGTTTAAGCATAAATGGTCGTCAGCAATAGATATAAAATGAGGTAACAATGCAAAAAAAATATTACAACAATATGAAGAAAAAACAAACATCTACGCTTCATTAGACAGGTTAAAGTGAAAGTCTTTGCTCTTTACTCGAGATAATGAAAAAAATGTTCAGTACATTTTTTCATCCCTCGTGGCCACAGTGAGCAGACATTTACATTTGTATCACTCGTGAGCTTAATGCAACAACATTTTTTTTCTTTCGTCCGCAGTGAAATCCTGGCAGAAAGGGGAGGTTATCACAGAGTCTTTACACAAACTAAAGACAAAAAGGTTCCTTGATCTTCACACTAAGTAAAAATAAAACGATTCTGGTTCAGTAGGATTATAGCAGTCATAAATAATTACTTATTTTCTCTCCCAGAGAAATGTCCCTGTTATGCAATTTGGTCACACACTGACCAATCAGCTTGCAGGGTGCATTGATTTCATCTGTTGCCTGAAGAACTACTTCAGCCCCTTTGGAATCATGGTCGGTCAGCAGAGAGAATCCTGAAAGTAACAAGAAAAGACGTCTCTCTTCTCTCTCCTGTCCCTGCCCATTGGACGCTGAAGCATCGACTATCTTCGCCTGAAGATAACTGCTGGCAGACTTTCGACAGCCCAAAGAACTTTCTACTTTTCCTTTATTCACTTGGACATTGTCCAACTTTCTTTCACCTATACCAAACACTATAGGTAATTGAATAAACCCTTTCGTTGTTCTTATAAAGAAATGTTTTGTTTTTCCTTTCGTGCAGCGGTTTTCGTTACTTATTAATAATATATAGGAGTTCGCCTCATTTCTATAAATGGTGACCCCGACGTGATGTAGCGAACTTTCACGACACAAGTTACTATTGAGTTATGTCCCTTTAGATCAGAGATTCTCAGTATTTCCCTTCCTTCGTTCATTCACAAAACACCATAAATGTGGAATGCGCACTTGCTCGCTGGTGACCTCTAATATATCCATATCTTTCCTTCGCCATTTCATTTCATTTCCAGTTTTATTTTACTACACATGTTAAGATAACCCTTCGCCATAATTTCCCAGCAGCATGCCGATATATTGGTACCTACAATCATACGATCGGCGGGGCCACACTAGCTACAAACAGGGATAACATTTAGTGAATTAAAAATGAAAGAAAACATTATTAATTACAACAAAACATTTTATAATTTACAAACAATTTATTTTAGATAAGGCATTTTGAAAGCTATAAGCTGACATGGATTATAAGAGTTCATTTTAAGGAGTGAAATGTCATTTTTAAAGTTTATTCAACTCGTGTTCTTTGTTAGGAATGTTCATTGTAATTAGGCAAACACGAGTGGGCTAAGGATGTGTATGTCTATTTTGTAGTGCATGAGTCATAGAGCGTGTGTGTGCGTATAAGGCTATGTGATCTGTGTGTGTGTAAGTTTGTAAACTTGTTTGCTACTGTGTATGTAAGTAGGGTATGTGCGCATGGGGCAAGAATAGCTTGTACGTACTTCTGAAGTGTATTTTTTATTTGTCGCCCCAAGAGGCCGAGTGAGAATGTACTTCTCGTGTGTTCTTTTGTAGTCCATTTGCTTAAAAGAGGAAGATGTGAACTCCCTTCGCTCTTTTATAGGGGTCACAAAGTTTGCGTTGCTTATCGACGTGTCAGTTTCTGATTGGCTGGAGTCTTCAGTTAACACGTTAATGCGAGTGACAAAAAACAAAGAAAGCGTATCCAAACGACTCAAAGAAAGAAAAGGGGTAGCGATTCATGCCATTTCTTTTTAGTGTTCGCTCGGATCGCATTTTGGTTCACCACAGACCCATGGCACAACGATTAAAGGCGTTTGATTAACAATCAGTCCTAGGTGAAACTCTTCTGGGGGTTGAAGATTCAATGTTTACTACAGGAATAATAACATAAAATTAACACTTCTACCCGGTCATGGCTGATGGAATGAGAACAATCTACTCCTGTGGATTAAATAAAAAGGTCATCGTCGTCGTCGTCATCATCATCATCATCATCATCCTCATCATCATCATCATCCAGTTGTGCTAGTATCACGGGTCTTTTTGACTCTCTCACGCCATCTCACCTGTCTTTCATCTCGCCTGGTAGCTCTTCATCAGGGCTCGACATAAAGATTCACAAGTTTGACTTATTAGGTTCCCAAGTTCGAAAAGATGCACCTGAAGAAGGTCGGAGGTTACAGCGACCAAAATATTGTAAATATAGCAACCGGAATGAGAATATAAGTTCGAATAAATAAATATTACATATTATCAATCCTTATCTAAAAGATTCCGGTGAGAATTTCATTGTTATGTTTTTGTTGATCGCGTGGGGCAGAGGGTAAAATTTTACCAAATGATTAGTGTTAAATTGTATTTATTTTCCTGAAATTAAATTATAATTCAATTTTTATTTAAAGGCTTGCAAAATCTAACTTCGATTCAATGTTTGATAAACGTGTCTTCTTAATTTCTCGTGTTAATATATTGACAAACCAGGGAAGGAGAGAGAAAGCGAGAGGGGGTGGGTCAACGAACCAGAGAGAGAGAGAGAGGAAGCGAGAGAAAGAGAGAGGGGGGAATAGAGAGAGGGTGGAAAGAGAAAAATAACATTTTGACAAATCTAAAAGAGATAGACAGAGGGAAGGAGCGCATTTAGACAAACCAGAGAGAGAGAAAGAGAGAGAGAGAGAGAGAGAGAGAAAGAGAGAGAGAGGGGGGATTTTGATAAACCAGAAAGAAAGAGAAAGAGAAAGAGAGAAAAAGAATGTGACAAACAAGAAAGAAAGAGAGAGAGAAGAAAGAAAGAGAGAGATAATTTTAATAAATTAGAAAGAGAGAGAGCATTTTGATAAACCAGAAAGAAAGAAAGAAAGAAAGAGAGAAAGAAGAGAGAGAGAGAGAGAGAGAGAGAGAGAGAGAGAGAGAGAGAGAGAGAGAGAGAGAGAGAGAGAGAGAACATTTTAACAAACCAGAGAGAGGGAGGGGAAAGAAAAGAGGGAGAGATGGTATCATTTGGACTCTGAAATAGATATGAACACAAAATGACAAATAAAAATATAATAATAATAAGTCATTTAAAACTTACCCTTTGATCGACGGGTATCGTGTTCTTTTTGCGCCTGAGATTTCGTATTCGGAGGACTTTTCTGGAAACCATGTTTCGAGTATCCATTGATAATAATAATAATGATTATTATTATTATTATTATTATTATTATTATTATTATTATTATTATTATTATTATTATTATTAATATTATTATTATTATTATTATTATTATTATTTAATTAAGGTAATGATAAAAAATAGTTTTATTATAATATTTTTCGGTTAATTACAATTTCATCTAAGTTTTTACTAAAAAAACAAAAACCCTTTTATTATGAAAATAAGTCTTTTTTCTTATCATTTTTCGTTTAGTAGACAAACGTCTAGACCCCTGAGGGTCTAGTATATGTTAAAAAAACCCACGCTGTTGTTAGCTTGCTTGTCATCGTGCACTCCTTTCATCTGTACACGAAGTGTTTACATTGTAGGAGGAACGGTGAATGACGCGAATAAAGGACAGTAGTGAGAGTAGTGTCGAATGAAGTAAATATTTAAAAGAGAGCGAAGAACGTGGAGAGAGAGTAGGAGAATGTCAAGAGAAGAGAGGGAAAGAAAGAAAGAAAGAAAGAGAGAGAGGAGAGAAAGAGAGTGGGGAGAAAGAGGGAGAGTGGATAAAGAGAAGTGGGAAAAGAGAGAGAGAGGGGGGTCTATTGTGACATCACAAGAGAGCGGTTTATCCAAATATTGCTTGCTTTTTATTAGATTCAGTTAGAAATGTTGTTACGTCATTTTGCCATTATTTTGTGATTGAGACATTTGAGATATTTCCATTTTGTAGTATTTGTTATTTTCCTTTATCTCTTCTATGGTTAAACTTTAAACTAGGCGTAACAGACGATTCGAAAATCCTCCACTCTGTAATAAAGACCAATGTCCATTATATATATATATATATATATATATATATATATATATATATATATATATATATATATATATATATATATATTTATATATATATATATATATATATCGGAGATATTAAAAAAAGAGTGTCACTTAGCTATAAGGAAAGTTCCGATAACGTTCGTTGAACCCTCTAGACTGTCTGCTGTTTACTGCCTGCTGTATTTAGGAAAAATAGAATTTAATTTCTCCTGTATTACGTGATAATTTCTGATGACCGTGGGGATAGAGCGAAAGTGTGCAGAGTTTTAGTTGACTCTGTGAACCGAGTTCGCACCCTGTCACTATGGAAAACACCTTTCAACAGCAGTCGACAGGCGTTTTTCAACACCCCGCAGAAAAACGCACGTGTGTGTGTGTGTGCGTGTGTGTGCGTGTGTGCGCGTGTAATTGAAAAGAGAGAAAGAAAATGCCAAGCTTACTATGAGTGTCCAGCAGTCAGAAAAGGGGAGAAGGAATGATTTGACGCGACAGGTAGTCGTCGCATCTCTTGCGAGTGGCCGATGGAGCGAAACAATTCTCCCTGTTGTGTCTGAAGAAATTCTGGAGCAAAGAGACCGGATCCGTCGCAAACGACGTTTATATATGTCCTAATCAGCAGGGGCAGTGACCGGAAACATATGATCCCTATTTTGGCGTTTTCTGCGGGGTGTTGAAAAACGCCTGTCGACTGCTGTTGAAAGGTGTTTTCCATATCACCATCTGAAGCTATCATTCCTACACTGATGAGAGCGTAAGCTTGAAACGCCGGCGTATGTAGGTATAAATAATTTAATATTATATATATATATATATATATATATATATATATATATATATATATATATATATATATATATATATATATAATAGAGAATGGTAGTTTGCTTGAAGCATTGCTGGGTATAGTAGTAGTAAGTTTTTGAAAGGCTGTGGGCAATGCAAATTCCGGGTAAGATGCAAGTTGTAAGGAACAAAAACAATAAGTCGAATACGAAATATGACTTACTATTTATTTTTCCTAAAATCTTACATAACAGCAAGAGTGTTTTTAGCTGTTTGTGTGATGTCCGGGTGATTAAAAATCACTATTTAATATTTCGGGAAAAGAGACTTCCCTTTGTCAAAAATAATTAAACCAGAAGAAAAATGTCTCCGACTGTGCAGAGAATCATACAACTTGCATCTTACCTGGAATTTGCATTGCCCACAGCATTTCAAAAACTTACTACTATATATATATATATATATATATATATATATATATATATATATATATATATAGCATAATATAAAATGAAATAATAAAATAAGGTGCGAATCAAATTATTTCTAGGGAGAGAAAGATAGAGAGACAGATTGGGATAAGTAGAGAGATAGGAGTTTTAATATAAAGATGTTACACACACTTTTTCACTTCTTCTATTTTATTTTTTATGGCCCCGGGCAACACCGGGTAGACATGCTAGTATCTATGACGAAAAATTAAATAATAATAATTATAACAATATATATATATATATATATATATATATATATATATGTGTGTGTGTGTGTGTGTGTGTGCTTGTATGTGTGTATGTAACAGTCCAGAATAGTTAACAATCGAGAACTCGTAAACAAACAATAAAAACAACAAATAGAGCATAGCAAACGCATTAGAATAAAATTCTCTACAGAACCTGTATAGTTTGGGGCCATTCCTCCCAGGCATTACCTCTTCCTTTCTGGGACATCGAGAGGGTTACCCCCTCCCCCTTCTAGTCTCCCTCATTGGAGGGGTTTATCGGCAAAAACAAAACAAGAGCAAATGTACCAGTTGTTTACTCACTAACTTGGTTTTGATAGCTAGAATGGCAGCTTGGTTGGGGTATATCTGGACAACGGTTTTCTAGACCAGTGGTTGAAATTATCCTAAAAAAGGGTAACTTATCGCATGCTGTAGTCAAAAATAAATCTTGCCCTGAAAAGGGCAGTTTATCAAAAGGTTGTAGTTGATAGTAAGACTTGTTCTAAAAAGGGCAACTTATCGCATACTGTAGTCAAAAATAAATCTTGCCCTGAAAAGGGCAGTTTATCAAAAGGTTGTAGTTGATAGTAAGACTTGTTCTAAAAAGGACAACTTATCGCATACTGTAGTCGAAAATAAATCTTGCCCTGAAAAGGGCAGTTTATCAAAAGGTTGTAGTTGATAGTAAGACTTGTTCTAAAAAGGACAACTTATCGCATACTGTAGTCGAAAATAAATCTTGCCCTGAAAAGGGCAGTTTATCAAAAGGTTGTAGTTGATAGTAAGACTTGTTCTAAAAAGGGCAACTTATCGCATACTGTAGTCAAAAATAAATCTTGCCCTGAAAAGGGCAGTTTATCAAAAGGTTGTAGTTGACAGTAAGACTTGTTCTAAAAAAAGCAGCTTATTACAAGGTTGTAGCTGATGTAGTAGCCATGAAAACGGCTGCTTATACGACGATAGATTGAAACCTTCACTTGAATCACTAATGTTGACTGCAGCTGTTAAAGATGATGATGACGGTGACAAGCTGCATTGAATAGTCGTGGGTTTCTACTGCTAAGTTCATTGCCAGGGAAACATCATAAAGTTCTGGTTTCAAGTGCTATTGTCACTCTTTAGTTCCCCATCGGGGAGACGTCACAGAGGTCGGCTTCCAGTGCTGCCATTACTGCTAGTTGTCATCGTACGCTGGAGGGGTTGTCGCCCATAAACGGCCGAAGCTCAAAATGTCTCCAGGGTCTAAAACAGTGTTTCTCAACTGGGGTTCCCTAGAACTCTAAGGTTCAGCCACGGTTTTTTAAACCCACCTAATGAACTGGTATTGTCCTGGCCTTTGGGTCTGGATTTACGCCGGTCTATTGGGGGTTGTCTGGTCCTGTGCAGTTCTAGGAGGTGCACCCTCCCAGGCTTCGCCTCCCCTCTTTGGGGAGGAGTAAGTTTATTGCTTACTACCGGGAATGCCGACGGGGCTGCCCAGGCAATTTTTAAATGGTCAGAATACTCACCTCGAGCTCTGGCTTATCTAATCCCACTTTCCCGACCTTGTGTCACATTTTACCTTGTGGGAGGTAGATAAATAGTGGTTCTGCAAAAGGTCTCTACGGGTTCCACAAGAACAAGGGAGATAAGCTAATGCACTTTTGACTTTTTATTTAATTTCATGTACTTTATATTACTAAACGCATACAATATATTTGTTTGTTGTAATATTGTAATATAGACATCATTATATCTAACCTATTGTTGTTGTTGGCATCCGTCTGTCTGGGGAGACAACAGAGTTCTGCGCCTCAGATCAACTTGTCTTTACTTAAAAACATTAACTGAATAAAAGTTGCAGCATACACATGAAACGCAAAAAATTTCAATCTATTACTCATGGAGATTTGGTACCTGTCTGTCTGAAGCCAAAACTATACTATTATTTCTATTACTGCACTATTGAACTATCTTTTAATACTCAATTCGGGATGGAGGGGAGGAGTGTAGTATCTGTTCTGATGTCATGAGACTATGTTCCCAGGCATTACCTCCTCCTTTGGGGAGGGTAGTGTAATATCTATTCTGTTGTCACAAGATCATCCTCCAAGGCATTATCTCCTACTTGGGGAGTAGTGTAATATTTGTTCTGTTTTCATGAAACCATTCTCCCAGGCATTACCTCCGCATTTGAGGAGGAGAGGTCGCATACAAAAAATCGTCACAATCGACTGTTCATAGCAAAAATATATGATGGGAAGGAGCATATTATTGCTAGTTTCTACTGATATAGATTTGTGAAAGACGGCCAGGCAGATTTACACTGATTGCAATCAGATATTCCCGGGCAACGCCGGGTCGGGTCAGCTAGTTATATATCTATGTTTTCCTTTAAAGAGTACATTCATCGTGATCATATTCACACACACACACACACACACACACACACACACACACATCTAAATGAATAAATGCAAAAAATTCGTTCACCTATCCAAATAGGTCAGGCTTATTTAACTCAATAATACAACATAATATTTTGAACTACAGTATATATAATAATTCACTAACACTAAAAGAAAGATAGGTGTATGCTTAATTTGCATACTTATTTCTAAAAACAGTTTCCAATAAATTATTATTCTTTGGTCTTCATTTGTAATTTTCATTGTCCTTTTTCTTCATATATACGCAATAGTTTTGTCGATATCATCATCATCATCATCATCATCATTAATCAAAGCAATTTAATGAAAAAAAATGATAACCTTCCAAAAACGGTGTAAGATTTCATTAATTTTCAAGGGAGGTAATTGCAATTTTTATTGTCCTATTCCAAATTACCAAAGTGTGAAATGAAAAATTGTTTTTTTGTTTTTTGTTTTTCTGTAAATAAGGTTGCAGCTAGATTAACTGCTGTCTAAAAGGGCAGGTATTTTTTTTGCTAATACATTCATATTTTCCAATCTTCAAAATGATTCATATTGCAAATAATTTCTACGATAACATCAGAAAATGTTTTTTCTCAGATTTTCACATCTGAAAAAGGTAGTATTGTACCGAAACTTTGTACGATCAAATTGAAGCCATCTTTTATGTTAGTAATTTTCTCGTTATATATTTACGCTGCTACCTACGTCCACATAAAAAAACAACCTTTTTTTTTTCATGACTACATTAAGAAGAATAAAAAGAACAGATAATCTTATGATACATCCAATCAAACGGTGCATTTAGGAACGACAGAACAAAGAAAATGGGGTAAAATTCTACCATTACACCGTATGCTAAGCCACCACCACCACCCAAAAAAGCAATTCTACTTTTTTAAGCGATTACATGCAAACAGTCTTAAAAAAACGGTGCTTATGCTGTTCAGCGGCTGTATTAAAAAATTATTTTTGTATAAAAACAATATTATATACTTATTCAGCGTTATATTCTTACTCACTGTACAAAAAAATAGAAAAGATTATCCACTAGAACTTTAATTACAAGTATTTTTCCATTCTGCGTATCATAACAGCGATTCGCTCACTAAGAATACTTGTAATTAAAGTTCTAGTGGATAATTTTTTTCTACTTTTTTGTACAGTGAGTAAGAATATAACGCTGAATAAGTATATAATATTGTTTTTATAAAAATATTTTTTTAATACGGCCGCTAAACAGCATAAGCACCAAAAAAAACTTGAGCGTAAAAATAAAAAAATAAAAAAAGAATGAAGAATTTAGAATTTAGAGTGGGGGATTAAATTAATGTAAAATGATCACTCATTTTCAGGCAGTAAAGATCACCCACTTCCTGACCAGATGACGTTTTTTAGCACGTATAACCAAATATTTTTTTACAGGAAGATAAGATGGAAAACAAAATAAAGGGAGATAAAGTTGTATAACAAGTTGGAAACTGGCTAAGGGGCAGCTAAGTGTGTGAACGCAAAACGCGATAAACGCCATTTTCAAAATTACGAAGCTGTCACTATAAAATGTGTTGAAATTTCAATACTTGACCACATTCCAAAATCAAAGGTCACGTTGCTAAACATATATATTTTTTTTTATGGAAATCGCTCCAGACAAAGCATGAAGCCACTTGATGTAAGGAGCTAAAAAAAAAATTACTTCAAAGTCAAAAACTAGCTAACGATAAGTGTTGGGTGGATAGATTCCGACTCAGAATATAATTATTTTTAAACATATATTTCCAAATACAACTGGGTAATTTTATCTCACCAAACCAGCACGCCCAGTGAAAATTGCTATTTGAGAGATAGTTTAGAAGTCATAAATTTTCAAATTACCCGGGCAATGGCGGATAAAATACCGCTAGTATAAAATAAGTAAAAAAATAAAAAAAATATGTGCCAATCATTAAAAGCGAAATATCTTTGCAGACAAGGAATGTTTTTCCAGTTTACAATCAATATTTTACCATTGTCATCGGATTGGTTATTATTATGCAAATGACCTGTGAAAAGGTCATAATGATACCATTGACTGTATATTTAGTGATATATCTTACCACTTGGTTTTTATTGTGCAAATACCCGACTAGAGACAGAATCAATAATGACCTCTGACCTTTTAGGCATAATAATGATCTCTGACCTTTTAGGATAATAGTAGTTAATGCTTGAACACAGGATTTACCAAATTGGGTTCCTCAGAAGCCCCGGATCCAACCAAGAAGTGTCAAAATTTATTTATTTATTTATTTATATATTTATTTATTAGTTGTACCTACCCGGCGTTACCGGGGAATCGTTTTACTTTCATTTTTATTTCGCCCCCCCCCCCTTTTTTTTAACTATGCCGTTTGTTTGTTTTACCAAATTCTATTTTTTTAAATAGGATTTAAAAAGTCAAATTTAATTATTACGGTATTGTTTGTCATTAAATTATTAATTAGACCACATTGTGATAAAACTATAACTAATTGTTGTTAGGGTAATATTGTTTTAATCTCTATTTATAAAATTATTGAATGTAAATAGCTTCCAAAACTTGCACTCTTTTAATACATGAGAAGTTGCTAAGAATGGCAAAGCCAGTTTAAATGACTTTCTATTTGACAGTTTAACTGCTTCCAAATTCCTTGAAAATTTCGAAGGGTCATGAAATAATTAATTTTTTTCAACTATTCACAAAAGATTAAAATGTATTATGGTGGATTTCATTTCTAATTAAATTATTTAAAAAAATAGAATTTGGTATGCAGATTAGAACCAAAGCTAAAATCGACTCGTCGTCAGTAGTTTTCAGATGTTTACATAGACGGCTGAAAAATGTCGAAACGCTTATCCAATCAGAATGCGAGAAAATAAGCAGACGACAAGTTAACATTTTAATTGATTGAATCGCGAAATTCACTAATTGGAAATAAAAATTGATAAAAGCGATAATGAATTTTAACGAGTTAGCATAGGTTATTACGTCTCCCAATTTTGTCAGGGGAAAAAACTGATAGCATAAGAAAAAAATTGCACAAAATGTGGAGATAGCTGCAAGTGAAAAAACAAACTTTTTCATGCAGAAAAAAAAACATTTTATAACCCTAACCCTAACCCTAACTCTAACATTTTATAACCCTAACTCTAACATTTTATAACCCTAACTCTAACATTTTATAACCCTAACCCTAACATTTTATAACACTAACTCTAACATTTTATAACACTAACTCTAACATTTTATAACACTAACTCTAACATTTTATAACCCTAACTCTAACATTTTATAACCCTAACTCTAACATTTTATAACCCTAACTCTAACATTTTATAACCCTAACTCTAACATTTTATAACCCTAACCCTAACATTTTATAACCCTAACTCTAACATTTTATAACACTAACTCTAACATTTTATAACCCTAACTCTAACATTTTATAACACTAACTCTAGCATTTTATAACCCTAACTCTAACATTTTATAACCCTAACTCTAACATTTTATAACCCTAACTCTAACATTTTATAACACTAACCCTAACATTTTATAACCCTAACTCTAACATTTTATAACCCTAACCCTAACATTTTATAACCCTAACCCTAACATTTTATAACCCTAACTCTAACATTTTATAACACTAACTCTAACATTTTATAACCCTAACTCTAACATTTTATAACACTAACTCTAACATTTTATAACCCTAACTCTAACATTTTATAACCCTAACCCTAACATTTTATAACCCTAACTCTAACATTTTATAACACTAACTCTAACATTTTATAACCCTAACTCTAACATTTTATAACACTAACTCTAGCATTTTATAACCCTAACTCTAACATTTTATAACCCTAACTCTAACATTTTATAACACTAACTCTAACATTTTATAACCCTAACCCTAACATTTTATAACCCTAACCCTAACATTTTATAACCCTAACTCTAACATTTTATAACACTAACTCTAACATTTTATAACACTAACTCTAACATTTTATAACACTAACTCTAACATTTTATAACACTAACTCTAACATTTTATAACCCTAACTCTAACATTTTATAACCCTAACTCTAACATTTTATAACCCTAACTCTAACATTTTATAACCCTAACTCTAACATTTTATAACCCTAACTCTAACATTTTATAACCCTAACCCTAACATTTTATAACCCTAACTCTAACATTTTATAACACTAACTCTAACATTTTATAACCCTAACTCTAACATTTTATAACACTAACTCTAGCATTTTATAACCCTAACTCTAACATTTTATAACCCTAACTCTAACATTTTATAACCCTAACTCTAACATTTTATAACCCTAACTCTAACATTTTATAACCCTAACTCTAACATTTTATAACCCTAACCCTAACATTTTATAACCCTAACCCTAACATTTTATAACACTAACTCTAGCATTTTATAACCCTAACTCTAACATTTTATAACACTAACTCTAACATTTTATAACCCTAACTCTAACATTTTATAACCCTAACTCTAACATTTTATAACACTAACTCTAACATTTTATAACCCTAACTCTAACATTTTATAACCCTAACTCTAACATTTTATAACACTAACTCTAACATTTTATAACCCTAACTCTAACATTTTATAACCCTAACCCTAACATTTTATAACCCTAACCCTAACATTTTATAACACTAACTCTAGCATTTTATAACCCTAACTCTAACATTTTATAACCCTAACTCTAACATTTTATAACCCTAACCCTAACATTTTATAACCCTAACTCTAACATTTTATAACACTAACTCTAACATTTTATAACCCTAACTCTAACATTTTATAACACTAACTCTAGCATTTTATAACCCTAACTCTAACATTTTATAACCCTAACTCTAACATTTTATAACACTAACTCTAACATTTTATAACACTAACTCTAACATTTTATAACCCTAACTCTAACATTTTATAACACTAACTCTAGCATTTTATAACCCTAACTCTAACATTTTATAACCCTAACTCTAACATTTTATAACACTAACTCTAACATTTTATAACACTAACTCTAACATTTTATAACCCTAACTCTAACATTTTATAACACTAACTCTAGCATTTTATAACCCTAACTCTAACATTTTATAACACTAACTCTAACATTTTATAACACTAACTCTAACATTTTATAACCCTAACTCTAACATTTTATAACACTAACTCTAACATTTTATAACACTAACTCTAACATTTTATAACCCTAACTCTAACATTTTATAACACTAACTCTAACATTTTATAACCCTAACTCTAACATTTTATAACCCTAACTCTAACATTTTATAACCCTAACTCTAACATTTTATAACACTAACTCTAACATTTTATAACACTAACTCTAACATTTTATAACCCTAACTCTAACATTTTATAACACTAACTCTAGCATTTTATAACCCTAACTCTAACATTTTATAACCCTAACTCTAACATTTTATAACCCTAACTCTAACATTTTATAACCCTAACTCTAACATTTTATAACACTAACTCTAGCATTTTATAACCCTAACTCTAACATTTTATAACCCTAACTCTAACATTTTATAACCCTAACTCTAACATTTTATAACCCTAACTCTAACATTTTATAACCCTAACTCTAACATTTTATAACCCTAACCCTAACATTTTATAACCCTAACCCTAACATTTTATAACCCTAACTCTAACATTTTATAACACTAACTCTAACATTTTATAACCCTAACTCTAACATTTTATAACACTAACTCTAGCATTTTATAACCCTAACTCTAACATTTTATAACCCTAACTCTAACATTTTATAACCCTAACTCTAACATTTTATAACCCTAACTCTAATATTTTATAACCCTAACTCTAACATTTTATAACCCTAACCCTAACATTTTATAACCCTAACCCTAACATTTTATAACACTAACTCTAGCATTTTATAACCCTAACTCTAACATTTTATAACACTAACTCTAACATTTTATAACCCTAACTCTAACATTTTATAACCCTAACTCTAACATTTTATAACACTAACTCTAACATTTTATAACCCTAACTCTAACATTTTATAACCCTAACTCTAACATTTTATAACACTAACTCTAACATTTTATAACCCTAACTCTAACATTTTATAACCCTAACCCTAACATTTTATAACCCTAACCCTAACATTTTATAACACTAACTCTAGCATTTTATAACCCTAACTCTAACATTTTATAACCCTAACTCTAACATTTTATAACCCTAACCCTAACATTTTATAACCCTAACTCTAACATTTTATAACACTAACTCTAACATTTTATAACCCTAACTCTAACATTTTATAACATTAACTCTAGCATTTTATAACCCTAACTCTAACATTTTATAACCCTAACTCTAACATTTTATAACACTAACTCTAACATTTTATAACACTAACTCTAACATTTTATAACCCTAACTCTAACATTTTATAACACTAACTCTAGCATTTTATAACCCTAACTCTAACATTTTATAACCCTAACTCTAACATTTTATAACACTAACTCTAACATTTTATAACACTAACTCTAACATTTTATAACCCTAACTCTAACATTTTATAACACTAACTCTAGCATTTTATAACCCTAACTCTAACATTTTATAACCCTAACTCTAACATTTTATAACCCTAACTCTAACATTTTATAACACTAACTCTAACATTTTATAACACTAACTCTAACATTTTATAACCCTAACTCTAACATTTTATAACACTAACTCTAACATTTTATAACACTAACTCTAACATTTTATAACCCTAACTCTAACATTTTATAACACTAACTCTAACATTTTATAACCCTAACTCTAACATTTTATAACCCTAACTCTAACATTTTATAACCCTAACCCTAACATTTTATAACCCTAACTCTAACATTTTATAACACTAACTCTAGCATTTTATAACCCTAACTCTAACATTTTATAACCCTAACTCTAACATTTTATAACCCTAACTCTAACATTTTATAACCCTAACTCTAACATTTAATTAACCTAACCTCTAACCTTGCTTTAAATGTTAGTTAGTTTTTGCTTTTTTTCCAGTTGCACATCCAGACTCGTTTGGGATTTTTTGGACGCAGGGAACCGACTTTTCATTCGGCATTTTCCGGCCGTCTACGTAAACATCCGGAAACTACCAACGCCAAGTCGACTTTAGCATAAGTACCTAGAATTTTTAAAATACCGCCATATTTTTAAAATAAAATTTCTTCACTCATTTCGGATTAAATTTTTTGATAATAACCGATGAAATGTAAAATCCCATCATATGAAGTGACATTAGTGAAGTGGTTAACGATGCAGATTGGCGATCTGGTTAGGCAAAGTTCTAATCCAGTTCGTTCCAGAGCACAACTTTAACTTAGGGATGTTAACAACCTCTACGTTGTCCCTCCTGATTATTTCTGAAAAGAATTCTTTCTAGAAATAATCTGCGAAACCGACGCCAACATCAGAATTCATCTGAATTTACTTTACCATTTGAGTTGATTTTATTGTGTTGTAAGAGTGGGTAATGTGGGTTGTATTTAGTTTAATTTAGTTTTATGCACAGGAGGCAATGAGGCGGTAGAAGCCCTTCGTGAAAATTCGGATATCTCCGATTTTGTGAAATTTTGACAATAGGTATTAAACATCAATTAATAAATACTTCCCAAATTTCAGTGTTTTTTTTAGAATTTTCAAGGGTTTTTAGGGGCCAGGTATTCTTCTAGAAAATATACAACTAAAATTTCTTTCTTATTCTGTATAAGTTTGTATAAGTTAAAAAAATGTGCAAATTAATGAAATTAAAAACTAAAGTGACTTCACAATATCTCGTGAAACTGGGTACGTACAACCAGTATAAATCTCTATGCATGAGTGGATGAAGTGTGTGAGGTGCGCTGAAGAAAAATTCCTACCAGTAAAATACATAGCCCTGTTGTGCTCGCATACCCTTAATGACAATAAAAGTGTAAAAATTTGGGAATTTCCTTGCTTTTGTACATTTAGTGTATATGAATTTTCATCTTAACCCTATTAAGGGCATATGATTTCAGTATACTGGCATTTATCATGAAATATATATATATATATATATATATATATATATATATATTCATATATGTATAGACAATATACATTTATATATATTTTTAAACAGAGTTCATCCAAAACAAGGCAGGCCACCACTGTAGATGTAAGGGGCTACTGAGAAAAAGGGTGAGAGTTGGGGGAGGGGGATTCAACCTAAATTGGGAGTTGTGCAGCGAGATGTCTGTTTACATTAGTTTTTAATTTCTGCATGTCAGTACCGTCAGGAAAACAGGGAGCATGGAGATAGTTCTAGAGTCCAGCAGCACGAGGAAAGAAATTTTGAAGTAGAAAGCTCTTCAGCATCTGGGGACCTCCACAGTGAATGGATGAGATTTGGCAGATTGTCGGGTTTGTCTAGTGAATTTACGTCGTGGGGGCACCAGAGCAGCAAGCTCATCAGAGCACAATCTATTGAAGTACTTGTAAAACAGGCACAAGGAAGCAACATTGCGGCGATAAGACTGGGGCTGGAGCTTGGTTGGTAGTGAGGGACCTATTAAGTTGGTGACTCTTTTTTGGACCTTGTCTAAGAGGGAGAGACTAGTGGATGATGTCCCAGCCCAGATGTGGTAACAATACTCCATGCATGGGCAGATGGTGGCTTTGTAGAGATATAGGATAATGTCAGGTGTGAGAAGTTTACTAGCATGGTAGAGGGAGCCCACCTTCTTTTCTGCAGCCTTGGCAATGTCTTCAATGTATTTGTTCCAATTCATGTTATCTGTGAAAGTTAGGCCGAGGAGTTTGAATGATGAACTCTCAGGTAGGGTGTTATTTGCCATGACAATCGGTGGTTGAAGAGGTTTCTTGTAGTTATTGAAGGAAAGTAGCTTTGTCTTTGCGGTATTAAAAGTTACCATCCATTTTTTACTCCAATCCACTACAGACTGGAGGGCATTTTCTAAGGATTCAGCCATTGCCTTAGATATGTGCGCGTCGGTTTTGCCCCCAGATTAGATTCCTAAAATGTCGGAATATTTAAAAGGGATAGAAATCTCTCCATGAATGTCGTGACTAAAGAAGCTAAAAGATCGAGAACATGGCTGAAAGAATGTTTTACGAAAAAAGGGTCGGCAAAGGGAGATAAATACTAAGGAATTTATTCTACGCTAGACAGAACAATCAGTCTTCATCTTCAAGGGTGAAATGCCCATTTCTTAATGCTGTAAACTATCTTCTATACGTTCTTTCATTTAGACATTCTACGCCTTAAGCTGAGTGAATATTTCTAGTCGCTTCGGCTGAAGAGTTACTTTTTTAAAACCCATAAAGCATTATGTAGTTCAAGTACTCATTGGATGCTATCATGTTTTAAGGGTTTTCAACGGTGAAATTTTAATTAATTCTTCCTGTAAAATAGAGTTTTATGAAGTTAAATTTGTTCAAATACATATAATTTTTTTTTTAATCATGAAATGAATTATTTTAGCATATCTTTTCACTTATCACTTCCGGTTTAGGTTAATGTCTCATAGACACAGCTGATGGCGAGGGGAGATGGAAGTAGTTAGAGGTTGAAGCAAGCGGAAGGCAGACATCACATGTTTAATATCATTTTTAATGTATAATTAACAATTTTTCTTATTTAGAAGAAATTTGTTTTTTATAATTCAATCCTATTCAGTATGAGATAATCTTTATTTCAAATGTTTTACTTACACCTGTCAGGTGTAAATCAATTTGAACTTTCTCAGATTATTCATAACGAGTGTTTGTGACTAAATATTATCACTTCATGAATACGGTGAATCGTTGGAGAAGAGATCACATTATTTAACAATTTGTTCTAATTAAGAAAAGAAAATTTTAAAAGATTTATGAAACTTTGGCTATTGAGATTTTGTTCATATGCACAACATGTGTACATAAAATAGTAATTTATCGAGAAAAAAAAATGAAACAAAAAACAAACTTTCTTGTAAAAAAAATATAACAGTTGTTTCTTTATATTTTCTTAGTAAAATAATAAATATTTTTTCATAAAAGTTTACATACGGTGATTATTTTTTCCTTGCTTTAAATGTCGTTTGATATGTTACATATACATTTAATTTCTCGTACCTTCTCTTCCCCATCGCGTGGAGGTGCACCGTCTCGATGTCGTCTAGTGGTTGAGTTCCCTCTTCGTTTCTGTACTGCCGTGAACATCGCCGTCCGCTGTGTCTACAACAAAAACCTTTCCAACAAAATTCACGAGGCAACAATCTTTTACTTTTTTATTTATTTATTTCAGGCGTCAGTTACTGTCGCCGCTGGAGATGTTTCACTAACGTTGAGGGAAAGACCAAATTACTAGTCTATCGTAGTTAATTCCGAGCTTAAGTCCTTAGCCATTCGAGGAGGGGGGAAGAAGGAATCTCATGCCTGTATTCTCTTAGGGAAATACATTCCCATTTTTCATTTCGGACTTCATAGAGAAATACGTCTGTTCGGCTTGCTTCCAAAAACCCAACTGACAAAACTCCGTTTCCTACACAAAAGCCCGTGACGTCACAGAACCCCTATGTGAAGGTGCACCTTGACCCTTGACCTCAGGTCTCGTCAATGTGGTGGCCCTGTCAACGCCTGTGAGCTCCGATTGTGAGAACAGCTTTATTTTGCACTCGGTTGTACGGGTTCACCCGCACTAAACCAAACGATCTCCCACACATACGTCCGGCCCCACAGGACCATTATTTAACAGATAGAGTCGTCCTGTTTTGATTTTGTGGCTGGCACATTTTCATTCGGCATCTTCCGGCTGTGTACGTAAACAGCGGGAAGATGCAGACAAAAAGTTGATTTTAGCATGGGTCAAAAACTGTACCAGTACCGATTTATGAAGTTTCGGCTATTGAGATTTTGTTCATGTGTATATACATATAACATATACGTGCACATGATGATGATGATGATGATGATGATGATGATGATGATGATGATGATGATGATGATGAATCACTTTGGTTGCAGAGTTACCTTTCTTAAAACACAAAGTATTTATGTGCCTTAAAAGCCCCTTTGATACTATCATGTTTTAAGAGCTTCTAACAGTGAAATTTCAATTAATTTTCATGTGAAACAAAATTTAATAAAGTTGAATTTGTTCAAATACATATATATATATGATATATAAATATAATTTACTTCTATTAGACATTCCCACTTAATATTAAATTTTGGAGAATCAAAATCTGGACAGAATTTATGGAATTTATGAGACTCTCAAAAGTATACAACACAAAGTAAATTTTACTTAACCATTGCTTACACATATTTCTCTATCTTCGACCCTGGGATCATATGTCATTTTTTATTGTAATTGGGACACTAATGTATTCCTTGTTTAGTACCAATGTCTGTTATTCTTTTATTTGTGTATTATAATGTGAACCACATTACATGTTTCCATAACCCATTTTATGCTTGTCTTCGACAAACTGTTTATCTAAGAATAAATGTGTGTGTATCTAAATACATCTGTTTCTTCACTATTGTTCTTTTTCCTCTTTATTCCGGCTCTTGTGCGTGTTATCTCACTTGGATTTATTCCGGCTAATATTAGAGAATGCGTTCTCCTACACAAGAGCATGTAATCTCATTCCACCCATATGTGGAATTTAGAACAAGATCTTACCCTCTTTCTGGCACGTTCTTCAAAGCAGACGGATTTTTTTCGCCCAGCTTATCCTAGCTGCATGCCTTCCCAAACACTAGCAGGTTTTGTCATCTTCTGGTATCAGTCATGTAGACTCTCAGAAACACACAACACTAAGTAAGTAACATTCACTTATTCATTGTTCATGCATATTTCCTTATCTTCGACCCTGGCAACATATGTCCTTTCTAATTGTAACTTGGGACAGTAATGTATTCTTTCATTAGTACTAATGTGTGTTGTTCTTTCCTTTCTGTATTATAATATGTGCCACATTACATGTTTCCGTAACCCCTTTTACTTTAGTCTTCAACAAACTCTTTATCTGAGAATAGATGTGTATGTATATAAATCGTCTTTTTCTCTTTCTTTCAGCACTCGTGTGTTTTATCCTGTTAGGAAAGCTAACGAAAACGATTTACTTCCCTTGCATCATTTCGGGAAGGTTAAGAGTTATCGCCCTTGTAAATGAAGTCTGCCTGGAGAGAAAAGTAAACAGACCACGTCTGGAGACTGTATATTTCATCTCGCTCACAGCGGTCAATTAACTCATTATTTTATATTGTGTTCAGTTGTAATAAATCTGTTAAAAGTTTCTGCTGATATTTCATCCATTTTTCTTTACAAATATTATTGATTAAAACCTAAATTATAAGTTTTACAAAATATCCACGGTAACACAACATGCAAAATGGTGACCAACTGTGGGGGAAAGTTATACACGTAAAACCTAGAATATAAAATATTCGTAGCTTTTCATACTGATAAAATTAAATCGGATTTACTGTAGTTACCGAGGATTGTTATCTCAAGAATCGTAACAGATTGTCGTTCTTATGTTTCGGAATCTTTTAGATGAGCATTGATAATTTGGATTATTCAGACTACTTTTCTTATCTTGGATGTTACTCTCACAACGTTTTGGCCAATCTAACCTCTGCTGTTCTTCAGGTGTGATTTATCGAACGCGGCGATCTTTGTCTAACTCGAGAATTTGTATGGAATTTCAAACTGAACCATTTTATTTAATCCATGAGCGTAGATTGTTCTCGTTCCGTCAGCCATGACCGAGTAGAGGTTTTAATTCATTTTTAATTATATTTTTAGTATCTGATGACCTCAGAGGAAGATTAAATTTGGACAGTATAGGGAGATATGTGTAAAACAGGAGACTTTGATAGTATGGGCACATTGAAAGAATGGATGAAAGTTATTGGGTTAGTAGATGAAGTAGGAAGTTCAGTTCACAGGGGAAGGCCAAGGAAAACATGAGAGAAAATGATAAGTGAAAGTGACATGAGAAAAAGAGGGATAAATAAAAACCTGCCCAGAGATAGATAAGTTTGGAAATCAATTTCTTAAAGCTGTCCAAAGCATGCCAGCATGTCAAACAGACATTAAACCGAATATGATGATTGTGATCGCCTTTAGTGAGGATTGAACCTTCAACTTCCAGAAGACTGTCACTTAGAACTGATTATTACTTACCACTTTATCCGTTACGCCATGGCTCTATGTGGTGTGAATAACATTCAAGATGAAGATAGTAGTCCGAATAATTCAAATAATATAGATTGTGATTCTGTTCGACAATAGTTCTCGTGCACAGAGGAGGAGTTGGTAAAATTGGGTGTTGCAGTGCTAACATTAGATTCAGCATTTTTCTCGTGGTGCAATGGCGGCAGATTGGAGGCGAATAAAAGATAATGAAATAGTGTGACACATGACATGTTCTAGTGAAAGAAACTGCGATGACATGAACTACAGAAGAGATAATTACAGACTTAAGGCGTGCCATTTTATTTCTCTCAAATGAAATCCTTTGCACATGACTAAAAAAAGACAAAAAACATTTCTTTTAAATAAAAATTAAAATATGCCAACCAATGAAACGATAAAGCAGTGTTTATTTAAAGGATATATTTTAGTGTATTTCAAATAATAATAAAATTTAAATATTTATATAACAGAAAAGCATTTAAATTCATTACAAAATTTACAACAGAAATTATACTGTAAGTACATCGCTCTGCTAACTCCAGCTCCAAGATTTCTAAACATTTAGATAAGTCAACTGGCTGATACTATCTATCTTCCTCCCACAGCGGTAAGATGTGACACAAGGTCGGAAAAGTGGGATTTGAAAAGCCAGCACCCGAGAAGGTGAGCACTCTGGCCTACAAAAAATGCCTGGGCAACCCCTTTGGCATTCCCCGGTAGGAGCGCCTCAGGCAGTAAGCGATAAACATACTCCACCCCAAAGATGGGAGGCAAAGCCTGGGAAGGTGGACCTCCTAGAACTGCATAGGACAAACCCACAGACCGGCGGAATCAAGACCCTAAGGCCAAGACGATACCGGTCTATAGGGTGTAGTATCCATCGGAACAGATACTACACATTGATCTTGGCCAAAAGGCGTAGTGGCTGATATATACGGAAAAAGTATTAAGCTTTATCACTAATTCTGTGCAATTAAGTCTACTGCAAAGAAAGTGGGCTCCCTTTACTAGGTTAGAAAAATTCTCACACCTGCCAGTATCCTACATCACTACAAAGCTACCATTCGCCTAGGCGTCTAAATTAGTTTTTAAAATATATAAGGTTTTACAGACTGAGAAGGATTTCGTTTTGAATTTTTTTGTTATGTACTAACGAATCACCACTGATCAAGGCCCAAAGGCCACTCGAGGATAAAGGTTAATGAGTTTGTCAGGTGGGCGGTGAAACAACACTGTGAGGATTGATAACAATTGTTGAAACTGGGAAGAATTTGATTATTTAAGAAGATGACTCAACAAGAATTTGCTAACATTGGACTTGAAAACGGCCATGTTGTAGCCAGCTAGGAAACAACCCCATAGTATTGTGTTCCACAAACAAGTAGTTCTTGGAAAGAAACTTTGCTCATGGAAGTTCTGTTTAGATTTAGGTACACAGATGAAGAAAGGAAAATTATTTACAGTGGTTGTAGCTAGACGAGTTTTTGCTGTGAATATTTTAGATGAAGGAACCATAGATTGGAGCTCAGTCGAACACCTACCATGAAAATAACGATAGAGTAGAGAAAGACTAGCAACCTCTGAATTAAACTTTGTTGGCAATATTTACTTTCTTCTTACCGCAGGAAGATGTGGCACAAGGCCAAAAGGTTGGGAAGAAAGCCAGTGCACAAAAATAGGGTGCACTCTAACTTTGCAAAAATAACCTGAGCAGCTCCGTCAGCATTCCCCGGTAGAGGCCCCTAAGATGATTGGCAATAAACCAACCTTTTTTCAAAGAGAGTAGGTAAAGCCTGGGAGGATGCATCTCCTAGGACTGAACAGGTCCATACCTCATTCCAACAAAAGAAAGTCTGTTCACCGGTGAGGCAGTCCCTAGGTTGGCAGAATGATGCCAACGATGTATTCTCAGCTGGTTTGGAGACGTTCGGCAAGCCAGACATTCTGAATGAATGCTGGAAAATTGACTGAATGAATTAAGTTCAAAATGCCCAGTTTTTCATCCATCACGGTTTTTGATCACTCCTGGAAGAGGAAACCCTCCCTGGTTTCCGACCACCTTATTGGTGACTGTCATTCAGAGTTTTTTGTCATAGTCGCCACGCTAGACACGGCAGGTTGGCAACGCTATTTGCCTATAGCTAGGTGTCCACATACAGCACCTGGTATTCCCAAATGGTCACCCATCTAGTAATGACCAGGCTCAACGTCGCTTAATTTCGGTGATCTAGCGGGAAGCAGTGTGTAAACGTGATTATGTCGTATATGCCAGTTTTTCATAACGGTTTCACATTCGTTCAATTTTTATCAAAAAATACAGTTTTTGATAAAGAGCAGACGACCGTTCGAAATATTAAAATTATAATAATACCTATAATTTACATGCTTTTATGTTTTCTATGAGGCTATTTTTTATTTTGCCAAACGTGAAGAAATTCATATATATATATATATATATATATATATATATATATATATATATATATATATATATATATATATATACTAGCATACAAAAATAACAGAAAAATTATGCTTCGTCAGTGTTTGCACTAATATTCATATAAAATCATAGAATTATGTTAGTAATTTAATTTTTCATATATAAATTATTATTATTATCATTTCTGATGACTTAAAGAAAAAAAAAACACTGTTAACTTTTTATTTAGAGTGAAGGATTTCTTTCCGAATTCATTTCAAGCAGTGGGAGTTGTCTGACTTGCTGTTGGCTTTCTCGCTTCCCCTCACCACTTGAATTGGTTTCGTCCGAGGGCTAGAAAAAGGCATGTGTTTTATCCACTAACTTTTGCATGACGGAATGAATTAATATTTATTTATATGCAAATAAATACACATCGGTCTTTATTATAAAGTGGAGGACCCAAAGTATCGTCATCCACAGAGACGTGTTTCGTCTTTTCAGGGCTCATCAGTGTGCCTGACACAGCAGGTACATCAATTCTGAGATTCGAACCCTGGACATTTTTTTACGATATTTGTACCATAGTAGATCCAATTCTTTTAATGGAAGAATCTTGACGATATATATATATATATATATGTTTTATTTGGTCACTCCATCTGGAAATTGTTTTCTTCTTGAACTGAATATGGATTAAAATGGATAAAGTCTATATGCTGATGAGGAAAATCATAAAGGTTTTCTAGTTTTACTCTGATGATGATTATAAAATTATTTTTTGAAAGGTGCGTACATATGTATAAACATTGTTAAGAGTTGATTTCCAGAGCTGGGTTAGAATATTTTAAATTTTAATTAATTATGTCATAAATTTATTAATCTACCGAGTTATATATATATATATATATATACTTAGGCAGCAAGTCATTATTCAAGCAAGCGTTGTTGAACGTCACGGAACTTTCTCGTTTGTAAACTCAACTATCATAGTGAATACCCACAAAAATATAAAATAGCACTTATCAAAAATCTTGTTCATCGTGCACACACTATATCCTCATCCAAACAAATATTTTATAAAGAATTAACCAATATTAAACAAACATTAATTAACAACAATTCTCCCAATAAAATAGTCGACCAACAGATAAAATCATATATAAACTCCATACACGATAAAAACAAAAATAAAACCCATAACCAAAAAGACACTCTATCAAAAAAAACAGACGCACCCTAGTTACAAACTCGACAAAAAAAGCAATACTTCACATAATAAAACGATACACTAAACCTAGAAATAAATAAATCCTATTATACATTTTAGTGAATATATAGTAAGCAACTGAGAGTGTTCTTCTTCCGAAGGGAGGGAACTTTTGCAATGCTGCCTAGTTGGAAGATTGTAATACTTCTCTTTAGCAGTGCTGTCTTTTAAGGGAGCTTTAAATAATTATTTTTATAATAAATATTTTAATATCCACATACATATATGTTTCGTCTTAACCAAAACTCATTATAGTGGCTATATATATATATAGGCCAATAAGCATCTCCTGTCTTTGCGATTATCATCTTTCGTTCTTGTTAGCTCCTTACATGCGTTGTCTGGAGCGATTTCCATGAAAAAATCAGGGGAGGCGCGAGAGCGCTCTATCCCTTAATAGACTCCACGAATGGCCTATGCTGGAAATCTCATTTCTTTCGTCAATCATAACTCAAAAACCAATAAACCAAATTAGTTAAAACTTTGCACAAAAATTTTATTTGATAGGTTCTATAAGTGTGTAGAATTTCAGCATCATTAGTCAAGGTAACCCAGAGATTCAGAAAGTTAAATCATGAAATCATGTTATCTGTGTGTACGTATATACGTATGTGCCACCCTGTATCTCATCAACTATTTGATGGATTCAGCTGATTTTTGGCAGAGATAGAGGTTCTAGTGTCTAGTTAATGGCATTTTAATTTCAGTTTACTATATACCTTAGTTTTCCAGAAAATTCCAAAAAACCTTAAAAATGACCAGTATTCATACACTTTATTCTATATCTTATCGACCATTTGATGGATTTAGCTGATTTTGGGAAAAGATAGAGGTTCTAGTGTCTAGTTGATGGCATTTTAATTTCAGTTTACCATATACCTTGATTAGTCAAACTACCAACTATATCAGTTATGAGAAGGCATTGTATTGAGGCATAGCCTTTACGAAAATAGTGACATTCCATGAAAAATGCCAGTATACTGAAATCATATGCCCTTAATAGGGTTAAGATGAAAATTTATATACACTAAATGTACAAAAGTAAGGAAATTCCAAAATCTTTACACTTTTATTGTCATTAATTAAGGGTATGACTACATATCAACCAAACCATTTCATTATCACATCACTACAGTATAGATCTCTATGCATGAGTGGATGAAGTGTGTGAGGTGCGTTGAAGAAAAATTCCTACCAGTAAAATACATAGCCCTGTTGTGCTCGCATACCCTTAATGACAATAAAAGTGTAAACATTTGGGAATTTCTTTGCTTTTGTACATTTAGTGTATATGAATTTTCATCTTAACCCTATTAAGGGCATATGATTTCAGTATACTGGCATTTATCATGGAATATATATATAACTGTTCCACCATTCACATGATTCGAACCCCGGACTGAAGTCACATGAATAAATGCAAAAGTTGGGCTCATTTCTCGCACTAACAGTGAAGTCAAAACACTCCATTTGAAGTTAATTCAATTTTACATAAAAGCAACACCCTATCATTTTTATATACTGCGTATGTATATGCGATCTAAGTCGTAAGCTTAACTAATTTGCATATTGATTTATAAAATGGCAGTTTATTAATTAACTATTTTTTGTCATTATTTTTTAATTCAATGATTGTTTTGATTTCAATATAATAAATAGTTCTGTTTAGGAATATTGTTTTATTTCATTGGCAAACATTTAGCCATTTTGTTCAAATGTGTCTTTCCGGCATTTTCTTTAAGGAGACAACTAAATTAATTTTCAACAAGTTACGTTCTATTTTTAAATTGTAAGTTAACCCTACGCACACACACACACGCACCATCGCTCAGGCAAATTGATTTCTTCTTTCTCTTCCTTTCTTTACAGTCTTATTTAAAAGATAAATAAATTTGCATTGAAATTCCCAAAATGTTAATTTATCTATTTATATGAATACATGCGAAGTATTTTTGTCTCATGTTTACAATAAACTTATGAATAAAATGTTTATTATTTAAAATGTTTGTTTAAAGTACTCTAAATAGCGAATTTTATGAAGCAGTAGCGAGCTGGTGAAACCACCTATTATATATATATATATATATATATATATATATATATATATATATATATATATATATATATATATATATATATATATATACTAGCTGGCTTTGTAGGATCGCTATTGCTTTACAAAGTTCACTCCTTGATATACTGGAAACAAACATTTTAAATAATAAACATTTCATTGATAAGTATATTGTAAACACGAGACAAAAACTTTTACGTTTATTCATATAAATAGATAGACATTAACATTTTTGTCATTTTGATACACATTTATTTATCTTTTAAATAAGACCGTAACGAAATGAAAAAAAGAAATCAATTCGCCTGAGCGATGGTGTGTGTGTGTGTGTCGAGGGTGGAGATATTTCCTTTTTTTAAACTTTATTTCTAGCTAGCTAAGATATATTAGTTTCATTTAATTACCTCCCTTGAGACTAATGAGCATAATATTTTAAGAAAGGTTTTCGTAAGGTATCTTTTTTTATTTATTAAATCACTTTAATTAAAAACTGTTAATAGCGACGAAAATATTGCATATATATAGGTAAAATAGGACGATAAAATTACAAGTGAATAACACTAAACATTGATTTATTATAAACTGTTAAAAAAATCGTTATGCAAATTAGGCATACAAATGGCTGTGTTTGAGCGTTTTCTCTCTACTACATATACCGTATTTAAAAAGACTATGTTGTCTTATTGATTTAAATAACAGTAATCCGTTTTTATGGTAATATAGATATGATAAATGAAAAACGACTTTCGCATTTATTCATTTTGATTATTGAAAAAGTGATAGTCTTTACTTTTCTTGCTTTATCTGTCTCTGCACAAATCGTAAGGTTCGATTGTTTGACATATTTACCGCCTGTTCACCGAATTATTTCTAAAAAAAAGCAACTCATAGCTGTCACTAACAAATGACTCTAAGAATAAAAGTATCTTTTGTTTATTCGTGCAGGTGTATCTTTTTTGTCACTCCTTCGTATGCACGAAGAAGAGGAAGTGGAAGAGGGAAGACGACAAAAAGATGAAAGAGGAGGAAATAAGTAGCCAGGAAAGCCAGTCCACATTAGAAACAATAAAAGAATTTCATTGAAACATTCAATTTCAATATATATATATATATATATATATATATATATATATATATATATATATATATATATATATATATATAATGATATTTCACCCCAAACAAGGCAGGTCGCCACTGTAGATATAAGGGGCTACTGAGAATTAGGTAGTAGGTTTTGGGTGTCATCCTGTGCAGCTAGATGTTTGTTTACATTAGTTTCAAACCTCTGCATGTCGGTACAGTAGGGGAAACAGGCAGTAGGGAAGGAGTTCCAGAGGCCGGCAGCACAAGGAAGGAGGCTGCTGGAGTAGAAGGCCGGCATCTGGGGACCTCCACAGTGAATGGATGGGACCTAGCTGATTGTCGGGTTGTTCTAGTGTATTTGTGTCGAGAGGGCACTAGAGCAGCTAGTTCATTAAAGCACAATCCATTGAAGTATTTGTAAAACAGGCGCAAGGATGCAACATTGCAGCGATGGGACAGGGGCTGGAGCTTGGTAGATAGTGTGGGACCTATTAAGTTGGCGACTCTTTTTGGGACCTTGTCTAAGAGGGAGACTAGTGGATCATGCACCGGCTCAGATGTGACAACAATACTCCATGCATGGGCGGATGGTGGCTTTGTAGAGATACAGGATAATGTCAGGTGTGAGGAGTTTACTAGCATGGTAGAGGGAGCCCACCTTCTTTGCATAGCCTTGGCAATGTCTTCGATGTATTTGTTCCAATTCACGTTACCTGTGAATGTTAGGCTGGGTAGTTTCAAAGTTGAACTCACAGGTAGGGTGTTATTTGCCATGGCAATTGGTGGTTGAAGGTAGAAGGTATTTAAGAAAAGGAGCTTTGTCTTTGCAGCATTAAAAGTTACCAACCATTTCTTCCCCCAATCCACTACAGACTGGAGGGCATTTTCTAAGGATACAGCCATTGCCTCAAATATGTGCGCGTCGGTTTTTCCTACATGACGAGAGTAGAGCGTGGTGTCGTCAGCAAATATACCTATCTCAGACTCGATGTCATCAGGGATGTCGTTTATGAAAATCAAGAACAATAAAGGTCCAAGGATGGATCCCTGGGGTACACCTGCATTTATGTCATGTTGCTTAGATGAACGGCCATCGAGGACAACCTGGATCTTTCTTTTAGTTAGGAAGGATCTAATATATTAAATATTCGTCCAGTAATACCATATGAGTGAATTTTTAGGAGGAGCCCCTTATGCCATACTTTGTCAAAGGCCTTGGATATATCAAGCGCTACTGCCCTAGCTTCACCTGCCTTGTCCAGTGTATGATATATGCGTTCAGAGATGACGGTTAAGATATCTGCAGTAGATCGTGCTTGTCTAAATCCATACTGGTGGTCAAGAAAAATGTTTAGCATTAACTAGGTGCCGGACTATCGCTAGATTGATTAAGGATTCAAAGATTTTAGCAAAGATCGAGAGAAGACTAATTTAGCGATAGTTCTGAGGATCTGTTCTATCCCCAGAATTCTTGAAGACTGGTACCACAGAGGCAATTTTCCGGCTATCGGGGAAGCAAGATTCAGCAAGGCATTTGTTGTAGAGTTTGGAGAGGACAGGGGCCAGTTCTGCAGAGCATTTCTTTATTACTATTACTAGTATAAGATCAGGCCCACAAGCTTTGGAGGTGTCGAGGTAAACAATGAAAAATTAGAAGGTATATTTGTTGGCATCGATTGTTAGGTTGGCAAGAGTGATCGATATAGATAAATAGACAGAGCAAAAGAGAAAAACAAGGTTTCAGGGAGAACCCCAAAAACAGAGCGAGAGACCGATAGATGAAGGAATTTGATGAAGTCAGACAGACACATGCATGTAAATATACACACAGGCCTTCATAGAGATTCGAGTAACAGTCTATCTACTTGTACTGTTATTAGGTAGGACGCAGGTTTTGAACCTGGATCGTCTGCAGACGGGTTTGAGGTCAAAATAAAAAGATCAAGGAATTTTTTTCGAAAGAAATGAACAAAGTGAAAACATTTCTTGTCCATGACTTAAGTATATCGAAAAGCATCACCAATAAAAGAATGGTATTTTTTAATGGAAATCGCTCCAGACAAGGTATGAAGCCATTTGATGTAAGGAGCTAAAAAAATACTACTTCAAGGTCAAAAACTAGTCAACAATAAGTGTTAGATGGATAAATTCGTACTCAGAAAACAGCAATTCTTCCCCCTTTGTCAGAAACATCGCTCATGGAATGTGAGGACTAAAGGACAAAATAAGAGAAGCGAGAGTTATGAGGCTGCCGAAAGTAAACCATATTATCCGAGAAAGTGGTGATCGAGAATTGGATCATAGCTGTTTACTTCAGAACTGACATTGGATGACATAAATAAAAGTTATTTAACATGATTTAACACGATGGGGCAATAAAGTTTAATGACGAAGAAAGGAAGACTTGAAACTATAAAATAAAAAAGGCAAATCCTGAATTAGTAAAACGCAATAACGTTGGGGATTTTTATGACATCAGTTAGTGGACAATGATGGGATTATTTATTAGGATTTGGTAAACAAATGAAATTTTGTGAGTGTAACAACGCAAAAGGTATTGGGATACCGGCCAGAAATATGGGAAGAATGGGGAGAAATGTTTGCTGATGTCAATCGTTACGTGAGCAAGTGAAATCGATACAGATAAATAGACCAAGAGACAGCAGAAGAGAAGAAGAAGAGGAGAGAAGGGAAACCAGCAAACAAAGTGAGAGACATAGTAACACTGCACATCTAGAAACAAGAATAAGTTTAAGGCTCACAAAATTTATACTAGAATTGTCTACATGGATCCGTGGCGCAATCAATAAAGTACTAACTAATAATCAGTTCTAAGTGACAGTCTTTTGAAGGTTGAAGGTTCAATCCGCAATATAGGCGATACTAAGAATATAATTAAGAATTGCTTAAGACTTCTACCTGGTCATGGCCGATGGAGTGAAAACAATCTAGCGCCGTGGATTAAATCAAGGGTTCAGTTCAAAATTCTATACGAATTCCCGAGTTCGACATAAAGATTCTCAAATTTAACAAGAAACACCCGGAAAGGATCGGAAGTTACACCGGCTAAAACGTTGTGATAATGTTGGATAATGGCCCTATGGGAATGGACGTATCTGTTGGAAATCGTTGGTTTTACTTGCGCGAATTAACACGGGGTGGACCGGCAGTCGAGTGCAGAATGGGGCCTGTTCTCACAGTCAGAGATCACAGACATGACAGGGTCGCCGTGTGACGAGACCCCGGATCAAGGGTCGGTGTGCACCTGCAAGAGGCTCTGTGATGTCACAGGCCTTGTGTGGGAAACAGAGGGATCCGTGACATCACTCGTTCTTCGTGAGAAGCGAGTTTCGTCAGTCTGGGTTTTGGAGGCAAACCGATGAGACGTGATTGTTAAAATGTAATTCACAACAGATAAGGGAAATATTTCCCTAAGAAAATACAAGTGAGAGATATCCTTCCCCCCTCTCTATGAATGGTTAAGAAAATAATTGTTAACTAACTACGATAAAGTAGTGATTGCTCTCTATCTCTCGACGTAGTGAATGACGCCCAGCTGATATAACAAACGCTTGTAATAAAAAGAATTGAAAGTAAAAAGATCGTTGTTTGGCGAGTCGATCGTAGAGTTTTGTTGCAGACAACGGACGGCGTGGTTCACGGCAGGAAGGAAAGAAGAAAAAATTCATCCACTAGACGACACAACCCTCTACACGGCGAGGGAGAAAACTAAAGGTATGCAAACAATATATGAACTATGTGATTTATGATGTTTTCAAAATGACAAGTATTAAATGTGTACTGCCACGGCCCTTTCAGGGACGAGTATAACAAACTAGTAAAGCCACGGCCCGTAGTGGGTGCGAGTATAGTAAATGAGTGCTGCCGCGGCCCAAAAGGGAGTGGGCCGATGCAACAAGGATAACATCCAAGATGAGAACAGTAGACTGAATAATCCAAATAGTACAAACTATTGTATATATGCATTTTGTGATTTCATTTTTAACATGCAAACAAATAGCTTCAAATAGAGAACATGGCTGCTTTGATGTGCTCTATAAACATAGAGTTATGAATGAACTAACAGAGCGTTAAATATGTACATTTGGTGGGAAATATTAAATAGAAAATATATATTAAGGACTTAAATGTGGTCACAAGTCTCAAAAGAAATGAATTTGTTTGTTTTCCAGGTTGATCGCATGGTTAGATGCAGACGTGGAGAAAAGACCCGCATATCTCTTTGTATTTTTATGTATTTTTTGTTATGACGATTTGCAGTGACTGAGAGAAAGGGTCAGATCTCTTCGGAAGATGGGCTCAGAGCAGCGCTGACAAATCTGTAGTTATCCCAGGATAAAAAGATTTGGGGCAAAGATAAAAAGATTTGGGGCACTGATAAAAAGATTTAGGTCGAGGATAAAAAAAAAACGGAACTAGAAATTTGAAAATGTCTTAGTCGAAATGAGATGAAGAAAAAAGCATAGACAATGGATTTTTTTGTTTGCTGTGTGTCGCGCAGATGGTGTGCTAGTTTTTGAGAAATTGTGTTGTAGTCTACCATGGGCGATCAGACAAGAGATGCGATGCACTATTTCGATCAGACAAGAGATGCGATGCACTATTTTGATCAGACAAGAGATGCGATGCACTATTTCGATCAGACAAGAGATGCGATGCACTATTTTGATCAGACAAGAGATGCGATGCACTATTTCGATCAGACAAGAGATGCGATGCACTATTTCGATCAAACAAGAGATGCGATGCACTATTTCGATCAGACAAGATCAGACAAGAGATGCGATGCACTATTTCGATCAGACAAGAGATGCGATGCACTATTTTGATCAGACAAGAGATGCGATGCACTATTTCGATCAAACTAGAGATGCGATGCACTATTTCGATCAGACAAGATCAGACAAGAGATGCGATGCACTATTTCGATCAAACAAGAGATGCGATGCACTATTTCGATCAGACAAGATCAGACAAGAGATGCGATGCACTATTTCGATCAGACAAGAGATGCGATGCACTATTTTGATCAGACAAGAGATGCGATGCACTATTTCGATCAAACTATAGATGCGATGCACTATTTCGATCAGACAAGATCAGACAAGAGATGCGATGCACTATTTCGATCAGACAAGAGATGCGATGAACTATTTCGATCAAACAAGAGATGCGATGCACTATTTCGATCAGACAAGAGATGTGATGCACTATTTCGATCAAACAAGAGATGCGATGCACTATTTCGATCAGACAAGATCAGACAAGAGATGCGATGCACTATTTCGATCAAACAAGAGATGCGATGCACTATTTCGATCAGACAAGATCAGACAAGAGATGCGATGCACTATTTCGATCAAACAAGAGATGCAATGCACTATTTCGATCAACAAGATCAGACAAGAGATGTGATGCACTATTTCGATGAGACAAGAAATGCGATGCCCTATTTCAATCAAACAAAAGATGCGATGCACTATTTCGATCAGACAAGAGATGCGATGAACTATTTCGATCAAACAAGAGATGCGATGCACTATTTCGATCAGACAAGATCAGACAAGAGATGCGATGCACTATTTCGATTAGACAAGAGATGCGATGCACTATTTCGATCAGACAAGATCAGACAAGAGATGCGATGCACTATTTCGATCAGAAAAGATCAGACAAGAGATGCGATGTACTATTTCGATCAGACAAGAGATGCGATGAACTATTTCGATCAAACAAGAGATGCGATGCACTATTTCGATCAGACAAGATCAGACAAGAGATGCGATGCACTATTTCGATTAGACAAGAGATGCGATGCACTATTTCGATCAGAAAAGATCAGACAAGAGATGCGATGCACTATTTCGATCAGACAAGAGATGCGATGCACTATTTCGATCAAACAAGAGATGCAATGCACTATTTCGATCAGACAAGATCAGACAAGAGATGCGATGCACTATTTCGATCAGACAAGAGATGCGATGCACTATTTCGATCAGACAAGATCAGACAAGAGATGTGATGCACTATTTCGATCAGACAAGAAATGCGATGCCCTATTTTAATCAAACAAAAGATGCGATGCACTATTTCGATCAGACAAGAGATGCGATGCACTATTCTGATCAAACAAGAGATGCGATGCACTATTTCGATCAGACAAGGTCAGACAAGAGATGCGATGCACTATTTCGATCAAACAAGAAATGCGATGCACAATTTCGATCAGACAAGATCAGACAAGAGATGCGATGCACTATTTCGATCAAACAAGAGATGTGATGCACTATTTCGATCAGACAAGATCAGACAAGAGATGTGATGCACTATTTCGATCAGACAAGATCAGACAAGAGATGCGATGCATTATTTCGATCAAACAAGAGATGCGATGCACTATTTCGATCAGACAAGATCAGACAAGAGATGCAATGCACTATTTCGATCAAACAAGATCAGACAAGAGATGCGATGCACTATTTCGATCAGACAAGATCAGACAAGAGATGCGATGTATTATTTCGATCAAACAAGAGATGCGATGCACTATTTCGATCAGACAAGATCAGACAAGAGATGCGATGCACTATTTCGATCAGACAAGAGCAGACAAGAGATGCGATGCACTATTTCGATCAGACAAGATCAGACAAGAGATGCGATGCACTATTTCGATCAAACAAGAGATGCGATGCACTATTTCGATCAGACAAGATCAGACAAGAGATGCAATGCTCTATTTCGATCAAACAAGAGATGCGATGCACTATTTCGATCAGACAAGATCAGACAAGAGATGCGATGCACTATTTCGATCAAACAAGAGATGCGATGCACTATTTCGATCGGACAAGATCAAACAAGAGATGCGATGCACTATTTATGTAGTATTAAATTGTACTTGAATCAAAGAGTGGGTGACTTTTTGGCAGGTGCGATTTACATGATTTTCCAAAGTGTGATTGTGTCTGCTCGTTTTTTGCTAGGGCTTCAACCAAATTTAGATTAAGGATTGACCTTCTGTTATCTCACGGTTCCGTAAGCAAAAATTGTTGAAAGTAAATGCGGCAGTAAACTACATTTCTCCGAGGCTAAGATGCAAGTTGGGGGTAAGGAAAATCCCCGCATGTAGTTTTAGAAGTTTAGTGAAAAATGTTTTTTGTAGATCTGAGCTCCAGTGGAAGATTGATGGGGGAGATCAACTTTGGGAATCTCATAGTAGATTTAAAAAAATAATTTATTAAAAAATTTATTTAGCATAAATTTTGAATTGTCGGTATAGGACCATTGTAACAAGATTACCTCTCAGGAGATAGAGAAAGTAATAATAATACTAATTATATTAATGCTGATAATTCGTAATAGCTATTATGATGACAGGAGAGCGAGGTTTAGCTGATAGAATGTAGTTTAAGATTGGAATTTAATTCAGAATGCGCTTTTGGAACCCAGGTGTTATTTTGATAGACCATGAGTAGGGTGTGAATAAAAAAATAACATTTGTCATTTGTTTGGAGAAGAATGCATGAAAACATAAACAATTTTGAGAAATACTACCAGCGATAAAAAGAAATTCAGAGCAAATATTGTCATTGAGTCACGAGGACATTCTGTGCATTCATTGCCCGTAAAGCATGCACTCACGATACAGAAAGGAGTGTGAGAGTGAGAGTAATAAAAGTAAACAGTAATAAATTATTTTTATGTCTTTGAGTCTTGTGAACAAACCTGCGGAAGAAGATGCTTCAGGAAATTCTAAGATAATTCACCAACTGGAGAAAAACAAGCGTGTCTTTTTCAGTCTTATATAATGTGGCATCCAAAACAAAGACATTGGCTCTGCGACACATAACCATATGAAGCAAGGTCACACATAACCATTTGAGGAACTTTACAGACATTCATATATGGCCCTCGCAAAGTACAATAGCGGCCAAATATGTTACACCATCACCAAAGTGCCCCCCACATCATCGAATGTTGATAAAACAAAGAATGTTGAAAATTAATGAGTGGAATTTGGTGGACAAGTCACGCATGGACTAAAGTTTATTTGTACCAAATGTGGTTAAATCACAGAAAGAATTGTTCATTTTTTAACGATTCCAATGGTGACATTTTTGCAAGCTACCCTGTAACAGTTTTCTGAGGATTGAAAGTTCAATCCTTATTACATAATAGAAGGAACACGAAGACAAATTGGCTAGTCATAATCAAATATCGATATGTCAAGTACATTGCTATTGAGGTCTGACTTAATTTTATATATTAGAAATCAGTTTTGTGCTATCAATTTATTTATAAGAGAGATTTTAATATAACACGTGGACAGACAGGAAAAAGAAATAAGACGTCGGACGTGTAAGATACTGATCGTTTGCATGTGCGCCGATATTTAATTGCTGAGTCAAGGATGATCAGCAAATTCTTCAACAACCACCTTTTGATCCATTCAGTTTGGTTTGTCTTTATTTAAATTTTCCCCCATTGTAACAATCTTCCAAGCCCTAAAAACTTGGTTTGTGTGTTTTACATCATATCAACCAGTTTTGGGAGATCATGTAACATGGAAAAACAATGTCTGTTATAAACGATTCGTTGCACACGTTTAATTGAACACAAGTTGATATTTTACCATTGGTATGTTACCTAAAGCTGGTAGATTAATTGTTGGGTGATACTTCTGTTTTTTTTTTGTTTTTTTTTTCTGAGAATCTATCATCATCATCATCATCATCATCATCATCATCATCATCATCATCATCATCATCATCATCATCATCAAGTTAAAGTATGTTTTACATGCTGCCACCTTTGATTCCTCCTTGTAAGACATTCACAGCAAGAACTCGTCCATCTACCACAACAGAAAAAGGCTTTCCTTTCTCTCTCCATGTGCCGAGCATCAGGCGGAATTTCCATGGACAGAGATTTTTTGCAAGGGCTTCCCACCCAGGGAACACATTACTGCTGGACTGCTTCCCTGCAGATTACAACATGGTCGTCTTCAAATCCAAGGTCAACAAATACTTGTCATAAATCATCCCATAAGTAATCAAACTTATTTCATACCATTGATTGTTCCTCATCTTCCGGATAACGATCATTCCATCTCATTAAACCTTATCCTCGAGTGGCTCTTGGCCTTGATAAGTGCTGACCCAATAGTGGAAAAAAATAAAAAATAAAATAGGCACGTGAAGATTTTTCAAATCTTAGTTTTGTTGCTGTTGTTCTGCTTTTCGCAGTTTAGCGGATTACTCCGTTACAATTGTCAGGTAGAAATGGGTTATTCCCCCTTAATTCAAATATCCGAAGACATCCTGTTTTCTTTTTCTTTCGTTTTTCTTTTTTTTCTTTTTTTTTGGAGAAATCTGTGGAACACAATACCACGGAGCTGCTTCCCAGCTGACTATAGTGTGATCGTCTTCAAGTCAAACGTTAGCAAATTCGGTGCTTATGCTGTTCAGCGGCCGTATGAAAAAATATTTTTTTATAAAAACAATATTATATACTTATTCAGCGTTATATTCTTACTCACTGTACAAAAAAGTAGAAAAAATTATCGACTAGAACTTTAATTACAAGTATTTTTCCATTCTGCGTATCATAACAGTGTCACGTTCCCTAAGCCTCCATCTTGTTTCTAAGAAGATTTCAAGGGCAGATAATTCGAAATCTTCTTAACTCATCAAATTCTGTCCAGTCCCATCCATCGTTGCCAATCCTCACGTTGTTGTTTCACCGTCCATCTGACAAACTCATTAACCCTTATCCTCGAGTGGCCTTTGGGCCTTGATAAGCGGTGACTCGTTAGTACATATAAAAAGAATTTTCAGACAAGAAATCCTAAAGCGAAGAAAGAGGGAAATAATTTTTTAAAAAGGAAATAAAAAAATCAATGATGTCAATCTTCTGCCGCTTGCTACATACATTGTAACAGTACGGTTGCTGTTTTCACGTCTCTAGACAAGCCAAGCAGAAAAAAGGTAGAGGCGAGTGAGGGTCATACATTCATTCTCCTCCCCCTCGCCCCCCTCAATTCCTTTAGGGTTTGAAAATAAGGGAGAAAGGTGTTACAATGTACTGTTGTCCGTAAGAGGTCAGAATGGGTGGCAAGAGAGATGGCAAGAGGAGCAACGATCCAGCTGAGGGAGAAGCGTGTCGTCTGCTGGTGATTCTGTCTGGGTGACGTTTGGAAAGGAGGGAGGGAAAGGCAAACCACGCCGGCATCTTTTCCCATTCCTCCCAAAGACTCTTTCTTTTTTGGAAGTGTGCAAATTGAAAATATCGTTGAAGCAAATGAAATCATGCCCCGGGAGTTTCGGATTTAATTTAAGACGCTGGTTTTTGTTTCTGCTCCGTTGCGGTGATGCTGGAATGCTATGGTTAAGGAGGGGGGCGGGGGAATTTCAGAATCATGAATAGAACGCTTTTATTAATTTTCTGCTTTTTACACCTAAACCCTGAGTAATACCCCCATTTACCTTTTTTTTTTACGTAAAAATGACGGAAAAAAATTATCCTTCGCCAGTGTTCGCAGTAATATTCATATTTATATCAAGTAACGTCTGAATCGGTGAAGTTTAAAAAAAAAAGAAAGAAGAAAGAAAGAAAACGTCCTAAACTCGAAAGTTTTAAAAAAGGAAAAAAAGGAAAGAAAAAAAAAACGTATAAATCGGTATAGAAAGCAGAAAGAAAAAACATCGAAAACGTTTCATTATGGAAACAGATTGAAGGCGGGAGGGGTATCTGACTTGCTATTTGCTTTCTCAATTCCCCTAAATACTTAAAATGGATTTGTCCGACAGTTTTTTTATTTGCTAACTTTTGTGTGACAGGACACAGAAGGAAAGATGAAGATAAAAAATTGCATAAAATTACATAAAATTGATACAAATTTTATTACATTGAAAGTTCAGATGCAAGGAGTTACACTAATCCTTAAACCATGGTTTTTTTAAAGATAAAACTCTTCTCGTCAGAGGATAAAAATCGGTAATGTGGTATTTATAATAAATTAATATTACCTGTTCCATTTCACTTTGACAATTGAATAAAAACAACAGAAAAGGTTGGGGATGAAGAAATAAATGGCCGAGAGGGAGAATGGTAGCAGCAATAAGTATTGATTTACTCCTCTCCAGGAGTTAGGCACAAGGCCAGTTTTTATCTTACTCCCACAAGTAAAATGTGACCCAAGGTCGGGTCGGGAAAGTGGGGTTTAAAAATTGCCTGGGCAGCCCCGTCGGCATTCCCCGGTAGGGGCGCATCGGGCAGTAAGCAATAAACTTACTCCTCTCCAAAGAGGGGAGGCGAAGCCTGGGAGGGTGGATTGAGTAGCCATTGCCGAAGACAAAAGGGGACGCTATGGTGCAGATAGCAAAAGTTTGTAGATTTGGAGAAATGTTTGTAGATTTAAAACTTTTAAAACTTTTAAAATTTTAAAATTTTTTCAAACTTTCTCCAAATCTACAAACTTTATATATATATATATATATATATATATATATATATATATATATATATATATATATATATATATATATATAAAATGTGTGGTTTATCGTTCAAGTTTCAAAGTATTGCATGGAAAGTTAATAAAATTGAAATATAAGCCAAATTAGCAATACAAGATTAATTCTTTTTTCCTTACATTAATCCTATCGATTACGGAATAAAATTCCTTCTTCAGGGGTGACCAGTATTGAGTCATTTTTTTTTTCTCATCAAAAAAACAAGAATAAAGAAACTTATTTCTTTGTTAATTTGATAAACGTCTTTGATGGTACGACGTCATCGCCATGCTGTTATGAAAGGCGGGTAGAATTCAAAAACCGGTGTCGAACGAGAATTGCGTTGGCACGCTGTCAAGTAAAATGTGTGGTTTATCGTTCAAGTTTCAAAGTATTGCATGGAAAGTTAATAAAATTGAAATATAAGCCAAATTAGCAATACAAGATTAATTAATTTTTTTTTCTTAAAACTTATTTCTTTATTCTTGTTTTTTGATGAGAAAAAAAAATGACTCAATACTGGTCACCCCTGAAGAAGGAATTTTATTCCGTAATCGATAGGATTAATGTAAGAAAAAAAAAATTAATCTTGTATTGCTAATTTGGCTTATATTTCAATTTTATTAACTTCATTTACAGTTTAGCGACTTCTTCAAAATAAAAAAAAAACGGCATTTTTAATCCTTAAATGCTTTTTGTTTCAAATATGACACATTCAAACAACATGCCTATTTAATATAATATTCAACGAAAATTAGTAAAACTGCAACTTGTTTCACATCTGCAACGAGCTTGTTGGCAAGTGTGAGTAGGTATTAGTATGATGTTGCATCAGCACACTCGCTAAATAGGTAATCAGTATCTTCGATGTCACTAGCGAGTGTCATCGGTGTGTCATCTGCCTAATTCAAGAACCTAAACTTTTAAATCTGGTCATTATAATGGTAAGTAAAAATTATTTCATGATTCTCTAGTGTATTATGATTATTTAGATGCATATATTGTAGTGTTTTGTTATACATGTACAATTTTATGCCATTTGTTGCACATTTGCAACATCATTTATTTTTGTTTAATAATTTTTTTTTTCTTCCAAAAATCATTTCTACTACTTTATATTACCCCTTATGAAACGTTTAAATAAATGTTAACCAATATAAAAAATAAAGCATTTAAGGGTTGATGATATTTTGTTTTAAAAATGTTCATGCATTTATTTATTATTTGTTGTTGTTGTTGTTGTTGTTGCCGCTTTAAACGTGTTTTTGACTCCTAACTTCTTTACTTGCAGACGGTCCTTCAATTTTGAGAGATATGATATGCTGACACTGGAAACAGGCATTGGCTTCTCTTCGTGCTTCAGACTGGTAGGCTACTGGCATTCGTTGAGTTTCTGGACATCGCTTGTCCTTCGGCAATATCCCACTTAGCCTCTACTCCCATTTAGAGACCGACCTGCTTCTTTTCGGATCACTCGGAAAACAGTGGACGGCCTAACACTTAGCAGAAGGTTGGGAAGGCCTTACTAACCGTCATCATTAGCATTTTATTTGATTCGTTGTTTTTCTTTTCTTTTATCGGGGGGGGGGGGGTTAATGTTGTCCCAACTCCCATCATCATTCATGTATTTTTGTTGTTTTTTATTTATGCAAATAAAATTTTAATTAAAATCATTTGGGGATTTCTAAGCAGGATCAGACCATAGCGTTAATGCAGTATTTTAGTGAGAGTGTCTAGTATAGGCTAAGTCCAAAAGGTATTTGGCAAAATACATGACAACCGACCCCCCCTCTCCTCCATAAACGATTCGGGTTCCATGCCTAAGACAAAAAGTGAATTTTGTAAATATTATTTTTGTTAAAACTTTGTTATAATTGTAATTTCTTGTTTAAATCAAATCGCTTGTTTTTCGACCTCAAAGTGTTTGATAGAATTCAGAGATGATAGTAGTGATTACTTGACAGAGATCGTGACGATAGCGCTTCTACCTTGATCCCCCCCCCCCCCCCTGATGGGAATCCCCACCCTTCTGAAGTCCTCCCTCCGGCCCAGAAGCATCATGGGTCCAGTGGAAGGCACCCAACTGCCTTAAATTGCTTCACTTATCCTTGATCCACACCATATAATGCTGGATGTTTAGCCAGGGGGTATCAAATACCATTTTTTTTAGTCTTTAGTATGACTCGACTAAGGATTGAACTCTGATTTCCCGGCACTAATGATCATTATGCACAATGATCATTATGCAAAATGGACCGATATATATATGTCAATTCAAACGTCTTTTTATTATTACTGTTTCTTCATCTTTTTTCTTTTCCCGTTTACTTCTGACCCTCGCGTGTTCAAAATAGTGGCACTCGTGTTGGAGAAGGGGCTCCAACACGTGCGCCGCTATAGAAACGTTAAAATTGGAACATTATTTTCTACACATTTTATAGTTTGTTTCTTGTCAAATAAACGATCCACAATTATGAATATCGATCTCCCATTTTTTAAAATTATTTTTATTCGCTTCTAACCTGTTCGTCTTTTTTTCTTTTTTTAATACATTTCTAAATATTAACAGTTTCATGTTGTTTCCTTGATAGAATTTCGATGCTTTACCTTTTTAGGGTTTGGAGCTGTTGGGAGTGGGGGGGGGGAATAAGGTGGATCCGATGAGTAAGTCTTTGGTTATAAAGCAACGACGAATTATTATTCGTCATTGACACGGGCAGACGAGTGAAGTGTTGACATGTACTTGGTGAAAAAGATAGCAGCACTGAATCATCTTGGAAGAGAATATGGAAGGGGTACGAATGAGGGAAAGGGTAGAGTAAGAAGAGAAGGGGGGGGCGGTGGGGTGAATGAGAAGAATGTTAGGGTGGAAGAAGAAACAAGAGATGGGCAAGAGAAGAAGAAGAAGAAGAAGAAGAAGAAGAAGAAGAAGAAGAAGAAGAAGAAGGATGAAAAGAGAAGAAGGAGGGGGAAAACAGAAGAAGTAAAAAAGAAGTAAAAAAGAAAAAGGAGGAGGAGGAAAACAGATGAAGAAGCAGAAGAAAAACAGAAGAAGAAAAACAAAAGAAGTAAAGAAGGATGAAAGAAGAAGAAAAAGAAGAAGAAGAAGAAGAAAACAAACAACTATAATAACAAGAACAAGAAAAATAAAATCAAGAACAAGAAAGATGTGACGAAGAATCATGAGAGAGAGAGGGGGAAAGAGAGAGAGAGAGAGAGAGAGAGGGGAAGAGAGAGAGGGGGATAAATTAATGAAGAGAACAAAAGGAAGAGAGAGAAAGAGAGAGAGTAAAGTGAATGAGATTAAAGAAAAGACGACTAGAGTAAGAAGAGTAAAAGTGAGAACAAAGAAAAATCTGCTGGAGAATGCCCACAGAGTACAACGGTCGAAAGGTTGTGAATTTCATGACTGAAACTTGGTGGACAAGTCAGACGTAGACGGAAGTTTATTTGTACCAAATATGGTTGGATTGAAGAAAGGATTGTAAATTTTATTAACGATTCCATCGATGGCATTTTGGAGGGGAGTTCACCCTTTTTGGAGATTCATCCTTTTTGGGGAGTCACCCTTTTTGAGGAGTCACCCTGTATATTAAAACTTCAGTTCATATTGTTGCATATTTTATCCGACAGAAAAAGAGGCTTGCTTCAAAAACGAGTCTGGGCAATGATGACAGAGTAATCATGTGGGTCCTTGTGAGTTGTGGAATGGGGTCAACTGAACACATCCTTCCCCAGTTCGAATACCGGCTGGGTGGGTGGGTTGCATCATAAATTTCTAGGACTATAATCTCTTTACCTAGGCAGTACTGAAGAAAGAGTCTACAGATGGACATCTGCAGACGACTGTTGTTATTTAACTGTTGGATATTGCTTCCGTGATGATCAGGTAGATATGAGGCTGCAAACTAGAAGAAAAGATCCCATCAATTGTATAATTTGGATTATTCGGACTACTGTTCTCATCTTGAGTGTTATTCTCACAACGTTTCAGCCGATGTAACCTCCGACCTTCTTCAGGTGTATCTTGTTGAACTCGACAATCTTTCTGTTGAACTCGGGAATCTGCACGGAATTTCGAACAGAACCTTTTATTTAATCCACGGGAGTAGCATGCTCTCGTTCCGTCAGCTATGACCAGGTAGAAGTCTTCAGTAATTCGCAATTCCTTGTATCGCCCACACTGAGGATTGAACCTTCAACCTTCAGAAGACTGCACCTAGAACTGAATTTTACTTAGTACTTTATCCGTTATGTCGAGTGAGACAAAGAATGGCGAGTTCGACAAGATACACCTGAAGAATGTCAGAGGTTACATCAGCCGAAACATCGTGAGAATAACACTCAAGATGAGAACAGTAGTCTGAATAATCGAAATTATACATATTATCGATTCTCATCTAAAAAATTTGGAAACATAAGATCCCATCAATTGTGCTTTATCAGAAACTCGGTATTGCTGAGATTATGGATGCCTTACACACATCTCAGGTGGTTCGGCCATGTACAGGGTGCCATCTCTTGCATCAGCTCCATAACACATTTGGATATCTTAGGCACTAGAGAGAAAGACAGAGGAAGATCTGGTACGAGTGAGTAATAAGTGCTAGAACTGCATCTAACCTGGCTGATCTCAATCGTATGGACAGAAAAACTGAAAGAAGAAACATGATGCATCTTAGTGGCTTTATCTGGATTCCCACGAGTGTACCGTGTTGTTGGCTGTAGTCTTCTTCATAGCTGGAAACTGAACTAGGATGAATTGGTGACTATAAACGACGTACAATATTAAAGATATTAATATCTAACATATAAAGTTATCTTGTTTTGGAATTTTTGAGATGAGGATTGATAATTTGTATTATTTGGATTATTCGGACTACTGTTCTCATCTTAGATGTTATGCTCACAACGTTTCGGCTGATATAACCTACGACCTTCTTCAGGTGCATCTTGCCGAACTTCTTTCTGTCGAATTCAGGAATCTTTTTGTCGAATTAGGAATCTTTTTGTCAAATTCAGGAATCTTTTTGTCAAATTCAGGAATCTTTCTGTCGAATTCAGGAATCTTTTTGTCAAATTCAGAAATCTTTTTGTTGAATTCAGGAATCTTTCTGTCGAATTCAGGAATCTTTCTGTGGAATTCAGGAATCTTTTTGTCAAATTCAGGAATCTTTCTGTCGAATTCAGGAATCTTTTTGTCAAATTCAGGAATCTTTCTGTCGAATTCAGAAATCTTTCTGTCAAATTCAGGAATCTTTTTGTCAAACTTAAGAATCTCAAACGGAACCCATTCCATGAATTACTTAAGACTTCTACTTCATGGCTGACGGAACGAGAGCAAGCTACTCACGTGGATTAAATAAAGGGTTCCGTTCGAAATTCTGTACAGATTACAGAGTTCGACATAAAGATATACTTAAAGAAGGTCGGAGGTTACATCGGCCGAAACGTTTTCAAAATAAAATCCAAGATGAAAACAGTAGTCTGAATAATCCAATTAATACATAAAGTTATCTTGTGTCTATTTTTTGCAATGAGAAAAATGTTGTAGAGTAAACAAATGGTATTCTGTATGAGAAACAAATAAAATTGTTCCGAGGTTTGGTTTTTAAAACAATTTAGATTCCAATTTCTACATTTGGGTCGCGACTCATGTGTTGGGACCCTTTCTCTAAGATGAATACCGTTATATTGAATATGTTGTGTTATAGTGGATAACTCAAGATCGAAAAAATAAAAAAAAAGTCAATGATGAAGAGATGGTAATAATAAAGAGTAGTGTTGGGACGATTAATCGGAATCGGGAATCTGAAAAATCAGAACTTTTTATGGTATCGGTATCAGAATCGGAAAAATTTGAGCCTAATTGCTGATTCCAAAAACGATTTAAAAAATTTTTTTTAAATTGAATTTTTCATTGCTGGATACTAATGAAGAAATGATAAATATTTATTGTTTTTTCGTCCCATCCCTAATAAAGAAACAACTGAATTCACGCATTTATTTCTCAGAGAAGGTTTGTCAAAGACAAAAGTAAGAGGGACCTGATAAAACATGAAGCTTACAAACATAATTACTAACGAAAAAGTCTACATTAAAGCACAATCAAAATAAACATGAATTGCCAGGGCAAACAATTTATAGAGAATGTATAAGCTCTGTAGTGTAAATAGGACTCATGTTGATATCACATGAGAACTATTCTAATAACGAATTCTGCAACCAGTAGAAAAGGGGCATGATAAGGTAGTGAGCGGTCTGGCAGTCCCATCTAAACTGCAACCAGAAGCAAGATCTGATCACATGGCGTCAGTGGTGTGAAAACAATGTCAAAATGTCGAGCTAGGGTGGTACACATCTATTCTGATCAAGCCCACAGCCAAGAAAAAGGGCATGCCTTGATTTCAATCTTGCACATGTGTAATGCAAGTCTTTTTTATACTTCATAATTGAAGAGTTCATTCTCTTATTGCTAGTAAAATTATGGGGAGATAATTTGAATATGGTTCGAGGAAATAGCTGACAGTCGGTTCTCTGATCAGTCAGCATATCCTGATAAAACTTCTGCAAGGTTTGAAGGATTTTGTGTTTTGTGAGAATTTGTCTTCTGTGAACCGGTCTTTCAGAGTTTAGTTGAAGTAGAGCCGTCCATCAATGTTTTGTGAGAATTCATGCCTTGTAAACGGCTCTCTTGTCAACTGATCGTGTGTTTCTGTGTTCTGGAAAGATTTGTCTCTGTCTGTTTCCTTATTCTACTACTAATAACCGGTCGGTAGGTTGCTTTATAAGCTTTAATTATCATTTTGTTCATCATGGCGTGTCAATGAGGAAGTACGTCTCACCAGTATTCTTTTTTTTTAAACTTTTGTTCACGCTAAACAAGGCAAATTACCACTGAAGTGTAAGGGGTTACTGTGATAAAGGACAGATTTATAGGGGAGAAACATGGGTTGGGAGTTGGACAGCAAAATGTTTGTTCACATTACATTTAAATTTCTGCATGTTGGTATGGTCGGGGAAATTGGGTGCAGGGAGGGAATTCCAAAGGCAACTGGTCCGAGGAAAGAAGCTATTGGAGTAGAATCTTCCAGCATCTAAAGACTTCTACAGTGAAGGGGTGGGATTTTGCTGCTAGACTTGTGGATCAGAGAGTATTTTCATCTAGCTTTATGTCTCATGAATTGGTTCCTATTTACTTACATCCCAACGACAGCAAAGTTAGACACAAGGTCGGTTTATAATGTGGGCAAAGTCCAGCTCCCCAAAAAGGAACACTCTAGATTGGTACAAAAATAAAAGTTGCCTCAATCTAGGAGGATTTCTCTGCCTCTAAAGGAGGGAAGAACATATGCTACACCTTGATCCTGATATTGAAGGCCAGACAGAATACTTCGACGCATTAATGTGTTCCCGACCACGAAAATCTTTAGTAAAAAATGAAAGACTTAATGACTGAGAATGAGAGTTTGAACTGGTCTAACTTAATTGACTATTTAAAAAAAAATACTCTCTAATTATAACACATGATCTTAGTCAACTAATCTCAGCCTCTGCTCACTCTCCAATAAAACCACTACATAACACTTTCCTCCTGCACATATTGTTCTAAGCTTCCATTAGAGTTTTTAAGGATTTTATGTCTGTGACTTCTTTCCTCTGTAATTGAAGTTCATGAAACAGTAAACTCCAAACAGTAGAATCCACTACTTTTGAGATCTAGACTTGTTTAGCTTGATGAAACCAGGTGTATTGGCTATGAACTAGGCAACAGTGTCTTTGAATATATGGGTCTTTGCTCTGTTAAACGATGCTAACACCTTGGATGACCGTGTACTCCAAACGCATGTGTCGTAGTTTCTCTTCTTCTTCATCTTCTTATTTGCAGTGTTGAGATTCTAGTACCGGTGGTCGGCAAGCGTGGAACATTAGTCCACAATTTACATGCATAACAAAAAAGACAACACAGACACAGGCATTTTATACAGGTTGAACACGAGTCAGTGCGTGTTTGTGTGTGTCGTTAGGGTCCTGTCGCTAGCGTCTACATCTGAACTAACCCTCACATCTCTCAAATTCAGAATATCAGCTAAGATTGACTGAATGAAGTCTCTCTTCACGACCTTTCTCCTCCTGACTCTCTACTGGAAATGATATGCTTCCGATTTTTCTCAGCTTACTTCAATCGGAAACTAGATATATCTGCTTTCTTTCTCATCCTTCTGAATTCTCTATCGTGCCCTCCTCCTCGTTGGATGTTAACAGCTAACTGCTCATGGCGTCACTTCGTCTGTGTAGCACAATGGGTCCGTCATTTTCAATATGTCTCTCTACTGTCATTCATTTTGTACCTAATTTTTCCCAGTGGTCCTGTTTGTGGGTGGGGTGGGAGCAGTCTATAGCATCACAGCTCTATCTTGTTGCCATGCCCATTCATTTCCTCTCAATTACTTGATTTATGTTTGGGAAGATTTGGGTGCAAATCTCATCTCTATTCATGATCTGTTTATCCAAATTTCCTGTATTTTTGCTTCTTTAGAGGTCTAGAGACAACTGTCTCTGAATGGTGCTTTTTTTGAGGACGTGGAGTCATTTGTGTACCTTGGGTCAACCCTTCTTCCATCCAGGCCGCACGCGGTGAAGGTCAATCGTTGAATTGGGACTGCTTGATCTGCCTTTGTGTGCCTCTATCTGAATATCAACAAAGATGTATGTCTACCAATCTGTCGTCCGGTCGATTCTCCTCCGTGGCTGCTAGACATGTCCAATGAGGGGGGTTGATAACAGGAGTTTTTAAGTTTTAACAATGACTACCTCTGCTGTATTTTCGACCGTGTCCTACTGCTATTCTCTGCCAATACTTCAATCTAAAGTCTCTGCCATCTTGTTGCAGCAATGTCTTCGATGGTTTCCTTTCTTCACTGATAATTGTAATAATGGATAAGAATTAAAAAGAAAAACGGCAACAAAATTCTGGTTCAATGGCGGCATGCTCCTTGCTATTATTTGGATAACTTGGACTGCTATTCTCATCTTGGATGTTATTCTCACAACGTTTCGGCCGATGTAACCTCCAACTTTTGTATATTTATAAAGTTGGACCATTTCTTGCTCTAATGGGGAGATTAAAATGCCAAATTCAAAATCACGCAATAGACGAACAAATCCTTCTAATATACTGTGTATGCGATTGAAGTCATAAGGTTAACTAATTTGCATATTGCTTTGCAAAAGGACATCTCATCAATTCACTATTCATTTTTTGTTGTTTTTTTAATTTGATGATAGTTTTGATTTTAATATAATACAGTCCTATTATTCATAGAAAGTAAAAACTTTGAATAAAAATAGTCTTAATGGGACTCAGAGGTGGGAGCAAGAGTTTCTTGGTTTTCATATTTTTAAAGTGTGAATAAATTATGTAGTTTAAAATTAAATTGTCTTTATCGTCCTTCTTCCGTGAGAGAAAAAGTGTCCAGACGACACCATAAATCCCAGGCTCAGAAAGAGTTAACAATATCTATAAATCCTTATCATTATTTATTATCTGCCAAGAGTCTTTTTACTTTCATTTTTGCTTCACTCATTGACCCCCCCCCCCCCACACACACACAATTTTTTGCCTTTTCCTTTTCTTAATTAATTTCTTTGGAAAGATAATTCAATGAAAGAATACATTGTGTCTGAGATGGGTATATTTGCTGACGAGACATCACTCTACTCTCGTCATGTGGGTAAAACGGACGCACACATATCTGAGGCAATGGCTGAATCCTTAGAAAGTGACCCCCAGTCTGTAGTGGAATGGGGTCATAAATGGATGGTAACATTTAATGCAACTAAGACAAAGCTCCTTTCGTTCAACAACTACAAAAACCTCTTCAACAACCGATCGCCATTGCAAATAACACCCTACCTGAGAGTCTAACGTTCAAACTCCTCGACCTAACATTCACAGGTCACATGAATTGGAATAAATACATAGAAGATATTGCCAAAGCTGCTGCAAAGAAAGTGGGCTCCCTCTACCGAGTTAGAAAACTTCTCACACCTGACAGTATCCTATATCTCTACAAAGCCACCATTCACCCATGCATGGAGTATTGTTGTTACATCTGGGCTAGTGCACCATCCACTTGTCTCTCCCTCTTAGACAAGGTCAAAAAAAGAGTCGCTAATCTAATAGGTTCCTCACTATCCACCAAGCTGTCCCATCGCCGCAATATCGCATCCTTGTGCTTGTTTTACAAATACTTCAATGGAATGTGCTCCGATGAACTTGCTGCTATGGTGCCCCCTTGACGTAAATGCACTCGACCAACTCGACAATCAGCTAAATCCCATCCGTTCACTGTGGAGGTCCCCAGATGCCGAAGAGCCTTCTACTACAAAAGCTTCTTTCCTGATGCTGTTGGACTCTGGAACTCCCTCCCTGCTCCCTGTTTTCCTGACGGTACTGACATGCAGAAATTTAAAATTAATGTAAACAGACATCTTGCTGCACAGCTTCCAATTTAGGTTGACCCCCTCCCCCACCTAAAAAAAAAAGAAAGAAAAAATCTCACCCTTTTTCTCAGTAGCCCCTTACGTCTACAGTGGCGTACTGTCTTGTTTGGGGTGAACTATGTTAAAAAAAATAAATAAATAAAAAATAAATACTTGTTCGTTGTTATTCCTAAAAGAGGTTCTGTTTTTCCTTTCGTGTGACGTTCTCGTTGTTATCAACAAAAAGCAGTTTTTGCATCAATATGTGACAATAGATGAAACATGGATCCACCACTTCAACTAGGAGTCAAATTGAGAGTCCGCTGAATGGACAGCAGCAAGTGAAAGCTGTCCAAAGCGACCAAAGACACAAACATCAGCAGGCAATTTATGAATGTAATTGACATAAAAAATTTAAAAATTGGCATTTATCTCCCTTGAAAAAGTAAGCTAGATTTATTCTCCTTGAATGACTAAGTTTCTTTGGAAAAACAAAATGGTGCATCTTCACGTCATTTAAATCTCTTTCTTGGATAATTGTTGATTATTTCACTCTCGTCATACATCGTAATTAAGGGGCTAGAGTTATCTTCCCTTATGTTTTCTGTTTTATCGGTTAGGTGTCGCTCGGCCCTGGCTTGAAAGAACTTTTTCTTTTTTCTCTCTCTCTATCTTACCTTCGTTTGACGAGGTTAATAAAAAATCAGTCCCTGATTTTTAAGTAAACACCTGAGTTATGACTTCTTCTTAAAAGAAAAGCTGCTTGCTTCAACACCACAAGGTAGGATCGTTTCAATTCCCTTTTTATTATTGATGTCGTATTAATTTCTGCAACAATAATGATATGCATTTTGATGGTAAATCAATTTTAATAATTAATGATTTTACTGAGGTATTTGACAATGGATCTATTCTTGGGATTTTTGTTTTTAGTGGAATTACATATTCCTTTTGGGGAACATTGCTGTTGATTGTATTTTTTGCTGGACAGTTATGCAAATTTTATTCTGAAGATAATAAAGTGTTTAAAAATGTTTTATACTTCATTCTATGACTTAGAATAAACACTGCTTTGAAACAGCTGTAAACAACTATAATACCTTTGTTTATGCTCTTTATTTGGAACATGATTTGAAAAATGTTTTAAATCGTCAAAAATACATATATACATATATTTAGCTGTATTCCACTGAATATTTAGCTACTGCTATTTGGAAGTTGATGATTCACCTTTCTAGACAAAAACAGATCAATTTCAGATTTTTGATTTAGAACGGTTTTTACATAGACTGTTATCAAATTGAACCGCAAAATAAATGTACAAATTTTGATACGAAAGAGCAAATATTTTTTAAATAAAAAAAGAAAAGAAACGTTATATATTGTGTAGATTTATAAAAAAGAATTATCTCCATTACCCTTGATTGGTCCTAAAGTCAGGCTCCAGTGTTTAGATTGAAAAATGAATCAATTCCACCACGGGGGACATGTTAGGCTTTAATTTCTCTTTGGCTATAGATAGGTCTGAGAATATGGTGGATGGTGGTTCACACTTGGTATTAATTTGAAGTCTACATTGAATGGGGTTTGGTTTGCTTTACGGCATATCAACCATCTGCCGAATAAAGTTGTCAAATATAATTCTATAGGTAGGATAATTATTTATATTCCTAGAATACATTACTCTTTGAGACTAACCACACCCAAGCTGGAAAAGACGCTGACAATACCACAAGCAGCAGACGAATACGATTAGTTTTGTGTTGTTTGAAATATAGTCGTCAACGATAATTTCATAAGTAGAGTAATTATTTATATTCCTAGAATACATTGCTTTTAGATAACCAGAATGCATTGCTCTTAGATAATCAGAATACATTATCTTAGCTTTCAGAATACATTGCTCTCAGAAAGAAAATCTCAGTGAAAGCGGAAACATTACCCCTAGAATTAGGGGTGGGATGTAATGGGTGAAAATTTCAGATTCATGCGAGTAGTATTTTTTTGTGTTCATTTATACATAAATAACACTAAACAATCAAACATTTTGAAAATTTTGCAAAATTCAGAAGGTGCAGGCCAAAAATAGCCGTTAGGGCTCCACGGGACTCAAAATCCATCATTTTTCGATGAAAAAGTGGTTTCATGCGATATTGCAGGTCCTAAAACATCCTCAAAAGCTATGAATGGATATATATGGTTAAAACTGATATAGTACTTTAATTTAGGACCATTTTCAGGCTGTGAAAGGGTTTTCATGAATGTAAAATAGCCAAAAACTAGTGGCCTGCACCTTCTGAATTTTGCAAAATTTTCAAAATGTTTGATTGTTTAGTGTTATTTATGTATAAATGAACACAAAAAAATACTACTCGCATGAATCTGAAATTTTCACCCATTACGTCCCACCCCTACTAGAATGGAACTTTACTGAGAGAGAGCAGCATTACTCCGAGAAAACATCACTCCAAGAAAAACATTACTTCCAGAAAAAATTACTTCTTTGGAAACGTTACTCTTTGAAAACATTACTGTTTGGCATTAATAATCTTCTTTTCTTCTCAACGTGATTGACACTCAGCCACTGCCTTCTAGTGTCTATTTGAGGAGAAAAATAAAAATAAAAAGGAGAAATAAGGTTTTGATTTTTTGAAGAACCAGATTGAATAATACGGTTGGGGATGAACTTATAGATGCTAAGGTATGACGTGACCAGCCGATCGATCTGATCGAGCCTCTCCGATCTCATGTCTAGCCAAAGTAAGAACTGCATGGGGGTTGCAGTCGGCGAATTTTAAGCCTCGCTGACAAGGCAACATATTGAATGGAGAAAAGCATGAAAAATGGGCAGACAGACCATTTTCATTTTATTTATAGATATACTAACTAGACTTACACATGACCTGATCCGGAGATTATTTCTCAACCTAATGGCAGACGCTTTCCGTCCCCTATACATAACTCTTGTATGGCCCACTCTTGAGTATGCCATCTAAGTAACAGATCAAAATGATACTGTACACCTGGCAACCAGGATGGTGAGTGGACACTCTACACTTACTTACAAAGAGCGGCCTCAAAGACTAAATCTCTTCCTACTTGAGCAGCGGAGGATGTGAGGAGATATGAATCTGGCATAAAACATCATCAACGGAAATTTAAATCTATTTTTCGAGGAGTTTTTAATCCCAGCGCCAAGTCATGGTCTCTGTGGGCACCTGCAACAGATGTACCATCGTTGTTTTTGTCTCAACAGAAAAAAGGCAGCATTCTCTGACCATGTTTTTGCTACATGGAACAGCCTACAAGACAAAGTTCTTACGATGCTTACCATATCCAGGCTCAAAGTGGGCTTGGACAAACAATCAGACTGTATATTGATGTAAATATCTGGTCTTTTTTGCATGGTTTGTTGCACTTTGCTATTTTTTGGATGGCTTGTTGCACTTTGCTATTTTTTGGATGGCTTGTTGCACTTTGCTATTTTTTGGATGGCTTGTTGCACTTTGCTATTTTTTGCATGGCTTGTTGCACTTTGCTATTTTTTGCATGGCTTATTGCACTTTGCTATTTTTTGCATGGCTTGTTGCACTTTGCTATTTTTTGCATGGCTTGTTGCACTTTGCTATTTTTTGCATGGCTTGTTGCACTTTGCTATTTTTTGCATGGCTTGTTGCACTTTGCTATCTTTTGCATGGCTTGTTGCACTTTGCTATTTTTTGCATGGCTTGTTGCACTTTGCTATCTTTTGCCAATAAATTTGATTTGATTTGCATAAAAGTATTTTGCAGTCGTTATACCCCCTCCCCAATTTCTTTTTTTAAAAATTTTAATTTAGTTTATCTAAAGAGATCAAGGGGCCTACTCTTGAGGTTAACACTTGATTTCTCTATGAGTAACATCTATATCCGAGGGCTCTCTTAAGGATACATGGTGTTCCTTTTAGGACTGCTATCTGTACTTCCCTACAGTTTGGTCTTCCTGGGATTGTGTCTAAGTATTTTCTTAGATTTTTTTCACTAGACCAGCTGCCCCCACTACAACCGGTATGATGTTTATTTCATCAAGGGACCATGTTATTTTCAAATAATTTTTGAGATCTTGGTATTTTGTTATTTTTTCCCGTTCGGCTCTATTGAGGCCATAGTCGTTTGGGACGGTTACATCAATGATGAGAGCATTTTTTTCAGGTTTGTTCCAGATGACAATGTCTGGTTTGATGGCCTTGTCTTTTATGTATCTGCCCGCCTGTATGTCTTTATCATAGAACACTGTCACTTTTCCATTCGATGTTATGGGTGAGGGTTCATGTTCACAGATGTTCAGTGATCTTTCAAGCTGTATATAAGTACAGGTGCACAGCTTATAATTTAGTCAAAATCACAAAAAGGAAACTTAATAATTCCACTGCCGCCAGACTAGTTTACTGTGTACTCACCCAACAGATGGTTCTGAGTGTAGTGCACCATCAATTTATTTACATTGCACCCGCTGGTTGTAGTCTACCTTTATACTGTTGATATCTATGCAGATGTCACAACTTTCTATGGCTGCACCTCGAAGACCACTGATGATCAAGCTCTTGCTGATTTCCTCTCTTCGAATCTGAAGTGCAACGGGGAAAACAGTGACTTGTTATTTTTAACACCTTTAAACCCAAGCCTCTCTCCTTTCACAACCAATGCTCGGATCCTTGTTTTTTCCGCCAATCGAAATGAATGGGCTCTCTGCTTGAAGAAGCCCTTTGTTTGGATAAGCCCTTAGAACTTATTTCGATGGAATACTGCTGCCACATCTGGGGAGGTGCCGCACAGAGCACTCTTTCCTGCCTTGACAGACTACAAAATCGACTTCAAAATCTAGTCTGTGTGTGATCTCTTTTCTTCCCTCCAATCCCTTTCTCACAGAAGAGACGTTACTAGTCTCTCTCTACTCTATCGTTATTTCCATGGAAGGTGCTTGAATAAGCTCCAGTCTTTGGTTTTTCCTTGTAAGACATTCACAGCAAGATCTCTCATCTTCCTGCCAGAACGAAAAAACACTTTCCTTTCTCTATCCATATGCAGAGGTTCTTTTCTTCACTCGTGGAACACGTTACTGCAGGATTGCTTCCCTGTTGGTTACAATGGGGTCGTCTTCAAATCCAATGTCAACAAATTCTTGTCATGGACCACACCATAAGCAATCAAATGCAGTTCATATCATTAATTTGTTTGTTTGTTTTGTTTTACGGCATATCAACCTTTTCCAGGTCATGTAATGCCGAATCAAGTAGTATTTTAAAAAAATACTTTGCAAAGTAAACAAAATTCTTTAGACAAAAAAAAAAAAATTAGTATTTTGAAAACATTCGTTAAACGTTTTTCCTTTTTTAACGGCATATCATCCTTTCTCAGTTCATTTAATGCCAAATCAAGCTGGATTTATATGTCTCTAGGTAATTATATCTTTTTATATAGATCAACAGCTTTTAAGAAGTTCAGTATTGTCTCTACTTTATTTTTCTTAAACAGTTCCTTCATTGTACCTGCTCTGTAGAAAGTTTCTCTTTTAGGGGCCAGATCAATGCATTGAATAAGAATATGCTTGATGGTGTAGGTAGTCTGGTATGCAAAGCATATTGGTTGCTCTTTGTCTTCAAGTAAGTAGGAGTGTGTAATCCTTGTGTGACCTATGCGAAGTCTGGATAACACTACTTCTTCCATTCTCCTATTGTAGCTTTGATCGCTAGGAGTTTGTTGTGTGTATTGTTACTCCAACGTTGTTGTCTTTGTTGTTGGATATATTTGTTGATTTTCATTTTAAAATCTGTAAATGGAATCTTAAAATTGGTCTCCGCGGCCATGCCTAATGCAGACCTGGCTTCCCTATCAGCCTGGTCATTTCCTGTAGTTCCGATATGACTTGGGATCCAACACAGCAATATTTCATTGTCTTTTGACAAATATTCCATCCTGCATAGCAACTTGGTTACCAATGGATTGTCAAATTTCCTATTTTTAAGGGATATCAGTACAGACAAAGAGTCTGAAAAGATAATGAATCTATTTTTCTTGGATTTCAGAATGAAATCGAGTGCCACATCGACAGCATATGCTTCTGCATTAAATATGGAAGTGTCATTTGGGAGACACTTCTTATTTATACTATTGTTGTATACTGCATCACATCCTGTTGCTTCTTCATGCTTCGATCCATCTGTGAAGATGTACCTATGTCTTGGATAGGTGTCTTGGATTTTCTCCAATTCCTCGTGGAAAACCAGAGGATGGGTTTTTTGTTTGTGAAGTTTGTTTAAGGTTAGCAAGATCTTTGGGGTCCTTATGGTCCAAGGTGGTATTTTTGGTATTATAGTATCGTGTATTTTTGTCAGGTCCAATCCTGCTTCTTTGTTGATTATTTCCATTCGAAGGTCAAAGGGTCTTACAGCCCTTTCATTTCTTAGGAATAATTCTCTGTATTTTGGATGGAATGTGCTTTCATATGCAGGATTTGATGAACACGATTTCAACTTCTCACCTCTGATATCTGCAGGTGCCTCGTCTGCTTCTACATAGAGACTCTCAACAGGCGATGTTCTGAAGGCTCCAAAAACCGTAGTCCAATTTAGATCTAATCAATGACCTATATAGTTTCAGGAGAGTGTTTCGGTCTGCACCCCACTCAGTGTGAGCTACCACACGTAGTAGTTGTAATGTTTTGTTACATTTTGCCTTTATATATTTCAAGTGTGGAATAAAGGTTAGTTTTTTATCGAAAACTACACCCAAAAACTTGTATTCGTCTACAACCGGAATTTTCATCTTTTCGAGTTTCAGGCTTGGGTCATTGTGTAATTTTCTCTTCTGACAAAAATGAACACATTTTGTTTTTGCTTGAGAAAATCGGAATCCATTTTCTGTTGCCCATTTATTTATTTTATTCAGACATTGTTGCAATTTGTGCTCAATGGTATGCATATGCTTAGACCTGTAGTAGATTAGGAAGTCATCCACGTATAGGGATCCATCCACTCCGGGTAATAAGCTTTTTATTATGTTATTTATTTTTATGCTAAACAGAGTCACAGATAGCACGCTGCCTTGTGGAACACCCTCTTCCAGCGTTTTTATCTCAGAGAGAGTAGATCCAACACGAACTTGAAATTTTCGGTTTGACAAAAACCCGTCAATAAAGTGTGGTAGTCTACCTTTTAGACCGAGATCGTTCAAATCTCTCATTATGCCATACTTCCATGTTGTATCGTACGCTTTCTCTAGGTCAAAGAAAATAGCTACGAGATGTTCTTTTCGAATGAAAGTTTCTCTTATAGCAGTTTCCAATCGAACCAAGTGGTCTATCGTGCCTCTTTTATTGCGGAATCCACATTGTAGATTGCTAATAAGGCCGTTGGATTCCAAGTACCAGATCAACCTATTGTTTATCATCCTCTCCATTGTTTTGCATAAACAACTAGTCAAGGAGATGGGTCTATAATTTTGTGGATCCGAGTTGTCTTTGGGATCGGTATCACTGTAGTTTGTCTCCATATGTCCGGGAATTTTCCCTCTGTCCATCATTTCTATCTCATTAATCCTTATCTTCGAGTGACTCTTGGCCTTGATAAATGGTGACCCCAATATTAAATAAATAATACAAATTTCTGAGATTCTATCTTATTTTGTTTAAATTTAATCCTAAATAAAAGAACAAGTTGAAAAGACTCTTAGCAATCTCTGGCGGTTTAGAGACACGATCGGTGTACTATTGGTGGGTTAATGAATTATTATTAAGGTGAAATCGGATCTTCTTGCAAAACGGCAAGGCTCTGGAACCGGTGTTGCACCTGTACCATAGATTTTATTGTTAGAGTTACCCCCCTTAATATTTTTAGTATACAAAATGTATAACGGGAGATAACTCTGCAATAAAAATATGTTGTTACCTCCCCTGGTTTTTCTGTCATTTTTTTTTTTCATTATAAAATTTGATGGAATGATCTTTGACTTTTTAAACATGAATTTATTTGTCTTTGTATTATTTAAATTATCAATAAAAATACAATTTTGAATGTGTTGGAGAGAACAAAAGAAATTTTTCAACAGTGCTTCGGAGGCTCTTAAGTTTTTCTTCATTCCTAAAAAAAAATATTGGAAAAAAATTATATACAGACACTTTTAACAGGTAACATTAAAAAATATTTTGGGACACATTTTCCATGTTCTGTGTGAGAAAAGTTTTTTTTTGTTTTGTTCAAATACAGTTGTTTTAAAAGCTATAAGACTTTTTTCTGTAGGGATAGGGTGTATCCAGCAACCAAAAAGGGGCACTCTGGACAGGACAAAAAATTAAAATTGACCCAATCAAGAAGGATCTCTCCCCTTCTCACAGAACAGATAGTCCATTATGAAGACCAAAAGGTATGGACATTGAATTGAGATTGCAATGCATACAAACGATAATGACATAACGAACAGGGAAAAATTTAGGATGAACTACTTTACTAGAAAGAAGAATAACAGATGTGATTTAATTGAAGCTTAAAAAATAATTAATAGCATTTCTAACTATGGTGAACATTTAAAAATATATTTCTCAAGGCAAATGTCAAAAACTATATTTATTAACCAATTAATGTTTTTTGCTAATAGTGTAATATATTTTTTTAAACAAGTTGCCAGATTGAATCAGATGAATTCAGAATTAATGGTTAAAAAAAAAGAAGGAATTAAGAAAGTATTTTTGGGAACTATTGGAAGAAATATTTAACACAATTTGACCTGTATATTGATATCTATTATTAATGGAGGTTTGGTATCTGTTTGTATGAAGCCGAACTATACTATATTGTACTATCTTTCAGTGCTCAATTTATGGTGGGGGGGGGGTAGTGTAGTATCTGTCCTATGGTCATGATACCACCCTCCCAGAGATTACCGTTATATCTTTTTTTTTTGGGGGGGGGGGGGGTAGTATCTGTTCTGTTGTCATGATACTATCCTACCAGGAATTACCCCTCCCCTTTTTAGGTGGTAGTGTAGTATCTGTTCTGTTGTCATGAGACCATCCCCACAGGAATAACCTCCTCCTTTTGGGGAGGGGGTAGTGTAGTATTAAAAGAATATTTTTAAAAAAAAAAAAAAAAAAAAAAAGGAAAAAAAAGTGAATAAAATAAATTCAAAATTTTGTCAGTTTTTGATTCTTTTAATAGCAAAATCAGTTTAAGCAGGAAATGTTCAGTTTTATTTCCTGAGGAATTACAAATTTCTTTTTTCATCTAAAACAAACTTTTTTCATAACAGAAAACATTTAAGAGACAAAACTGGATGAAAAAAAAAAAAAAAATTGACGCTGCTAAAAGTCACCTGCCAGAACAACAACAATTTACCATCACGCATAACATTGAGTTTTCTTAAAAAAAAAATATTTTACGGAAAGTCAGTGTTGAAGAATTTGTATCATGAGATTCTGTGAAATGCGAAGATAATCTGGATAAAAAGATTTACTTTATTCAATAGCTATTTTATTATTGCTTTGGAATTTTAGTCACCTTACAGAAAGAAGTTCTTTTTTACGACAGAGGCGCATGGAATTTTTTTTTTGGGGGGGGGGGGGGGAAGGAAAAGAGCACTCATTAGGAAGTGTAGCTAAACGGTTAGGATGCTGGCATTTTTTTAAGCCACTACCTGAAGACCTTGCACCAAAGGTCGAAACAAGCCTAGTGAGTAAAATTGGGTACAATGAAAACATACCAGAAGCTGTCGAATGGGATGAACTGGAGAGGGATGGGCACTGCTAGTTTAAGACAAAGTGCAGGATGAATATCCACCATGCAGCCCCATTCATTCTAGGACCGGTCAGTTCCAAGGTCAAGTGCAACGCTCTCTGTTTTAATGGATGATGTAATCCTTTTATGACATCATCCAGTATGAATGCTGACAAACAAGATGGCATCATCCCTTTGTGATATAAACAAGCAGCTTCAGACCGTTTCACGTTTCCATTTTTAATGTACTCATCTTGTTTCACGATCCCATTTACCTTCAGTCTCCGAGTTCCATTCCAAGCAACCCAAAAACATTAAATTTCCACCACCATGTTTTTTTTTAATTTTGGGAGGGGAGGGGGGGGGGGGTCAAGCCTGTAAGCTGTCAAACAAAGTAATTGCTGAATTGAATAAAAAAGTCAAGTACTAAGGTTCTTTTGTGCTCCTTAATCCAAACAATAAGAAAAAAAATTTCATACAGCCCTGTTGTAAAAAAGATTTGAGAAGTATATTCTGGTTTTATATTATAATCAGCGATTTGTCTTGGAAAAGCTAAGTTCCAATAATTCTATTTATAAATAAATGAATGTAGTGTCGACTATGGAAACTTTTTTTTTTCCATTTTACTTCAGTGTAAGTTCTCAGAAATCAAGGAGGCTCCATTCCTGGGGCTAACACTTGATCGCTATATGAGATACATAGATATTCTGAATATTCTATTAAAGTTCTCCTTTATTTCTCAAACGTTTAGTTAGTAAAGAAGTGAAGAACATTAATTTTCTTCTACCCAATTGACCAGTGAACTATGTTATAGTATACCTTTCTTGTGGTCTCTTGGTCTTACCCGATTCTAGGACAAGAATTCATCTAGTCTGGTAGAGTATCCAGCTAAGTGCTGTTACTTGAGGTTACATCACTAGGAGGTGCACTATTCCTCATATGAGTTAGTGTATAACTGTATTGAGGGGATCTTATTTTTGCTTAGAATACTATGTTATTTTGAATATTTAGTCAGGGTTTACTTGTAGGGTGAAGTATCTTAATGTCAGGTTGTCCTGACAAACCCTTGTACAGAGAGACCGAAGACACTCGAGGATGGTGTCTAGTAGGTAATTCAAACTTTTATATGATGAACCATTTTGTGATATACAAGATATGTATATCGATTGGAATATTGAAATGCATCTATTAATGCAAGTGACAAAAGAAATAATATTTCTTAGTGGATTTATTATGTGAGGAGTATAATATTATGCGAGGGGTATAATATTAATATTTTATTATGTGAGGGGTATAATATTAATATTTTATTATGTGAGGGGTATAATATTAATATTTTAATATTATGCCTTTATGTAAGTTTGGTTTTGAACATACAAAATTGAAAGAAAATGTTGAAAATATTTAAAAAAGGCTGAGAGAGAGAAAGAGAGAGATTGATTGATATAAAATATCCAGGTATGCTCCTTAAATTCTATCAAGATAAGATGACAAATTTTAAATAGAATATTTTTTTAATAATACTAAAACTGATAATCTTGCTTGCTTGTTTATCCATTGAATGTTTTAGATGGTGGGAGAAAGAAGTGAATGAGACGATAATTTGCATTATTTGTATTGTTCGGAATACATTTCTCATCTTAGTCGTTATTTTTTTTTCACGTTCTGGTCGATGTAACTTTCGACCTTCTTCAAGTGGATTTTTTAAAACACGGGAATCTTTCTGACAAACTCAGGAACCCATACGGAGTCTTGAACCAGACCCCTGAACTAAATAAAGGGTTCAGTTCGAGGTTCCAGCGACCGAAACGTTGTGAATAAAATAACAACCAAGATGAGAATAGTAGTCTGAACAATCCAAATAATACCAAAGAGTTAGCTTCGATAAGTAAGAATAATAAATAGTTATACTTTTATATCTATTAGGTGTCACATTTCGAAAAGATCTTAAGTTGTAACACTGAAAGGCAAATCCTGGTCACAGAAGAAATGGTAGACAACTCAAGCGCTTTCCACATGGCACCCATTCTCCATATTGTCAGATACTTGCATCCATAAAAATAAAAAATGTATAACACAACAATAATGATAATATAGAAAAATAATATTATTGTCATAACAATACATGTCTGAAAAATAAGATGAAATATCAAACTGATGGTTCATGTCCAAAAATGATGCAAGAATTTGGTTATGATTTTATTTGTTCTTTCGTGCCAGATCTTGGCATTGAAAGTAGGTCAAGGTTTTATTTGTTCTCTGTTTAACAAAATCAGATCTGGGCAATGAAAGTAGATCGCGGTTTATTTCTTTGTTTCTTTAAAACTCAATAACAGATCTTGATACTGACATAGGGTAAGGTTTAATTTGTCATCTTTTTAAAGACATCAGATCTTTGCAATGAAAGTAGGTCACGGTTTTATTATTTTTTTTTTTTAATACAACAGGTTTTGTTATTGAAAGTAGGTCACGGTTTTCTTTCTTTAAAATAAAAAAAAACTCAATAGCAGACCATGACATTGAAAGTAGGTCATGTTTTATTTATTTTCTCTCTCTCTCTCTCTCTCTGACGTTCTTTCTTAAAAAAAAAAAACAATCAAACCTAAAACACATCAGATTCTGGCTTTTAGGGACGTGAAAGACTTACTCAAAGTAGATGCTATCTTGAACTTGATCAGAGAGATTTTACTTGTAGATGACAACACGTAACATATACTTTATTAACACTTGGAATGCAGACCTTTGGTTATTTTATTTTGTCGGTTTGTTTACGTAGGCATATGGGTGTCATGAATTTCAAAAGCATGAGGAAGGGATTATTGTATAAAAGATCTAGAGTCACATACATCTGCCGATTTAAGATTTTACAATTGTGAAATAAACTAAACACACACATAGCAGGGACCGTTTGGCTACGGACGGCTACGACTAATATTTACTGCTAACAATTTGAAAACAAAGTCGTTCATCACTAATCTAAACAATTCCGAAAGGATTGCAGCTAAGGCTTGAACAGACAACAATTTTGCCAATGTGGTTAGCATAGCACTGACTTGTGATTTAAAAAAAAAAAAGTTTAAAAAACTTTTATAATTAAAATTTTTTTTTTAAATCTTAAAAGACAATGAAATAAAATACCATATTGCTTCAGCCCTAAGTTCATGTGTAGACTTCACAAAGTCAATCGACTATTTAGCTGATAACTACTTATATTGTTTCAGGTATATGCTGATGTGAAACAGTCTTAGAAATCTGCCTTGACTTATGGGCACATTCACAAAAAAAAAAAAAAAACATCTTAAATCAGTTGCCATCTTGAATGAACATATTTGATTTACTTAAAAACTTTTATGATAATTAAAAATTGTTTTTTTTTTCTTAAAATAAAATACCACATTGTTTCAGCCATAAGTCGATATAAAACAGCCTTAGAAATCTGCCTTGAAAACCTGCCTCGACTTAGCCACCAAAAAATTCCTCTTAAATCCGTTACCGTCTTGGATTTAGATATTAGATTTACTACTATCATGAAGTCTACACGCACACAGAAATTTCTCAACATTTCTCGTAGACTTCACAATAGTAATAAATCGACGATTTAACTAATCACCGCCAATCCTATTGATTAATCTCAATATATCGTTCTATTGTCCATCTTTAATTGCATTACTCAAGCTGTCATTCTGTTTGTATCAGAAAATGTGTAAACGGCAGAATATTTTCAGTCCGATGATGCGTAAACATCAAAACCGCTAGTAACACTTCTCCAGACACCTTCACTTCACTTTCTTACGCATTCATTACACAATGTACTTAAATGTTGTTGACACATTATAATAAAAGAAAATAACAGGTTCACCAATAGAAATTTATTTTATTATCTGTCCTATTTTCCTATTGGTCGAGCATAATTTAGCAGAATAATGAGGGTCCAACAGTTGATGCAATTGTTTCAATATTTTTCTTTTGTAACTCTTACCATGCATCAATAATTTGTGATCTTAAATCAAGGCCAAGCTCTTTCATCTTTAATATGGTGGCTTGATCACGGCTAAGTGTTGAATGATGCAGTTTATGGTTGATACCCTTGTAGTAAGATAACAAGAACTTTCTAGAACAATCTACAGTATTCCTTAACAGCATTATAGAAGTTACTTAATAATTGATAATTAGAGTTTTGCCGATCAAGTCACGTCAAAACAACACGATCCTGGCTGCAACAGATGGAGAAAATTGCCAGTCTCACTCTACAGGCCTCCACGAGAGGAAGAAGAAAAGAAGAGAGGGGGGATGAAGGGGGTGAAGAGGAGGAAAAAAAGAGGGGGGAAAGATGAAAGAAAAAAAGATGGGGAAAGCGAAAGGGGGAAAATAGGGTAAAACCTTTTTCTTTATATAATTTCATATTGTTTTAACAGATCTTATGAAAAAGTATCATTGTATATTGTCATGCGATGGTGCAAATAGAATTAAGTTAATTTAGAGAGATCATAACTGTAGAACCAGTTTGCAGGTGGCGGCGAGGGTGAGTGGGGGTTGTCGAAGGCTAAACAAATAACACAACATGCAACACATTCTTTTAACCCTAACACCAAAACCAGAGTGTACGAAAACGCACACCATTTTGGCTGCCCTCAAAAACCCATATCCATCAAACGAGCCAGTGTTCTTCTTGCACGACTTTTAGAATGCAGTTGTCTTTTAGGAGGCAGATACGGCCTTCTCGGGCAGCAAAAATGGCAGGCCTTTTTTAAGATGCACTGATCTTGATAGGGTGGAGAAATAAAAAGATTGAAATATAACATTTAAAAAAAAACAAACAAAGAAACCAACAAAATAAACATTTTAAAAAATAAAATCGGTGGGGAATGCATATGAACGAACAAACGATGTTAGAGTCTGCCTTTAAAGTTCTTCCTTCTTGTTCTTATCGATCCACGTTTTAACCGAATCAATGTCTTTGTTGATATCATCTTTGTCGTGGAATGGCAGGGAACTGCGGAAAGAGAGGATGAAAAAAAAAAAAAAAAAAGATTAAAATTGTTGGACAAAAATTAAAATAAATAACAATAGGGGTGGGACGTAATGGGTGAAAATTTTCAGATTCATGCGAGTAGTATTTTTTTGTGTTCATTTATACATAGATAACGCTAAACAATCAAACATTTTGAAAATTCAGAAGGTGCAGGCCAAAAATAGCCGTTAGGGCTCCACGAGACTCAAAATCCATCATTTTTCGGTGAAAAAGTGGTTTCATGCAACATTGCAGGTCCTAAAACATCCTCAAAAGCTATGAATGGATATAGATGGTTAAATCTGATATAGTACTTTAATTTAGGACCATTTTCAGGCTGTGAAAGGGTTTTCATGAATGTAAAATAACCAAAAACTAGTGGCCTGCACCTTCTGAATTTTGCAAAATTTTCAAAATGTTTGATTGTTTAGTGTTATTTATGTATAAATGAACACAAAAAAATACTACTCGCATGAATCTGAAATTTTCACCCATTACGTCTCACCCCTAATAACAATATTGTCAAATGTTCAGAAGACAATATAACCGGACAAAAGGACAAGTAAAGCTCCATGCTGGTTTGGGTCACCCTTTTCTCAACAGGATCCCCCTCCACCTCTATCTTGACACTGTAAAAAAATAAAAATAATAATTGGAGACTTTAGTGGAAATGCCCAGATTAACCCTTAAATACTTTTTGTTTCAAGTATGACACATTCCAACAAAATGCTTATTTAATGTAATATTCAACGAAAATGTGTCAAACTGCAACTTGTTTCACATCTGCAACGAGCCTGTTGGCAAGTGTGAGTAGGTATTAGTATGATGTTGCATCAGAACACACACTAAATAGGTAATCAGTATCTTCGATGATAAAATGTTTTCAAACTAATAAAAAAAAATAAAGCACTTGAGGGTTAATATGAGCAAAAATATTTCCCATAATTCCTTCAGCTAATGAAGCCACCATTTGTCATGCATGGAGTATTGTTGCCACAGCTAGGCTGGTGCACCAACCACTAGTTGCCTCCTTTTACAAAAAAACAAAGAAAAAAAAAGAGTCTCGAACCTAATAGGTTGTGCACTGTCTATCAAGCTCCAACCACTGTCCCATCGCCACAATATTGCATCCCTGTGCTTCTATAGAATGTACTCCGACAAACTGCAGTAGTACTCCCTGTACAAAATTGTTCAATTAATATACACGGTTGTTGTTCCTTTTCTTCAAAAGCTGTCGCTCCCAATTCAACTTTCAGTGCTTACCTTTGAGTATAATTCCTATTTTCTCTAGAGTGAAAATTTAACTTTTTGAAAATAAAATCTACACAGTGAGCCTAATGGGATTTGAACCTAGTTTGAATATTCCACAGTCGATGTTTGTAAGCATTGCACGCCAAGTTTTTAATCAAATATGAATCAAAATAAAAAAAAGTCGTCATAAAAACTTACTTAAGTATTGCAGCAGAGACTTTGTCGACAATTCCACCTGCAAGCAGAAAAAAAAAAAATAAATTTAAAAAAAAAAAGTAAAATCTTTATAATTTAAATTCAGATTAGAAAATATGAAACAAAAAGTTTAAATTACTTAGGTAAAAGTGAAATACCTGAACCTGCCAAGCGGACATTGTTTCACAACTAGTTTTATCTATTTTTCATAGCAGTGACAATTCAAAGTTGTCCTATTTTGAAATTAAACTGTGCAAATTAATTCTATGCACCAAAAAAAGATTCATAAAAATGTAAAAAGGCAGACGACATTAAAGAATATAAATGCAAAACCAGGTTAGTTGGAGGTACAGATTAAAAAAAAAAAAAATTGAAAAAACTTCCGAAAAGAAAAAAAAAACAAAAAAGAAATAAAGTTGATTCACTTAATGATTTGAAGAAAATCATTAAACCCATTCTTAACGTGGTAGAGTTAATTGACCCTAACCTTAAGTCAGCAAAAAAATTTTAAAAAGTTGTTTCATTTAATGTCAGTACTAATTGAGTGTTTAGCGATGGCTCTGCCATTTCGTCTGTTCCGTAAATCGCAATCGGAAACAATCAGGTTGATATGGGTCCTCTCCTATAAAAGTACCTATTTTTTAAATATTTAGATAAATTCTAGTTTTAATCTTGTAATATTTTGATTTTTGTGAAAATCGAGTTTGCACGGTTTATTTTCAAAAGAGGACAATTTTGAATTGTCACCACTACGAAAAAGACAAATCAGACAAAACTAGTCATGAAAAAATGTCTGCCTCATTTGGGTGTCTATTCATTACAAGTAGCATTCTTTTTTTCTCGTAGATCTGTCATCGCTGGCCAGGGCACATGACAACAAACGGTCAATGACCGTTTATCCTGAGCCAGGCCCATCCCAAATCTCACTTCAGAGAATAATGCCAACTTTGTTGCTGGTCAGTCGCGTGGGCGCTTAATCTTGATCAGCAGCCATACTGTAACCATCCATTGTTTGTCGGTCCTTTAGGCAAGATGGCCAGCAACCTCTTCTACCACTTGTCAGTTGAATTGACAGCGACCGTGTATGGTATCCTGGTACTCACCAGCACCTGCTCCTGCTGACCCGGTGGACGTCGACCATGCAGTGCGCTAAGAGATGCCTTGGTAATCGAGCAGGTTTCTGAACCACAGAGCAGGGCCGGCAGCACTCTGCTGTTGTAACAGGTTGGCCGTGACGCATGGGTTGATCATTTTATTACTGATCTAGCGGGCCTCCTTTTGCACGCTAACTCGTGGCTGGTCGAGGAAGATGTAGCTGTCGACCTGCTTGATCTGACACCAGCCAACGGTGATGGTGCTGTCAGCCACTTGACCATAATATTAAATTCATGTAATAATAAATTTTAAATTATTTGATCAAATTCGAAATATCATCAATTGTTGTAATACTGATTTACTAATGAAATTCTTTTTTTCGAATAAAATTTTATTTAAAAAAAAAATCCATTACAAATGAGATAAAAAATGAAACAATTGTTCTTTTTTGTAATATTAGATGACAAAAGAAATGTTATTTAGGTTCGCGATGTGAATCAGAAAGAACTGTTTTTGTTACTTTCTGTTATTACATCGTCTATTATTTAATTGAGATTTGGTATCTGCCTGTCTGATACCGCAACTATACTATTAATTCTATTAATTGTACTATCTTTTAATGCTCAATTCAGTTTACTATACTATTTCAGACTAATGTATTATTTTGCAATGCTCAATTCGGGTGGGGGGTAATGTATGTATCTGTTGCCAATGATACCATCTCTCAATCATTATCTCCTTCCCTTTTTGAGGGGAGGGGGAGTGTAATATCTTTTCTATTGTCATGAGACCATCCTCCCAGACATTATCTTCTTTTTTTTGGGGGGGGGGGGGTGTAGTGTAGTATCTGCTTTGTTGTCATGAGACCATCCTCCCAGGCATTACGTTCTCCTTGGGGGAGGGGGAGGGAGAGCAGTGTAGCATGTGTTCGTTCATATGATAACCATCCTCCCAGGCTAGCAAAAATATGCGACCGTACTGAGCATATATTTTCTAGTTCCATTTTCTCAAAATTGGTTCATTATCTTTTTAATTAATTTTTTTAAAGTTATGATGCCCATCCAGAAACAGAAACAGTTTGTTTGTTTTTTCGGTAGAAAACTTTAGTTTATCGCTGAGGAGACAAATTTAAAAAATTTTTTTTCCAAATGTCTAAATTTTCCTTCATTAGTATTTTGCTCAAAATTCATCAAAAGTTAGGATTAATGATTACTTATTTACACACGTGCAATAGGGCAGGTCGATTTTGGAATCGTGATGATGCGATGCCAATGATAGTTGGGGTTTGGCATGGTAAATAACGATACAAAATATTTTTTGCCAAATCGTTACCGTTAATTGAGGAAACGACTTTAAAGGTTGGAAATTAGCGTTTTCGCATGTGTTTTCGGTGATCAGTGAAATATTTCCCGCCGTAAAAACATTCCGTACCGTTGGAGAAATAAACATGTGTAAATATCATTTAATAAAGATTTTGTCAACTAAATTATTTACATTATTCTCAATAAATCAAATAAAAATAAATAAGGATCATAAATAATGAAAAATATTCACTTGTAAAGGCAAAATTGAGATTAAATATACAGTGTTTAGTAAACACAGTATTTTACTATTTACGTAAGTGACCGATAAAAGATTGCTTCATTTTTTGTCTCTCGTGGAATTCAGGATTTGTGATTTTTCAGTAGAAAACAAATTAGACTAATTTTAATTATCAATAAAACACCATTAAACCGAAAAATGCCTCCATTTTAATGATGAAATAAAATAAATATAATGTTTTTATTAATAGTGACGCTGGAACTTTCTTTTGGGGGTATTATTTAAATTTACACCGTTTTAAATGCATGCTTTGTTATTGTATATCGAATGTATGAAATATTGACCACTGTTGGATTTTAATTGTAAAAATAATTAGTAATTTTGTATTTTTTTGTAAGAAACTTAATTATTTGACATAGAAAGAAAAAAAGCTTGTTTAATCTACATAATTTTATATTTTAAGTGTATCTGGCGTTTCAAACGCGTTTGTTTTTCTCCGTCGAAGAAAGATTTCCATTTTTAGGTAAGTAATTTATTTTCATTCTATTTTTTTTTTCGTGTTTCAAATTAAATTTTATCAATGAAGTTTGTATTAAAATACCATAATGTTTCAGTTTTGTATTAGAAAAAACTAATTTTTGGTGCATTTAAAGTTATTACCCATCATTTATTTTTCTATTTTACGGACCATTTTTTTCTGTGTAAAATTACCGATTATGTCGCTAGAGTAATCCGTTTTTTTTAACGCAATATTTTAGATTTTAGAGTATTTTTATTTTTAGTGTAGTTGTCATGAATTGTGTGATCATTTTACATTAAATGTATTTGGGAAAGTGATCCCCCACTCTAAAATGTAAATTATTGGGTAAAAAAATAAGGATCTTATCATAACTCAAACAGTATTGAGTCTGTTTAAATAGTCCTGTCATTTTAAGCCACACTTTTAGATGCAGCCTAACCCTAACTCCAACAGACTATCACTAAAGCTAACCAAAACTCCTTACCATAATTGTCAGCCATTTTTTTAAAATATGAAACTAGAAGATATAAATCAAACTGTTTTAGACTTATTCATTTATTTTCTTCTTTTTTTTTCAGATAAAAATGTCTGTAAAAGGACGTTCTGTTTTAACTCGCAGTAAGAGTTCCAAAAGATGTGCTGGTCCACCTTGTCCGTTGGATAAAACGGAACCCCCAACTTTACGACAAGTTATCCAGTTTAGTTATTTCCTTGAAAATACCTATCCCCACTTTTCAAATAATGATATTTCCAAATTGATCGCAAAGGAAATAATCAATATTTGGCAAGCAGTGAACCGACAATTGCCTTTGTTAAGGGAATATTATATAGGGCAGAGGGTGAATGTATTTTGCTTCAAGAGGGCCAAACTGATTAACAGGAAAACTCTTACTGCACCCAAAGTGAAAATAATTAAGGAACAGCTGGATACATTATTTGATATTTCTTCATGTTGCTGCAAACTGCCTGTCTTAAGATGTGATGACTTTGCTGTAAAGTGCAATACAGAAAATTGCCAAACAAGGCATATCGTCTGCACTTGTCCTCCTAACAAGAAGGTAATATTAATTCTATGGTTGTTTGAATTTTTTAAATTGAACTAATTCATGTCCCAATTTTCAATATTGAAATTAATTGGAAAATATGAATTAACTTCTGATAATCTTTCTTTTTCTAGTAAATAATATTGTGATATTTTCCTTAATATTTGTCATGTATGCTAGATATGTTATTAAACACATAAACATTTTGACATTTCAGGTTCCCATTGAAGAGAGAGAATATTTAAAAGATCAGAGAGAGAAAACAGGACCAAAAGGCAGTTTCCAACTGTGACCTATTGACAAAAATGCTGTCAAAAAATACAAAGATTCAGCTGAAGCAGATAGATTAGACAGGCAAATTGAAAGCAGCAACAAGATTCTTCACATGTTGCTTCCTCTACATCAGAAATCTTTTCACAGACATCTTCCAGTGAAGAAACAACCGATGACAGTTTTGAGCCAGGGAGACAGTCTAAGGGACCTTAGTCTTTTAAAAGTCCCGAGATATTCTATGGAACTGATTAGAGGTGATATATCTTCTAACCTTGGGGCTTGCCTTGTTAATGCCTTTCTATTAGACTTACAACACATGGGCCTTCTTCATCCAACCATTGATTTAAAAGACATTATTATAGATAAATCAAAAATAGATAGAGAAAAGGCAAGAGTGAAAGTAACCAGCCATCAAAAACATGTCCAGGAATATGAACATCTTATATGCATTGGAGTTGATTGCAGAGTTGATAAGGACACTTTGTATTACAAGGAAATTACAGGGGAAAATGGTGAAAAAATGATTAAGAAAAGCAAGGGACCAGAGCGCCACTTAACATTTACCAGAGAGATAGGAACTGCAAGTAAATATCTCGCTCATAGAGTGATACCCAACATTGGTGCAACTGGTGTTCTTCTAGCAGAGGATGTTGCTGCTGTTCTAGAAGAGTAAAACAGTGTAAATACTATTAAGGCAATTCTGGTGGACAATACCAGTACCAACACTGGTTGTGAAACCGGGATGGTTACAGCTTTGGAGAAAAAACTTAAAAGAAAGTTACATACCATTGGCTGTTCACTTCATCAAAATGAACTGCCATTTAGAGCCATCTTTAAATTAATTGATGGAACTACAAGAAGCCCTACCACTTTCACTGGTCCTTTAGGGAAACTTTGTGGAACTAATTACCAGGATTTGCCCCAGGTAGCATTTCATATTATTAGTGGTCCTCTGTATAATTTATATCTTACTGCAGAGGTAATGAATGATTTAAGTGGTGACCAGCGGCAAGAAGCAAGGCACAAGCACATTATAACCAAAACATTGTGTCACCAAATAAGACCTTCATTTACTTCGAAGGGAAACTACAGGGAACAATTTAGTTCTATTATAACATAATTTGGTAAACTTACAGTATTGTCCTCACAACAAAAATTACATAAGCTAAAACAAAAATAACTTCAATGCAAAACAAATTTAAATAAATATATCGAATCGCATACTTTAAAAAGCGAAATTAACGGTATCAAAACTAATTATTATTTATCGTAGCTAGAAAAGAGTCAGCAGTTAAAACAAGAACATGGCGCGACATTTCGTGACAGTCTCAATCCAATATGGTGGTATTTTCAAAATCGTTTACACTTCAGGTGAAAGACAAAAATGTATAAAATTAAATTCGGTTTTCACATGCTTAAACTATGCAGGTTTGTAGAGAATTTCATTCTGATGCGTTTTTATATAAGGTAAGCGTTGTTTTATTTTTTTATTTAGAAGTTATGGCCTGAGGACTACACTGTAAGCTTACCCATAATTTTATATGGTGCAGTAGGTTTTAGCACATTGTTCAATGAACAATTCAAATTTAAAACATTTGTTCCTATAATCTGTTTCCAGTAGTATTATTGTATAATACACTTTTATTTATATATTTTTAAAAGTAATTATGACCAAAAATGTAAAAGTGATTAGCCTTTTTTGTAATTATGTACAATTTCTACAGTTCTCATTTATTGAATACAGTTAAAAAATGACATATTTTACTAGTGGTGATTCATACTTAGAATTCTGGTTTGAATATATTTTCTATTCATTGTATCTAACAAAAAATATCAATTTTATCTGGATTTATTAGTGAAATAGTAACATTTTGAAGTCAATTTGTCAGCAAAATCCTACGGAAATTAGGTATTTCTGAACATTTTCGTACCCGATCTTTAAAACTAAATGCTCAGTTAAGTTTTAAAGTTAGGAATCTAATTTTTGGTGTCAGTTCTCACAACACCAAACCCCAGCTTTCGCCACCACAGCAGCGTTGATTTTCTAAAAAAAGTGGAAAATCGACCTGCCCTAACGTGCAATGCTGTATGTTTTGTGTGATGCGTAGTTGCAATGCATGCACAGAACAGGCCTGCAACGGGAGAAATATTTTGCTAAGAGAAGAGAGAGACCACCAAAGAAATAAGTTGATCTTTGAAATAGTAATGTCTTTTTGGATACTAGGTTCCATGCTGTGATTTTGAGCCACTTGAGATTTTCCAAAAGTAATGTTCATCCTAGAAAGAATCCTTTTATTAAAGCAGTGACAGAGACCGCATGATTGACACTGCGACTAAGGTCAGAATCAAGCACCGAATTCAGATGAGCACAATTAGCGAACAATCATGGCCTGTGCAATGAACGCACACAGATACACGTCTAGAGTTACATAAAACAATTACTGGTGACCTAACACTGATTCCATTCCTTTTCGGAACTGTTAATAGTATATTTTCCTATATTTCAAGATGTACATGTCTTTATGATTCAGAATTTTTGAAACGCAGATTGATCATTTGTACCATATGAATTATTCAGACTACTATTCTAAGTTTGGTTGTTATTTTCACAACGTTTGGGCTGATGTAACCTCTAACCTTTTTTTTTTAGGTGCATCTAGTCAAATGTGGGAACCTCGGATACTGAAAAGTAAGGGATGGTTGGTCACATATGGAGAGAAAAGGGAAACCATCTGCCCTTGTAGGGGCAAAGTAAAAATTATAGATAATGAAGAACGGTGGAGAGTAGGACGTCTCAAAGAAGCAACGCACGTTGGGTGACAATGGCCTCCTAAGTAGAGCTAATACAGAATTAAATACAATATGGGAACGAATAATCCTCCACTCTATAATAAAGCTCAATGTGAATTTATTTGTATAAAAATCAATATATGCACTTCCATCTTGTCTTGCAAAAGTGTTAGCGAGTATAACAAGTATCTTTTAGATAGCCCCCCCCCCCCAAACCATTTCAAGTGATGAGAGGAAGCGAGAAAGCAAATAGTTAGGTGAGATAATCACCTGAGACTTACTCCGTTGCCTGCAATGAATTCAGAAAATAATCTTTCACTCAAAAAATAAAAAAGTTAACAGTGGGTGTTTTTTTTTTGTTTTTTTTTTTGTTTTTTTTTTAATTTCTTTTGGTTATCAGAAATGATAATTTATAAATGAAAAATTAAATTACTGATGTAATTCTATTATTTTATATGAATATTTTAGTGATAAATAATATATATATATATATATATATATATATATATATATATATAGGGAGTGCGAACACTGGCGAAACATACATTTTTTCTCCCATCATTTTTGACGGAGAGTGTACACTAGTTATAAATAATAAATGAGAACACCATTAAATATATATTATTTGGATTATTCGGACTACTGTTCTCATCTTGGGTGTTATTCTCACAACGTTTCGGCCGATGTAACTTCAGGTGCATCTTGTTGAACTCGGGAATCTGTGCGGAATTTCGCACGGAACCCTTTATTTAATTCACGGGGGTAGCTTGCTCTTGTTCCGTCAACCATGACCGGGTAGAAGTCTTAAGTAATTTGTAATTGTATGCTTAGTATCATCCGCACTGAGGATTGAACCTCCAACCTCCAGAAGAGTGTCACTTAGAACTGAATTTTACTTAGCACCTATAGCCGTTACACCACAGGTCCTTGCGGACTAATTCTCACAACGTTTTGGCCAATGTAACCTCTGATCTCCTTCAAATTACTTAAGACTTCCACCGGGTCATGGCTGACGAAACGAGAGCAAGCTACCCCGTCGATTAAATAAAAGATTTCATTTAAAATTCTGTACAGATTCCCAGAGTTCGCCAAGATGCACCTGAAGAAAGTCGTAGCTTGCATCGGCTGAAACATTTTGAGAATAACATCCAAGATGAGAACAGTAATCCAAATAATCCAAATTATCAAACCTCATCTCAAAACACAATACCATTAAATATATATATTTATATAGTAATAAGTAATGACACATCTAGACCAGATTAGGTTAGATCAGCCGAAACGTGAATATAACAGCCAAGATGAGAATAGAAATCCAAATAAATCTCTTTATCAACAGAGTCTTTTTGGTTTACCTTTTTTCTCCACATCTATTGTCATTAAAAAAAAAAAAGTTTGATCCTTAAGCATATCACCTTCCTAGTCTTTCTCAGATAGTGATGGGATGATTTCAATATTTTCCGATTCCGACACAATTACCGATTCTGTTCTGAATTCCCGATTCTGAGTAATTACTGATTTCGATTCTTTTTAAACCTCTAAATATTTAGCTATAGAGTTGTTTTTTTTTTAATTTTCGGATTACTGTAAAAACCCATGTAATATTTGCATATATTTTCGCAAATGTAAAAATATACTTGTGTGTGTGTGTGTGTGTGTGTGGAAATGATCTATAGATTTTAGTTTCACTGGTAGTTTAAAATCAATAAATATTTATCACTAGTACCAGCGATGGAAAATTAAGTTTTAAACAAAAACAAATAAAAAAACAATAACAATGAAAATGAATCGTTTTTGGCATCGGAAAATAGGCACCAATTTTTCCGAATCCGATACCCCAAAAAGTTCTGATTTTTTTGCTTCCTGATTCCAATTAATCGTCCCAACACTAGTCTCAGAATTCTTCGAAGAAATTGAAAATTTGAGAATCTTGCTTAATTTATGGCTAGTATCTATTGTTCCAACTTCACGCAAATTGGAAATATTGGAATTTTCAAATGATGGGGGGGGGGGGGGTTACTTTTACGACTCCCCATAATCATCCAAATATATGAAAACGCAAACAAAAATTTGTATTAATTACAAATAAAAATTGATTTTGTTAGATCAACTTGCTGAAAACGGTGTCTAGACACACACATATATAAAATATAGTTATCTACGGACACACGTTTCATCTATGACTCATCAGTGTGGCTAGACCTACACCCGAGCCACAAACCCTGCATGTAGTGTGAGAGATTAATTGCACTTATCTTATTAATGTTGCCATTTATTTATATTTATTGCGATACTGCTAATTGAACGTATTTATTTTTACGGAAGAGCATTTACCTTAATGCTAGATAGGATCATTGTTCCCTTCACCAATGTGATGCTCTATATGGCAGTGTATATATTTATAAAATATAGTTATCCACAGATATATATGTATACATATAATGTTTACTACATGCAATGCTTTGAGCAAACTAGAACACTTTTTTTAATCTCTTATATTTTTGTATATGTAGAAATAAATTATTCTCTCCTTTATGTCTTCAGTTAGATTTTGTTTCAGTTTCACAGGAAGGCCAACAGCACATCATACATGGATCATAGAGAAACAGAAGATACATAATATTGATGGGAGACATTTTCTTGAAAATATAAATAAGTAAATAAATAAAAAAATAAAAAATAAATAATAATAATAAAAATAAATTAAAAAAAATAAAAAAGTAAATAAAAAAGTAAATAAATAAATAAATAAAAAAAAAATAATAAAAAATAAAAATAAAATAATAATAAAAAAAAAAAAAAAAAAAAGATGAAAATCGTTTTCACTCACCGGGTTTGCAGAAAGTGTTGCAGGCAGCTGAACACAAGTAGCAGTATTTGCAATACTATAAAAAGATGAAGAGAAAGCATAAGAAACAAAAAATTATTGATGGTTTTCTGACGTTCAATAAATCATTACATGCATCACATGTTGTCTAGACTTTTTGGAAAAGTACATTTTGGAAATTGAATGTTGTTGGCACAAGAACAGATCCATTCTCAAGTGATATTTCAAACTGAAGCGACAAAACTGCTATTTTAAACAGAAGTTTGACAAAACAGAAAAAATTTCAAACTGCTATGTGACAAAACAAAGAAAATGAAATTTTAAACTTGTGAACATATAAACAATGGAATCTATTTTTGACAACATTTTTTAGTGTTTTGAAATATCTAGGTAATTGGTTACGCTCAAGTTTAAAATAGCAAAGAAAAATAAATATTGACAGATTATATATACGTAAAATTGGTTTATGAAAATGTGGACAAACACGGTAACATTCTAGTGAAAATAAGGACACAAATAAATCGTTAAAGTTGGACCAAGATATTTCGGTCAAAGGATTTGACCATATTCGTTTGGTGATATGGCTTTATTAAAAACAAAACTCAACATTTTTATACAATGTAGAAAGATAAAAATCCAGGGAGGGAAACAGAATTTTTTCTTCCTACATTGTATAAAAATGTTGAGTTTTGTTTTTAATAAAGCCATATCACCAAACGAATATGGTCAAATCCTTTGACCGAAATATCTTGGTTCAACTTTAATGATGCGTTTGTTTTATTTTCACTAGAATGTTACCTTGTTTGTTCACATTTCCATAACCACTTTTACATTTTGTCTTAAATTTTTTATTATTTATCCCCCCCCCCTCTCTCTATATATATATATATAGACACACACATATATATAGGGCGGGTAGGTTACCTTGATATTGTCAATTTATTTATTTACATGTTTAACTATTACCCCTTCTGTGTATATATGTGCATGCGTGTATATATTGTGTATATGTACGCATATATATATATATATAAAATAAACACCTATCCCTTGCTCCATTATAGAATCCCCTGTCTCCTCCTGTTAAAACTTTGTGAGAATCGAATCCATTCATCTTTTCAGTATATTTACTATGAAAGCTGAAGCATGTATGCACAAAAATATTTGTACGAATAAAAATTTATACTATATATATATATATATATATATTATATATATATATATATATATATATATATATTATATAAACATTTAGCTCGAAAGATGATAATGATGAAAAATATATTTGAACTTGCTATATATATATATATATATATACACACACACATTAGCTGACCCAACCCGGCTTTGTTTAGAAAAATATATTTTTAAACCAATATTTATTTACTCCTCTGCAAGAGTTAGGCACAAGGCCAGTTTTATCTTACTCCCACAAGTAAGATGTGACCACAGCTTGGGTCGAGTAAGTGGGGTTTGAAAAGCCAGCGCCCGAGAAAGTAAGCACTCTGGCCATTAAAAATTGCCTGGGCAGCCCCGTCGGCATTCCCCGGTAGGGGCGCCTCAGGCAGTAAGCAATAAACTTACTCCTCCCCAAAGAGGGAAGGCGAAGCCTGGGAGGGTTGACCTCCTAGAACTGCACAGGACAAACCCACAGACAGGTGGAATCAAGGCCCGAAGGACAAGACGACACCCGTCTATAGGGTGCAGTATCCATCGGAACAGATACTACACTTACTTCCTAGCGTGCCAAAAACCAATATATTGGCACAAAAGTAGGTTTTAATCCTGTTTTTTTTTTTACTCTTAAATTTAAGAAATGTAGTTTTTTGCTTAGAAAAGTCATGTTTGTGAAGTGAAATACATGGCAATTAAAAACAATTCTCTATGTAATTACAATACAGTTTGACAGACGTTGTGATGATGATGGTTCATTGTTGCAATAATTAAAACTGCTATGATAGACGGCTGTCAAGAGTCAGTTGCTGTTGCTATTTAGCATAGATGTGTTTCTGCGACTATGTAATTTTAACAGCAAGAATAAAGTTAGTCTTACAAAAGGTGAAAAAAAATGTAATATTTATTTAATTACGTGAACAATTTTAATAGGCAATAATAAAGCTTCAGAATATGTTAATGATAAGTATCAGTCTAAAAGTAATTGGGTTTTTTTCCCTATGTCCAGAGATCGCAAGACTCTTTTTCCAGCAAAGTAAATCAATAAATACGCCTCTCGCAAATACAAAGATTTGAAAAACGAAATTGTCAAAAACTAGAAAAAAAACTAACAAAAAAACATTATTTATATTTAGCAAATTTGTTTTATATGAAACTGGAAAAAAATTACTTACTCAGTGTACAGTCATTTATAATCATGGCCGCTTACAGCATTAAAGTAATGCAGCATTGTAAATAGTTGAAATAAACGAAAACTGTTTACCTACCAATACGATAATGAAAGAAAAAGGCTAATATGTATGTAAAAAGAGATACAATTGTTAATCTGATAGCAAAAATAGATTGAAATATGGTGAAATGTATTTTTTTTTTATTAATAACGTAAGCAGATTTTTCATTTTAGGGCATTAGTGAATAATGTCACCATCATTTAAATCTCTCAGGCTGGAACAATTCATTTTCTAAAGAAAGTGAAATGAAGTATGTTTTTTCTGGCAAATAACACAGAGTGATAATTGTCAAACATGACTGGCTAGTCAGAATCAAACAGCGATTTTGCCAATGCATTTCTATTTAGGTCTGACGCTGGAGATCAAACAAGATAACTTTATGTTATATTATGTAATTATTGCTTTAGCATTTATTTCAACAGTGCTCAATACATGTATAGAGCTAGGTAGTAGTATAAAAATATATAGACTTATGGCAAGTAATTGATTGCAGTATGTAAATCCCTGCATTTATTAGTCTGACGAATTCCTTTGAGATATGAAAGAAACGTTTCTGTGTAGCTTACTTGTCATAAGTATATTTTTATACTTCTAATTATAAATAACATTTAAGAATATTTGAACCTATTTCAGAGTTCACGTTGAAACATACCAGAAGTAAAAGATTCTCTCTCTCTCTCTCTCTCTCCCTTCTACTCTTCAAGATGGCGGCAAATGGAAAAAAAGGTCTATACATTAATAATAACAACTCTTCAGCAAGACACGATGGAAGTCAGTTTTGTGTTGCTTGCTGGCTTCTTCTTACTCAATCGTTGTTTTAGAAAGAAAACGATGGATGCAAATTGCGAGAAATAGCTTGATTAAATATTTTTTTCTATTATAGAATATACCAAATGGATCATTGTCGAGACGAGAACAATCTCAATAGTACGGCAAGTCTTAATAAAATTTCAATTGAACCTTGATAAACGTGTTTATACCTGCACATATTGAGCAACACACACATACATATATACTAGAGAATTTGAATGCCTACTGGTAAGAATTTGAATGTCTACTAGACACCGTCCTCCAGTGTTTAAGTTCTCTCTGTACGGGGGTTTGTCAGGACAACCTGGCATGAGGATACTTCACCCGACAAGTAAACCCTACCAAAATATCATAGTATTAGAAGCCCAAATAAGATCCCCTTAGGTATGGCTACACACTGGCTTATACGAGGAATGGGGCACAATCTCCAAGTGATGTTGCCTCTAGTTACAGCACTAAGGCGTATACTCCACCAGACTAGATGAATTCTTGTCCTGGGATCTGGCAAGACCAAAGATCACAAGAAAGATATACTATAACATATTTAACTGGTCAATTGGGAACAGGAAAATTAATGTTCTTCACTAACTTGAAACGTAAAGGAAAACTTTAATTGAACACTCAGATATCTATGTATCTTAAATAGAGATAATATGTTAGCCACAGGAAGGAGCCCCTTGATTTCTGAGAAAATCGATTGAAGTAAAATGAAAAACAAAAAAAACTAGAGTACTCAGTAAAAAATAACAGCAAGCTTTTGTTTTGTGATTGCTTACCAACTTAATTTAAGGAAAACAATTACATTCTTGTTTACAAACAGTAATAATACTTCAAGTTAGCTGCTTCTAAGGCCTGGTATGATATCCCTTGACAGACATAGCAACATTTTGCTTGAATATATACAGAATTACCCACCTTAGTGTTATATATATATATATATATATATACACACCCACTTCTATCTACAGGATAATCTAAATCATTATGAATTTTGGAATATATATTCTAGGTAACACAGTGAGTAACATAAGCACATTATTTTTTGTAAACTTTACCATTTAGGAGGTGCGTCACCCAAATTTGTACCCTCCTACAAAAAAACTTTTAAAATAAGTTAGACACAAAAAATTGCTCTACATCAAATTTTGAGTTATATTAAGTAACACATTTTAAAAAGAATCCGTGCACGCGTGTGAGCGTCAATAATATTGAATTTATCATTATGGAATATGTATCTTAGGCAACAGAGTGAGTAACATGGGGACATTATTATAATTTTTTACTTGTAAATTCATCATTTAGGGGAGTACTATACCCCCCAAAGAAATAAATAAACATTAATGCTAATTTATTACGTCTACCCATCCTGGGACAGGTATTCTACTATATATATATATATATATATATATATATATATATATATAGGGCTTTACCTGCTCCACTAGCTTGGGAGCAGCTCCTTCTCCTAAAAACAAGAAGAAAAAAAAGGAGCCAACCCTATCCCTGCTCCATCTGCACTTTAAAAATAACCTGCTGAAAAATTCAACAGATTTCCAACATTATTTTTAAATAAGTCCCTATTTACTTGCCTCCCCACTACTGGATAAAAAAATGAGCCCTCTGCTCCTTGGCTTCAGCAAAAAGGAGCACGTTTCTTTCTGCAAAACCCTATAAATATTTATCATGTAAACATTTAGAACAACCTATGCAAATGCAATTACGTTTCAGCAACTTTGTGTTTCATCAGGGCCGAAAGATAATAATGAAAATAAAATCTTACAATGGGTACAAAAGAAACAGAACTAAAAATCTGAAATAATCAAGCTCTTTTAACATTTACTAAAATGAAATCAGCAGGACCGCGGACGAAATTCGGTCAACCAGTACTGGCAGTCTCTTTTCTGCTGTTAAATCTAAATGGAAAAGGGGTGAGCATTAAGCGTCTCAAAACTGCGAAACCTTCTAATCAAATACCTCCTCCTCCTACCCATTTTATTTATTTATGTTTATTATTAGGACTCGATCAACTTAAATGTTTACTTATTAATTAAAACATTGGCAATATGCATATGCACACATACACGCATCCGAGCAAACATATTATACACACACAGATATACACAAATCTATCCATAAACATATACACACATTTGCCTAGGCCGTTCAAAATGTTTATATAATAAATATTTATAAAGCTCTAACTAGTATAGAGCACTTTCGAAAAAAATATTGATTTTAAGTTCATTTTATCAATATATTTGAAATTGTTTAATTAATTTTATATACATATGTATCTCGCCGACTACGGTGCAATGTCAGATCCATAATCACATGGATCTGCAGTATAAAATCTGATCACATTCAACACATTAGGTCGAAAAAATTGCGAAAAAAAACTACATTTGCCCAGCGCAGAGGTTATCCTAAGAAAAAATCGGTTATGCTGGTATGGTCGTGTGGAGCATTCATTCTCCTGGATAAACTTTGGCAGAAGCATGAATGTCTTGAATCGCAGTGAGGTTGGCTGGTCAAAGACATTTTGGAAGCAAATGATTAGACAAGACTGTATGGAGTTGAATTTGAAAACTGTTAACCTGCTAAACTGTGTGGACTGGTAACTGAGCTTGCAAAATATGAAAAATGTCTGATCCCTAGACAAGGGAAAAGTGCCGTTAAATGAATAGAGAGAGATGAAGAAAGAGAGAGCAATAGAGCAAAAGAGAGAGCAATAGAGCAAAAGAGAGAGCAATAGAGCAAAAGAGAGAGCAATAGAGCAAAAGAGAGAGAGAGAGAGCAAAAGAGAGAGAGAGAGAGCAAAAGAGAGAGAGAGAGAGCAAAAGAGAGAGAGAGAGAGCAAAAGAGAGAGAGAGAGAGAGCAAAAGAGAGAGAGAGCAAAAGAGAGAGAGAGAGAGCAAAAGAGAGAGAGAGAGCAAAAGAGAGAGAGAGAGAGCAAAAGAGAGAGAGAGAGAGCAAAAGAGAGAGAGAGAGAGCAAAAGAGAGAGAGAGAGAGCAAAAGAGAGAGAGAGAGAGAGCAAAAGAGAGAGAGAGAGCAAAAGAGAGAGAGAGAGAGCAAAAGAGAGAGAGAGAGCAAAAGAGAGTAAAGGACATATATAATTACTTTATTAAAGGAAAGAAAAACACTTGAAGTTAGAAATATTCCAGGTGAGAACACTTTTCAGATCGAGTGAAGTTTAAATTTTTGAAAAGGAGGTATATCTCAAAATTTTTTTTTAAATTTGACACTATACCATATCAGCCTGATTTTATTTCTTACATTGGTAAATAAAAATCTAATTGACAATTATTTAATTCCTCAATATTGTCATTTGATCGATTTATTACTGTTGTCTTGTATCAAACCGTGTTATAAAACGCATTGCATTGTCATCAACTTCAAAAAAATGAATAAATAAAAAATTCCACTCTTCACACACTACGCACAATGCTCCAAGCCAACGACAACATTCTTCATTAACTTTCAAGTTTAATGTTACTAATCCGAGGCAACACCAAGTTTCTTTGCTTGTTCTTTGTAAGAATGAGAAATATACTTACTTTGCACATCTTGCAATTGGGTTTGGTTGGTGAAGCTTCACATGGACAATCCTTATCGCATAATTTGCAGAACTGAAAAGAGAAAACATTTCGCTGATTGTGACATCTACACAAACTGAACATGCGGAAAAACAAACGAACAGTAAAACATGAAGGGTTTTCTTTGACGCTTACCTGCTATCTCCTCTCCACTACAAACCGACATACCAAAACATAAGATAACTTTATATGTTTGATTTGTCAGATTTTTAAAGTCAAACCCAAATAGCATTTAAGCTGACAAATCAAACTTTGTTTCTGACTAGCCAATTTTCATTCAATATTGTTGTACAATGTCACTGGGAATATAATAACGTACTACAATTTGTTTAAAAAATCACTTAGTCTGGCTTCGATGACTGACATAGCGGCAGAGGCATGGTTCTCCAGAGTTTTGGAGAATAGCAAAGAAAATAATGTAAAACTTCTATTTAAACTATCATTAATAATCCAGAGGTTATTTCTTCGGCATCTGATAAAGCCAAGCTGTTTACAAAGAACTTTGCTTCAAATTCTACCCTTTGCGATCAGGGCCACCTACTTCCAGAATTTCCCCTAATGACTGAAAGTGATATCCATATATATTCTTGCCTGGGATGTTGCCAAGTTTATCAAGAACCTTGGTGCCAACAAGGCATCTGGTCCTAATAACATTCCAGTCATTGTGCTTAACTTGCTCCTATTCTTACAAAGCTATTCAATTGTTGCTTAAAAAAGAAATGTTTTCCATTTTGGAAAATTTCAACGTTTTACCCAACGACTGATGATCAGTCTTCTTCATCTCAGCATAAACTGATCATCAGTTTCCTGCATGTCATAAGTTGTTGAATCTGTGATAAATCAAAAAAGTTGTCAATCACCTCTACAAAAGCAATCAACTTAGTGACAAGCAATATGGATTTCGTCCTGAAAGATCAATTGCGAACGAGCTGACTGTAATATCACATATGATCAGTGAATCTGGCACAAAGAGTTGTTTCACAAACTTGCTAGTTATGGAATATCTAGCAAAGTCTTCTCAACCATCAAACCCTTTCTTTCTGATAGATCTATAATAGTTGTTGTTGATGAGCAGAAATATGAAGCACGTAGTATCAACTTCGGCATACCTCAAGAATCTATTCTGGATCCAACTCTCTTCTTGATTTTCATTAATGAGCTTCCAAATCATATTCTGAGATCATTCGTTGACATCTATGCAGACGACACAACTGTATATGGCAGCACTTCAAAGAACATTGTTAATCAAGATCTTACTGATTCTCTTTCTTCTGATTTGGAACATGTGATGCAATAGGGAAAAAGTGGCTTGTTACTTTTAAAGCCTCTAAAATCAAACCTCTCCTTTCACCGCCAATGCTCAGAGCCTTATTTTGCCCCAGTTGAAATGAATCGCTGTCTCTTTGAGGAAGTCCCTTATTTTGATAAACTCCTCAGACCGACTTTCACTCAAGATCTAAAATGGAAGACATATATCAAATCTGTTGCTAAGGTTGCTGGAAAAACGGTTGGATCATTCCATTGCTCTAGAAAGTACCTGACTCCTAATGCAATCCTCTACCTGTAAAAGAGTCAGATTCGTACAAAGATGAAGTACTGCTGCCACATATGGGGAGGTGCCGCTCAGAGAACCCTTTCTTACCTTAACAGAGTACAAAATCGACTTCACAATCTAGTGGTGGGTGATCTCTTCTGTTCTCTACACATAGAAGAGACGTTGCTAGTCTTTCTCTACTCTATCATTATGTCCATGCAAAGTGCTCGACTGAGCTTCAATCTTTGGTTCATCCTTGTAAGACATTCACAGCAAGAACTCGTTTTCCTACCACAACGGAAAAAAACTTTCCTTTCTTCTTCCATGTGCCTAACAACAAATGAAATTTCCATGAGCAGAATTTCTTTCCAAGAACTTCCCCTCTGTGAAACACATTACCACAGGGCTGCTCCCCTGTAGACTACAAAATGGTCGTCTTTAAATCCAATGTCAACAAATACTTGTCATAAACCGTCCTCATAAGTAATCAAAGTTTATTAATTCTTTTCATCATTTTTAATCATCTCATAATATTTTTCATCATTCAACTGACAATCCATCTATCTCTTTAACCCCTATCCTCGGGTGGCTTTTGGTCTTAATATGTGGTGACTCATTAGTATTAAAAAAAGTGACTGTTAGAATATCTTATCTATTTAGTGTTTGGCTTTTGACCAAATTTTAGATATAATTGCTTGTTGGTCTCATATTTCTTGTTCCAAAATGAAATTGAGCTTTTTTTTCTTTTTTTTTTTTAATAAATTTGAACTTTTATCTTAATTACAGCCATCATTTCTATTCTTTAATTACTATTGTTAATTATCGACTAGTTATACTTTAAACTCTTCATTTTTGCTTTTCAAATTCGTTAAATTCTGTTAAAACTTGTGGCAAAATTGAGATTTAAAGGTCTCGTAGACTATAAATTGACTTTTGTATTGCCAGCTGTACTTAGGGTTAGTGTTGAAAGGGCAGGTGCTTTTTATGACTTAGAATTATTCTTTTTCTTTAAATCGATTTCAAAATCAGCCTGCCATGTTGATTACAGAACTTCCTCAGCATGTCAGCAATGTTAATAATGCCAAAATCTTTTTGAAATCGTCAGATTATTGCTTCTGTACCTCCCAAATGTCCCGATTGTCTCAGAGCAATGACAGAAGAATTTAAAGGATGCAGTTGCTTGGTTAAATAGAACAAATGGCCGAGAAGCATTTGCGTCAATATTGTAACATACTTCAGAGTGGTATATTGCTCCACGTCGACATTCACGTCAACATGTTAGTGTTAAAAGTCATAAAAAACACATGCAGTTCCTTAACCCTACCACTAACCCTAAGTCTGGGTGACAATATGAAAAAAATAATTACAACGTCTCTGACTGTCTGTCTGGCTTATGTTTTTGAGGGGTTGTGGGTCGGACATTTTGTTAAGGAATATGTGTAAAATATTTAAAAAGAAAAAAAAAAGATAATATTTTTGGTGTAAAAAAACAAAGCAATAAAAACAGTGATTAAAATTACTGAATTAAAGTTCGATTTTCAAGACATTAAAAAGAGAATTAGAATTTTATTTCGGCTCAAAAATTACAATTTAATACCAAGAATCAATTTTATTCCAAACTAGACCACCCGTAACCCATTGGGTTAGTATGTTATATATATATATATATATACATACATACATATAACATATATATATATATATATATATACATACATACATATTATTGAATACTGTTCTGTCTAGCCGAGAATAAGTCCCTTAGATTTATCTCCTTTTGTCAGCTAAGGGAAGCTGCCAACAAGTACAAAAAACAGTCCAGCCATAGCCACTCAACAAAACTCGGCTATATACCAGCTGACCTGGTAAGTCAACCCCAACGAGAGACGACTGGACCGCGCCACCAGCTCGAACTGTAGACAGGAGATCCTTCTCCAAGCACGGCGGGGAGGGTGACCTAATAGCAACTGAAGTGGTTTCACAGCATACACAGGTCCGTTACGGTAACCTCTCAAAAAACGTGCTCCAATACACTGAGGAGGACGACGACAAGGCAGTGCCTCCCATCGAAGATATCACTTTTTTGAGCATCATGGAACTGGGAGCTGAGAAAGACATAAACAACAGTTGGATCACTCCACTACCTTCCAGATCTACACGATGCCACCTCCCACAAATAGGAAAATCCCGGGTGGTCTTTGACTCCAGTACCAAAGGCGACGGAGCATCCCTGAACAAAGTGCCAATAAGTGGACCCAGACTAAACAACACTCTGGTCGGAGTTCTCACCCGTTTCCTCAAAGAAGTCGCCACCATTGTTGCGGACACCGAACGGACATTATACCGTTTCCTCGCGAAAGACAAACACAGGAATTTCTGATATTTCTTTTGGTACCTAGACAATGACCCCACCAAAGTCATTGCTGCAGTAGCGTACCTCAAAGTCACCGACAACTAAGCAAGTTGTCAAATCAGCTTCATCATGGAGAAAGCGAAACTTACTCCACGACCCGAACATTCCGTCCCCAGACCGGAGCTTTGTGCTGCCCTCCTGGCAAGCGAACCAATCTCTTCTGAGATGGACTTGCAGGTCCACTCCACTACCTTGTACATGGAGAGTAAGGTAGTCTTAGGGTACATCCAAATCGAAACAAGACGTTTCTACATGTATCTCAGCAATCGTGTGTTGCGTATACGTAGACCTTCTCATCCTAAACAGTTGAAATATGTACACACCGATCAAAACCATGGAACCCGCTCTGTACCTGCATCCCATCTCCAGAGAACCACTTGGCTTAACAGTACTGTATTTCCCTTACCAGGATGCAAGGGCTGCCCAGAGACAGTCAGTTACGACTTGATCAACCTCAGCACAGACACGAAGGTCTGTCTGCAAGTATCTATATTAACCACATCTTCTTCAAACATGTCGCTTGGATCCCTACATCCTGAGAAGCTCTCCACTTGGTCGTAAATAACGAGGGCCTCACCCAACTTCATACATATCGCTGACACTTTTCGATATGTTCAAGCCACCGAAGCAGTTCCCCACCCGGATCTCCTCCTTTTTCTAAATCATCTACATCACCTGCTACAAATAGTTGTCCTTTCAACCGACCTTAAATTCTCCCGCCTCAGCAGTCATTAAACCCATCTTGACAAGTACACCACTGCAAACCAAATCTATGCACGCAAAACTTGAGCAACAATCTAAAAATGACATTCCAAAATGTGTGGCAAGAGTAAAATGTTATTACCCCTACATCCAAGAAACTTTTGACGCAACAAAAAACTTAACCCTCATCAATGGTATCTACAAAGTAAAAAATTGTGGATGAAGGCTTACCATCATCTTCTGCCTCACCTGCTAAATCAAGCATCTAAGATTACATCTGATACATCTTCACCTCAGGCGACATTTTTTGTTCGGTCAAAAACAAACACCACTTTAAAAAACGACCTACCAGCCAGGTTAGCCTTACTAAAGATGACCGCAACTACGAGCACAGCTAAAGACGACAGAACCCAGAGTATTCTTGAGAAGACTGAACAGAATTGTAAATTCGCTGGTGTAGACAGGCCACCGTCCGAACCACCACAACAAAACTAGAGGTTAATCCTGCCAATAACCATCAGGATAAACAAGAATAAAGACAATCACTCCTTAGAGGGAATGCATCTCCAGCCATCACGGCTATAGCTGTCAAGAAACCACTCGCCTCCGAATTCACTAAAAACATAATACAGTCAGCCATCACACTGTATCTTCAACAGCACCAAAGCGAAAGGATGGCACCACAACCCCTGGTCCAGCCTGCCTCCTAAGCTGACTCCACACAGCACCTGTTCCAGCCTGCCTCTCCCGCTCGTTCCAGCAGCTCCTGTTTCTATTCCTTCCAGAGACTCCTATCTTTGCATACATCCAGCGGCTTCCATCTCCTTTCTGCAGCAACTCCTCAGACCAGTTCTTTGTGTCAAGGACTAGGGCAATTTCATGACGTCGAAGATGCCAGACGAAGAGTGTTCTGTCTAGCTTAGAATAAGTCCCTTAGATTTATCTCCCTTTGTCGGCCCTCTTTTTTGTAAGGGTTTTTTTAGCCTCGACACCGGGTGAGTGGCTTTCCGGTGTTTTGTCCCCTATCTCTTAGCTGCTTAGTCTCGGACCTACATGGAGGAATTTCTATCCACTTAAATATCTCGATATTTTAGGCATCTCCGGTAAGAAACGCTACCTTCCTTCTCCGTCAAAATAGAATTAAATAGCATGATTATTATTTCTTTTCTACATTTCTTTTTATGTAAGCAAACTTTATTCACTCTTTTTCACCACGTGTAAATCTCCATTTTAACCGCCGGTAATTTATGTATCTCTCCTTTCTCGTATTATCTTTATGCTCCTAATATTTTCTATTCTGCAATCGATTAGCTCACGGCGATCCTTTATATTTTGTGAACTCCTCGTTTCTTGCCTCATCATCATTTTTGTATTCACATTTTTCTGAGACAACGTTTATTTTTTATTTCTTTTCAGTTTTTACTTTTACGATGAATAATAAAACCTGGGGTTAAACTACACTATGCCTCAGAGTCTTGTTTGTCGATAAGAGTTTAGGCTAGCTGCCCGACGGTTACATGCAGCCCTAGGACAGCATAAATACATAATTTCTTAACTTTGGCATTGGTTGATAAGCATCTTTTAACGAGAAAGTATTTACTCAAAAAAAAAAAAAAATGAAGGATGTTAAAGAGTGATAGTTTTTGAAAAAATAAAGCTCCCTTTATGACGTCATCCATTTTTCAATAAACATTTCTTTCTTGATAATAATCATTTGTTTTTTTATCTGACCCCTCTCTAAAATTAAGAATTATTTGCCTCCTCCCACTACTTCTCTCATCATTCATCCTTCAACCTTTGTGATCTCATCCAGTGTGCATATGGACAAGCAAACAAGATCAAGAGTCTCCATTTCTCTCTGGTTTGATGAATGACGTCATAATTTTGTGTGATGTCATCAATTGTGCACAGGGACAAACAAGATCCACATTTTTAATAGCATACTAGACCTTCCGGGTCTACATGGTTGTTTGGGTCTATGTTTTCTGGTTTAATGGATAGTGTAATCCCTATTGTTACTTCAGCATTTATGATGACATTAAACCTGTTTTGGTGGATTACGTCATCCGTGGTGAAGTCACCCGTTGTGCACGAAGACAAACATACAAGATCCACAGAATTTTAGTAGTATATAGATAGACATAGAAATATGTGTGGGTGAAAAACAAGCGTAATGGTGGGAGATATATCCGAACAATTCCTATAGTTGAACTAAACAGTTTGTGCGAAAAACAACTCCAAAGATTATTCGAAGGTGTGTGGTGGTGGGGTGGTATCGTAAATCCGAACGACAAAGAATAATGTAAACATGTAAAAATGTGGGATAATTATTACGTGCGTACTTCTATATACTTGCCGTGTAACAAAACATCTATTTCGGTAAACGTTTCGTTTCCTGACCCTCGAAAAGACGCTATGCAGTAGCTAAAAAATTGTATTTTTTAAAAAGATTGACATGCTGAACGTATTTGTGTTAAAATCAATTTAGTATTACGTATGAAATAGTACAAAAAAAATTTTTTTTAATTAGTAAATAAGCCGACATACTGGCATAGATCCAACATGGCTGGTATAAATCTAGTCGATATCAAAATGGGAACGCCGAGAAGAGGTCACGCGAAAAGTACAGTCTTTTAGTGAATTATATAAAAATAATTTATTAAAAATAATTAAAATATTGGTGCTTCTACAGAATTTAAACAGAACCAAACCGACTCTTTCCGAAATAAACCTAAAACATGTGTTAGGTTAGAGCAGGGGCGGCAACCTCCGGCCCACGGGCTACATCCGGCTTGCCACCCTGCTATGCTTTATTATTGCAATCCGGCCCGCGGACCTCCCAGTAAAACTCATATCATTTTGTGACATAGATGTAAAAGTAGGTTTCAATTACGATTTACAGTTTGATAAAAATGTATAAATATCAGCGAGCGATGATGCATGTACATTTCATTTTTCTTTAACTATTAATTTCAAATCCTTGGCCTGATATAAAAATAGAAAAAGAGAAAGAGGAAACGAGAGACGAGGAAAGGGCATAAAACAGAACTTATGTGAGGTGTGTCAAAACGAATTCTGGATCAACTTGCTATTTCCCATCCCCCCCCCCCCGTCATTATTTTTTATGACTCCAAAATGGCTCTTCGTCGGCGCCTTTTATAACATCACATACAGAAGTCTCTTGAGAAAAAATATTAGAATTGTAGAGTGTTCAATGCAATTTTTGTACAATTTATTCATGTAAACAAAATATAGTAATTCTGAGATTTCGTTTTTCACTCCGGCCCGCGATCTCCTTCCAAAAGTCTCATCTGGCCCTCACTCTAAAAAGGTTGCCCGACCCTGGGTTAGAGTAACAAAATATTGGCACTAGTGCAGTTTAACATCCCCAAGCAAATTAATTGTTTTCATTTTAGGAGAGTTCCGTAAAATATTTGTTTCACCACAGAATTCTTTTGTTTTAAATAAATTATTTTTAACTTATTTAAAAGACTACTTCTTTTCGTCATACTTATTCTGCGTCCAAGTTTTTTTGGTGCTTGTACAGAGATGGGTACATATGAAAAAAACAACAAAAAAAAAACGCTGAAAATCGCAGTTCCAATTAAATTAACCGGAAAACTCTTTGACATACTTATGCATTAAGCAAAAATAGGTTTGTACACCAAAAATTAGCAAAAACTATCGAGTAGAATTTTAATCAAAAATAAAAATCCGTTATATCGTTTAATCGGGTTCGGCTATTGATTCGAGCGAAAACGCGAAATTCAGAGGGAGATAACTCAGTCTATCATATTAACACGTAATAAATCAATGTCAGTACTCAAAATACGATGAAACTGGTTTTTATTTTTAATTAAAATTGTACTCGATCATTTTTCCTACTTTTTGGTGAGGATACTTATTTAAATCTGCTGCGTAAGTATTATTTACTCCTCTCCAGGAGTTAGGCACAAGGCAAGTTTTATCCTACTCCCACAAGTAAGATGTGACCCAAGGTCGGGTCGGAAAGTGGGGTTGAAAAGCCAGCGCCCGAGAGGTGAGCACTCTGACCATCAAAAATTGCCTAGGCAGCCCCGTCGACATTCCCCGGTAGGGGCGCCTCAGGCAGTAAGCAATAAACTTACTCCTCCCCAAAGAGGGGAGGCGAAGCCTGGGAGGGTGAACCTCCTAGAACTGCACAGGACAGACCCATAGACCGGCGTAAATCAAGCCCCGAAGGCCAAGACAATACCAGTCCATGGGGTGTAGTATCCATCGGAACAGATACTACACTTTGATCTGCTCGTAAGTATATAATACTTTTTTTGCTGTTATTGATAATCTAATACGGACGCTTCTCTGTACGAGCACCAGCTTTTTCATCGCCTAACTTTCCAGGCGTCCATCTTAGAAATATGCCAGTGTGTCGGCTAATTTACTAATTTAAAAAGTGTTTTTTCTTTCTATTTCATGCGTAATACTAAATTGATTCTAACGCCAATACGTTCAGTGTGTCATAATCTTTAAAAAATATAAGCTACTGCATATAATCTTTCCAATAAAATAACATGGGTCGGGAAACTACACGTTTACTGATATTTTTATTTGGTTCATTAGTTGGGAAATCTACAATTTTATTTTTGAGAAATATGCGTATGTCTCGCCTCTACGTGACTTACACATTGTTTTTTTTGTTTTTTTTGTTTTTTTTACAATTAATCGATTATTTATTGAAAAAAAAAATGCAATAAAGTACCAAAAATAATTTTAAAAAATCCTATATAAAAAAAAACGAAATTAAATCAACTACAATGTCAGCCATATCTTTTGTTAATAGCTGGAAAAAAAATGAATTACTTCGTGACCCTTCGAAATTTGAAAGGAATTTGGAAGCATTTAAACTGTCCTTTAAAAAAAATAGAAAGTCCCTTAAACTTGCTTGAAAATTGTTAGCATGAGGATTGCTAAGAATGTTTTTAAAGATAGTTTTGGAAACCATTTATATCCAATAATTTTATAAATAGAGATTAAAACATTACCTTAGTCGTAGTTTTATAACAATTTGGTTCGACCAATAATTTAATGATCAAACGATACCGTAATAATTAAATTTAATTTTCAAGCCCTATTTACTTTAACAGTGCTCAATACGTGAGCAAAGCTTAGTAGTATACTTAAGGCAAGTGAGCCACGCAAAAACGTTTGTGTCTCATTCCACGAAGAAATTCTTCAGGCCAACTACACAATCTCCTAATGACAGGGCGTGTCCAATGTTTAAAATATTTTATATATAAAAAAAAAAAAAACGAAGACCGTATATTAAAAGTAAAAAGAAGCATTTTTTTTAAAAATCCAGTAAGTAAATTAAACTAGTAAAAAATTAATTATTTTAAATTTGATATTTTACAGAAGAAAGATGCCATGACATGAAATAGCGGAAGTTTAAACTATTTACCCCCCCCCCAAAAAAAACATAGAAACGCAATTTGATTTTAATATAATTAATTTCGTACAGAAATTTTTAAAATCATTTTTATTTTATAAAACAAAAGGAACACATCACAGTTAAATCTACATACATATATACAAAAAAAAACCAAGATTATTTTATTCAAAAACATGTTCATGTAATAAGAAAGGTGACTCTCAACTAACTGCTATTATGACTTCATTTTCTTTTTTTTCTCGCCAATAAACGTTCTTAAAATAAACATTATATATTTACCTTGCAATATTCGCAGTAGCCGCACACAGATCCCCGGGCATATTCTAGCTTTTTCTCGTCTATGACGGACGGTTCTTCTTCCTCTTCGACCTTTTCGGCTCCATAGACGAAAGTAAATAGGTAAATAAAAAGGAAAATATAAATCACGAAGAGGCTCTTTCGGGAAACCATGCTTGCTAAGTGCTGACTTGAATTTCAAATTCCAGGCTCGCACTGAAGAGGTAAAAAAAAATAGGATAAGTAGAGTTACTTCCCTTGATTCGAATTGTCAACCAGCATGTAGATCGTTATTATTTTCTTCTTTGTCCTCTTCTTTCTTTCTTTCTTTTTCTTTTACCCCTTTAGACATCTGTTTTAATCAATAATCTCATGTACCTGCCTTCCTACGAGTGCCAAGTTAGACACAAGGACGTTTTTTTTATGTGTATGTGGTGGTGGGGGGATAACCAGCTCTTCAAAAAGGAGCACTCTGGATGAGACAAAAATTAAAATTGCCCCATTCAAGAAGAGTCTCTCCTCCTCCGAGCGAAGACAGAACAGATACTACACCTTTTAATCCCATTAATTATTCTGAATGTCTCAACTAAGTCTCCCTTCATTTTTCTCTCTAGTAAAATAGTTTGTGGTGAATCGAGATGCGATTCTAGTTAACGCAAAAAAAAAAGAATGGCTTGAATAGCAACTCTCTTGCTCCCCCCCCCCCCGGTTCGTTGGGATACGCTCTCCTCTTCACTTTCAAACGCAAGTTTCACAGTGTAAAAAAAGAAAAAAAAATTTTTTTTTTCATTTCCAGAACTGTCCCCCCTCCCTCGCAGGACCCCCCCCCATATATATATATATATATATATATATATATATATATATATATATATATATATATATATATATATTCCGTTTTCTCTATAGTTACATGTTTCCTTGTTTTGTTTTGCCTGTTTCCCCTGTATTGTCCCATTTCTTTTGAATGCACAGGTTATTCCCTCATTCCCTTAATATCCATTTGTAAAGAGAAATTAAGCTAAGGATTTGTTTCGGGTTCCTGAACTCGTCTAGGGAGGGGGTATTGTAGGGGTGACAGAATTTCAGAGAAAAGGGATCAAGTCTCATCCGTGATCTAGGAAGACACAGGATTTGGACCCAGATCTCGCGAGATTTCAGGAACCCCTCTGATGCCCTTCCTTTTTCCGTGCGGACTTCGTGGAGTGAAGTCAAGCTCTTGCCGGCTCTTCCTGAACCTCCAAAATGCGTTGAATGTGAGTAAACCTTTTTGTGTATTTCATACAACTCCTTATTTGAATAACGACTATGTGCATTCAATTGTTTTGGGAATTATAGCAAATGTTTATTTCATTTATTTTTGACCGTGACAGCATTTGTCAAAACAAACGCTCAATAAACGCACATAAATTTAACTCACTTCTTTGTGTTTCCTTATTTGCCGATACACGTGTGTTATTAAATATTTATGTTTTTTCTGGTATTTACTATAGACTGAAAATGCAAACCACTCAACCGAATAACAAGAAGGTGTTAACTTAATATTTTTCAACCAATGAAAATCGTGTTAAACCCCAAATCTAGCAAATCTATGTCAAATTAACAAAACTTATAAAACAGTGACCTGGTCGACCAAATCAGAATTCTCCAGAGATCCAACCCAGTGTACTTTGAAAGGACCCAAGAATGTACGCCTCTCCCCCGCGCATTTGACCGGAGTGGGGGCAAAAAGGTAAGGAACACTTCAAAACTCACGTACACGCTCCCTTACTTTGCGCACATCTACATACGCACTAACAGAACAAGGTAAACCCACGCATACTTACACAGTGCCACATTGTCTAATACTCATATATGCATATTACTCACGCACTCATATTCAAACTAACAAATATATATAGACATATACATCCTTAAGCCTCGTTTCTGATATTCACTGAACATTTTCTGACCAAAACCACATGTTGTATAAACTTTACTAAATGAACATTTCTTCACTAAAAATGACTTTTATATTCCTGTAAAATTATAGTTTTATAAATGTTTTGTTATTTAATCATGTTTCCTTGATTTTTCCTTGACAAAACTCTGTTCATATTAAGCACTTGCTAGCTGGTGGCCCTAATATTTCTCAATATTTAATTCATTTCAATTTATATGTAGATGCATGCACGTCCATATATATACCCATTTCCTACCTTCGCCATAAGTTAAACCTTGAGGAAGAAGCTTGTTGTAGATCGCCATTTTGTTGTGGGGTCGATGCGTCTGTATCCATCTTACTGACCTCATTTGAAATGAAGAAAAGGGTCACCAAGTTTTCAGTTAAAAGGACAAACTTCTCCCAGCAGTTTAGTCAACACAAAACATGGCTTAAAAAGATTTATAAAAACAGGATTTATGAAATCAGGAAAATAAGAGAGGTTGATTTAACCGACATGTATATACTATAGAAATGGAATTGAGTCCATTAGTTTAATCTTGTCTAGTAGAACCATTGCTAGAAGCGAGAAGAAAGATATCGTCTTATCACTGTGACATCTGAAACAGAACTGTTTATATTTTGCGAGAAACCGGCTTGGGTTAAAATAGGCGCCCACGCAAAGAGTCTTCTTATCAACCAACATATGACAACAAGTGAGAACGTATCAGTGTGTTCTTACTGAACCATCAACTAATCACTCTCAAAGAGCCTATATATCTTCTGTACACTTACAGGCACTCTCTAAAAATCTTTTCTATAATTCTTACTATTTTAAAATCTCTCAAACAAAAACCTATTCCATAATTTCAATATTTTAAAGTTTATCAAAACCCCAATATCTTCTGCAAACTTGCAGGAACTCTTCAAAACTTTTCCATAATTCTACCATTTTCGAATTTCTCAAACAAAGACCTTTCATATCATTCCAACATTTAAAAATTTCTAAAACCATATGAATGTGACAGCCCAGTACTCTGATGTTTTCTAAACGATCCCATTTCTTTTTTCAATTATTTCTCGAGCTGCGAAGTGTCACTGTCTTTTTAATCTAAAAATCGGTGGTGCATTACTTTTTAATTCGAATTGTGTTTTAGAGTTTACGAACATTCCTAAACGTTCAGAAAAAGTGCCGGGAAAAGTTGATTTAAGATCCCTTTTTAAATGTTCTGTATCGGTAGAGGATGCCTTTTATGCTATGGCAATACATATTTATTGGCAAATTCTATTAATCGAATGACTCCATTCAACCCGTACCAAGTAGGTTTCGAGATCCATCCATGATGACTGCTTTTATTTTTATTTTGTTCATAAATGATACTTTACATTAGCATAGCATTCAACTAAGAATGTGAACTTTTTACCGGCTATTTCCGGGGCAATTAAAAAAAGTAATTAATATTGTTGTGAAGTGGAAAGTTAGCTTTGTTAGTGTCTGGTCAAGCTCCATCTAACTCTGCTAATTAGACATATCGCATAGCCAGTATCACTACATCTACCTGAAACGTAAAAGTTTTATGCCCCTAGTAGATCTTAGACTTCTTTCTGGGGGTTTCATTTTCGAGATTACTTTCCTCTCTCTCTCTCTCTCTCTCTCTCTCTCTCTCTCTCTCTCTCTCTCTCTCTCTCGTATTTCTTTCTTTGGGCGATCTAGGTCTATCTTGCTCTACGTTATAACCAGAGTCGTTTTCTAGCATTATTTGATCTTCATCCAAATTTTCTAACTTATTCTGGCCCGCTTGATCATCCATTATTCTGATACTTCATTCTGTGGAGGCTATTCTAGTAATTCAGTACCAGAATGAATCGTACAGATTTCTTAATCATTTTGCTCTTCCTATTCGCCCTAGAGCCTTAATTGATGCACATGGGTTAATACACTGTCCCCCTGTTTTCTCTATTTAATATAGCTGTGTTGTGGCCTTTTCACATGATAAATTCTGCCGTTTCTAGATCCGATTCTTTGTTCTTTTTGTACCACATTTTTTCACTTGTGGAATAAGACATCGTTAGCAAAGCTCTAATTTGCCTTCTCATTAAAGCTGATGGGCTTTCCAGTCTTCCAGCATGTGGTATTGTGCGATAGCTCAAAAGCAGCATTGATAGAACAACTTCTACTTTTTCTTTTTGCTAAAAACATGTTTTTTTTCTCATTTTTACATTCTGCACTATTTTATCTGCTAACCCATTCGATTGAGGGTGATATGGCGGAGTCTTATACGGTTTACACCCTACTTTTTCCAACCATAAACTAAGTTTTTCATCACAAAACTCTGGTGCAATGTCGGTTTTTGGTTACCGTTTCTGGAAAATATAATCCTGATAATCTGTTTTATTGTAGACCTTTTCTTGTCTGGCACACAGATTACTTCAGACCAGTCTGAAAATGAACCTACTAGTATTAATAAAAATCCCACTCCAGTAATGTATGCAGTAATGTATCTATGATCCATATACACACGACTCCACGGCTTCACTTCTCTGGGCCATGAATGTCTGCGTAAAATTTTTTGCATCTTTGCACTTCTTGCATCTTTTTATATATTCTTCGACATCTCGCGAATATCCCGGCTAATATGCTTCTAATTTTATTATCTTTTGTGTGGCCGCTATTCCACAGTGTATATCATCATGTACACTTTTTATCACTAATCTTCTTTGTGTTTCTAGGGGAATTATCAGATCTCCATTACAAATTACTCCATTTTCTAATGTGTCTTATTTTTTTGTAGGATCTTTCCGCCCTGGAATAATTTACCCATATGTTATTTCTTATTCTACATGCTATTCTACATGTTATTCTACTTAGCAATGGATCATGTCGAGTTTCCGCAGCCATTCTATCTAAAAACAAAACATCGGTCTCTACCAAATGTAAAAATATATCTTCAAATTTTTCTTCTGTTTTATCTTTTGACTTATTGTAAAATTGCAACCTTGATAATGCATCTACTTGTGGAATTGAATTTCCTTTGACATATTCTATATCAAAGTCCAATGCCATTAATGTTATTGCTTACCTTAGTATTCTCGATGTGACTTTTGGTAATTCTTTTCTTGGATTGAGTATAAACTCTAATGGTCTACGATCACTTCTCAAAAATTTGTTTTTTTCTAATTAAAAATTATCGATCTCTAGTTGTCGTCCGCACAATAGCCAACGTTTCCTTTTCTATATTTGAATAATTGAATTTAGTGTTCGTTAGTCGTTTTGATAAATACATTATCGGATGTCCTTCCTGTGATAATATTCCAGATATCGAATGTTCGCTTAGATCTGTAGTTAACGTAATGTCTTTTTTGGGATCAAAGATTTTCACTATTGGTTTCTTTACTATAATTAATTTTAATCTATAAAAAACTTTTTGTTGTTCCTCTGGCCAGATGAATTCAACATTTTTTTTTTCTTAAATTTGCAAATGGGTCAGTCAGGTCCGTATACTTTGGTGAATATCGCCTGAAATTTACCAATCCCCAAAAAGATTGGTCTGGTGATATACCTTCTGTTGAAATGGAATAACCTCAAAATTATATTTTACTACTATTTACGCATTTCCTTTCATTTATTGTCATACCAGCGTTTCTTAATTCATTCAAGATGGTGTCGGTTTTTATTTTAATTTGCATACTGCTTGAAAATGGTTCTTTTTTAAACAATTTGTACAAATCTTTCCAAATGCTGGGCATTTTTCCTTTTTTATTTCATGTTCTCTTCCACAATACCAGCATTTTAAAATCTTTTTCTTTTTTTTTTTTGGTATTGGCGAATATTTGTTCACTGGGTTGACATTTATACTGGTTGTATTTTTGTATTAGTTCTTGTTGTTGTATAAAGTCAATACAGGTATCTAAATGTAAGATAATGAAGAATGGCAAAAATGAATCGTGGACGAGTCCATTGTGGGTGGGACGTCGAGAAAGAAATAAAGGCGACTTGATAACTGTTAAAAAGGAGAAGGTTCCACAGTGCAAAAAGGGGCTTGAGCAACGACGGTTTTAAAAACGCGAAGAGTCGAAACGCTTGGTGATCGGAGTATCGATGTACCGGAAGAATGCGAGTTTACCGATATTTATGGCACCGATGAAGCTTTATTGGCTATGGTATCCAAGCCCGTCTTGCTGTTAGACTTTTGTGTCCGCTGACTAAAAATGCGACTGATAAACAAGTTGGTACTATGAAGGAATCCCCTGACTTGTACTTCACCAAAGTGCTTGTAGAACAATTGCTTCAGTTCACGCTCGGATAGACAATGCAGAGCAAATTGCTTTCCAATTGGATGTATATACGAACGAGTTTCTAGCGTAAACCAAGTCTGTGACCTCAGCAAGAAAAAGACTTTCATGAGACAAAAGTATGTCAAAAGATTGTTTAATATGTGTGTGTAGCCGGCGTAAACCATCCGGTAATGGCAAATAAAGAAAACCAATGTTTTTTCATATACGTTCTGTTCTTTGTCATTCTTGCCGAAAGAACGGGTAATGCAACATAAAGACATATTTCCTATTTGTAGTTGTTCCATTATTTTATATCGGTGTGATGCATCGCACACACCTTCAATTAATCTTAATTGAATTAAGTCCCCTTCAATTGTCTGTCCCCATCCACAACACCCCCAAAATCCCAGAAACAAACATAAACATACACACTTCTAACACTCGTGTCTTCATTCACATTGCAAACATTCTACGAACACAAGAACTTTTACCTTTTCTTTTAACAATTTACTCACTCAAAATATTTTTCACACCTAAACTGTAAATTTGTAAATATATAAATATCTTTTGTTCGTTAATCATGTTTTATCTCTTTCATTCACAACATTATTTTGGTGAATTTGACGCTTGCTAAATTGTGACCCTTTTATTCACAATAATTTTTTTTCTATTTTCTCATTCGTCACTTACAACCTTTTTAATTGGCAGTGTAGATTTTGGTAAATTTCAAAAGACGTATCTGTCGTCTATATCCTATTCAAGCCAAGCTCCACGCTGCACACATTCATATAAACTATCATTCGATATTATTCTTGGTCAATTCACATGATTATCTTCTCCGCTCGGAGTCGATTGGTCCATGTTTTGGAGCATTTTTTCTCATATTATTTTTCTCAACAATACGATTTCCTTATTCAGAGACCCGGTTTCAATTTCATTCTACCAATAAAGTCGGCCATATTGATTTTGCATAATTTCATCCACGTGACGACAAATACTAAAGTTACTTTGTTTTTAAAAGCTTTTCGATCAATCGAGAAGGGCTATCATATTCATCTACCCAGTTCTGAGGGCGCTTATTGCGGGAGAAGTCACTGCTTCTTTAGGAAGGGAATTACTAATATTCACTAAACTTGGTGGATGGTAAATGTAAGGCTTTTCTAGTTCTTTGAAAATGATGTAACGTAGTCCCCTGTCTTTTACTGGTGCCCAAATCACAAAAAGGGTTGCAGCAGAAATTATGAAATCGAAAACAAGAAAGGATTTCTTTTATATAGCTTACAATTTATTGCAAGTAGAACGTAGACATTCTTTTTAGCACACTCTGCTTAGGATTACAGTCAACTCCCCAACCCCAAGTGAGGGAGCAAAAGGCGGAACGTCTACTCACTTCGATAAAAAAAAGTCTGTTCTTCTGTTTTTCCTGATTCTCTGTCGATCAACAATAACAATAACAATAGCAGACATACGTCACCACGTATGTCTGCTATTGTTTTTGATACATTCCTGAATCAGTATGCTTCAAAGTGAAGACAAAACAAATATTTACAATTTAAATTTTAGCATCAACCTTGCAATAATCAAAACAATCGCAGTCGCATTTAAAACGTGACGTCTACCCACACTATATTACCATCGATCATTTCTATACACTATCCTGCTTTTTCTGATCACCCCGGGTAATTTCATTACAGTGTGAGGGATCACCAGAGTGGAAGATTACCTCCTATTTTGGGAGAAGGTGTTGGTTTATAGACCATTGCCTGAGGCACCCGCAACAGGGAATGCCGATGAACCCAATCATGGATAATTTTGCACCCATCCAGAATGCCCTCTTTTCCGGGGAGCTAGATTCCCACAAAAAACTGACTATATGTCTAACTTTGCTGATGTGGGAGGCAGGTAAACATACATCGTTTTATTTAAATAAATATAAACTAGTTTATACCTGCTCCTTGAGCGGTGTTGGTACAGTATCTGGGTATGTCAATTTTCATCTTTACCTAGATTCTGCAACTTTATAGCTAGTATGAAGAAAAATATTTGAAATTCTGTGGAAAAAAATATGCTTCTTAGTATTTGTATTGTTGGATAATGGCCCTGTGGGGCCGGACGCATGTTCAGTGGACGTATGTGTGGGGGGTCGTTTGGTTTAGCTTGCGCGATTTAGTGCGGGTGAACCCGTAACACAGAGTGCAAAATAGGGCTGTTCTCACAGTCGGAGCTCACAAGCGTTGACAGGGCCACCACGTTGACGAGACCTCAGGTCAAGGGTCAAGTTGCACCTGCGCATAGGGGTTCTGTGACGTCACAGACTTTTGTGTGGGAAACTGAGTTTTGCCAATCTGGTTTTTGGAAGCAAGCTGAACAGACGTATTTCTCTATCTAGTCCGAAATGAAAAGGGGAATTTATTTCCCTTAGAGAATACAGGCATGAGATTCTTTCTTCCCCCCTCCTCGAATGGCTAAGGACTTAAGCTAGGAATTAACTATGATAAAGTAGTAATTTGATCTTTCCCTCAACGTTAGTAAAACATCTCCAAGAGCGACAGTAAACTGACGCCTGAATAAAACTAATCAAAATTTAAAAGATTGTTCGCCTCCTGAATCGTGTTGTGAAGGTTTTTGTTGCAGACACAGCAGACGGCGATGTTCACGGCAATACAGAAACGAAGAAAGAACTCAACCACTAGACGACATCAAGACAACACCCCTCCACGCGACGAGGAAGAAAAGGTATGAGTAATCAAAGACTATTCAACAGCATAAGAGAGTAAGTAACTACGGTGAATGTATTTATGTATTGTTTTTATTGGCAAAAAAACATTAGAAATTATGTTTTTAAGCAAAAATAATTTGCGTTGAACTAATTCTGAATACCTTCATGTCAACATTTTTGCAGATTGTCAAAAAAAAAAAAAAGAAGGTCAATTAGCTGAAAACAAATAAAAATACACTTATTCAATAAATATCAGGAAGTTTCATCAGATGCTTGGCAAGCTGAGAGCAGGCTCAAGGTTTTCCAAAAAAAAATGGCGATGGAGAACTGCTCGTAAAGCCAAGTCAATTCACGATGGTCCTCGGTGTGGCGCGTCGTTACCATACCAAGGCTGTTGATGAAGTCGCTTGTGGCTGAGCCTACTGCTCCACTCATCTCGACGGTGATCAGTTGGACCAAAAATCTGTTGAGATGACCGGCATATTTTGATTGCTTGCAGTCTTCTGCTGACACTGCTGTATGTCCAGGTGGGTTTGTTGCCGATTCTGTTACCGATAAGGACACAAACGTGTTATCTTATGTTAATTTCTTTAAGTTTATAAAACATGTATCTCATTAAAAGAAATCCTTTAGACTTATGTGAGATTCAAACTCGGATATTAACATCATAAAAACTGCTTTTAACTAATGTACTGTGCTTATTGCTTTTTTAGTCAATCAATCACATCTTTCTATTTGCGTACGGGCAGACAAACTCCCTAAAAAACAACTTTTTAATAGTATATAGATAGTATTGAATTTAGTAGTCAGTGTTCAATTGTATTTCCAGTTGAGCTACAAACAAATAAACTGAAAATAACACTAAATGTTTCATCATGCTCAGATGGGCAATTCCATTCTCTGAGTTTTGATTGGTTGATTAGCCGCTAGTCCATGAGTGGATAATCTAATAAGAAACTTATTGCTTGAATTAAGCAATATTTTCATATTAAATATTGGAGCATTTTATGCCGGTAAGTGTCAGTTTGATTCTACGGACAGATAAACAATAAATAAAATCTCCATAAGACATAAGAACATGACATTCGGTCAAATCACGTGATAGATTCAGACATTCAGTTATTTTCTAAAATATAAATTTGAATGTCCTGCGATCGACTGGTTCATTGCAGTCGCCATATTGAGCAACCTTGATCTAGAGCATGCTGGCACAACACAATCTTCGATTGCTTTATTTTCTCTTCGGATTTAACCATGCTATGCTAATCAGAGCAAACATCTAACTATTTCGCATCATTCTCTCAGAGGAGCTATAGAAGCATGTAAAATCGGCAACCATAAAAGCATGTAAATTAGACGTCTTATTATAATTTTAATTTTAATATTTCGACCGGTCTTATATCCTTTATCAAAAAATGTATTTTTTCATAAAAATTGAATGAATATGAGACTTAATAATTATATACGTTAATTTTACTACTCTGCAAGAAAGAACACACACACACACATTTACAATTACATTGTCGGTTTTTCCCTATCCTCTGATGAAAAGAGTTTATCTTTGAAAATTCATGGATTAAGGATATGAAGCTCTTTGCTCTGATCTTTTGATGTTCTAATAAATATTGTATCTTTAGAATTTTTTATTCTCATCTTTCATCTCTAGAATTGATTGCTCTATTGAATATATTGAGCTTTATATTATCACGATAGATTATTATTAAACGATAATTCAATTATCTTTAATTTAATTCAACATTTAAATATTAAATATTATATATATATATATATTGTTGTACGTAGGTAAAATATTAAAAATATAATTTAATATTATTAGAAGCCCCTTTCAAGTAAAATTGAAAGGCGAGCACTGTCGGAAGATTAAAAATAAACATTCACCTAAAAAGCCTTGTCGTTGAGTACTATCGAATGTTTAGATATTTATGCCCACCACTTTCAGTGTAAATGTCACTTAATGTCTCCGTTATCGATCTATCGTGGCCTAGTGGGACTAGGTGAACGCTTACAAATTCAAGGTGTCTCTGTGAACCGGGTTCGCGCCCTATGACCGTCTGACATTGTTATTTCTCTGCGCTCATGAGAGTCATAAGCTCGAAATGACGTCGTACGTAGGTAAAATATTAAAAAATAATTTAATATTATATATATATATATACATATATATATTTATATATATATATATATATATACTAATGATAATAGAATTAACGATAAGTGAAGTATCGTAAAGTGATCTATCGTGATAAAGTAAAGCTCAATACGTTGAGTAGAGCAATCAATTTTAAAGAAGGAAAGATGAAGATAAAAAGTTGCATAAAGTTACATAAAATTACATAAAATTTGTATCAATTTTATGTAATTTTATGCAATTTTTTATCTTCATCTTTCCTTCTTTAAAAAATATATATTTATATATATATATATAATTTATTACTATTTCATGTATATATACATATAATATTATAAGGTGATATAATATATTGTGTATATATATTTTCAGTATTTACTTCAACAGTGCTCAATACGTGAGTAGATCTTCGTAGTAGTAGTATGAAAATATATCTATGGTAAGTAAGCTACACAGAGGCGTCCATGTTTCATTCCCACAGGAAATCATAAGGCAATATATATATATATATGGAAAGAGAAGGATGAAAGTAATCCGACGTGATGGTAAAATGAAAAAGGAAAACCAAAAAATGGATGTTTTTTATGTGTACATCAACGTTTCGTCTTTATTTATAAGACTTCATCAGGATGATAAAATAGAGAAAAAAATGTCATGCAAGTACAGATACATGTAGGGTAGACATATTGGGAAAAATAGAATGAAATAGTGGCCAACTGCTGGGTGGACGTCCGTATTTGTTGGAGAAATAGAAATGAATGTGGAAAAGAATGAGTGGGGAAAAAATGGAAGGATGGGGTGAGCCAGGACTACTGTGGCTGGTGGTAAGAGAAAGAGGTGGGGATGAGCAGGGGTAAAGTGGATGGCAGAGAGGGAGGTGAGGAAGAGGGGGGAGGGGGGTGTTTGACCAGATGGCTGCGGTTCAAGATTGAAGGGGAAAAAGTAAGTTGGAATGTTTGTGTATGGGGGGTGTATGCAGGGGAAGGAGGATGGGTAGAGAGGAAGGGGGGCTGTAATTTTGGTGGATGGGCGAAAGTTATGGTCTTAGAGAGCGTTTTGAGAAAATGAGGGAATTTAAGAAGGGGTATGGGAGAAAATAGTTGAGTGGGGGAGAGGGAGGATTTGTTGTGATAGGGTGTGAAATATTTGAAATATTTGGAAAATGATAGCAATGAGTGAGGGATTGGGGGGGGGGTGGAGGAGGGCGGTGATTGAAAGGGTGGGTATGGAATATTTGAAATATTTGGAACATGAGAAAGTTTATTTGGACTGCAGTATTAAAAGTGTGAGGAAAAAGTAAGGAGAAAATGAAGATTCAAGGAGAAAAAGAAAGGGAAAAGTAAATGGGAGAGTGTTATAGAGGTTGGAGATGAAAAAAGTTAACCATGATCAGGCAAACATTCCAACTTACTTTTTCCCCTTCAATCTTGAACCGCAGCCATCTGGTCAAACACCCCCCCCTCTTCCTCACCTCCCTCTCTGCCATCCACTTTACCCCTGCTCATCCCCCACCTCTTTCTATTACCACCAGCCACAGTAGTCCTGGCTCACCCCATCCTTCCATTTTTTCCCCACTCATTCTTTTCCACATTCATTTCTATTTCTCCAACAAATACGGACGTCCACCCAGCAGTTGGCCACTATTTCATTCTATTTTTCCCAATATGTCTACCCTACATGTATCTGTACTTGCATGACATTTTTTTCTCTATTTTATCATCCTGATGAAGTCTTATAAATAAAGACGAAACGTTGATGTACACATAAAAAACATCCATTTTTTGGTTTTCCTTTTTACCATATATATATATATATATATATATATATATATATATATATATATATATATATATATATGAAACTACTAAGATAAATATTATATCTTTACCTTAGATCCTATCGTGATAAGTAAATGCTCGATATACTAGAGAGAACCATAGTATAAGAAAAAGAATGATGAAAAAAAAATGGATAAATTACAATATTTATTAATTTATCAAATATACAAACAAGCAAAATAATTTTTTTATATATTTATTGTTTGAATATTTGATGAATTAATAAATATTGTAATTTATCTAATCTTTATTTTCATAATGCTTTTTCTTATATATGTATATTCTATTTATACTTAAATTACTCTGTATTTGATATATTCCAAGATAACTTTTGAAAAATTTAATTATAATTCTGATAATGCAAGAAATATTTCCCTTAGTCCATACAAATATTTTTAGAGAGTTAATTAGTAAGGTAGATAATCCTAAGCAAATTACATTATCTTCTTAAAAAAATAATAAGATAATATAATTTACTTAGGATTATCTCCCTTACTAAGTAACTGTCTAGGTTAAATACAAATTTTGATGACGACAACGTTGGACTGTATTTGAACATTTTAAACGTTTTTTTTTTATTGAATGTTCAAATGACTGATTTTTCTCCTGGAATATTTTTACCATAATGAACTTGTTTATCTGTGTGTGTTTTGCTCCAGCAAATATTTACCTATAGATGAGGTATCGTTATATATTTTTTTTATTGGCAAGTTTTAATAGCTTAACATTCTGACGAGGGATGCATAAATAGGAATATGGCTATCTACCTGTTAGCCTTATACCAACCTGGAATAAAAACTCTGAAAATACAAAAGTAGTGAAGTCTCTTGGGTTTTATTTGCTGCACGATGCAGACGTATTTTTGAAGGTCTTCTTCCCTCTCTCCTATAAAGGACGGGTGGAAGAGAAAGACAAATATTGTGCAATAAAACTACATTAAAGATTATTGAAACCACAAAGTGATAATGAGTATTGTCTTCATTACTACTACAACACTTAACAAGAAAGAACAAGAGAGACGTAAACGACTTCTACACTACAAGAAAAGAGTTGCAACTCTACATTCACTACTACTACTACTACTACTACTAAGTGACAGAACAGGTGCAGAGACAACAGGCGACACATGTGTGTGAACCATGGGTTTACGAGACAAAGATTCGTCCCCTATGCTACAACATGATCTACCCACACTATCTTTGAGATCAATTATTATTTTTACATTTATTTACTGTTAATCGAATATTTATTGAAATAAAAAATGCGATGGTGTAAAATAAAACGAATTTTAAAAAATCCTATTTCAAAATATAAGTTAATTATGAAATTAAAGCTACCAGAATGTATTTCGGTTTCTTTACAAATAATTTTCCTTTTTTCCTTAGTGTACCTAAAACTAAACAAAACTTCCACGAGCAAAGTTTCTTTCGAGAAATACCCGTCTGTGAAATACCACGGGTCTGCTTCCCAGCTGACTACAACATGGTCGTTTTCAAATCCAATGTAAACAAATTCTTGTCGAGTGACGACTCTTACATAATCAAATTCTGCCCAGCTTCAACCATCATCTCCAATCCTCAAGGTGTTTGTCTCACTATCCATCTGACAAACTCATTTAACCCTTATCCTCGAGTGGCTTTTGAGCCTTGATAAGCGATGACTCATTAGTACAAAAAAAAAATCCGGGCAACACCGTCTACATACAGCTAGTTGTGATGCATAATTATGAGGTTTTCATCGAGTTGATCCCTATGCAGAAATTTCTTTCAAAATGTCATTTAATAATTAATGCTTCAATCAACTCGAAATCATACATTGTCTTCCCTCTAGCATTAGCCTTGTGCCTGTTTGTTGTTATCCTGCTGGACTGGGGATAATTTCATTACTGTAATAGAAAGCCATCTGACATGTTTCACACATGAATTATTCAATTAATTAATTCAACACAGAATATTTGAGAATGAATGATTTATTCGCCATGATCGCCCAGCAAGCTGCAAGGTCAAATGGGGGGAGATAGAAAGAGAGAGAGAGAGAGTTGTTTTAAGCTCATCGCTTAACTATTTTACATTATGTCAGTGCATCTTAAAAACGTATCGTCTCATTCAAGCTTCCATCAAGACTCCCAAAAATTGGCACCTGCCACCGTCTCTATCATATGTCTGACGCTACATATGACTAATTATTATCGACTCCCTTTCTCAGCTACCCCCGATCCACCCTACTAGCAGCAAAATTCCACCCCTTCACTGATAGCTGCCTTCCTGGGACCGCTTACCTTTATAATTCCCTTCCTTCTCTCTTTTCCCCCAACAGTACCAACATGTAGAAATGTAATGTGAACAAAGATCTTGGTGTCCAACTCACCGCCCAGATTAATCCCTATAAATTTGTTCTCTACCGCAGTAACCCTTTATGCTCCAGTGGCAATATGCCTCGTTAGGAGTGAATAAAAGTTAAAAAAATAAAAATAAATAAAAATTTCTAGGCAGGATCAAGCTCATAACCCCTTCATGATCTTTTTCTGGAATGTATCCTCTTTACAACATAATCCTTGGTTTATCTGAGTAAATATATTTTAGTTAATATTTATATGTGAAAACGTAAACCACAACATTTAACATTCCTACTCTTACTGATCTTTGTCTAAAACACATCCTGTTTACAACATAATGACAAATTTATCTGAGCAAATCTATTAAGTCAATATTTATACTAACAGACATATCCACCATTATTTAACAGTTGTATAGAAAAGATTAAACAAAAACAAAACCAAAAAACAAGTGAAAATAGAGCTTTATTGTCCACTTAAGAATACAAAGCAATTTTCTGCATACCAAGGAACAGTGACAGATGTAAGCAGAAGCAAAATAAACTAAATTATTATAACTAGAAAATATATGCATCTTCCAAGTGCAAATATTTCATAGTTTTAAAAAATTACATAAAATTAAAAAAAAAAAATGAAATAAAAAATATTATATAAAATTGAAAAAAAATACATGAGATTGGAAATTTTTTCAAAATATTACTTAAATTTGAAAAAAATTAAAACAAATATTAAATAATAAATAAATAAAAAATACATAAAATTAAAAAAATAAATAAAAAATATTATATGAAATTGAAAAATTAAAACATACATAAAATTGAAATAAATTTTTACAAAGATTACTTAAAATTGAAAAAACAAATAAAACAAATATTACATAAAAATAAAAACAAAATAAAAAATACTGCATAAAATTGAAAAACAGAAAAAGTATATTAAATTGAAAAAAAATACATAAGATTAAAATAACTTTTTAAAAATTACTTAAATTGAAAAAATATTAAAACAAATATTACATAAAATTAAAGAAAAAAAATTGTATGAAATTAACTTTTTTTTTAAATTACAAAAGATTGAAATAATTTTTATTTTGAATTACTTAAAATTGCAAAAAAATAAATAAATATTACATAAAATTACATAAAATTAAAAAACAAAATAAAAATATCACTTAAAATTCAAAATCTTTTTAAAAAATATTACCTAACATTAAAAAAATTAGATATTTTTTATTTCCCAAAGTAGAAAAGTGAGTTCTCTCGTAAGCTAGTAATTATTCAAGAGAGATAACTTAGATATGGTTTAAGGGACATAACTCCCTCATAATTCTGCCATTACAATATCATAATTCTTCAATTAGCGTTTTACCTGGCAACATCCCCATATGGAATATTTAAGAACTTTTTTTTTAATTTGTAGAAAATTGTAGTGAAACTCTTTTTTATTTTCACAAGTAAGCATTGATTATAATGATCTTGGATTTAAAGCACAAGTTTTGTTAAAAAAAAACATCCATGGATAATTGTCAAATTTGTGGCATTTGGGTAATTTACATGCCATAGTCAAATTAGCTATACATTTCATTTGAAACAATTTAGCGTTTTTTAGGTTTTTCTTTAAAAACGTTATCTCCCCCAAAGTGAGTGATCATTACTGCTTGGGTGATCATTTTTTGTTAAATTTATATGCAAAAGTCTAAAATATTGTTTATTTGTTGTTTTAATTTCTTTTTACTACCTACTTTTTTTAGGTTGTTTACATGTAATCAACTAAAAAAGTAGAATCTAATTCTTATTTTATGGGGAATTAGCACAGGCTGCAGTGCTCCAATAATACAAATATTAATTGAAACTTGTTTTCATTTAATTAGAAAAAAAAATATATAAAAAGTTTAAACTTCAAATTGATCACATATTCTCAAATATTTAAGTCAGTCAGATATTATTTTATTGTGCTGTGACCTTATTCCGTGACTTTCTTTCCTCAAATATTAGATTCTTTTGGGAATTTATCTATTAAAAACTCTTTTATTTCAAAACAGTCACATGTAAAAAGAAGGGTAAAAGTCTATTTTCTTGACTCAATGACGATAAAGCGATTCAGTAATGCAAAATTTTAGTGAAATTTCTAAAACTGTAAACATTACTTTTCGGAACTAGTATATTTGACCCTTTTTGTCCATATTGGGTTAGTGTTTGGATTAATGAAGGGCATAAGTTTTTTGTCCCCGCCCCCCCCCCCCCAAAAAAAAAAACACACTGTTTTCAGTTTATTTTAAGAAAAACAACAAAATAATGTGGCCTTCATTAACCGAAACACTAACTCCAAAGTCCGGGTTGGCAATACGATAAAAAAAATTCTAGTATATAAAATTAAGTCAGTCGGATTTTAAAACTTAGACCTAAATAGCATTGTAGCTGACAAATAGATATTTGATTCTACCTAGTCCTTTTCTTTTGTCGAACGTTGGTGTATGTTATTAAGAACAGTACATTTTATTTTGATATATTTTCTTTGCAAATACAATTTATCCCCCTCAGAATATCTTTTTGCAGGAAGCCACCTTTCTTTTCAGCAGCAAATGTAAATTATAGATGGAAGCCATTTTTTTTTATATCAGCAGCAAATTTCGTTAATAGTAGTAATTAGTATAACATATAAAAATGAAGGTAACGTACACACTCGTTTAACTTTTCAATCTTCACTTTCAATATTCATGCGCCAATTGTGCATATGCATGCAGCATTAACAAATCGCTTTGTCATCATTGAGTTGTGAGAGTAGACTTTTACCAAAAAGGAGATTAAACGTGAAATTATTAAATTAAAATTTATGGTAAGGGTGCTGGGATTAAAATTTTTTTTTAATTCGATATAAAAAACGAACCGGTCAAAAGTGGGTACCATAGTGTTATATAAAAAGTTTAAACTTAAAAGTTATGACACATTCCAAACTGTAAAATGAAAAAAAAAATCATTTAAGTCAGTCATTTATTAAGTTAGAGCTCGTGTTCTCTGACTTTGTTCATTGACTTTTTTCCTAAAATATTTTAATTGCAATCTTTTTTAATTCTACAAACACACACACACTGGTCGTCAAAAGAGTCCTATGTCAAAGGTTTAAATTTGAAATTATCAAATTAAACTTAGGGTACTGGGACTTTTTTTTTAATACAATCTATTAATTGCAGCCTCCTTTAATATAAAACAAAAAGAAATCAATCAAAATTTGTATGTAAAAATTTAAATTTTGCATATATTTCAAACTATAAAAATTAAAAAGTCAGTCATTTATGAGGTTAGAGTTAGGATTGTGCGATTTCGGTTAATGTTTTGTTTCTTTTTTTTTTTACCACATTAATTTAATAAGAAAAAATTTAAAACTGTCTCTTGCAACAGGTTTAAACATAAAATTATTTCTCTTTATAAGCCTATTTACCACTTTTAATTAACGAATAGGCTATTTTGCCGGAACCGGCAAAATAACGATGGAGCTGTTATTTTGTCGGTTCATGTTTATTTAACCTAACTGTTACAGTTACAGTGAAGATTTCACGAGTCAACTTAACTGCCGGTTTATTTTTATTTTAACATTTTTCCAATAAAAAAAGAAATAATTAAAACTTCTGACTACTTTTTAAAATTTAATAAATAATTCATACGGCGATTTTCGTCACGACTTAGGAAAAAAATAAGTTTTATTTCACCATAGACTTTCTATGTCAATTTAAATGCATTTACGTATTGTTTTTATTGTAAAAAAATAATACAAATTATGTTTTTAAGTACAAATAATTCGCTTTGAACCCCATTTATGTCTAATTTTTTTAATATAACTCTCTACCGGATTACCTCACAATGTTTGTTTGTAAAAACAATTCAACTTTGCATTAAAATTCGTCGTTACATGTAGCAGTTGAAATTATTGACAATTACCACTGTTCAATTTAATGGTTAATTTAGTGAAATGATGAGAAATAGTCCTAACATTTATCTTAAAAGATAGTGAAAAAGCAGTTTTAAAATTGCTGTTTAGACTGTTTATAAAACTGAAATTATATTAAACTTACATACTGTTGAAAAAAAAATTTACCTGATTTAATTTCTTTAGGGACTTATCTTTAATTATTTTAATAATCGGATTTCTTAACAAGAGTTATTTATTTTTTTATATCAATGAATGAAAACTATTTTTTTTTCTTAAATAACTAAGACATTTTTTATCCGACGCAAATTACTTCTAAATCCGACTAAAGACTCTAATTGTCTGTAATATTTTCGTGCATTTAATTAATTTTTACTTTTAATGTTTTTTGTATTAAAAGCAGATATTTCTTTTATATTCAAAAGATTAAAATAACCGACAGAATAACAACTGATGATGATGATGATGAAAATAAATTGTTATCAAATATTTATCCTTATTTATTTCATTACCCTTTCTTTCACAAGGCCATAACAGTTAGGTTAAAAAACATAAGCCGGCAGAATAAGGAGCCCTCATTATTCTGCCGGGACCGGCAAAATAGCCTCTTCCTTTAAAAAAGAAAAAATCAGTTAGAATCACTTGTTATATCTATCTATCTATCTATCTATCTATCTATATATATATATATATATATATATATATATATATATATAAAACTCAATGTCTATGTGATGTTTGTGTGTTCCCTATAGAAAAAAATGTTAGAGAATCTACATCAAATATAATAGTGTATTCTTATGTCAAATTTACCGGGGAAGACAATGGAAGTGTTCCTGAATCTCTAAGAGGGCTATGAGGGTATCACCACCTTAAAACTTCAAATATCTCATATTTTTATGAAATTTTAAATCATATGTATAACGTTTCCTGGGGAAGACAATGGAAGTGATTCCAAATCTCTAAGTGCCCTCCTCACCTAAGGGAGCTTTGAGAGTTAAACCTCCTTAAAACTTCAAATATATCCTATTTTGATGAAAATTATATCATATGTAATGGGGGCAGAAACCCACTTCAAACTTCAAATACGTATATCCAATTTTAATGAAATTTAAACCATATATATAAGGCGCTAATTCAGAGAGTTTTCTAAGATTTCAGCTTCTGACTATATTAGGGGGCGAAACGGAAGGAGAGGGGGGGGGCAGTACAAACAAAGAAATTAATATGGTGTTATGAGCATAGTGAAAAACTACATAGTTGTGATCCTCATTCAATCCCGAGCAACGTCTGGTCATCCTGCTAGTATTATCCAAGTCAAGAAAATTGAATCGTCTGTTTTTTCCTATAAAAATACAGAGAATTAACGAGATCTCATGGGACTTCCTAGCTGAACTAAAAAACATTTTTTGTGCAGTTCAGTTGATTTGCAAAGGAGGAACATACAAGAAATTCGACGTAGATGGGTACTTCAGGTAGTATATTATATAATACTAGCTGTACCCACCCTGCATTGTTCTCGAGGCTTTTTTACTTTCATAAATAATTTTTGTAACTGAAATAGGATTTCTTCGCTTGCAACGCCCCCCCCCCCCCAAAAAAAAAACGAATAAAAAGATTTTGTATCCTCTTAAAATAAAAGTAAAAATGTCGACCATTTGATGAAATCGATTGGAACTGAAATTAAAAAGAAAAAAAAAAGGCAGATCAATATTTACCAAAAATGATTGATTAAACAGTTGTAACGATGAAAACTTTTTTTTTAAACAAAGCTATTATGGTTAAATAAATAGAGGA